>CAWUFW010002331.1:690000-1890000 GCA_963921515.1 Calotriton arnoldi | reverse complement strand
ATCTTCAAAACGATAATCATCAAGACGTTTCTCGGAAGGAGCAGTTCTTCAGTGACAAATCAATCAAGCACATCATTTATGACAAAAGGAAACACAATGAGGTACATGTCATATTAACAAATGTGGATACCTCAACCAGCATGCAATGTGAAAGCATAATAAAAAACTTTTACATTACATATCGCTATTTCTATTGGATGAGTCAGTCTGTTCATTTCCATTTCCCGTCACATTAAGCAATTCTCTGCATAATCCTTTCCACGTTGCGACATCTAATTTATCGTCCTTTCTGC
The DNA here is from genome assembly GCA_963921515.1 of Calotriton arnoldi. Lineage (NCBI taxonomy): Eukaryota > Metazoa > Chordata > Amphibia > Caudata > Salamandridae > Calotriton > Calotriton arnoldi. The sequence continues at coordinate 1,889,707 of CAWUFW010002331.1, read as the reverse complement.
AGGCCTTCATGTGCAGCTCTTCGGCAAGGGACCCCTTGCCTACATCCCTCATGCAACCCTCCAATGTCAGCACTCTTGAGCTCATCAAGCATATGGCTACCTGCCGTTTGGCCAGCACCATAACTAATTGTAGCAGTTTATAGGCCATTTTACTTTTCCTAGGTTTCGGTATCTGCCCCAAGAGACACTGCGCTGGACTGGCATCCACTTGGATACCCACCCCCCAACACACCTTTGCTACCAAGCTAGTCCAATATTGCTGCACTTCCGAACATTCCCATGCTAAATGCAAGAACCCTGCTTGGTCCTTGTGACATCTAGGGCATTCATGAGGTCGAGTTGGATCTATACAATGCAGTCTCACAGGAGTCATAGACACCCTCTTCAGGAAATTATAGTGTATCAATTTTAGACACGTGTTACATGATACTTTACGCGTTAATGCACATGCATTCTCCCAATTTTTCTCTGTCAGCAGGACCCGCAGATCCTCATTCCATGCACCCCTTGCCCTGTGGACCAGTGGCCCTGAGTCCACCCTCATGGCCCTACATAGCAGTGAGACCAATCTGTGCCCACTACCACATGTGAGCAACACATCCAATGTCTCAGTCGTTTGAGGCATGTTCGGATAAGTGGGCCATGTAACCCAGCTAGCTCCAGCAGACCCACATACTGTAGGTACTGCCCTCGCACCAGATCAAAACTCTCACACGCCTGTTCGAATGTAATGAAGGTGTCGTTCGTGTATATATCTGCAAGAGCCAGGCACCCACCCTCCCTCCAAGACCGAAAGGACATATTCTCAACCATCTTACGCACTGGGGCCAATAGCCAAATACTTAACTCCCGATGAAATGGTCCGTGCCTTAGCACGCGCTCCACACATTTTTGCCATAAGAATGCCGTTTGTTTAACGACATATGGCAGATCCGAGCCCGCACCTGCCCCCTCCATCAGCACAACAGGAAGGCTCTCCGGCTGGACATGTCCACTAAGCAGGCACTTCTCCCAGTTGTCTCCCTCATCCAACCACCGCGCCGCATGCTGGAAGTGCGCTGCATAATAATATAAGTCCAATCTGGGCGCCTCTAGTCCCCCTTCCTCATGACATCTGGATAGGACCTGCATTGCCACTCTGCTGCATTTCCCCGCCCAGTATAGGGACACCAAAATATATCTCAGTTGCCTGAATACCGACATGGGGTATTGCACATTGAGTTCTGCAGGGCATAGAGACATTGAGGCAAAAGCACAATTTTTGCCACCACAATTTTGCCCATTAAGGACTGAGGTAGTGTATTCCAAAAGGCTACTGAGCACTTCAGGAACTCTAATACCTTAACTATTTTTAAGCGAAATACTTGTGCATCCTCATGCGCCACCTGTATTCCCAAGTAACGGAAGTGACTGGTTTCCCATCTCAGCCCTAAGATGGGCAATTCCTCGGCATTATGTCCCTTTAACCCAGCCAGCAGGAACACCAAAGACTTATGCCTGTTAAGGCGCAAGCCTACATTTTCTGCTAATTGATCCAACAGCTGCAATAGCTCAGAAATAGCTGTCGGGCGGGACTCAACATAAAACAATGCGTCATCAGCATATAGCGAGACCAGGTGGGGGACATTACCTAATCGGATTCCCCGTTGAGCAAGATCCCGTCTGGCCCACACTGCCATAGGCTCCATGGCCAATGCAAAAAGCAACAGGAACAGGGGGCACCCCTGCCGCGTACCTTGCTCTAATACCCACGGCGTGGACTTAGTCTGACCCAGCCGGATCCTGACACTTGGTTTTGTGTACAGTATCTTAACCCACTTGCGGAAGCGGGGTCCAAATCCCGCCACTCTCAAAACCTCTTGCAGGTACCCCCAATCCACTGTATTGGACGCTTTTTCGAGATCAATGGATACTAGTGCCATCTCCTTAGTTTTTGCCTGTATCTCATGCATTATGGGCCTGATTCACAGAACTAACTTACGTCAAAAACGTAAAGTTAGTACTTTTTGGTATTCACAGAATGAACTTACTCATTTTGGTATTCACAGAATGAACTTACTCATTTCGGTATTCACAGAAGTTAGTAGTCCTAACTTTAGGACTCCTAAATGCCTTCTGTGAATACCGAAAATCTTAAGTTAGGATTTTCTCAGTTTAGGAGTAGTAAAGTTAGGAGTCCTAACTTTACTACTCCTAAACTGAGAAAAATCCTAACTTCAAGACTTTCGGTATTCACAGAAGGCATTTAGGAGTCCTAAAGTTAGGAGTCCTAACTTTACGACTCCTAAACTGAGAAAAATCCTAACTTCAAGACTTTTGGTATTCACAGAAGGCATTTAGGAGTCCTGAAGTTAGGAGTCCTAACTTTACTACTCCTAAACTGAGAAAAATCCTAACTTCAAGACTTTCGGTATTCACAGAAGGCATTTAGGAGTCCTAAAGTTAGGAGTCCTAACTTTACGACTCCTAAACTGAGAAAATCCTAACTTCAAGACTTTTGGTATTCACAGAAGGCATTTAGGAGTCCTGAAGTTAGGAGTCCTAACTTTACTACTCCTAAACTGAGAAAAATCCTAACTTTAAGACTTTCGGTATTCACAGAAGGCATTTAGGAGTCCTAAAGTTAGGACTACTAACTTCTGTGAATACCGAAATGAGTAAGTTCATTCTGTGAATACCAAAAAGTACTAACTTTACGTTTTTGACGTAAGTTAGTTCTGTGAATCAGGCCCTATGTGTACAAAGCGCCGAATATTCATGCCCGTGTTACAACCCGGGATGAAGCGACACTGGTCCTCATGGACCAGATGACCCATGTGCGGGCCCAGCCTCTTGGCCAGCACTTTGCACAATATTTTCATAGTGTTAATCATTGTGAGCCGTCTGTATGCTGCAGGGTCCTGACTATTTCCACCCGGTTTAGGGAACATACAAATTTCTCCCTCATGCATTGTTGCTGGCAATACTCCGTTTTCAATGAATTCATTGAATGTTTGTAATAAGGGTTGAACCAGATTCGCCGAGTATGCCTGATAGAATTCACTCAGGAATCCATCTACTACCGGGGTCTTAGCCCTGGGCATGTCTGCTATGGCCTCCTCTATTTCTTCTGTTGTTAGCTGCGCTTCCAGCTCCTGGCTGGCCTCCTCATTAAGCTTCTTCAAATGGAGGACCTCCAGGAATTGGGTATAGAGTTCAGCCAGAACCAACGGATCAGCTGTATATACCTTCTGCATATGCTGCCTAAATTGTTCCAGAATGTCTAGCCTACAGTGGACCAGTTCCACCACCTGTGTACGTATACATGTGAACTATGGGGCCGCTTGTTCCCTGCGTAATATCCATGCTAGCAGACGACCAGACTTATCTCCTTGTGCATGCAGTAATTGCCAGTATTTAGTAAATGTATATTTGTCCAGCCTATCCTATATATCTGACTTGCTCTTGCAGCAGACGCTCCCGCTCCTGGGCATCCTCCTGTCCCTGCATACCCGTCTGAACATCCGCCAAGGAGTCCTCTTTATCACGCAGCTCGTATTGCAGTTGCCTTCGTACCCCACATGTTAATCCCATTCCTGCCCCTCGGACCACCGCCTGCAAGGCATCCCACTCAGTGCTCTACTATCAGTGGTGTTCCAATTAAGGGATTTATAGTTTGTCAAGGCTTCTGAAAGCTCTTCCCTGCCCACCTGGTCTTCCCGGAGAGCCGATGGGAGCCCCCAGCCTCGAGGGCCTTGCTCCCTAATATTCCATTGTACCTCACAGCACACCGGTGCATGATCTGACAAAAATCGCACTAAGTGGGTTATGCCTGCTGTTATTAATGCAGAAGATTCTGTTACTAAAACCCTATCCAGTCTACTGTATGTGTTATGCGTTGGCGTGTAGCACGTGTACACCTTCTGTGTCGGGTGTCGGATCCTCCAGACATCCCTCAGACCCAACTCATGCATCACTTTTTGCAATTACTTAGTCATGTGCGGCTTGGTGCCCCCTCTAGGTGGGTGTCTGTCTAAGTCAGGATCAAGGACACAATTAAAATCACCCAACCAAATAGGCGGGGAGTCCAAGTCCTCAGTGATCAAGTCCTGCAGCATTAAAAAAAAGGAGAGGTTGTCAGTATTTGGAGCATAAGTGTTCAGTATGGTTATGTTTTTGCTGTCAAGTTTCCCTCTTAACAACACATAACGGCCCCCAACATCAGCTTCTGTAGACTGGAGCATGAATGGTGTACCCGGAGCCACCCAGATCAGCATTCCCCTAGCGTAGGTAGAGTATGAAGAATGGAACACCTGGCCCCTCCACTTCTTTGCCAATCTTGTGGCTCCCGTGTCATCCAAATGTGTTTCCTGCAGGCATGCGATCATTATATTGTGCCGCTTAAGAAATGAAAGGACTCTAGTTCGCTTACCACAGGTACCCAACCCTCTGACATTCCAACTAAGGAACTTTACCTCCCTCGCCATAAACTTTTGCTTGTGTTTTCTGACTAACTGTGTCCCTGAATCTATCGCTCAAGTGTTTCACCCAAATCATTCTCATAATACAACTTATATTTATCCATGAACTTGAATCAAACCTGCCCCACCCCCAACCCACGGACAATATTCGGCAATCATCACAGTCGAAACTGCCCACCCTACGCTCGTGCCAGGATGTGCACGGCATCCCCAACAGCCCAACAGGGGCAACAAGTGAGATTTTAGTTCCCAGTCCGTCCCCCCTTTACCAATCGACAGCCATTTAATCATGCCAGGCCTAGGGCCCCTCCCATGTATCCAGTACCCTGCACGCCACATTCTCACACATAGCCAATTACTCCTATAGGCAGACCAGCTCCGCCAGGCAAGCGGGCAACTACAATCTCAATACATCAGCAATGTCTTTATGCAATGTTACCATACATCTAAGCAAGCTGTGGACTATGCTCCCTGGTGCCAGGCCTGCCGTTCGCCTCTTAGTCCTCCTCCCTCTCAGGAGGCTCCTCCAGCAGTGTTTTGGGCACAGTATCTATTGTCGGCCCCAGGTTCTGCGACTCCTCATCTGACCCACCAGGTGCATCCCCCCGTGGCTCCGCCGTCTCGCCCCATCCCCCGGGGCATCCAACTGCAGTTATCCGTCCTCGCGCACCGTGATCCTTTGCTGTGCGGGGTCAGCCGTGTTCATTGTTTCCACTCCTTCTGCTGCCTGGAGACCTTTTCAGATCTTGTTCCCTAAAGCCTTTTCTGCTCCCGCAGCTCACCGGGCATCCTCAGGGGTGTCAAAAAAGTGCACCCTCCCTCCCGCTATCACCTTTAGTTTGGCTGGGTACAGTAGCATATATTGCAGGTTCAGGTCACGTAGCTTGCGCTTTACCCCTAAATAGGACTTCTGTAGTTCCTGTACTTGCTTTCTATAGTCAGGATACACAGCAACCTTAATACTTTCAAACTGGAGATCCTGCTGTTCCCGAGCAGCTCGTAGGATGCAATCTCTATCGCAGTAGTTAAGGATTTTTGCTATTATTGATCGGGGCTGTGCACCCAGAGGCGGGGGCGGGACCAGGGCCCTATAGGCTCTCTCTATCACAAACATGTCCGATAGGCCCTTGGGCCGTAGCTGAGTTCGAATCCAGTGGTCCAGGAGTTGCTCCGCCGCTCCCTGTTCTGCTTTTTCGAGGATACCCAACACACGTATGTTGCTGCGTCATGCCCTCCCCTCTGCATCCCCCGCGCAGTTCTAAAGCGCTTTTGTGACCACGGTCATCTAGGCCACTTGTTGTTTGAGTGTTGCTACATCACCCCTCAGCTTCACTATGTCCGCCTCGGTGCTCGTAACTTTTTCAGCTACTTTTCGTAGGTCTGCTCGAAGTAGATTGACACTTATTGAGACAGTGTCTATGCGGTCCTCCAATGCTTTTCTAGAGCCCTGGGTAGCAGCCATTAGTTCAGCTCTAGTAGGTTCCAAGCTTTCTTCCCCCGGGTCCAGATCCACTCCCCAGGGCTGTCTGGTCAACCGCTGTGGGGGGTGTCTAGGGGTAGTGTACTGAGTGATGGTATTGGGCCCCATCGATTTCTGAGCCTTATCCTTGCCCATGTCGCCTCTGGGAATGCGAGCCACCCAACTCTCAGAGACCGTCTATTGTTGTTTATACTATCATTGCTCTTCTCCAGGGACAATCCATGGCCCCACTCAGCCAGGGATATTATTCACACGCATCGCTTGATTCGTGGGGAGGGGTCCTCCCGGTGGCCATCCCACACCAGTTTCTGAATCGCTGACCACCAAAGCCCTGTTCCAGCTGTTCGACCTGCTAGCCACGGAGGTGACCCCCTCCTTTTCTAACCCCTCCTCAGGGTGGGCACTCCTCCAGATCCTGGGCTACAATTTCGGCTCCATTTTTGCTTCACAGCTCTCACTCCACACACCGCTGCAGTCAGTTGGACTCTAAAGGTGCAACGCGAGTGGGTCTAAGCCCCCTCCACCATGTTTGATTCTCGCGCTTCAGTGCCGGGGCGGGCCTCACCCAATACTCTTGCCTCATTAATAGCTTCCCCGCTTACACTTGTCTGCTGCAGCAGCTTCTCAGTGATATAGGGGTGCGCCGACCCCACCACAGCTTTCTCCGACTCCCCCCAGCTCTCACTGTGTTGTAGGGGGATATATTACAGGCCTAACCAATGTCCTGGCCCTGACCACCGCATCCCACACAGCGATTCGCCCCGTAACGCCTGTACCTTCATCTCCAATCAGGGCTCCACAGGTGGGCCACAGCATATTAGGGACCAATTTCCCATTTCGGGCCGCGCCTGCCATGAGCACCGGGCCACGGCCTTTCTCTGTCTCCTCACTTGTGGCGTAGGAGGCGCGCTCCCCTCCACCGCACCGCAGCAAGTCCGTTCACCGCCGATCCCTTCGAGGGGCGCAGGACTGCAGCTGGATGCCACTAAATGCAGGGCTCCACAACAGGGGAGCACTATCGGGGGTCACCGCAAGCTGTAACCAGGCCCAGGGCGGCTCCGTCTCCGCTTGCTCCGTCCCAGTACCTCCTGGGCCAGCCGAGGCACAGGAGCCTCTCGGTACCGCTAAATCTCAGGCGGCTGAGGGCACAACGGGATGGACCAGCCGGGGCCCAACAAAAGAGACACTGGCACCCAGCTGCCTCCCGGCCGTCCGCCCAATACAGTTCGCCCGCAGGGCGGCGGCCACCAGGATCCGTCCCTGGCCGTCCCCCCGTCCCAGGCCCACACAGCAGCTTCTGCACACTTCTGCTTTCCACCTGCTCCGGCCGCTGCCGGTCTGCCTCGATCAGCTCCACTGGGTCAGGGGGCCAACGCTCATCAGTTCCTGCAATTTTTAGCAGCTTGCTGCCTCTTTCAACAGGATAAATGCCAGGATTTACGGGCGGACAGACTGGGAGCTCAGAAGGCTCACGTCCTGTCGCCCATGTTGCTTGGCCACGCCCCCTACATGGTTAATAGTTATGTATACTATATAAATATACATTGCTGCACAGATGTTCACACTCATTTGTCAAATTGCTCATAGTAGGTGACCCCACCAGTTTTATTGGTAGCCTCTTGTGCTCCCCATGAAAATACTTCAATAGACAGCACTGATCTCAAGGTTAGGGAGCTATGAGTAACAGTGGAGAAAACAATTCCCTGCATTCTTATATCCACTTCATTTGCAAGTGACATGCAGTTCAAGGTAATGGTGTGAGGTTGAGTGAGGGTAAGTCATGGACAGGGCCTTTACATAGGTCCCTGCTGCCCCTGTGGCGCAAGTAGGCCCCCAGCTCTTCAGGGCACCCCCCAACCCTTAAAGGAGACCCCATTTTGCCCCAAGGCCAGTGAAAATATGTGATGTATGGGGGACTCAGGGGCCCCTCTTCACATTCTGCAGGGAGGCCCCATCATTTTACATTATGCCAATGGTCATGGGAGAAAACAGAAAATTCTATATTTAATAATAGGAACAGCTTTTTATTTTGCCTGCTCTTACTTAGCTTACAGCAGAGGTTCTGTACTTGCAGTTATGTAGAGCTGCATATCTGTGACGAGTCACCGAAGAATAATTGTGGGAAGGTGGCACACTAGTCTGTGGGGTTGCTAATGCTATACAGGATGTGGAAGTGTCTTTTCGTGCAAACTGTTAATGTTTTATTGTCAAATGCAAAAAAAACAATTGATGGACTGAATGTTGAACAATGTCAAACACAAGGCCCCCAGTACAGAGATCTGGGCCGAATTTCATTGTTTTTTTGGCTTACCACGCCACCCCAGTTTTGAAATAGCCATATGCAAATCAGTCTTGAGATTAACCTCCATGGGAACAGTGCAGCCTGAACTGCCAAATCAGGTCCTACCTGGACTGGAAACAAGCATCCATTAATGCCATGCAATAAGACCAAAATTGAGCCCTTATTGTGCTTTGTCGCTGCCACATACCATGAATTTAAAATATGGGAAGCTGGCTCTCTATATAGTGTACTAAAATGAATTACACTGTGCAGAGAGTCCAGTGAGACTCAGATTGGTATCCAGAGCCAAAAGTAGATAATACTGTTTGTGGTAGTATGGGCAAGCAGTTAGGTTTATCAGAGGGTAGTGCTAAGCATTTGTTGTACTCACAGGGATAATAAATGATACACACACTCAAGAATAAATCCAAGACCAATTTATAAAAAATATCACTTATTTTTATATAATTTTTCAGACCAAGAACTTCATTCTACAGTAAGTACTTTTTGAGATATGAATTTTTCATGTTCGCAAAACAAATTACTTTTGTATGCAATTACGCACCATTGAAATCGATGGGAGAAAGTAGAAAAATGCATATAAAATCATACAGTTGGACTTCGAGGTGCACCTTCAGGATTTAGGTAAGTAGCATGGACAGGCCCAATGTTCCACCCTTCTTGGAAGCGTCCCGGATTCAGCTAAGGAGCAGGGTACTGAGTTTGTTAGTAGCTGATACGCTACTAAGAAGGGGGCCACCTGAAAACATACTGCACAAGGGGACTTAAAGGTAAGTCTGAGGGGTTGCACTTGAGGGAGCAGGTCACAAAGACCTCAGCACCATGGGAGCACAACTGGTTTGTCGGTACCGAGGCCGGGGGGGGCTGTGTGCAGAGCAGATAGGTCATCTGGGTGGTGCACCTCAAGATGTCCTCGTGGTTCAGGAGCAGTCAGCTTGGAGAGGCGATTCTGGGACAGCTGGGCCACTCACGAAGTTGGTCTCAGGAGCCTCCATGCCCCTTGATGGGTGCTTGCTTCCTGAGCAGTTGGAGTCCAGATTGGACTCTTCGTCTTGGTGAATGCTGTAGAGGGTCCGGTAACCTGGGTATTGGTGCGGCATTACTCCGATAGATCCTGGTGTTTCCACACTTTGAGGGCAGACAGATTAGACCCTCCAGGGCGGGTATACAGCTTTTGGTTTGGGTGCTGTGTCTGAGTCACTGGGGAGCAGCAAGCTGGCAAACCATATTCTGCGGGTTTGGAGCCTGCGGACTGCAGGTGGGTACTACCTCTACTCTAAGGGAGTTCTTAAGGCATCAGGCAGGGAGTGGTGCCAATTTTTTGCAGCAGGGCTTCTGATCTCTAGTCAACAGCTCTTCTTTGTCCATATCTTCTTTGTATCCATCAAATATAAAGTTCCAGGTCCTGTGAGGCCACCTAAATACAAAATTTAGGGGTGTTAAAAGAGGTGGCAGGTAGCAGACAATGGGCTACCTACCTTATGGTGGCCAAACCCTTTAAGTGACCACTTTCTGTTGAAGTGGCACTACCCTGACCCTAATTGGCTAATTCTCTCTCAAACCAAGATGGAGGAAATGAAAAGTGGACTCCACATCACCTGCCCCACCTTAGGGGTGGTGCGCTGGCTGAATGGGGACCCACCTCCTAATATAACACATTTTCCCACCTGCCCTCCCTCCAAATGTGGAGCAGAAAAGGGGGTGTTGGCATCCTCCACTATCTAGAGATGCCTGGGTCACACTTAAAAGGTGGCATTGTCATTGAAGCTTCCGACTTGGAAGGCCATCCTGGTCTGGGGGAGGTGTAAAGCACCTCTGCGCAGAACAGGCTATGTTCCTGGCCTCTGGGAGCACTGGCACTCACCTCATGAGGTCAGAAGCATGTCTGGTTGTGGCAGGCCGGCTAAAACTAGTCAGAGACCACATCAGTGCTTGGTAGGTTTTCGGGGCACACTCTAAGGTTTCCCCTGTGTGCATTTATTAATAAATCCAACACTTGAATCAGTGAGGATTTATTAAGATGAGATGTTTGGTGCCAAACATCTTAGGATACAGTGAAGCCATCATAGAGCTAGGAAACCTGTGCACTTATAATATCCAAGAATGGACTTAGATAATATAGGGTCATATCTGCTCATGCAGATATGTCCGCACATGGAATATAGTGCACCCTGCCTTAGGGCTGTGCGGCCTTCATTAGGGGTGACGTGCCTATACCTCATGTTGTGTATGGGGGTATGACACACAGGGCTGTGTGCTATGTCGACTCTTCAGTTTTCTCTGCACGAAGACATGCAGCCTGCAATGGGAGTTAGCATAGTCTCGGTGAGGGGTCTCTGGGGTGGCACAATTGGTGCTGCAACCCCAGTGGACGCTCTTCAGTCCCAATGCCCTAGGTACCAGGGTTACCATTTACTAGGGACTTAAAGGGGTGGCTGTAGTTGTGCCAATCATGGTACCGTTTTAGGAAAGAGATCTGGCCCTGGGAACCTGGTTAGCAGGGACCCAATGCACTTTCAATTTGAAATCACATCATGCATTTAGCAAAAAGTGGGGGCTAACCATGTCAAAAAAGGCACTTTCCTGCTTGACTCCCCATATAAAAGAGGATGAGACTAACCTTTCCCTAGAGAGTCTTCATTTTCTAAGTGGGAGAACCTAGAAAGGCCACCTGCATTGGCATGGTCAGTCCCAGGTCTGTGCTTCACGGTAAAGGATATTTCCTGTAGAAATATGGACCACCTCAAAAGTTTAGGGCTTTCACCATTCATTTACATGAGCCATCTGAGAAGCCAGTGATCAGTTTGAACTAGGAAGTTAGAGCCAAACAAATATGGTCTGAGGTTCCACAGGGACCAAACCACAGCAAAGATTTCCCTCTCAATGGCACACCAGCATTGCTGTCTGTGGAGAAGCCTCCTGCTAATGAAAGCAACAGGTTGGTCATGGCCATCATCATTGGTCTGGGATAGGACCGCTCCTGTCCCATGTTCAGAGGCATCTGTCTGCACTATGAACTGCATGGTATAATCTGGAGGTTTTAGAATGGGTGCTGAACACGCTACTTCCTTCAGGGTGCCAATAGCCTTTTGACAGGCCACTGTCCAGTTAATTTTTTGGGGCATTTTCTTGGAAGTCAGTTCTGTGGGGGGGTCACAATGGACCCATATTCCTTCACAAACCTCCTGTAGTACTCAGTCAAGCCAAGAATACCCTCTCTTGTTTCTGGGTGGTTGGAGCTACCCAGTCCAGATTGGTCTGGATCTTGGGTTGTAGGGGTTGAACTTGGCCTCCACCTACAAGGTGGCCCAAGTATACAACTGAGCCCTGTCTTATCTGGCACTTGCTTGCCTTGATAGGGAGGCCTGCACTCTGCAGAGCCTTCAGGACCGCCCCAAGGTGGATCAGTTTATCCTGCCAGGTGGAGCTAAAGACAGCATTGTCATCAAGATATGCTGCACTAAAGGACTCCAGCCCAGCAAGGACTTTGTTCATCAGCCTTAGGAAAGGTCGCAGGGGCATTCTTTATTTCAAAGGGCATTGCAGTAAACTGATAGTGCCCATCTGGGGTTGAGAATGCAGATTTTTCTTTGGCTCCAGGCGTTAGACCTATCTGCCAGTACCCTGATGTGAGATGAAAGGTACTGAAATATTTGGCTGTCCCTAACCTGTCAATTAATTCATTAGCACCAGGAATTGGATGTTCATCCGTTTTTGTCACTGCATTCAGGTCCCTATTGGCCACACAAAACCTAATAGCTTTCTTTCCACCCTGTGAGTGAGGTTTGTGAACTAACACAAATGGGCTGGCCCAGGAACTCTCTAGGGGTTCAAAGACACCCAATTCCAGCATCTTGCTTACTCCAGCATAGATGCCCTCTTTGACATGATCAGACTGCCTGTAGATTTTATTTTTAACATGTAGGCTGTCACCAGTGTCCACATCATGTGTACACCAGTTAGTCTGACCAGAGGTCAAGGAAAAGAGTTCAGCAAACTAAGTCAGGACTTGCCTGCAATCAGCCTGCTGTTGGGCAATGAGGGTGTCTGACAAGACCCCTCCTTCAACTGACCTATCTTGAGGGTTGTTTGAGAGGAGGTCAGGGAGAAGTTCAATCTCTGCTTCTTGATCCTCATCTGTAAACATGAGCATAGTCATTACAGTCTTGTCATGATAGGGTGTAAGGCCCTCTTGGGGTTCCTGCATGTGCCAAGGTCCACAAAGTAGGTGACCTCCCCTTTTTTCTCAAGGATAGGGTAGGACCTAGCCCATTTGTCCTGGGGAGCCCTAGAAGCCACAGGCTATAAAACTCATACCTTTGGTCCTGGTTAGAATTCAACCATGGCAGCCGTCTGTTCATAACAGAGCTTTTGGAGCTCCTGGCCAGTCTGAAGGTTTTTGCTTGCTTTTTTCATATAGTCAGCCATCCTGGAAGGAAGGTCAAGTACATAATCCACAATATCCTGCTTAGGTTCTTAGAGATGTCTCTCCCATCCTTCCTTCACAAGACACAATGGTCCCCTTACAGGATGACCAAACAAAGATTCAAAAGGTGAAACCCCTACTCCCATTTGTGGCACCTCTCTGTGAGCAAAAACAGGCATGTTAGCAAAAGATCTCATCTCCTTGTGAGAATTTCAGGCAGTCCACTAATCATATCTTTTAGAATCTTGTTAAATCTTTCAACAAGCCCATTTGTCTGTGGATGGTATGGGGTAGTGAAATTATAAGTCACTCCACATTCAGTCCACATGGGTTTTAAGTATGCAGACATGACATTTGTACCTCTGTCTGATACTACCTCCTTTGGAAACCCAAACCTAATACAAATACCAAGGTGGGCCTTTGCCACTGCAGGAGCTGTGGTAGTCCTCAGGGGAGTTGCCTCAGCATACCTGGTGGCATGATCCACTACCACCAGTATAAATTGGTTACCTGATGCTGTCTTAGGGTCCAGGGGACCAACAATGTCAATACCAACCCTCTCACAGGGTACCCCAACGACTGGGAGTGGCATTAACGGGGCCTTTAGGTGGATACCTGTCTTGCCACTGGCTTGGCAGGTGGCCCAGGAGTTACAAAACTCATTCATCTTGGAGTGTTTGGAGCCATAGCACACAGGGCTGTGTGCCATGTCGACTCTTCGGTTTTCTCTGCACCAAGACATGCAACCTGTGACAGCAGTTTGCATGGTCTTGGTGAGTGGTCTCTGGAGTTGCATATTTATTGCTGCAGCCCCAGTGGACCCTCTTTAGTTCCAATGCCCTAGGTACCAGGGTTACCATTTACTAAGGACTTATAGGGGTAGCTGAAATTGTGCCAATCGTGGTACAGTTTTAGGAAAGAGATCTGGGACTGGGAACCTGGTTAGCAAGGACCAAATGCAATTTCAATTCGAAATCACATTATGCACCAGGCAAAAATTGGGGGCTAACCATGTCAAAAGAGGCACTTTCCTACATAAAAGGAGTGAAAGTTAGGATTCCTACATATTAAAGTCTGGACTTGGATATATTAGGAGTGTTTTGGTACAGTGTAGCATATGTGGTGAGTGTTTTGGTGTCATGTGTGTACACTAGAGGCTGCTCAAACCATATCATTCCAAATGTATAGCTGTGCATTTTCCTAGATTTAGTAGAAAATGTGAGAATAGACTCAGTCATGCATGAAACTACCTACTAATCTCTGCAGTACCATACAGCTTAGAACTATAAAGGATACAGAGCTGCTATTTCCAGGTGCAAACATATGATGGAGTCCAAGTAGGTTTGGTGAAGGCACCTCCCATATAAACGAACATTAAGCAGACAGGCATTGTATGTGTTCTGAGGAGTTTACCTAGGACTGGCAGGAAGCAACTCATGGACATTATACCACTATACTACCAATCAAAGTAAAGGAGAAATGGGAAGTCCATGTGTAACAGTAGATCTGCAACCAACAAATATCAAAGAAATGTACTGCCAAAGACTCCAAGCAAGTGGTGCTGGGTTCAACCTATTTGAATTGCTTATTAAAGAACCAGCCATGCTATAGTGACTATATTTATTTATTTATTTTATTTATTTAAAAAGTTTTATATAGCGCGAACATGACCCTAGAGGGTATGAGAGCGCTTTACAGACGAGTTGCAGTACACACAAGGTATACAATTGTGGCAGAAAAAGCTGACATATAAACAAATAACAACAGGTACATAGTGCCATAATAGAGGCAGGTAATAGTTGTCCAGATGCAAAAGTAAGCAGCGGTGTGTGAAAGGAAGAAAGAAGACATGTGAGTAGAATAAAACAAGCAGAGTCATTAAGAGTCTATATGAGGAGGAGCAAGCCTTGGGCTCAGAGGAGCCTCCAGATCCGACTGGAAGGTCAGAGGCTTATAACTTCAGCGATGTGCTTGGAGGAGCCACTAGAGCAGTCCGAAAAGACAGAAGCTACTAACTCCATGAAGTGCTCATCAGTAAGGCTTTCACTTCCTTTTTGAAGGAAAATGTTGATGGAATCAGTCTAGTTTCCGGCGGTAGGGAGTTCCAAATTCTCGGGGCAATACCTGAGAATGATCGATTGTACATTTTAATTTTTTTTAATTGCTTAGGTTTGAGCAGCAAGGTACTGGAGCTCCTTGAGGAACGGGCACCGCAGGAGAATTCTAGCTTGTTTGCAAGGTACAGAGGAGTGTTGAAGTGCAGTGCTTTGTGTGTCATACATGCAAGTTTTAGTTGAATCCTTGCCTCAAAAGGAAGCCAGTTTAGAGTTTTCAGGTCCGGAGAGATGTTGTTTAATTTCTTGGAGCCTGTGATGAGCCTAGCAGCTGCATTCAGTGTAGCCCTGAGAGGGGCTAAGCTTTATCTCGGTAGACCGCAGAGGGTTGCACTGCCGTATTCCAGCCGTGATATGACTAACGCTTGCACAGCAGATTTGAAGTCGTCATGAGGAAGAGATGGTTTAAGTTTCCTAAGGATGCTGAGTTGGAAGTGCTCTCCTTTGGTAGCTGCGCTGATGTGATCCTGCATGTTTAAGTTCTTATCCAGCATTATTCTCAGCGATTTCGTAGAGTCTATGATGAGGGGTGTGCAGTTGAGAGCGGAGAGATTTTTCAAAACTTTCTCGATGATGGGGGGCTTGCTTGGTCGGTGATATAAGAAGGAATTCCATTTTGAGGGCGTTCAGTTTGAGGTGGTTGAAGGTTAACCAATTTTGAGTTTTGTGCAGGGTTTCGTTGAGTGTCTTGATAACGTCAGGAGAGGAGATTTTCATGTACAGCTGGGTGCCATCCGCATAAATGTGATATCGGATGTTAGATGCTTTGAGGATTTCAGTAAGAGGTTCCATTAATAGGTTGGAAAGCGTGGGGGAGATAGAGGACCCTTGGGGAACCCCCAGGGTGCAGGGACTGGAATTAGAAAGTGACTGATTGGATTTTACTCTCTGAGATCTGTTGTTGAGAAAAGAGGCAAACCATTTTAGAACTGAGCCTGAGAGCCCCATCCTACGTTCCAGGTGATTCAGGAAATTGTCATGTTTGACAGTATCAAAGGCAGATGAGAGGTCAAGAAGTATTAATAAGCAGGGTTGGTTCTGGTCAAGCATTGTGAGAGCGTCGTCCACTATATGAGTGATGGCTGTTTTGGTGCTGTGGCCGTGACGGAGGCCCGATTGGAATTGATCAAGGAGTTAGAATTCCTCAATGTGGTTACAAAGTTGTTCATGAACACATTTCTCGAGTAGTTTTGCTAGAGTAGGGATGTTAGTGATTGGTCGGAAATTATTCAAATCTTCAGGGTCAGCCGTAGGTTTTTGGAGAATAGGCAGAACCAGACCGGACTTCAGGCAGTCCGGGATCACACGTTGGAGAAGTGAGGCATTAATAATCTTGGTCCAGAGTGGACTAGTGACCTTATCATTTCTTTAAAGAAATTAGGGGGAAGTGGATCATTGAAGTGATTGGACGGTTTAAGGGTTGAGAGAATGTTGAAGATGGATGTGTCGTTGAAGGGTGAGAAATTACTCCAAGAGGCATTATTTTTAGGGGAGAGACAAGGAACACTAAGAGGCTGTGAAGGTAAGGAGGAGTCTGGAGAGAGTGCAAGATCGGTCAGGGCAGACCTCAGGTCAGATTCAATCTTGCTAGACTTATCAAGGAAGAAAGCGGCAAAGTCCTCACAGTTTGGCTGTGGGCAGGAGGAGAGTGGAGGTAGGTTGGGCGTGTTATTGGATTGTAGCTTAATCAGATCAAACAGCATTTTGGGGTGATTTTTGGCTTTGTCAAGTTGGCTTCTGAAGAAGGACGCTTTCGCCGTTCTGATGTGTTTGTTGTAAGCACTCCTTCTCAGCCTTAAAATCATAAGGAGATCAGTAGATGGAGAGGATCTCCAAGAACGTTCTGCTAGTCTCAGGTTGTGTCTGTCAGAGTTTAGGCTGTCATTGAATCATGGTTTGGAGTCTTTGTTGGACTTTCTTTTTAGTTGAAGGGGGGCAATTGCATTCAAGGCTGTCAAAATGGAGTTGTTGTAATGATCAGTGAGTTCGTGGACATCGGACATACCTGCAGGAGGAGGTAGGGACAGATTGCAACGTGATATGAGGTCATTTATGTTTGCCTTTTGCAACGTTTTTTCCCAGTGTTTTTGTTTCAATGGTTGGACTCTTTTGGTGTTCCATCTTTCTAGGATTCGGAAGGTGATATAGTGATGACCCGACCAGTCACAAGGGACAATAGATTCAAGTTGAATGGCGTTGGGATTGGAGATGATTAAATCGAGGGTTGAGCCTAAGTTGTGCGTCGGGCTGTCACAGAATTTAGTCATGTTGAGGTCGGCTATGAAGTTTTTGAGACCATTCACCGCCTGATCATTCGGGTCATTCCAGTGTAAATTGAAGTCACTCAGGAAGATCTGGGGGCAGTGGAGACCTAAGTTGGACGAGATGGTTTCCATAGTTTGTTTGACCAGACAGAGGTTGTCTCCCGGAGGATGGTAAAAGATGTGCAGGTTTCATAAGTGTCTGTGTTTGCTGATGATGTCTATGCACAGATATTCACAGGATGAGAGAGGTGCAGAGGGGGACTGCTTTGCTGAGAGACTGTTATGGTAGATACAGGCAATACCACCACCAGTTCTCTTAATTCGATCGAGTCTGATGATGTTGTGGCTAGGAGGGACTAGGATGTCGAGGAGGGGTCCTGAGGAGTCATTAATCCAGGTTTCTGTGAGGAGGTCGAGTTCCTGATCAAGGATGAGTTCAGTGAGGTCAGTGGCATGTTTCACAGCTGATCTACAGTTGAGTAACATGCATATCAGGTGTGCTTTGTAGTCTGTGAAAGTAGTCTGTATAATAGGAACTTGCATAAGGTTAGCAGTGTTTAAGGCATTGGAGTTGTGTCTGGGAGCTCTGTGGGGGTTACGTGGAATAGTTTGGATAGACTCTGATATGACCTGATTGTGAATAGTAGCAGCAGGAAGGTTTAGTGGGGAAGTTTGCGCGGTTCTAGGAGAAACCTGGGAGACAGATTGAAGGAGTTGTAGGCTCTGAGGAGGGAGAGAATGTCCGGTTCAGATAGTTGTTTTTTTAATCTGATGGGTCTGGAGGGGGCGTTAGGGTAGGGAGTGGTACTCCAGTTGTGGACGAGCAATTTCGGCCTAGGGTCACTAGTTAACACAGAGGAAGTAGTTGGAGTTTTAGGGTGCAGGTTGGTTTGCTGCGGGATCTCGTGCGAAGACTTGTCGGTAGCTAGGTCAAGGGCCAGATCCGAAGTGGTGTTTATGAGTTTTTGTATGTCGGATTTGAGTTTTAGAAGCTCCCGGTTTATTTCCTTGAGTCTAGAGGCGTTACAGGATTGAAGAACAAAGCTCTTGGAGAGGGGAGGAGCAGTGTCATTAGTGAGGGAAGAAATCGGCGAATCCAACGAAAGGGGACGATCAGGCGCAGGGCCACACCCTGAGGAGGATTACAGGCATTGTTGGTCAGATGGGAGAAGCAGGGGGGGGCAGGAATTGGGGTGGTGCAGGAGCTTGGGTGGCAAGGGAGTAAAGTTCAAGGGTTGGGGAATCGCGAAGGGGTGAGGTCTATTACTATTAATGAAGTTTGGGAGATCAGACTTCAAAGTGGAGAGCGGGTGAGCTTGCGGCGGCGTTATGAGATTATTTAGGTTAGAGCAAGGAGGTAGTAAGGGAGTGGCAGAAGTGTTAGAGAGGTAATCAATGCTATGGCTATCAGTGGACCACAACAACCTAGAGTGTAGGGGGTGAAGTCTGGGTAGTCGGGAGATGTTGGGTGAGTCAGAGAAATCTAGAAGTGATGAAGCTATGGTCAAATCAGTGTAGATCAAGGTAGTAGGGGAAGTCACCTGGTGATTAGGGCTCAGTAAGGAAAGATCTTGGAGGTCCTGAGGAATGATTGTGGGGCTAGCGTCAATTGTGTAGCTGAAAGTGTCCCTTGGTCAAGAGATTTTTTAATGATGGAGAAACAGACATCAAAGATGCCCAGATTCCGATCTGAGGCTTGGACGAGGATAGTCCCATTGTTGTAGATGGATATGGTGGCATTAGCTCTGAATGTGGGAGACGGCACTGCCAAGAGCCTTAGGCCCTGAGGGAATTTCTCAGGGAATGGCAGAGGTTATCCTGAATAAAGAGTGGAACGCCATCCTCCACTGGGCTCTTCTTTTAGTATCGAAGATCAGATCACTAGTAATAGCTCCTTTTTTATGGCAGAAATAAGGGTCAGAGATAATGGTTTCTGGATTAGCTTTGAGCAGTTTATGTTTGAAGGATTTAACCACGTTTTTGGAAAGATTGGGAGGATAATTAATTATGTAACTATTCCTACCAAGCTGCTCTAGACTGGAGTCCAGTCTGCTGTGCGCGCGGAAGGACATGGTTTAGGATGAGGCAGGGGGACCAAAGTGGTGAGGACTAGGGGGGTAAGGTGGAAGTGAGTGGGAATACTTTATTTGTGGATAGCAAAGAGTCTCTACAAGTGAGTGGGAATACTTATTCGTGGAAAGCGAAGAGTCTCTACACGTTCCACGAGGACGGCCAATAGGGAGAGTGAAGAGCTGAGAGAGGGCCCACAATGCGGAAGATTAGCGGGGGGCCGGAAGAGAGGGAGAAGCTCGAGTGTATGACAAAGTGTCGCTAACCGTTCAAAGATGGTCATGAACCTAGGGATAGGCACAGGGTAAGTGATCAAGGATGAAGCAAAAGTGGAAGGATTCCGAAGCCCAAAATGTTTATAGGAGGGACCCGATGGTCCAAAGGCAGCAGCTGTGATATGCAACACAAATCAATGAAGAGTTCCAAAATTTCAAAATAGGAAGCCCTGTGCTTCTAAAATGACGTCCGTAAATGTTGTGGTGAACGTTCAAAACGGTGAATTATTGTCAGTGTGATCCATGAGCAAAAATGGATACAAAGCACAGCAGCCTCTTGACTTCGGGAGACACTCGTGCATAGGAGGTACGAACGTATCAGGGTTTTGCCTCATGTTTTGGTCAAGAGGCTGCTGTGCTTTGTATCCATTTTTGCTCATGGATCACACTGACAATAATTCACCGTTTTGAACGTTCACCACAACATTTACGGACGTCATTTTAGAAGCACAGGGCTTCCTATTTTGAAATTTTGGAACTCTTCATTGATTTGTGTTGCATATCACAGCTGTTGCCTTTGGACCATCGGGTCCCTCCTATAAACATTTTGGGCTTCGGAATACTTCACCGGATGCACCATTTGGACAGCGCTCCATCGGATTACCTTGCTTCATTATTCCCATATTGCCTTGAAAAAGTCTGAGTACAGACGAAACACGTGTCGGCTAAAATCGTGTGCTGGGATTCTTTAAGAAATCAATAAAGAAAAGGATTTATCAACTAGTGACGCTTCTGGACTAATTCAAATGTTCCATATATAACTTGTTGAATTTGAGTGTTTACATGTGCTCAGGAATTTATTGTTTTTTCTTGAATTTGTCCAATATTGTTCTTGGATTGGTATACTTGGTAATGGGTGTGCTGTATCAGCTTCTTTCTTTTGTGTATTAATATGCATGTTATTTTGTAGCGTGCTGACAACACCTCTAGGTAGTAGGTGTACGAGGCAACCTTAGCACCCCGCTGTAATTACTGCAACATAATTATTCACGCTCAATACTGTTATTCACAGATACGTTGTCCTATTGATGTGCGGTTCTTTCCCTCATAGGGAACACTACTACCTACCTGTTCTTCTTGTACAAAAGTGGAAGGTGTTTACAATCCAGAAAGAAAGAAGTGAAGTGAATCCACCTTCATGTATCGCAAGAGGTTGACAGGGAAGATACTAGCTGTGTTCAGAAGGCCGTCTCATAGGGGTAGCGAAGAGCTGAGTGAATGACCCAGGCAGAACCCTAATGAGGAGGAGGTGAGTGAAGAGCCAAAGGCGTATGTAAGGAAAAGCCAAGGCAAAATAGTGCTAGGTGTAGTGCGAACGCCGGTGGACAGCAGCAAACAACGTCACCACGGGGATGGACCATGTGAATCAGTGATGCATCAGCATAGGGCCCTAACAATCCAAGATGGCCCCCTCATCAGTAAAAGGAAGAGCTGAGTGCGGAAATGAGAGAAGGCCGTAGAGATATCTGAGGGCTTCCTAGACTTCCTTAACCTTCCTAAACCGGTAGGTATTGGCGCGCTGCCATTGCAAAAACGGAGACGCAAGTCTCTGAACCGTGCAAAGCAAGTATAGGGAGGAGCAGAGATGGACGAATCATTAATTAGATGTGGACATGCCAAAAGAGGAAGAGCGTGGGCCTCCTTCCCTGTTTGTAAATAGTTCAAGGATCGGGGATTCATCAATAGCGGCCATTTTGCGTAGGATCCAATTTGGCAGTCACGAAATGGCAGACATTTTGGACGTTAAGTCGGCAAACAAGAGGCTGCGGGGGTGCTAAAACACACCAAACACACCAATGCGTGCCCCCCCCCCTTGTTCCAAACTCGATGATGAGGACCAGGCCCGGCGCGGATTTGAGAGCAGCAGGAAGAGGCTCACGGAGGACCAGGCCCGCCCCTGGGCTGTCTGGCGCTCAACGAGTATCGTAGTCTCAGGTGCAGCCACTTTCTGGGGCTTTAGGCAATAGTGACAGTGGATCTCTCGAGTCATAATCCCAATAGGAGGAAGCGCAGCCCCATAGTTGGAAATGCGGGTTGGGCAGTAGCACTTACCCAGTCTTGAAGCCGAGCGGCCCAGAGGAAACGACGCTCATCCTCCCCAGGAAGTTCGGCGAGGAGCGGGACAACAAAGTCGTGGACGTCGGCGTTGGCAACATGATCGAGGCCACTAGCTGGAGGCTCACGAAGACAGAGCACGGCTAGAGAGTCGCCTCCAGAGGCGAAGGGACATTCGGGACAATGCAGTAACGGCCGTCAACGCCGGCACCAGGATCGAGGCCACAAGCCGGAAGCTCAAGCACATCGAGCTCGGCCAGAGAGCCAGCACACAGAGGCAGTGGGAAGTTCGTGCAGCGGGAAGTTTGTCTGCAGGGCAAATAGCTGCCAGAGCAGGGGAAGAGAACCAGTGGAAGCTGCGGGCTGCGGGCTGCGGGCTGCGTGGGGCAGGGCACAGACCCGGTCCCAGAGATCCGGCAGCAGCTCGAACAGAGGGTGCACCACACAGCCTGACAAATGCTAGTCAGTAGCCTCACTGGGGAACCAGGGCTACGCCATTTTAAGGCACACTCGGCGAAGCTGTGGCGGAGGGAGATGAGGCGAAGCACGCCCGCCCCAGGGAAGATCGGTCCCGCAGGAGAGCAGCGAGTTCCAGGGCGCAAACAGCACAGATACATCGGAAGCGGAGGAGGTGCTGCACGCCCGTCTCGGAGAGCTCGATCCTGGTGGTGAGTGGCGAGGCAGATGAGGCCAGGCATGTCAGACCCCAGGAGATCACCCCTGCAGGTGAGAGACGTTGAAATAGAAGATCCAGTATCGTAGGGAGTAGTAAGGATAAGATGTAGGTTAGTGAGAGGTGGATGGCCAGGTTAACAGGGGGATATCTACCGATTTGGTAATCCCCAACCCTGGAGCTCCAGGGAAGAGCTCCTACTTGGCGGCCATCTTGGTTCATCATACTCTATAGACAATAAGATTGTGTAATTGTACATACTCTGTGTTATGAACTTTAAGCAGCTCATCTACTAAGAGTCATAGAAAGCAACCCATTTGGACAGGCATTATAGCACTAGGAAGTGTATATGCTACAGGACAATCCATACAACCATCCATATTACCTACTCAGACAGTCTGCCCAAGAGCATCAGAAGAGTAACCTGTAGCAGATGCATTATAGCACCAAGTCATATGATTTCCATTATTTAGCTTGCTTTAGAATATACTTGGTGGAGTACACCATTGAAAGGCAAATTGTCAACTATTATAAACCTGGCCATAGATGTATCCTGGTTGAGTTTTCCAAAAACAAATGACCAACCATTACATAATCATTCCTAATTTATTTATTTCTCTAAAAAGTTTGGTTGAACATGATTTGAAGTCATTAAAGCTCTTCATAGAAAAAAGGATAAATGTACAATTTTAAATTAAATGAACCACAAAATAAAATATTGGCACAGTCTCTAGGAAGGGGTATATTCAGTGAGAAAAATAGCACCTGCAACCAATTAGTCATACTAGAGGCAAACCAAAAAAGACTACTCCATCAGTGCTGTGCTTTCTTTGAGAAGCATAATGGACCTAAAATAGTTCACTGTATCGAACGCAGTGGAAAAAACAAGGACAATAACTCTTGAATCACCAGAATCAAAAATGTGAAGTGAGTCATCAATTTCCTAAAGAAAGGCAGTTTCAGCTGTGCCATCCCAATTGACACAAATTATTATTGAACATGTGTTGTGTTAGCTGTTCTACATTACAACTCTTGAAAACTTGAGACAGGATGAAAGTTATTGGTATCTCCTGCACCTCCTGAAGAGTACTTCAAAAGTGAAGTCCTTTGGCCAATATTAAAACAGTCTGGGAACACTCCTTGGCCACGAGAGTTATTCACTAGTTAGTCCACTGAGACAAACCTAGAAAGAGAGATATTTAGCATTGGGCCCAAAACTGGGTCTGTGCAATGGTTGAAGGCTTAAATTTTGTGATGGTTTTTAATAAGTAAATTTCCTAAACTAAGCCAAAATGGAGCCACATCATCTTGGATTTACATATGAAATAAGTCAGGAATGCAGAGTAATGATTGCTCAATGGATTTGACTTTTTGATCAAAGAGCTTAGCAAAATCTACAGATTTAGCAGAAGGATCTTCAAATCTGAGAGAAGGAGTGCTTTGTTTGGCCCTCTAACTAGAACAAGCAGCTATGTTGGGGGATACTTGGCAGTGTGTATAACAGATTTGTTGTGGGTGGCCTTAAAAAGGCTTTTTTTTTAAATAAATGTGTCTGGTCATTCTAGGGACACCCAGATTGAAAGCAAATAATAATTGTTTCTACTTATTCTCCTGCACTCTAAAAGGTTCCCTTTAATCAAAGAGATCTTTACATAACCAGGGAGCAGAAGATGAGGATTTTGTTCTTTTACTCTTGAGCGCAACTAAATTGTTGATAAGTTCAGACATATATTCATTAAATCTGGAGGTGGGGAATTGATGTCATTATTGGTACTTATAAAAAAGTTTGTTTAAAGCCAGGGCAGCAAGATTATTGATCTGAAGACTTTTTGTGTCCCGAAAAAAAGATCACTTCTTTTTAGATTTGCTGAAGGTGGTATTGTGCCTGAACACCACAGAGAAAGGGGAATGATCAGACCAAGCTACTGAGAATGGGAGTTCAGAGGTAAGGAAGTGATCCTTCAAGATTAATCCAGAGTCTTTGATATGGGTGGGATTATTGCAGTTATGTAAAACTTCATTCCAAAAGAAGAATGAAGAGAACAAATGAATTACTGTGCCACTGGAATCAGCCCAATAGGTGAATTAATCATCTTGAATGAATAATGAATAAGTTGGTTGATATTGTGCTCCAATCACCACTCCTCAATAAATGTCATATTGTCACCAGGAGGATGATAGGAGACATATCTGATGGTGGAAGCCAGTGGTGGCTGGTGACATTTGAAAGTGGTGCAGCGTAAAAGTTTGGGATGAGTGCCCTATGACGAGCGAGCGAGGGCCACCATCATAAGAGGAGTTTGGGGGTTCTCCCCTGGGAAATTTTGGGGGGGAAAGTGAGCAAATGGTGCTTTTTCAAGCAAATTTGAGAAAGCAAGAAGGTTTATAAAGCAATTATGAAAGTGTAGAATAATAGTATTCAAACACAGAAAAATGCTCCACATCTCACTGAATTAAAATTGTTCAACGGTTAGTGTACTGTGTAAAGTCAAATTCTACAATGCTACAAACAAGATTTGTAATTATCTTACAGGGACACAGGGCTGTCTCTTCACTGCATCTGATTGGTAAAGCTGAAAATCTTCCTCCCATTTTGAAGATGGGTGTCCATGCACGGGGGAACCTGAGGATGGAGGGTCCAGCAAATTGAGGGTCCAAGCAAGGGAGGTGACATCATAATGCTTAGGTGTTCCACAAATGTTGGCGGTGTATAGCAGGCGGTGCTTTAAATGGACAAATACTCACCGTTAACTTCTTTCTTATGAAAAGGAGAATACCTGCCCTTCTCAGTGCACATTCAATACTTTTAATGGGGGAGTACCAGCCCTTCTCAGTTTTAACCACTGATTTTAGCTGACAGTCGGCGTGAGGTGAAAAGTGTACACAATTACGGATAGTGTGAGCGTGTGGGGACCGGGTTACTGCAGAGTACAACGTTTTCCCACAAACTGTGGTGCTGAGAGAGCGATGGCACAAGACACCCTTGCAGCGTGGTGGGCAGTACAGTATAGTGAGTGGACCTGAAACCACTGATGCTGCGAGCTTGTATCATAGTGAAAAGTGAAGTGTGGCAGTAGGGTGAACTGATTTTGTGTAAATGTGTCAGAAGACGCAAATGTCTGCATGAGGTGGGCAGTGTGCCGAGGTGTTCCACATACCATTGTGACCACCCTGAGATGATTCTATACTCGATGTGAGAAAAACAGTGTGCTGAGGTGCCGTGTATCAGCTAGATGCTTCAGAAGAAGCTTGGCAGCTCATTCTCGACCAAGGCGCTGTAGACGCTCTTAAGATTATAGCTCCTCTGTGCGTCAAGCGCTCTCTCCAGCACCACCACAAAAACATGGTTGGCCGGGTAGGTGAAGTAACAGGACAACCTGACTGCGCCTGACAACTTGTCCTCAGTCACCTGCACCTGCTCGATGGCCACGCGGTCGGCGTGCAGCACTATATAGTGGCTGGCTTCTAAGCATTTCACCTGGATGTTGACTTCCCCGCAGAAGGTCAAGTTGTCCATGAAGGCAATGATTAGCAGGATGTAGTGCAGAGGGCGCATGTGAGTAGGCAGCAGCGGATGGGCCCAGGGACGCTCGCCATCTGACTCCTCGGCGGTCCCCTTGCCAGAATGCAGGTCGCCCTTGGGCTCTGCTGCTGGTTGAAGGCGCAATCTCCTGCAAACTGCTGTTGCTGAGTTTACTGCTACTACCATCGCCGTGGCTCTGCTCGCTGATTCCCCACTCATCAAAGTGCATGCTGAGCAGCACCGCCATGATGAGAGCCAGTGATAAAGCTGGATTCCACTATAAAACTTTCTAGGAACCCTCGGTCGACTGGACCTTTTATTACCTGCTGAGAAGTGTAAATGGGAAAAACAATGTATCTACATCAAGCTAACATGTATCAATTTTTAAGTAAAGTTCAGAAAGGATCACTGACTCCGAATTCCAAGTTTAGAGGTTTATTACAAAACCAAAAACAACCTAAACATACAAACACCTCAGTACGAGGTTGCAAAAATACAAAGTCACTAATACAAAGTCCATCCTACGAACCAATCTAATCCAATACAGCATAAAGAGAATGAGCAACTCTAGAAACACTATACAATCGATAACTTCACCAACATCTATATTAGTCTTCATTAGTATCTGAAAAGAAAAAGCTGTTAATCTATCCCTACACTGTCCTAAGATGACATCCTTACTTAACGTTTCCCACGCAAATTCAAGAAATAGGTGTCAGCTCGTGAAGAGTTCCTAAGAAGTACACTCACGTTGTAAAAGATCAACCTAAGTCTCCATTCTAAGAATCGATCCCTTCCTTTTGCCCTCAGTCAGCTCTCTCAACCTCTCCTCACTCTGCTCAGTTGTGCTCTGCTCTGCTCTGAACCGCTCTGCTCTGACCTGCTCATCCCACGGGGCACTGTCCCTAATACAAAATGGACATTGAATAGGCACGCCCAGGTAACACCTCTACTGGCCAGGCACCTCTCTTAGGTAGTTTTCCATTAAAAGTTGAACTCAGTCCAACGACAGTTGAAGTGTCCTTGGGTCTCAGGCTTCTTCGGCACAGCCTCCAATTATCGGCATTCTTGGAGACTTTGTAACGATCTCCTCCATACCTAACTCCTAAAACAAAAGCGTTATTCTGACTAACGAAGGCGATGTCCTTGCACCTGCAACGAATGCATGAGAATGGAACAACCTTGCACACACATGAAATTCGCTGACCATTTCCAAATGAGAGCCTCACCAGGGGAAAATATATTTTATGCCTACATAATCCAGCTAACATAAGAACGAATAGGACATTCTCAATACGACAGAGTAAATACTCCATCCAGGCCTTTAACATCAATTTAAACACACATTTAAATGTAACATTTATAAGCACTATATTTCATTTACTGTTAAACATAATTAATCACCTAACCGCGTGCAACTTCAACATGATGCACATCTAAATCTAATGCATTACATTTCACACAAGCTACCTCATTAAACATTTGCAATGGAGATCGTAAGATACACGTTTCCCTTGAACTGCCATTTTACGTTTCTTGAATGGCACAATCCCATCTTAACATTTCATTTACTACTGATTATTACACCACACTCTCTAACTAATATTAACGCATACAAGTGAGTACATATGGGTAATGACTACTCATGGATATAATGTACCCCTATAATTTTCAGAATATCTTTGCGCTCTATCACCAGCATCAAGAGTGCGAAGGACAGCACCAGCCGCAGCCTCGCATGGCCACTGCTCTGAGAATCCCCAGCCATTCCTGACTGCGCTGCTCACCTCTTCCTCACCAATCATCATGCGAGTTTGGCTCTTCGTCTTTTTGGAAGTCAGACCCATCACTGTCTGTGGCCGGTGGGCAGGGCAGACCTGTGTTCGATGCGCTGCAGGAGTAGATGCCTCACCACATGGCCCTGCACGGCACCCGCTGCCCCGTGATGGCGAGCCTCATGCTGTCAACACCCAGAGTCTCCTAGACCCGGGAGCTGCAGGGACCTCCCAACTTGGCCGAAACGCCACACCTGACTTGGCTATTCTTGTTGTCGCTGTTGTACACAGCGGCAGTCCTACCACTAAGGCTGCAGTCTGGCCAAGGTCAGATGAAACTTCTGTTCCACGCCACCTCAAACCTACTCAATCCTGCTGCTTCTCTCATACTGTTCAGCATGAGAGAAACATGAGAGAATCTGCAGGATTGGATGGAGCAGGCTAACCCAGCACTCTGTTTGAGACTGGGTACCTGCCTGTGCAATCCCCGGCGGTTTAACAAAGCTTATATGGGTGTGGGCTGAAGTGCACATGTTGGGTTGTCCTGCTCAACACATTCCGACATGCGCACTGTGAACTTTACAATGTCATCCCTGCTGCACCCTCTGTCTACCAATCAGAGAATCACCCCGCCCGTACATCATAATAAAAAGGCAACAAGACCATTCTATTATTTAACTTGGTTACTGCTGCACTCACAGCAAGCGGGGCGATGCTACTGCGCCCCAATAGAGAAACCGCCGCTGGTGAAAGCCTGTGAGGATTTGATTTAGAATCAAATATTGAAAGTAGAAATACAAATAAGAGGCTGTCTTCATTCACTGAAAAGTATTCCTGTAAACTTAAACAACCTCTTTTCCAGTCCTGCCTTCCAATCGCATCCCATATTTGAATAATCAGAAGGGAGCAGGAGCTCTTTCATATTACAAGGAGTGAAGTGAGCCATATCTCTGAGTACAATTAAATAAAGGCTTTGTTTGTCAATAGTGTCAGAAATGTACAACCTCTGTCACTGCAGATCTGTGGTTTGGCTAAAGACAATGCAGTGTGAAGTTCAACATTTTAGAGAGATGTGTGGGCAAATGTTTTACTTGGATCTCAATGAAGTTAGTGTGTACAGCTTTTGTTGGGGGGTATAGTCAAGCAAGGCCTGTAAATGGAAACAGTCTGAATGACTGCCGGAGAAGCATGCGAAACAGATGCAGATGCTGCAATAAAATCTAGGTCAGAGGAAAGTTTTAGTCATATCCATCATAGAGACACTTATATCATCGTGGGAGAGGGAGGTAAGCAGTTTATAGGGGTGGGTCATGTTTGCTTTATATAATATGCTAAGTATTGCCATTGAGCTTGGGTAAAGGTAACAATTAGCAAAGGAAAATAGAAATTAATGAAGATTAGACAAGTGTAAAACCTGAGTCATTCTTTTGGATATAGAGTAAATTTTGTGATGGCGATGGTCATGCGAAAAATAATTTTCAATGTCCTGTGTTCAAGCTCTTGCTCAAAGGTACTGGAAAATGTTAGATGGAGGTGTGGTAGGAATTAATGGGTGAATACCTGCTCAGGACGATTAGGGCACAGCCACCCCTATTCACACAAGGGATATAAAAGTTAAGGGGCAGATTTATCAATACTTTGCTCCTGTGCATAGCCGAAACAGTGAGGGAAACTGGTGCAAAGTGGTCATATAGCATTTTATTTTCAGCAGAAAACTTTTTTTGCACTGGAAAGTAGCTTTAATGTATTGCAAAGAACACTCGGCCTCATTTATGAGGCTTTGCTGTAGGCCAGCACCGCAGGTCTTCCTGCTGCGCTGCCCTACGGCAAAAGAAAAGGGCAGGAATGAGCCGTATCTATTAGATATGGCGCATTCCTGTCCTCTTCCCCTGTGCTGACGCACAATGGGCTGCCGTGCGCCAACGCAGGTACCTTTGCACCATGGAGCAAGGGAGCCTGCATTACGGGGATGACTATTTTTGTGAAGGAAGGAGAACCTTCCTGCACAAAAATATTCACAAGAGGTTTTTCCCTCTTTCTGTGTGTGCTGCAGAATGCAGCACACACAGAAAAAAAAAACGAGGAAAAAGAAAGATATTTCTCCTCGTTGTGACTCCCTTACACCTCCCCTGTGGAGGCGTGCGTTTTTGGCTCTGCCTCAGATTTACGATTTCTCATAAATCTGGTGCAGTGTCAAAAAGCCATGGATGTTGCTGGGAATGCCACCAGCAACACCCATGGACCGCCCCTTTCATGCAGAAAACTGCATTAAAGGGAACGATATTTACGAGGTAGCATTAAGCCAAAAAAGTGTCTTAGTGCTGCCTCATAAATATGGAGCAGGCTTCTGCACCACGGAACATCACAAAAAGTGACGTTCTGGTGCGCAAGGGGCCTCATAAATGAGGCCCTCTGTCCTGTCCAGTCCAGTCCATTGTTTGTTTGTCTGTACAGCCACCTCAGACAGGAACCAGCCATATGCACATCTGCCATGGTCCTTCTCCAACAGGAGCAGTGCAACTCAAACTGCCAGGCTAGTTCCCCAGCCAATGAGAACATCTTAGTGTGACAAGTTTGCCCCAGCATGGAGTCAGTGTGATGCTTAAAGTGTGTTCGCTAAACCTGGTATCACTGTGCCCTGGGGCTCAAGTTGCACCCTACTAATGAGGCCCAAATAGGCTGACCGGTCTGGGAATGCTTGTGTTCCGGTTCAGAGGGAGTCTGACCTGGTAATTTGGTCTGGACTGTTCCTTTTGGAGAAAGGCCAAGAATGATTTGCATAGTGCTGACTGCTGTCAGAGATCCCATGGAAGGCAAAAAAATTTAATTCAGAAAACAAGAGGAACAACAACAAATTCAGAGACATGAAAAATAGCATGAATGCATTGATCAGGATGAGCTCACGAGATTCACAGAGTTCCTGAGATCATTCAGAGTACAGGCTCCAGTTGGCTCTCACTTTAAGGTCCTGCATCTACCAAAACAGACACATGCACCAATTCCAGAGAGCAGAGAACAGAGATCTGGAAGAGCAGGGCAATAAAGGCAGCATGTTCCAACCCCATGATTCACCAGTATTTGAAATCCAAGAGACCTCAGAGGCGTGGGAGCAGCCACTCTACCGCACCATGTGACAAGGAAGGCATAGTTGGCAACAGCTACTGGGTTCTATGGAACCACAGAGTGGTTGAGCCCAGGCAGCACATGAGCAGGGCCCAGAACCTCACTTGTACCACATCACAATTTCTTCTTCCACTGATCGAAATTTTAGGCAAACTTTCAATGACTCATCAAGACTGAGAAATTCAACTGTTAAGTCAATGCCACAGGCCTGCCAGCAGACCCAGTAATGCGAAGGAGACACACAAAACAGCTCTTATTCCCATCACATAAAAATCTTTCTGAAGAGGCACTACAGCAGCATGAAATCAAATCTATTGAACCGTATAAGACAGGTATTTTCATCGGTCATAATCCCAGGCCATAGAAGCTTCCCCACAAAGTATTCATGTAGGTCGTCAGTTTGAGCCAAGATTGTCACCCTGGAGCAGCAGAAGAGCACATATAAACAACACACAGAGTATATCCTCGAGGATACCTCTTTTGATCTGCAAAGAGCAGCACAATAGATGGGCATTCTGCTGACAAGTCAAGTATATGACTGAGAAGATCACACAAGAACAGCAAAGTAGAAGCCATGATCTGTGGCCTCTGGATGTGGGAGATATTTAGGTCTGGTGTAATGGCATCTTCTTAGTAGTGTCATTTTAAGATTTTTGGGGCCACGTTCAAGACATGCTGTCCCCCCAACTTGGATTTGCTACGCAGTTTTATCTATTTCATGCTTTCATGATGCTGAAAACATTGTGAATTATAGCTTAAACTTTCAGAAACATAGGGCCCTATTACGATGTCAGTCGGTAAGCCTCCGACCGCTCTTCGGAGGCTTACCGACCAACATCATTGGTTTACATTCTGACCACCAAATTATAATGTTGGCGGTCGGAGTGTAAACCGGCCCGTCAAACCGACTGGGTTCCGACGGGCTCAAGGATCCTGTCGGCCATTCAGAGGCCGCACATAATCCCTTATGGACAGCATTTCTGCTGTCAAGATTATGATGTCGGTTTCCGCCAGCCTTCCAATGTCGGCCTCTCTGACATGGAAAGACTGTCAGTGAGTGACTTTGGGAGACCCTAGCAGGGCCCCCATCCACCCTGGCCTTATGGTCGAGGCCTTGGGGGGCAGAGATGCTGCTCCCTTCACATCCTTGCACTGTGTGGCAGGCACCTTGAGGTACCTGCCACATGGTGCAGGGATGTGCAAAAACTTCCATTTTACACTGGGATCTTACGCTGCGGGTCGTTTCGGACTGCTGCACAAGCTCCCATTGTGAAATGCAGTCGCATCCTAATTGCGGTTTCTGGACCGCCGACCAGAGGTTGGTCGGATCCGCATCCACAAAGATGACGGTCGGAGGGAACTCTGACCAACATCATAATGAGCCCCATAGTTTTGGAAGGTGGGTTGTTGAGAGGGGTAGATTGGTACCTAACACCAGTAACAAGGCCACCAACACAGTTCTGGGTCCTAAATAGGGTCTCTATAAATGAGTCTGTTGCTTAACCCTTCGTAGCTGACACCAAGCAATAAGGCTTAACTTAGGAGAAAGGCATGCAAAGCATTTAAAAACACCAATACAGTAAATAAGTAAGGCACAACACACAATAAAACTCCCAAACCAATTTATAAAAATAGGACATTTTTTAATCTTTAAAATGACACCAAAACCATGAAAATCCAATGTAGGGGAACAGGAGATGTGAATTTTTAAAGAATAAACACTTACTAGTGGTTAGAAACCAATAGAGCCACTTCTGGACATCTGATCACTTTTGATCGCGGCAAAGCCAAAGTTTGAGGCCAACTGCAATTGAGCCATGCTCGGATACCCCTCGCGGTTGGCCTCAGTCAATATGTTAACTTTGGAATTTTTCAGCTGAGCGCCCTTGCTGCTCTCCACCAGTCCGGATTCGGTGAGGCTTCGCCAGCTTGACTTTCAGGGAGCTCCCGGTCAAACTCTGGAAGTCGGACCTCTAGAGCTCTTCAGTGGGACGAACCTGGAATCCGGGCCTGGTCGTGGTTGAAGGAGGCCGGCTGGCTCTCGCGGTCAGGTCGGTCACCTCCTGGAGCTTTTTTCAAAAAGTTTCCCAGACTTCTGGAGGTCCTTCCAGAAGGTCTCCTGGTGGGTTCCAAGTGTCCAAAACACAAATCCAGGGGTCTGGAATCTCCTAGTTGGTCCTTGGCAGGCCTGGACTTCACTTCCCACAATGCACTCGGCCAAACCCTTAAAACTCCACTTGACGCACTCCAGAAGGCGGATTCTGGCTGGAGAAGGGTCAGTTAAGCTCTGTTAACCTGTAGCTGCGGGGAGTCCACTCCTTACTCATTCTTGAAGCAAGGCAAAGACCTCAGAGCTGTAGTCCCAGATAGTGCTGCAAGTGCAGTCTTCACCAGGCAGGGCCTTGGGTGCAGATCAGGTTTCCAGCAGGACAATCCTCCTTCTTCTTGTAGTTTCAGGCAGCAGAACTGAGAGGCTATGCACCACTCACATATTTAATCTGAGTTTCTGGGCATCAAGAGGGGGGCACCCCTGACCAATGAGATGCAGGGTGCCACCCAGGCGCATGACCACTTCCTCCAAAGTGTGGCATCTTCTTGTCCCAGAAAGTACCATTCCTCCAAAATCCATCATGGCTGAAATCTCAGCAGAGCAGCAAGAGCTAACTAAACCAACTCTCTCAGCGTGGCTCATTTCCATAGCTCTCCTCCCTTTAACATCTGCAAATTCCTTCCCTAAGCCTGCTAGTTGGCTATGGCATAGGGGACTGGGGTTAGGTAGGCCTGGCATTCTCTGCCTGTCCTCTCTTCCTTTGAAGCCTCATGCTTTATGACCCCTCTCCGCTGCCCTGGAATTCCTGTGTAGCTACAGAGCTCTCTCCAGCAGATAGCCTCTCCCTTGGATAGCCCCTTACCATGTAGTCAAGACAGCCTTGATAAGCCTGTTAGCACTGACCAATCAGGGAGGACTGCAGGAAGGCTGGGTTTTGGCTTACAGACAAGAGAGTGTCCTAACTTATTTTCTGTATAAGTTAGGATGAATTCAACAAGAGCAATCTGTTGGATATATCAATACCATTCTGTTAGGTCTTTGAATTAAATATTCATACTTTCCTAGCAATAGTTATGCGTCCATAAAATATTGCCATGTTAACCTATGAGGCCAAGTATCTACAATGGGGAAAATGAAATGTGCAATTTCTTCCTCACCAGGGTTTGTAAACCCTCTTTTATAAAGCCCCTGCTCAAAATTACAGCACCCCCGGAACAATTAGGGGAGACCTGGGGGGTTCCTAATATGTTAAATTGATGTAGATTAATACTTCACAGTGCCCACAGTACCAAAGTCGACTTGGTAGCGACTTTCCTACACCGGGGAAAAATAAAGTGGGCAACTTTCACTCACCAGAGTTTATAAAACACATTTTGTAGGGACCATGCTTATAGTTACATGACCCCCATCCCTGGAACACCCAGGGGAGACCTTGAGGGTACCCACAATGTAAAAATAAGGTAGATTATCACTTTTAAAGTGCACATACCACCAAAGTCGAGTTTGCAGTGAATTTTACTTTTGAAAGCAGTGCTGCCCTATTATATACTAGGGACTTATAGAGTAGGTCATGCCAATTAGAAGTGTACCTCAATGTATGTGTTTTTGTTTAACATAGCACTGTCCCTGGGCCTGACTAGCAGAGCCCAGGGTAATCAGAGCCAGCTACCACCAGTTCCATTCAGCACGAAAAAATGGGGGTGAACAGGCCAAAAAGGGTGACTTTCTAGTACATGGACACACAAAAACAACTGAAAGCGCAACATGCCCTACATCCACCAGCCAACTGATACCATAAGGAAGCTTGAACATTCATTGATAAACCCATTAGTTGTTGCACTAGGATCTAGATTGCTTTGTCTAGCAACAGCAAAATTGTGCGTGGAATTTAGGTTTAACTAGCTCCCTCTTCCAATTTTAGGAAAGACACTGAAATGTTGTATTTGTGGGTGATTAGTTGACTCGTGCATAGCATTAAAATAAAACACATGGGCATATTGTTAAAATGTAACTTTAATTGCTGGATATTTGAAGTCCGAAATAAATCTACTTTCACAACTGGAAAATATGGAAGGAACACTTGAAATTCTCTCACTCACTGGTGATCTGTCAGTCCCCATTCCTGTCTAGAGCAATGTTCCAAGGGTTTTCAAAATTCCATTTGATGAAATCTGATTATTTCTCCTTAATTCTCTTCTCCTGCCCTCTTCCTCTTCTCCTCTTGTATGTGTACACGTCTCCAGCTAGGTAGTGAGCGCTGGGTAAGAGAAATGCTAGGGGACAATTAGGGGTAGTGAGCACATTTACAAGAGCCCTGGCAAATCTCGTCAGATGGGCCTATAACTTACTGCATGCACCTGGAGGTACATTGAGAACAATTATATGTCAAGAAACTTTTAAGGCTAAAACGGGGGAAAATACGTTTAAAGAAAATCTAGAGATTGCTCTGGAGCACTTCCAATGCTCTACGAATCTTTTGCAAAGTTGGTCTCCAGTACTCCTGAAGTTCTTTCTGAAAAAATCTACTCTGAGATTTAGCTATGAAATGGATACCTTTTATTGTCAACAGTTATCCCATTATAAGCTCTCACTAGCCAGTGTGGAGTATAAAGAGACCCCAAAATAGCTGAGATTCACACTGGACCATAAGGTTAGGCGTTGCATCCTGATGCTAAGATTGAGGACATTACCACTAAAAGATATAACAAAAAATTGGGGCGGTAATTTTGATAAAACCGGCCAATGTGTTCTGTGTAGGGGAGGAATCCAAGATTTGGTACATGTCCTATTTGTTTGTCCAAATAGCTGCTTGGCTGATGCATGCTCCCGATTTTTAAAACGTATTTGCACAAAATAAAATATATCTAGAACTATGGATTTGATTGCACTAATAAGAGGCCCACCAGATGAATTTGTATGTTTTAAAGTTTTTAACTTCTTTAAAGCGTTTCTTCCATTGTTTTAGAGACGTTTAAACTAGGAATAATAATCTTTTCTGTATTTAATGTATTTCTATATCGTTGTAGTATGGAACTGAAACATTTGTATATAATAGTTTGACATATTGTGGATCTCTGAAGAGGTCTATATCAATAAAAAATTTCATTTCATTTGGGCAGTCCGAATTAACACTGTTTCTGTAAAGTGTGCATGGCCACCTGTCAATTTTATTATGAATTTTTCTAATGCTCACTGTTATAACTGTGGGAGTTCTGGGAATTCCTAATATGTGCACCAGGGACCCACTTGGAAGGTGGGCACCCAGGGCAATTGCCTCTTTTGCCCATGACTTGAAATGGCTCCTCATCTCGGGAAGAGCCAAGTCTTCAATGACCTCCTGAATCCCAGGTGCATTTGGTATTTCTTATGTTACCTAGGAAGGAGGTTTTTTTTTGTTTGTTTTTTCGGAGTTTTATATAGCGCGAACTTGTCCCGAAGGTATCGAGTATCAGAGCGCTTTACACAAGAACCAGTTGCGTTACATGAGGGCACATTCATTTTTGTTAGGCACGGGGAGATTAAGTGATTTGCCCAGAATCACAGGATGTTGCGCGTCCTTGCCGAGACTCGAACTCGGTTCCCCAGATTTGAGGTTGACCGCCCTAGCCGTTAGGCCACATCCTCTACCCTAAGTTGCAGAGTCTTGCCATCTGTATAGAGAGGGACATTCCACTGATATGTTACCTCTTGTACTGGAGGGAAGGTTAGCTTGAGTTCCAGACTAGGGAGGAGGGTTCTCAACTATTAATACATTTTGAGCTTTATTTGGATGAAAGGAAGGATTTTGCAATCTCGGCATCTGGTGATGGAGAGACAGTGGAGTCCTTAAAAACGGTGAGATGTAGTAATGTACGTAGACTTGTATAAGTTGTCTTGCAGTGGCATTCTGAATGTGTCATCATCAGGGATACATGTTGTTGAGAGCTGTTCCTTGTGGCTCGGACGACGGTCTTGGGTACCCATTTTTTGTGAGGACTTGATCTGGTATTCTCTCACTTTATCTCCGTCATGGATAACTGGTTGGGACAGCCATTGTAACACAGCTTCCCTTTTCGTGTGACAGTAGACAACAGTGAGAGTAGGATGTATACGCCTGTGACCCACGTATGAGTACAAGAGGAGGTGTATTCTTTATCCAGGCTAGGATTTCAGACCCTCTTAAGTCTTGTTTACACTGCTTATGTCCGGTATATGAATGGGCATGACTTGGCGGACTGCATGAATACATGACTTGGTGGACTGCATTGCACACAAATTAGCCAACTATTTCCTTGAGTGAGTCACCAGTGTCAGATACATTTTGCAGGATGACCGCATATGGCTGTTTTAGGCATGCCAGTGCACACAGGTAGAATACATTCAGATATGTCCTGCAGGTTATGACATTTGGCGTTTTCACTTAGGGCTACAGTGCTCGGGCCCACACACAATAGGCAGAAAAATGGCTGCAGTAGTTAGAGAACATCTGATAGAGCGCTGATAGCACTCTATTTTGTATGAGTGCACTATACTCATGGTTTAAACGCACTCTCATGTATTCGTATTTTGTTTGCAGTGTTTTACGACTATTAAGAAACATTTATTTGAATCATTTGATGTTGAAAACTAGTGAACGCATTGAATTTTGTATGTATTATTATTCCTTCATGCATAATGTGCAGGACGATATTATTTCTATACACCGTAATTGTGGTTAGTTTAAGTTGCCTGAATTATAGGCCCAAAGTCTTAAAGTTTCGATTCTCCTTGCTCTCCAGAAATAAATAATTAAATGTTGTTGTATTCGAAATGAGAATGTTCTCATCCAACTGCAGGTGCAAGAATACACATCGTTATTTTCAGAGTTAAGGAGAGACCCGGAATGTCTTTGAAGATGGCTGGGAAGCGAGAAGGGAGGATGCCTTGCGTATCTGGTCTGCCTGAAAGCCAAGGCCACTGGAAAGAAGATATCATTAATTAAATTTGTGCCATGAAAGAAAAAGCTACTGCATAGAGGTGCAATGGAAAGTTTTAAGAAGAATGACGTATTGTGGGTTGAATCCCATCTTTTGTATGATGCACAGGGACAGTGAGACCAGACTTCTGCTAGCTTTTGGAGGAGAAGGAGCATTTTAGAGCGAGCTCCATAGCCATAAGCTAAAACGACCTATTTGACGTGAGTACTTCTTAGGAAGTCAACACGTGCTGACACCGTTGGGGACTGATAGAAGAGAGACAGGAAGGGCCCTCAATGTAGAGCAGTGTAGGGAAAGATTTTGATTTCTTTCAATGAGTCGAGAGCTGAATATCGCATCCAATTTGTGTTGCGTTGTGATTTTGGAATTTATAATCATCTGTCTATGGGCAGCATTACTTATATTCGTAAACTTGGCTCTGTATTAATTTTTCTGTACCTCTATACTTTGCTACTGAGATGTATTTACATCCAATTGTTTCTGGCCTTATAATAAATATTCAAACTGCACTTTGGAGTTGGTGGTCTTTCCAGGCATGACAACTTTGCTGATATTTATCTGAGTTGTTTCCTCACCACTTTAGGTAAATAAAAGATCAATCGCTTACGCTATATTTAGTAGGGAACATCAGGTGTGCAATTTAGCGTAATCAAATTTTAGCAGAGGATGGTTTACCTTTAAAGTGGTTTACCTCTAAGGTGAGGGGAGTAATCAGGAGTAGGGTTGAAGGTTGAAGAGCCCTGAAGTGGAGTGGAAGACGGCGGAGACCGGAGACTGGCGGACGTTGATGGTGCTGCGGAAACAGTGGTGGCGTGAGTATGAAAGGAATTGTGGTGTTAGATTGCGGTGATGAGTAAGTGGGTGATGTCTTGCAGAGTTGGGATGTATGTTGAGTGAATGTGGTTTTTGGTTTATTGGTCCGGACACGTGCTGAGCAGGAAGTTTTGGTGAGCGGACTCAAGAGAAGTCCAAGATACCGGGATAGTTTCGTATTGTAATTGTCTGATTAAATGTGGGTGTTGTGAAGCGCTATCAACGATCCACTTGTGTTAGGGAACTTTGTGTGAATGAGGAATAGGTCGCTGTAGAAAGCCTCAGATACCGGGGGTGGACTATGGCGATTGAGTGACCAACGCAGGTCGGGGGTCACAACGGCTGAATGTTCTTGTGAGAGTGTTCTATCGATCTTTAGAGACAGACAATTACTTGTTTATGTGACTGTAAGTTATTGTAATTGTGTAGGAACAGTTACTTGGTTTAATAATATACAGTTACTGGTGGTACGAATGTGTGTAAGCGAGTTTGCAGTGAAATTGTAAAGGCGGGTGAGCCGCTGCAAGGAGTGAGAAGTGACATCAGGGTGCGCCGCGCTGTGATAGGTTGGTTGGTGTAACGCTGCGCTGGGATTGGTGGAAGTTCGTTTGCAGTGAAACAGCGTATTTTGGGCTTGCAATTGATCGATTTTACAATGAGATGCTTTAGGGTATTGCGAGATTTGTGTAGAGGCGACACAGGGGTAGTGACTCGGGTAGGAGAAGAAGCTCCACCAGAAGACACACCGGCACATTACATGGCAACGAATGTAGGACTTCATACTATAGTGTGGCTTCAGAATTGGCATAAACGTACAGAGAAAGAGGTTGAATTGGCTTTCCCTCGTTATGGGTCTTTTCGTATGGAAGTGCTGACCCAGCTGAGGGGGGTGATGAATGCACTGAAACCTCCCCCTAGACCCACACAATTTGAGGCATTAGATGCATGGATGAGAGCTGCTCTAGTAAAAAGGAGAGAGGCTCCACAAGGAAGAATGAGGAAAGCAATGAAGGCATATCATGATGCTAGATGGGATGCCCAGTTGAAAAGATGGAGAGTAGACACCATATAGGGAGAACGCTTGTATCCATTTTGTATGTTAAGAGAGGGGGCTGAAAGGAAAAAGACGACAGAGGAGGACAGTGATACAGATGACAGCTTCCTCGATAGATTGCTAGCAGACCGTCCCCCACCGTGTGACTCTAGATCAGAGACAGAGAGGTTGCACCCATCAGAAGAGCTTTTAGGTGTGGGACAACTGGGTTCAGAGGAAAAATCGGCAGGAGTAAGAGGCAAGATTACAATGGTACGCATTCCGGGAGGATCTGGAGGAATGAGGTATCCAAACCCTGAGCCAGTACAACCTGCAGGAAACATGCAGTTACCAGATGCTTTGTCGGTAACAGTCACAATAGGGCCGGTGGTTCCGATATATACTCCTAGAGAAAGAACCGATGACAGTCAACAGCAAATAAGTGAAGGGGAAGAGACAATGTCTGGAGGGAGCCTTGCAATGAGTGGGACTGGGTTAAGTCGGATACCAGTGGAATCTAGTACCCCACTGCCAGCTACAGCTGATCCTTCAAGAATGGATAGTGGGTCAGAACAAAGACGGACAGGAGCTCTAGCGAATTCTAGGTCTGACCTTCGAATGTGGGTTCAACCAGTGAGAGAGTCAATGATGCTGAGGGAAGAAACACGCAAGAGGCAAGAAGCACCTAGAGTACTGTTTGAGCCACAGGTTGTTTGTGCAGGTGACCATTGGAGAAGTCGAAGCTTGGAAAGAGAGAGACGCCCAGCTTCAAAGCTAGAAGAGGGTGCGGTTCCTAGGAGAACCCAAAGTTGTGACAGGGAAGATACAAGAAATGAGAAAATTCAGAAAGTGTTAAATAGCGCAATAAAAGCGCCAATGCTAGATGTGGTATGATTAAAGGCAGAACTAGATGAGGTGATTGAAGGTAATTTACCCCTTATCAGAATTGAGACGTATGACTCGAGCGAACTACTGTTCGTAGCAAAGGACATGACAAGAAAGGCCAAATGAGCTTATGATGCATTGTTGCTTTTGGCACAAAGGTATGAGGTTGATTTGTCAAAGACAAAGCTGACACAGGGTTCTTGCAGATTAAATTACACAGATAAGGATTTGGAAGAGAAGCGAACGATTGGATTGAAAGCACAAATTAGAGAACTAGTGATAGGGATGCGAACATGGAAAGAATTAGACAGATGGAAAGAAAGATGGGCCAAAAAGAAAAGCTTCCAGACTGGAATAGGAAATACTCCGCCTCCGGGTGGAGGGACGGGAGCTGCAGGAAATTTCCCCCTCAGGGAGGTACAGAATGGAGGGTATGTACATGTGCCATGGAGCAGGGTTGATTTAGCAGCATTTACAAATGATTTTCCTCGGCTGAGGGAAAAACCTGCTGAGTGGTACAAGCAAATAGATCGGTTTGTAAAGATTTCAAAAGTATTGTGGATTGATTTAAACACCTTGTTTGATATAGTAGTGCCGGCGGATTTGTGGGTGGCATGTATGTTTGCCATTGAGTGGCCTACTGAAGAGCCACCAAGAGATTCAGTGACTCATGGTCCTTCACCTGATGTAATGAGAAAATACGAGCAAGTGATTACGTGGTTGCAGTCGAAGGTAGCTCCTCAAACTGTTGATTGGTTGAAGATTGATCGCACCACTCAAGACTCTAAGGAATCAGTACATGATTATTACGAAAGATTGTTGTTGGCTTTTAAGCAGGATAGTGGATTGGATACAATTGAACAGAAAGATATGGGACAGTTTGTCTCGAAGTTTGTGTTGGGACTGAAATCTGATATTAGTTTGATGATACAGCAACACTTGATATGTTGGCAGAATAAGTCGGTGGACGAGATTCTGCGTTATACTAAATATTGCAGTGATCAAGTGGAGTCGACACAGAAGAAATTGAAGGACAAGTTGATGTTGGTGCAGTTGAGAAACGCTGATATGACGCAGGGGATTGGAGGAGGTAGAGGTAGAGGAGATGGAAGAGGAATGGAACAACAGATAGTGACCCAACCTGGTCAGGGTAGAGGAAGAGGAATGGATCCAGGTGTAAGTGAGTGGGTGGCCCAACAGAAAAGGGTCACTGCCTGCCATTATTGTCACAAAATCGGGCATTGGAAGGGCGAGTGTAGATCGAATCCAGAAAATCAGATACAGATGGAAGGTGAGGGACAGCTGTCCGAGACTGTCAATACTGTGACAAGACCTAGGTCTATGTATGGAGGAGGATATGAGCCGCAAGTGCAAGTACCTCAACCTCCTAGGATACCCATGCAAAATCAGTTATACCATCAGATGCCTTATTTTGAGATACGAGATAGATTTGATCAAAATCAAGATTTACAAGAGTGCCAGAGGGGGGTGCACGAGGAATGCACATTAGATGCGATCCTAGAAGTAGATCAGAGTGGGCCGTTTGTAGATGCAGATGTGAATGGATATCCTGTTACCTTCCTATTAGACACTGGAGCTGCTCGCTCCACGGTGAGAACAGAAGTAGTCCCGAATTTAACTCTTTTGGGACAATCGATTCAAGTAGTGGGGCTTAGTAACCAGAAAATGACCAATCCATTGACAAACGAATTACCCATGAGAATAGGACCATTTCGGAATAAACACCAATTTGTAGTGTGTAATTCAAGTCTGGTCTGTCTTTTGGGACGAGATCTTCTGTGCAAGCTCAATTGTACTATATCGTGCACTCCGAGAGGTGTGGAATTGCAAACATATGATGACAATGCTGATTTTAAGATGGCTAACATGAGTCTGTGTGCAGAAATGTTTGTGGTGCTCACAATAGCAGAATTGCCACATGACTTGAGAGACTCAGTTGATCCGAAAGTGTGGGATTTTACAGGCGAGGATGTAGGTCTGTTGAGAGGGGTTGAGCCAGTTAGGATACAGGTCAAACCCAATGCCTAATTCCCACGAACGCCACAATATAAATTGACTCCAGAAACTGTGGCCGGAATAAGACCTGTTATTGAGACTATGATTGCCCAAGGTATTCTTAAGGAGATAAGAGGAAGTCCCTGCAATTCACCTATCATGGGACTGCAGAAGCCAAGTGGCAAGTACAGAATAGTGCAGGATCTGCGTCGGGTTAATAAAATTGTGATCCCATGTTGTCCTGTGGTACCGAATCCAGCTGTTATTCTATTCCAGATACCATGCAAAGCAGAATGGTTTACAGTGATAGATTTGTGTCATGCATTTTTCTCCATACCATTGCATGAAGAAAGTCAGTTTTTATTTGCGTTTAGGATG
This sequence comes from Calotriton arnoldi, assembly GCA_963921515.1. Classification (NCBI taxonomy): domain Eukaryota; kingdom Metazoa; phylum Chordata; class Amphibia; order Caudata; family Salamandridae; genus Calotriton; species Calotriton arnoldi. Next base: position 1,847,037 of record CAWUFW010002331.1, on the reverse strand, counting down.
GACGATCGTGTATTAACATGGGAAAGAATTCCTCAGGGGTACACAGAAAGCCCCTCCATTTTTAGTCAATGTCTGAAAAAGAATCTTGAAGGACTGGTGATGGCCCAAAACTCAGTCTTAGTGCAATATATAGACGACCTTTTGGTCGCCTCAGAGACTGAGGATGCTTGCAGAATTGACACTGTGGCGTTGCTGAATCATTTGGCAAAGAATGGACACAAAGTGTCTCCAAACAAATTGCAGTATTGTTTGTCTGAAGTTCAGTACCTAGGACACCGGATTGAGAAAGGAAAACGAAGGGTGTCACCGGATCGCATAGAGACGATTCTGCAAATGGGAACTCCAAAAACACAAAAAGAAGTCCGCATGTTTTTGGGAATGGTCGGCTATTGTCGAGAGTGGATCCCAAATTTTTCCTTGCAAGCAAAGCCTCTGTTGAAACTGACTCGAAAGGCTGTTAGTGATCCGGTACCATGGGATGACGAGTGCTTGAAAGCCTTCCGTGAGCTGAAGGAAAGTATCTGTCGTGCTCCAGCTCTCGGAATGCCGGATTATAACAAAGCGTTTTTGCTCTTTTGCTGTGAAAAGGAGGGATGTGCGTTAGCAGTCCTAGTGCAGACACATGGGGGTGCCCGTAGACCAGTAGCTTACTTCTCAGCTACATTAGATCCTGTAGCTTCTGCGTTGCCCGCATGTCTGAAATCCGTTGCTGCAACCGGTGTCAGCATTGAAAGATGTGTGAAAGCATAGTGATGGGTTATCCGCTCATTGTTTATGTGCCCCATTCAGTAGAATTATTGATGACCCGAACGAAGACACAGTATCTGACCAACAACAGACTTACCAAGTATGAGCAGGTTATCTTGGCCGCTGAAAATGTTACCCTGAGACGTTGTACCACCCTGAACCCTGCTACATTGTTACCTGTTCCGGCAGAGGAAGGAGATGAGGACTGTGAAGAGCATTACTGCCTAGATGTTACTGACCTATCTACCAAACCCAGACCTGACATTGTCGATGAACCTTTGCCCCAATCTGATTTGATCCTTTTTGTTGATGGTTCATGCTTAAGAGACAATGAAGGGTATTTGAGAGCAGCGTTTGCTGTGTGCACCATCATGGGAGTAGTGGAAGCTGCCTGTTTAAATAGAGTATTCTCTGCTCAGGTGGCCGAAATTGTCGCTTTGACAAGTGCCTGTATTATTGCAGCTGATATTCGAGTGACTGTGTATACTGACAGTCAATACGGATTTGGTGTAGTTCATGACTTTGGGCAGTTATGGTCACAGAGGGGGTTTCTAACGTCCTCAGGGTCACCTATACGTAACGGTGAGTATGTGCGCCAACTATTGGAAGCTTTGCAGAAGCCCAAAGAGATAGCAGTTGTTAAATGTGCAGCTCATGGAAAAGGAGAAGACTTTGTCACTAAGGGCAACAATTATGCAGATGAAGTAGCACGATTTTGCGCTGAACATGCTTGTATTTTCAATGGTGAATATATAGGCGAGAGCACAGAAGAGACCGAGCTCAGCATGATATTAGCTATAGCCGATACTTGGGATGAGGTGAAGCGGTTGCAGGATGAAGTCCCAGAAGAGGAAGCTGCTTCATGGGTCAGAGCAGGTTACACAAAAAGAGACGATGGCATTTGGGTGTCCACAGATGAGAGAGCAGTATTACCCAATTGCCTACTGAGCCCAATGGCAAGGCAAATTCACGGAGCAGTTCATCTGGGAAGAGATGCTATGGTGCGAGTGTTTATGCAGACGTGGTTTAATCCACGCTTTCGTGTGTGGGCTGAAACGGTATGTCACAGGTGTGTTACTTGTCAACAAATGAATGTTGGAAAGAGAATTGTGGTTGCATTGAGTCACATTGGAAGATCTGGAGGTCCCTTCAATAGGATACAATTAGACTTTATTGAAATGCCGAGGTGCAATAGGTTGAGATACGTTTTGGTGGTGGTGTGTATCTTTTCGCGTTGGGTGGAAGCATATCCAACTAGACGATGTGACAGTCTCACAGTAGCCAAGTTGTTGTTGAGAGAAGTGATCCCGAGATATGGATTTCCGACAGCAGTGGAGACAGATAGAGGAACTCATTTCCACAGTGAAATCATGAAATTGTTGTGCTCTGCTTTAAACATTGATCAGAGGCTGCATTGTAGCTACAGGCCGGAGGCTTCAGGTCTTGTAGAGCAGGTTAATGGCACCATCAAGTTGAGAGTGGCAAAGGTGTGTTCGTCAACTTCATTGAAATGGCCAGATGTGCTGCCTCTGGTGCTTATGAGCCTGCGTAGCACCCCTGATAGGAGAACAGGGCTGTCTCCCCACGAAATTTTGACCGGAAGAGCTATGCGTTTGCCTATGGTGCCAGCTACAGCATTGATAAATATCACTGATGATTTAGTGTTGGATTATTGTAAGGGACTGGCTGATGTGGTTACTTCTGTATCCCACCAGGTCAAGGCTGCGACTGCATCCACCTCGAGAGACCTGCTGCATGATCTTAATCCAGGTGATTGGGTACTAGTTCGCAAGCACGTGAGGAAGAGTTGTCTTGATGCTCGCTGGCGAGGACCATATCAGGTGATATTGGTCACAAGTACCGCTGTGAAGTGTGGAGGATTGCCGAACTGGATACACGCTTCCCACACTCGCCGAGTTCAAGCGCCTGCAGAGGAAGACAGTCCCCTGGTTCCGAGGAGCGTGTGTGGACCTGACACAGACAACAACAAATACATAGACTCAGCTGTAAGAGTTTCGGATGAAACGGAACAGCCGAGTGAGCACGAGAGACGAGAGCTGAGGGCTCCTGAACTGAGCCCAGATCCTGAAATAGATGATATTGCAGAAGTGAACTGTGCACCAGAACAAGGTGAGAGGTCTATTTCAGAAGGATCAGATCAAGAGGAAGAGAGGAGAACAGATGCCAGAGCGGAGAAGTGGCCAGCAAGAAAAGAAATACTGAATATAAGGCTTGCATCCGAGAAAAATCTCACTCCGATTCCTGAAACATCTGAATCAGATCAAAGTGACGCTGGAGAAAGACCGGATGGTCTGAGACGTTCCAGAAGAGAAAGAATAGCGTCTCGAAGATACGCATCTCCTGAGTGGACGTACCTGGCTGCAGATGCAGAGCCCAGCGAAGTCCGGGAGGTTGGGAGCTGGTACGGTGAGCTACGGAGGGGACACCCTCTCGATTGAAATACAGTTGCTGGTCCCAGGCGTAGAAGCATTTGGAAAGCTAACTCTGCAAGTTCCAAATCCTCCAAAGCTGAGTGGATTGCGTTTCCTGATCCTCAATCAGGTTATTTTCCCTTCATTTGGCCGACAGCTCACCGCGCAAGAATTAGGAGAAATTTGTGCGGAGATTTTGCAATTTGTCCTCGAAATACTTGGATCAAATATCATTAACGATGAAGCTTGAATCATAACCAAAGAAAGCATTAGGCCTTAGAAAGAAGATAACTTAGACCCCAGTTTAAGAAGATTTAAAATTAGGGACTTTCTAGTAGATGATGGCGTTAGGAGTAGGGCTGACTACATCTCTTCAATAGGTTTAGTATCAATTGAAGGAACTTGGACATTAATTGCACGGGAGGAGAGAAGGGAGAAAGACAGTGTTAAACAAAGAAAACAGAAAGAGACTGTGTTTTCCCTTTTGTGCTTCGGAACGAATCAGTAGAAACCATGGTGTCCGAAAAATCAACTCGCAAACAGAAGTGCATCATTGGCACCCTCATTGTAGTGGTGCTTATTGTTATAACTGTAGTGATCGTTACATCTCTAGTTGGATCTCAGGATGTCGGACAGAATAGGGTATAGGCAACACTCACTACACCAGTCTCTGAGATAGATGAGGATGCATCCGCAAGGGATCTAGAAATGATTAAGGAAACTAGTCGTAGATTACATGTTGATTTGTCAAAGGGTGATTTTACTTTGAATGCGTATGCTCGATTATTGTATGAGTATGTGGATACCATGGAAGCGAAGGATTGCTATGTGTGTATGCAATTACCAGCCTCAGTAGAAGAAGGCATTCGATACCATCATTTGCCTTTGACCTATGGCATTACATGTAGTGTGTTGTTGAGTATGTTTTATAGCAAAGCACACTTCGAGTACTATTTCTCAAATTATGATGTGGTACTCTCAGAAGTCCCTGTTATTAAATACATGAATAAATATAATTATTATAAGGAAGTAGAGCTAATGTCAAAGTATTTCGTGCCTACCATCACTTTAGATACGTCCTATGCCCATAGACACAATTTAACCTGTATGTTAACTGACATTGAAAAGAAGTTTATAGATCAGATAGAAGATCGGCATAGACAGACTCTATTTAGACCAGATCCAAAACACAAGGTTACCCCATGGACTAAAGAAGAATTAGATCATAAAGCAAAGGGGAGTTTTGGACCCATAGCATTAGATTTCCAGCAGAAGGGTAAGTTGTGTATTAGACACCCGACCACATACTCTGATAAGATATTTGTGGGTGAAAGTGATTGTGAGCACGTCTTCTTGATCGAAGAATCAATTAGAAAAGCATTATTGGACAAAATAACAATAGTGCCCAATGTGTATTTTGTGTGCGGAAAGAATGCCTATGTGAAGTTGCCCAAAAATTGGTATGGCACGTGTTATTTGGCTGTGGTATTTCCCAAGATTTTTCATGTGAATGATTTATGGCCCCTAGAAAGAAACAGACCTCACAGAGGAAAACGAAGTGTGAGTGCAGGAGAAGTGATTGGAGACATATTTGGAGCTATGATACCGAGTATGGGTGTGATTCTGAATGATTTGAAAATCAGAAAGCTGGCCACACTAGTGGATAAGCTCTCAATAAATACAGCTCAGATTTTATTACTTGTAGATGGGGAGATGGTTTCGATAAGGGCTATGGTTTTGCAAAACCGTCTTGCCCTAGATGTGCTGTTAGCAAAAGCCGGAGGAGTCTGCAAATTATTGAAAGTTCAACAGTGCTGCACTTATATTCCTGACAACAGTCGGGATATAAGGAAATATATCAATAATATTTCAGATATACACCAAGAGTTACGTGAGATGGCTGCTGAAGGACTCTGGGAGCAAGTGGGGAAAGGATTTGGCAAGATAGGCAGTTGGTTTGGAAGTTTGGGACAAGGAATAATGGGATATATCTTGAAGCCGATTATAATAGCTGTAATTTGTATAATTGTCCTACTAGGAGCCATCAAGGCTTACAAATGGCAAAGGGCACGACATCAGGAGACTGTTTCGAGAAAGCGAGAGCGCCAACTTGAACGACTGCAGGACAGTCATTACCAGCACCTTAAGGGGTTAGAACGATTCAGACAGGAACGGCAAGCTACAGCTTCTGTTTAGGTCGGACTCTTCTACTAGGAGAAACTACAAGAGAATAGACAGTTGGTGTTATGACACTAGTCATAAGAGGGGGGAACTGATAGAGCGCTGATAGCACTCTATTTTGTATGAGTGCACTATACTCATGGTTTAAACGCACTCTCATGTATTCGTATTTTGTTTGCAGTGTTTTACGACTATTAAGAAACATTTATTTGAATCATTTGATGTTGAAAACTAGTGAACGCATTGAATTTTGTATGTATTATGATTCCTTCATGCATAATGTGCAGGACGATATTATTTCTATACACCGTAATTGTGGTTAGTTTAAGTTGCCTGAATTATAGGCCCAAAGTCTTAAAGTTTCGATTCTCCTTGCTCTCGAGAAATAAATAATTAAATGTTGTTGTGTTCGAAATGAGAATGTTCTCATCCAACCGCAGGTGCAAGAATACACATCGTTATTTTCAGAGTTAAGGAGAGACCCGGAATGTCTTTGAAGATGGCTGGGAAGCGAGAAGGGAGGATGCCTTGCGTATCTGGTCTGTCTGAAAGCCAAGGCCACTGGAAAGAAGATATCATTAATTAAATTTGTGCCATGAAAGAAAAAGCTACTGCATAGAGGTGCAATGGAAAGTTTTAAGAAGAATGACGTATTGTGGGTTGAATCCCATCTTTTGTATGATGCACAGGGACAGCGAGACCAGACTTCTGCTAGCTTTCGGAGGAGAAGGAGCATTTTAGAGCGAGCTCCATAGCCATAAGCTAAAACGACCCATTTGACGTGAGTACTTCTTAGGAAGTCAACACGTGCTGACACCGTTGGGGAATGATAGAAGAGAGACAGGAAGGGCCCTCAATGTAGAGCAGTGTAGGGAAAGATTTTGATTTCTTTCAATGAGTCGAGAGCTGAATATCGCATCCATTCTGTGTTGCGTTGTGATTTTGGAATTTATAATCATCTGTCTTTTGGGCCGCATTACTTATATTCGTAAACTTGACTCTGTATTATTTTATCTGTACCTCTATACTTTGCTACTGAGATCTATTTACATCCAATTGTTTTTGGCCTTATAATAAATATTCAAACTGCAATTTGGAGTTGGTGGTCTTTTCAGGCATGACGACTTTGCTGATATCTGTCTGAGTTGTTTCCTCCCCATAACCACTTTTAGTAGGTAAATAAAAGATCGATTGCTTACGCTATATTTAGTATGGAACATTAGGTGTGCAATTTAGCGTAATCACATCCTTAGGTGGATTTCAACCACAATTCTTTGCCCGAGCAACTGCCTGGGATTGATATTTTATTAAGACTATCTACCCCAATTCGATGATTCATGGGTGAAGCCATTGGGGTGTCAGAACATTGCCCAGAAGAGGAGACCTGAGGGGCCCATTATTTTAAATCAAATGGCAGTCACTTATTACTTCCTGAATTAGGCACTATAATCTTTACTTTTGGCAGGAATTATGCTATTTTAATTAGTATAGCAAAACTGGCATATTTAGTAATTATGAGTGTTGTCTTATTACTAAAGTAACAATCGAAAAGCAAAACAAATATTTAAATTTTTTCTTTTTCCTTTGTGAGTCACCAGAAAGCATGCCACCCATTTGCATAGTCAAGGCTAAACAGAACAGGGGAAGTAGTCGCCTGGAAATTTCTCAGGAATCATGTTTGTAGAAAGAAAGACCATAGGGTATGCATATGTGTTTTCTATGAGTTCATTTACTTTGGAAACCAGGGAAAGTATTGAGTCCACGATAATTCCCTCGTTTCTCACTTATGTCAAGGTATAAGCAGCTACAAAAAACAGGATTAGGGAGTGAAGAGGTAGTGTCCTTATTGGGCACTGGAGGTGGATACGTCCTCCTCTAGAGATTCAAACAAAACATAGGGATCCACCTCAAAAGAGGTTCAAAGGGTGTGTTTCCTGTTATGACAGGACGCACGCAGTGTTTGCTTAAATACCCCTCACACACCAAAAGGGCCCTTGGTGTCATGCTTCATCATAGGGGTCTTCCCGCCCCGCTGCGGGACGGGCGTGCTACGACCAGCGACTACGCGGAAGCACTGTTTTTTCAAAACTATGTGTGGTGTAGGGGTAGTGAGAGGAAGGGTCAGAAGTGAATGCAAAAAAGTGAATTAAAAAGGACCTGGCCTCGTGGACTTAAAAATTTAATATGACGTGGAGGCTGGTGCTGTTAAAAAAAGTGGTTCGGAGATGTCCTGCGTATAATGTGCGGATACTCCTGATCAAGTCAACATGTTTCGAAGCGTCAAAGCTTCTTCATCAGGACTAGGAATGATCCCTTCAGTGCTCACTATGTTGCTATCAATGCGTAATTGAAAAAGTGTGCTATATACAAAACGATAAAAAATGCAAAAATCATGCACTTTATATTACCCAATCAGTATTTCTAAAATGTAAATCTGTAAAAGAGAGAGCATAGTTAATTACACAATTGCGCCTCCCAAAAGCGCAAACACATTATCGCCTGCAAATACAAAGGTGATTATGGTGTCATTAGCCTTAGTTGTAACTCGAAACAAGTGCTGTGACCTGTTAGGAAAAACGGGACAAAAACGAAACATACACACACAAAACAGAAAACACACTCTCTATGTTAGAGATCAGGGTAGCCATAAATAAAAGAAATATCCATAGGTTGGTACATACTGGGATATGTAGGAGACAATGCTCCATGAGCCTCCTGAACGGGTGGGAAGGGTGTTGCCACTGTATTCTGTTTGGTAAAAAGGAAAAAAGGGAAGGGTGGGAGAAAGTAGGTTGGAAATCAGAGCCAGTGATTAGAGGGAATCTTTCGAGACACCTAGTGTCGTTGGTTCCTTTCACGGCTATGCCGTACTTACGTAGCAGTCAACACTACCTCACTCAATCGCCAACCCGCGGCTCCGTTGTGTAAGGAGATCTGCGAGGGACGCCCTATTTATGCGGACGTTAATTGACACTTAATTACACACAAATGGATGCACCTGTGCCGGAGTTCGAAGGTATCCGGATGTGGATGACTGTTCACTTCCTGTGACTGCTAAATAACAAAGACTAGAGCGGTAATACATGCACCTGCGCCAGAGTTCGTAGGTATCCGGATACGGATAACCATTCACTTCCTGTGACCGCTAAAAAATGAAGACTAGAGCAGTAGAGTCAGGAAGGCATGTAGAGAAAAGTGACAGCACCCATTGGGGTCGTAGTCAAATTAGAGCGATAACCGTTATTGTGGAGTAGGAAGTGATTTAATCAAAAGTATCGATATACTGGATATGTATTGAGTCCACGATAATTCCTCGTTTCTCACTTATGTCAAGGTATAAGCAGACCATCTAGATCTTCGGGGAGTAGCAGTCTTTCCAGTCTCTGTTTGTCAGAATCTCTGTTGGATGGTGTCTCAGACGCAATGGCCTAGTCCTGAGCTGACAAGCTCCCTCAGGTTGTCTAGTTTTAGAATAAGCCAAGTTTTCATTGCAGAGCTGTAGCATGTCACAGTTTCATGAGATCCCACAGTGGCCTGAGGCAGGCATTGAAGCGCAGTGCAAGGCTTTTCAGGGCCCAAAGCAAAATGAGAGTCTGTCCCTTGGGCACTCCCTTCCCTTTAACAATGAACCCATTATTTGGTGAGCTCCTTTGGCACCTTTTGGTGGTGAAGTAAGCCATCTATCTACAGCAGCCTAAATGTATCCTGATTTTGATATCTGTCATATTATCCTGTTCTAAAGAACTGTGTAATTCTGCAGTTAATAACCTTCACGACCATCATCAATGCATACTTATTCGCCCACTTTTTTAGGAAGGATAATGTCTGGATTTATTTTTCACAAATCACATACTTACAGTGAGTTAAACTGGCGGGAATAATTACAGGATGTACACATCCATTGTATGCGGGGGCGGAAACATTAGGAAGAAACTGTTTTATACCTAAAATATTGTTTATCACAGCAATTGAAAGGCAAAATGCCATCCTTTGTGCTTCACTTAGGTTCCCTAGGAACAAACACAAGTAATTGAAAACAGAAGATGTTTGAACACCTCTCAGTAAAGTTCAGGCAGCACAGTGTAATCAAGTGCACTCCAAGGAGAGGAGAAAGAACACGTTGTATTCAGATAGGTAAGAAAAATACATTCAGAAAAGAAACAGCCACAGATAGCCTCAGAAAACTTTGTTATTAATTACTGGCATGGATTAGAGGACCAAGAGACTGATTCAGATATTTAAATTTACTAAAGCTTTGTTCGGGTGCTGCTAGCATGCCCTAAAGCATGGAAATGTGATGCATACTATTTCCTATCGAGTGAAAATGGTGTTTTACTCTGGAAAGCTTACGTTTTCACGGAAAAAACTCACATTTAGTGATTTTGCACTCATTTACATCAACGGGCATTAGTACAACGGGTCAACGCAAACACCCATAGGCTTTAACACAAAGCCCGATCTACTAAAATAGTCAACCTATTTAAAGCAGGTTTTAAACATAAGCCAAGGTGCACTACTGTAGCATAAACAAGGAAAAAATCAGATCCGTGTTCCAAGATATATTCTTTAAAATTCTTCTTTTATTCACATCCGATTAAAACGATCAGGATGAGCTAAACAGCTGAAGCGTTTCGTCCATACACTTGGACTTCTTCAGGGCTGTTAAATTGACAAATATATACACATCAATATGATGAAACAAAAGGACATTTGACAGGAACAATAAACATCTAACATTTATATTTACAAAATTACAAACACCACAAATAACATTTATGACAAAACTATTATGTGTGTAAAATTCCCATACTTTGACACATCATAAATTAGCGAAAAATACACACAGTGCCATTCATGACCAAACTACTATTTACATTACAAAAAACTGCTCAAGAAATATATATTTTGCCTCGTATTAACACATCAATAAAGCATAGGGAGAATTTAAAAATTAACATGAGGCAAAAAAGAAAAGAAAAATAATACCAAACTGATGACAAGGTTTCACAGTGCTGAAGACTTCCCACAGACCTATCCAATTAACCCTGGTGATTCAGAAAAAGGATAAAAGTCAAAAAGAGAAAGAGAAACACAAAGAGGGAGAGAAACAGAAGCGAAGCCATATACAGTTTATGCTTCACGTAAAGGAGACCCGGGTAGAAAGCCACAGAAAAGCCATACGCCAGTGACGCAAACTCAAGTGCTATACAGTTATGAAACTTAAACAAGCTTCACCATGGTCCTTTGAGATGGTATATATACTCTACCCACCATAGCTAGAAACCACATGGGGATTGATGTCATTCCGTTCACACCATATCAGAGCGGCCGGGGATATCGTAAATCCCGTCCACTTTGCTATCTACAATGAAGAAAAAGGCGATTTAGCGACCCCCTGAATATTAAAAAACATAGTAAGTCCATAGGAGTAAATCTCTGAGTCTGAGTACTCACTCAATCGGGCAAGCGAGGTGCCCTTCACAGAGGAATACACACAAATGTGGGGTAAAGATATGTAGAACTGGAAGCCCGGTCCAACCAAAATAAGATGGGTCCAATATTAAAGGCAGAATGCCATGTACGACCTAAAACAAAAAAGGAGATATAAAGAAAGAAAATCAAGTTAGTCATAATATGGGTGAGGTTTAACAAACTCATAAGGGCAACCAAAACCCCCGTCAAAAATCAGCTTCTACGTCGCATATCCCAGAAGCATACTCAAACTATCAAAGCGATCCCTATGTCAATGCGTCTTCCTACTGAATCATCAGAGTACCGATGCGTAATGCGCGTCAAATAAAGGTAAAAGCAAGACATATAAAAAATAAGCCCGCCTACCAAATAGTCAACTAGGATGTTTATTTTTAATAGGTCAATGTCCCCAAGTAAGAAACGGGGGCAGAGAAACCCCACACTTAATGTCTTATATGCACAACTGACTATGCCAAAATCATAACAAGAGTAGGGGGAAAAACCGCACCATCCCATCACAATCAGTCCTCTTACCTCAATAAGTCAATGGTCTCAGTCAGTACATCTCCCGTCAAATCACGAATGGGCGAATTGAAACAACAGTTCCCCTTCGGTTTAAATAGCCTGCGTTGATCCTATAAATCAGATCAGCTGTGAGAAAACACACACTGAGTTCATGGGTCAAGTGTAGCCACAAAGCGGCAAGTATATTTGGCCGCCATCTTGTAAGGGTAAAAAAACTGTGAGAAAGGACGCACTGGGTTCAAGGGTCGCGTGGGGCAAGGTATCGGTAAGCGTGATGGGCCGCCATCCTAAAAATAGTAAAAGCTATGAGAAATGACACCCAAATTTCAGGGGTCACGTGAAATAGCGTTGCAACCAACTTTATCGGCCGCCATCTTGTAATGATGTGCGCAAGGGACGTATATGCCAAAGTAAATACGACAGGCAACAAGAAACGTGTATGGCCCCATCCTGTGATGGTATCAGCCAAAACCTGTTTTTTCACCATATATAAGTGTTAAAACCCATACCTTGCAAAGTATTGCGATATTATGTCCATGATAGGTCGTGACTCCTCGTCATAGTCCACGCGGAGTCCCGGACACCAAAAGATACTGAAAAGCCCTGGCATAAAGGCCGCCATCTTGAAATAATATTAGACATGTGGCAAAGATAATAAAACAAAATTTGATATACAGATGCAGTTACCCAGGGAGAGGCCAATTCACGATGAAAAATACAGTGCCAAAGATGTATTCAAGCAACCCACACTTGAAAAGATGTGGGAGCCACCAAATATCATTCCCTGAGTGTGAAATAAAGGACGAATATGCACTAAAGTGCAAAAATCACCATCCCTGATCATGCGTACATTCCAAATATTGTACGGATGAGCAAAACTCCAATCGAGAGAGAGAAACAGAGATATCTCAAAAATACGGCCCCAAATTTACAGAATAAATGCTAAAAAGATAAAAGAAAAATCCAACAATGCCGTCCAATTGGACAGCCAATGTAAAGGGTACAATGTAAGCAATAGCATTGATCCTCATTACGGTAAAGTATAAAGTCATCTTAAAGGAAAATACAAAATAGTATAATCCCAAGTCAAACCAGCCAATGTTACGACTGAATAAGAGACAACAGCGAAAAGAAAAGAATAAAAATAAAAATAGAAAAAATATAAGAGTAAAAGAGACAGAGAGTAGTAAGGACAGTATACATATTCAAAGTACAGCCACGTATATACATACAACATAAAAAAGGCATGAAAGCATATATCTATCAGAGCCAATTCAAGAAACATTACAATTTTGTTTTGCAGTTAGGTGTGTAAGTTGAAACTACAACATGGTCTACACATAGTTATTGGCATGTAATAGGGGGACCCCAGACATGTCCAACAGTGAGCCAGAATGATGATGCAAAACATTTGTCAATCATTAAGTGAAGAGACCTTTTAATAGACAGGCCACCTATGGGGGGTACCTAGACTTTATAGGAAATAATGTAATTCCTCATCACTGTTGTGGCCCAGTTCCACACTCCGAAGTTTGCAGATCCATCCTGCTTCATTCCTTCTCAGGGATAGCTCCCTATCCCCGCCTCTCGGATTGACCGGTATGTGGTCAATCCCCATGAACCAAAACTCATCAACACTCGAATGGTTTTCTTGCATGTGGTAGGTAAGGGGGTATCTAAGGTCACCATTTCGTATAGCTCGCAGGTGTTCCTGAACTCTTACTTTAAGAGGTCTTATGGTGCTACCCACGTAAATCATATTGCATGGGCAGCCCAAAACGTACGTAACATACTTTGTTTTGCAATTAATCAGATGGTTAATATCATACATGCGGCTAGTGTTAAAACTGAATGTTTCTGTCTTGTTTTTTCCCAGTCTGCAAACATTACAGTCACCACATGTGTAGAAGCCTTTGATTTTATGGGGCAACCACATTGCCAACTTAGGTGTGGTGACATAGCTGGGACATAAAAGGTTCCTCAGATTCTTCCCCCTCCTGTATGTCACTTTAGGCCTTGGAGCTAGGATCCCCTTAAGACTTGGTATATCTGTAAGAAGGTGCCAATGTTTTCTCAAAACATTATATACCCTGCTACTACGGTCATTGTATTGTGTATTAAACGAGACTGCAGACTTCCTAGTGTCATTCCCGACCCTAGGTTTCAAGGTAGTTTCCCTGGGTGTATTGGCAATCCTCCTCCCTGCTTTCTCAAGACTGTCTGAGGGGTATCCTATTGCTAAAAAACGTCGTTTAGTATCACTTATGTTTCTAGCAAAGGTTTCGTCTGTGCTGCAATTCCTTCTCATGCGTACCATTTCGCCATAAGGAATGTTACTAATGACATGGCGAGGATGTGCACTACAGAAATGCAGGGTGCTGTTACAAGCAGTACTCTTACGATGGATCGAGCTCTGTATACTATTGTTTTGGACAAAGAAATTAATGTCCAAAAAATCCATCTTTTCCCCACTGTAATTGATTGTAAACCGTATGTTAAAGGGATTATCATTTAAGAATGCATGATATTCCAATAATTCTGAGGCAGGTCCATCCCAGAGCATGATCACATCATCGATGTACCTGCCCCAGAAAATGATGTGTTCCATCCAAATTGCAGCGCGACGGCCCCAGGCATGCTCTTCGAACCAGCCCATGAAGAGCCCGGCATAAGAGGGAGCAAACCTAGAACCCATCGCCGTGCCCTGTATCTGATGGTACAATTGAGAATCGTGCATAAAAAAGTTTTTAGACAGGATGATATCTGTAATTTCCATTAGTACCTTGTTATGCATGAAGTGATCTGCTGTTCTCTGGCCCAGAAAAAATTATAATGCCTTCACACCAAACTCCTTCTTGATGCTTGTGTAAAGACGAGCCACGTCCATGGTAACAAAAAGAAGATTCTCGGACCAGGTCAACCCCTCAAATTTGGCAATGATATCCATACTGTCTATGATGTAAGCAGGCAAGTTCTGGACCAAGGGTTGTATAAATTGGTCAACATATTCAGACAGTTTTTCTGTCGGGGAATTAACCCCTGAAATAATAGGCCGTCCCGGTGGAAAAGGGCCCCCCTTGTGTATTTTGGGGAGCACGTATATGCAGGGGAAAGAGGGTTCTCTGACAGTTAGATAGTTACATTCCTCATTACTTATCAAACCACTCTCCCGCCACTCCACCAGTCTCATGTTGATATGCGTGCTGAGTGCCTTAGTTGGATTTCCTGGGAGCTTAGTGTAACAAGTTGTATCTGCCAATTGGCGATCAATCTCCTGCATATAACTCACCCTGTCCATGACCACCACGTTCCCCCCCCCCTTGTCTGCTTCCCGAATAACAATCGAAGGGTCAGATCTCAGATCCTTCAAGGCCTTATTTTCTGCCGCTGAGAGGTTGTGGTTAGTTTTGTGACTGGGGGTAGGGTGTTCCAAAAGTTTATAAAAACTCTGTATAACCTTCTCCCTAAAATGATCAATATTGGGATGTGTTCCCACCGGGAGAAATTTAGAGCGAGGTTTCAAACCACTGTCTACCTCCCTATTCTCTGAGATGTCTAGTTCAGCTCTTAGCATGTTAACATCAACCAGTGTTTCATATTGTAGGGACATCATAAGTTGCAATACATTCAAATCAGATACAGTCTGTGTTGGTGGTATATATTCCTCTGCATTCTTGGTACATACAGACAGATTACGAGAAAAGTGGTCTTTTAGCTTTAATAGTCTTGTAAATTTGTACAAATCAACAAAAATATCAGTATCATTTCCAAATTGAGTTGGGCAAAAACCCAAGCCTTTGCTTAAGACAGACAAATCGATTTCAGACAACATTCTGTTGGAGAGATTAACAATCATCAATTCTTGTGTCGACTCTCCCGTCCCCCCTCTAATCCTTCGTGCCCTCTGTCTTCTTGGATCTGGTGGTCCTGGCAAAGGTTTCGTTTCTTACTCTTTTAAAGAATATAACTTGGAACACAGATCTGATTGTTTCCTTGTTTATGCTACAGTAGTGCACCTTGGCTTATGTTTAAAATTGTGATTTTCCAGCTTTTGGATTGCACTGTGACAGTGGGTGCGTTAACAGTGTGCACACAGACCTCTGGGTATTTCCAGAACAAATATACCAGAACAAATATACCACATAGGGATAGCGGGTTAGGTGCTGTGTTCTATAGGGTTCTGCTGTCTAGGTTTGTCTTTTCCCTATTTAAAGCAGGCTTTAATAGGGGGAAAAGGCATTCTGTTTGTGCACTATCACAGGGATGACACAAGCAGCAGGCCAATCTTTGGAGATATGGTGCTGAGCTGTGTTTTACTCTTTACGTAACGCAGCGCTACAAATTTGGATGCTGTGTTGTGTGGCAAGTGAGTAACTGGCCCATAATGTCTTTTCCCTAGCACATATCAATAGAAAATAGACTATGAATGTATGCTGTATTCTCAAAAATATTTTTTGCATATGTAAAATGAGGTATGGTGCCCAAATGTTTTTGAACACATGCATCAGTGGTCCGGGCATGTCGGGGTCGTGGTAGAAAATTTGGCACATCCCTCATTCATAGAGAGCGTTACCGAGATATGCTCTTGGGACACCTCTTTTTCCCATACTAGAGCTGCCTTTTAGCAAATGCAATGCAAACAAGCCATATAAATATCCCATGTTTCATTGCCCCAGAAACGCATTTGTGGTAAAACATGGAATTACATTTCTAGCCCTGATTAAGCAATATATTATGTTTGAAAGTGTGTAAAAGGATGTATGATAGCTTGACTAGGTTCTTGCAGTGACACTGTAACACATTGATAACTGGTGGCTGTGTGGAAGCATGATGGTTGGAATATGCTGGTGTGTTGGCAGTAAAAGGTGTACGTGTTGCTTTACAAGTGTTGCTTGTTGTTGTGAGTCTGTAGCATTGTGTGTGTCTGGATGTATGAAGGTAGTTGCCTAATAATGTGTTTATGGTGTATATGTTGGCCCTGTTTGTAATTAATAACACCGAAGGGTCCCTCGAAGACATAATCTCAGATAGAAGGACAATCTTCATGTCTGCATATTTGAAGGCTTTGTTGGATGAGTGTGGGGTGACTTACAAGTTCACCACCCCTTATCGCCACTAAACCAATGTGCTTGTGGCAGTCGTGGCCGGCATGACTCGCGGGTGGGGGGTAGGGGGGTTCGCGCAGGGAGGGGTCGCGAGGGGAGGTTAATTATTATTATTATTTTTTTTATTAAACTTACCATCTCCACCTGTCCCGCGTCGCATCTCTTCTCTCCTCTCTTCTCTCATACAGGAAGCAGGCAGCCTCCCTCCCCTCCCCTAAGCAAATCGCAATGCTGCAATGGCAGCATTGTGATTGGCTAGGACACCGACCCGAAAGACGTCTATGGGGAGGACATTTTCTCTATGTAGACTGCATGCAGCCTACATAGAGAAAATGCAGAGTGTGTATGACTGGTTTGGTCGGCCCTGGGGCCGACCAAACAGTCAGCGCACTCGGAGTGGGCAAGCCACTCCTCCCCTGGACTCCTGCAGGACCGCCTACCCGCCCGCCCCTAACCAGGCATACCCTTCTGCTTGCGAGAGGCAGAAACATAAAATGGTATTTAAAATACCAATTTATGTTTCTGCTTCTCGCACTGCGAGAAAGCAGTGGGGCGACGCTCCTCCACCCACGCGGAAGAGCCGCCCCTGGCTTGTGGTAATATTCAACAATACCATAAAAGGCATGATTATGGGGTTGTTTGAGAAACTCAGCAGGCAATGGGATGTCTTTCTTCCATTCCTTTTATTTGCTATACAGGAGGCACCACAAAAGGGAATGGGCTTCAGCCCCTATGAGCTTTTGTTTGGGCACCATGTCAGAGGTCCCTTAATTCTTGTCTGAGAAGGGCGGGAGAAACCTCTCAACGAAACAAAACAGGACATCTTTGATCATGTGCTGGGCCTTCATTTACGCATGGCTGAGTACATAAAAGTAACTTGGATGCTATCCAGGAGTTCATCACACTGAGTGACCAAAAAGCAACTTCGTTGAATATCAGCCAGGCCAAATGGTGTGGGTTCTAGAGCTTGTGGTTCCCATGTCCCTCCAGGACAAGTGAGCTGGACGAAACACTGTACTGGAAAACAAGAGTGAGGTCACCTATGAGGTGGACCCTTGTACCTCCAGACACTCTCACCAAGTGATCCATGTCAACTGTTTGAAGCCCCACTTTGACCGAGTAGACATGACCACGCTGATGGTCACTGATGGAGTGGAGGAAGGAGAGAATGAATCTCTCCCAGATCTCCTGTCCCATAATGCTAAGAATGGTTTACTGGAGGGAGTAGTGTTCTCCCCTGTGCTACAGAGCAGCGGCAGAGGGATTGTCACTATTTGTTGGGCCAGTTTGCTGGACTATGCTCCATGACTCCAGGACTGCCTCAGCAACTGAGGGAGCAAAGAAGAGATTAGTATTCTCAATGGCTGAGAGCCACTTCCATTTTAAGGTAATGCGCTTTGGGTTGAAGAGTACACCTACCACGTTCCAGAGGCTGATGAGCATGGTACTTTCGGGGTTAAAGACCTTTAGTGCAGCCTATCTAGAAGATATTGCTGTCTTTAGCTTCACCTGGAAGGAACACTTGGCCCACACTAAGGGATGTGCTTCAGACCCTGCACCAGGCAGCCCTGACTGTAAAGGCCAGCAAGTGCCAGATAGGGCAGGGGTCTGCAGTGTTTATAGCCTCTCAAATCCAAGATCCAAACTATCATGGCTTGGGAACCTCCCAAATCCCAGACTCAGGTCAGAGCTTGCCTGGGTATGACAGGATATTACATGAGGTTTGTCAAGGTGTATGGCACTAGTGTAACCCCCTGACAGAGCTGATGTCTATGAAGCAGCCTAAGAAGGTCACATGAATTGAGGATTATCAGAAGGCCTTTGAAACAATGAAGGAGCTGCTGAGCACTGCACGAATCCCCAATGTACTTTATTTCAGCATGGAGATTGTGGTTCACACAGATGCTTCAGAACATGGTACTGAGACAGTGTTATCACAGCAGAAAGATGAGGGTCAGGATCAACCTGTTGCCTTCATCAGCAGTTGACTACTCCTTAGAGAACAGCTTTGGAGTGCCATAGAGAGAGAGAGAGCGAGAGAGAGAGAGAAAGAGAGAGAGAGAAAGAGAGGGAGCGAAAGAGAGAGTGAGAGAGAGAAGACTTTGCAGTTGTTAAGTTCTTGAAGAAGCTAAGGCCTTACCTGTTTGGGACTCAATTCTGAGTTCAAACTGATCACAGACATCTCTGGTGCATAATGCAGATAAAAGGAGAAAACCCCAAAGTGTTGTGATGGTCCATTTCCCTACAGGGTGTAGACTTTACAGTGGAGCACAGACCTGGTACTGACCACACCAAGGCCTTTGATACCAAGAAGGAGGTGGTGTGCACTGCAACAATCCCCAATGTACCTTATTTCAGCAAGGAGATTGTGGTTCATACACATGCTTCAAAGCATGGTATTGAGACAGTGTTATCACAGTAGAATGATGAGGGTCAGGATCAACCTGTTGCCTTCATCAGCAGGTGACTACTCCTTAGAGAACGGATTTGGAGTGCCAGAGAGAGAGAGAGAGAGAGAGAGAGAGAGAGAGAGAGAGAGAGAGAGAGAGAGAGAGGGGGAGAGAAGACTTTGCTGTTTTTTAGTCCCTGAAGAAGCTAAGACCCTACCTGTTTGGGACTCACGTCCGAGTTCAAACTGACCACAGAACTCCTCCGGTGCATAAAGCAGATGAGAGGAGAGAACCCCAAAGTGTTGGGATGGTCCATTTCCCTACAGGGTGTGGACTTTACAGTGGAGCACAGACCTGGTACTGACCACCCTAATGCAGCTGGCCCTTCCAGGTTCTTCCACTTAGATGATGAGAACTGCCAAGGGAATGGCTGAGTTATTCTTCACTTTTTGTCTGGAAAGGTGCTGTGTGAAAAAGGGCCTCTTTTTGTGTGGTCACCTCCAATTCTTTGTGGACTGATGATGCTTTTTTCTCTGTGCACGGGGACACTGCTAACTAAGCCTCAGTGTATGTGCTCTGAACTCTAAAACATGTTGAATTTACAAACACCTAATGAGCATGTTTAACCTCCCTATAAGTCCATAGTATATGGTGTCCAAAGTACACCTATGGAATAGAAAGTTATATGTCATCCATGGACATTAGCACTACTGTGGCATCTACTAATCTACTATTTCGACCAGGCAAACATGAGTCCAGCCTGTCAGAGCAGCCTGGCAACATCAGTTTTACACTGCCACCCAAGCTTTCAAAATAACCTCTTTTTCACAGGAGAAAACTTTCCTTTTAAATATTACTGAGTCACCCCTACGTAGGCTCTGTAGCCCACGCATCAGGGTGCATGGTATTAAAAAGTAGGACATGTAAAAATGTAAAGTTAACATGGCCTTACAGGGACTAGCACCCAAAAGTTAGTATTCTCACTGTAGCAAGGCTGGCTGTTTCCATAGAGAAACACTGGGATGCAATATTGTATTTAATAATGCTATCTATGCTTAGGAAACAGCAAGAAATATCTTTCTTGGACTTTTTGTAATATTTATTAAAACCCCAAATCACTAGTGAAGCTGGATTTTTATTAAATAGGAATGATTTTGGATTTAGGCAGGTAGGGGCACTATGGGATTGTTTGGAGTATGGATTAGGGAACACAGGGATTGCTGGAAAAGTGGTTAGAGTTACCCCTTAGAACATTTACCATGCTGACTATGGAGGGGCCGGAGGTACCTCCACTAACAAGCTAGTGCCAGGCATAAATATAGCATCTGCGGTTTGAGACCCGTGAGGAGACCTAAAAAACTGAAGTGCTCCCACTTGTGTCCCAGACAAAGAAGAAGACTCCAAGGGTCAGTTGGCTAACCTCCTGTTCAAGCAGCAGGGCCACAACAAGCTGCAAGAGGCCTTTTCCTTGAAGAGCCCAGTTGACCAATACCAACCAGACCTGACACAAAACCTGCGGGTAGCCGCTGCTGAAGTTAGTCTTGACCCCCCCCCCCCAAGTGCTATTCCTGAGGTCCTGGTACCCCTGGCTGTATCAAAGTGTACTCCTCCGAACATCCCTGAAAAACCTGGCCATTAGAACATTTTTGGACTAAAGACCTCCTTGGGATCAAGACAAACATCCAAGATGATCTGATCAAGATGTGTTGCTAATTGGCTCAAGTTTCAGGTTTCCCCCACTCAGAGGTTCTCCACTCCAAAACATTTGACTCAGTCAGAGTCGGTGAGAAGGTATCCGGCCTGGTGTAGCCCTCTTCAGATACAGCCTAAAGCCTTGCCCTGCTAGAGCTTTCTGAGCACTGAAAAGGTCTGAAGGTATAAGCCTTAACCAGTCGAATGTGCCAAATGTATCCAGCCGGCAGGAGGACATCCCTGGGTGCGAAATTTGAATTCTTCCCTCTCAGAGCTTTACCTGCCACAAACAACAGCTTCACTGGGACTTCATCCAATACCTATCCAATGTCATACAGCCCTCTTCAAATACAGCCTTTTGCCCTGCCCCACTGAAGCATGTTGACTTCCAAGAAATATAGGAGCCTGATTTAGACTTTAGCTGATGGGATACTCCATCACAAACCTGATAGATATATCATCCATCGTATTACAAGTGCTTAATATCCTATGGCACTTGAAACGTGATGGACAAGATATCACATTTGTGTTGGATTATCTCATCTGCCAAACTCTACATCAGAAAAAAACAAAGGAGGGAGTGGAGAGTCGGTGTCCTACACGAACACCTGGGGTGGATTCAGCCTCCCCTTACAATTATTGGTAAACAAGAAGATCCACCCAAAGGAGATTGTAATTAATGAAGTCTGATCATAGGTCAAGTGTGTTTCCTACATTGGTGCTAGGTATTTTTTAACATTCACTTACGACTCACTCCTGACCCTACCTCTCACCACCTCTCTCACACCACACATAGAGATTACATTAGTGCTCCTGCGCATTCATTGGTAGTAGCACGCCGCGTTCCGTAGAGGGATGCGAAGACCCCTATGATGAAGCATGACACCAAGGGCCCTTTTGGTGTGTGAGGGGTATTTAAGAAACACGATGTGCTTCCCACCAATGTAGGAAACACACTTGACCTATGATCAGACTTCATTAATTACAATCTCCTTTGGGTGGATCTTCTTGTTTACCAAACTCTACATCAGGCCCTAAGTCCAAGGTAAAACCTCTCACTGTGTCAAACCTCTGGGGATCCATCTGAACTGTGTTAGAACAGACTTTGTGGGAGAGGGTGAAGAGCCAATTTCTACTACATGCTTTAGTAAGCTCTCTTTTCTTGCCAGCTGTTCTTCATCTACCTCTCTCTCGAAGTTCCACTATCAGGTACAGGTAAACTCCCCTCAATGCTTCCTGAGTCCCCTACCCGCTGATGCAATGTCATCTGTTTCTGTTACAAAGTGGTGAGCTCCCCCATCGTATTCAAAATCTCCCCACTTTTCATGATGACCGAACTGCTATCTCCCTTCTGCATAGACTCAAAATCTTTAGGATGGTTCATCATGGGATTCACTGGGTGGGGGAACTTAGTTTGCCCATTTGACCGAACTCCAATAATTGCTGACTTTTGATGTTGGCCAGAGAGCTTGCTTGATAGGGCTTCCCTTTCTTCACTGAGGATTTCCTCTTTCACATACCTCTAGCCTCTTCACTCCAAATATGAGAGAGACTGTCAGGGTAGCCACATAATCTACAAGAGCTCTTTTCAAAAAGAAAGATATTTTAAATAATGTGCCTTGCACATCATGCCATAAATCACAAGCTGCAACCACCTGCCACCCCCAACTGCCCAAAAAAAGGGGTTGTACTCCTTGTTATTTCAATTTTCAGAGTGTTGTAAGAGGTGACTTACTTATGAGAATAACAGCCTCTATTAACAGCATATATTAAAGAGTGAGCCCCTGAAAGCCAAAAAGCCACAGAGTAGAATATCCCCCTATAAAGGTGTTGACCATCAACAGTCCATCTAGCGGTTGCACTAGAACAGCAAGGAGGCAGGTACCATAATAATCCAAGTGGAGCTTTTGTCCTCCTTATTGCATACAATTTCTCAAAGAGGTCCAAGAAAGAAGTGGCGGAGGCTGCAAGGAGAAGAAAAAAAGGAAAAAAAGTCTCTCGCTTTAGAGACTGAGGGGCAGATCTACAAGAAAGTGCCGCAGCGTGGCGCTGCAAGCCCTTTGGCTGCGCCACGCTGCGGCACTTTCAGAGCACAGGAATGCGACATATTTACAAGAATATGTCGCATTCCTGTGCTCTCCCTGCGCTGGCGCACAAACAGTTGCCAAGCGCCGGCGCAGGCACCCTTGCACCATGGTGCAAGGATGCCTGCGCCATGGGGAGATTGTTTCTGTGCAAGAAGGGGCACCTTTCTGCACAAAAACAATCAGTACAGGCTTTCCTCTTTCAATGCGTGCTGCAGAATGCAGCACGCATTGAAAGAGGAAAAACGAGGAGAAATGAAAACATTTCTCCTCGGTGCGCCTCGCTACGCCACCTCTAGGGTGGCGTAGCTTTCAGACGCATCTCCAGAGTTACGATTTCTCGTAATTCTGGAGATGTGTCTTGTTCCATGGGTGTTGCGTGGGAACACCCACAGCAACACCCATGGAACGCCCCTTCACCGCAAAGTGCTGCGTGTGAAGGGACGGTATTTACAAGGAGAGGAAAAGTCACGCATGGTGGCTTTTCCTCTCCTTGTAAACATCGAGAGTCCTCTGCGCCACCAGTACGTCACGAAAAGTGACGTACTGGTGGCGCAGGGGGCTTGTAAATCTGCCCCTGAGTGGTGAAGATGCAGGGGTTCCTGGGGAATTGCGAGGATCGATGCTTCCTTATCTGAGCTCCCTTTTCCTTCTGAAATAGACCTAAGTGCAAAATGCTCACTCTGTAGTCCCGCTCTACTTCTGCATTCAGCAGGCTCCAGCCACTCTTCTGGCTCTTTTCAATTGAAAAATTAATATTGCCTCATACTAAGGCCGGTGAGTGAAGATCGGAGCCATTTACAAAAGCTTGGATGGAAACTAAGTAATCTACATGGAGAGGTTTTATTAGAGAGCAATTTCAATTCAATTCAATAATAACTTTATTTCGGCCAGTTTGACCATAAAAGCACATGTAAAATAGCTTACAATTCATTTACTTTAAAATCGACTAAAAAACGGGGTACATACAGTTTTGGAGTTTAGATAAGACATACCCAGGTATGGCCTAGAACAGTATGGAATACAGTACAATCTATGATAGCAGCTAACTGAGTGAGTGTTCTATTCATGTAAATCACTGTGACAGTCAAAGGTAGGAAGCAATAGTGGCCATTATAAAGTGCATGAACAGAATATACATACAGTTTACCAGACAAAATTTGAAAGATCAGAGCTTTATCTTCTCCAGTAAAACGTTCAATTCTCTAAAACATCAATCCAGTATACCAATAAATTCATGTTATAATTAAATTACAACATTAAAATAGTTCTAAAATAAACAGTTAATTCCTTTAAAATGCCTTCGTTTGACAACTGTTGTACAGGAGTTTAATCATCATTTTCTAAAATTGGTTTTAAAAATACTCTACGAGTACACCACATAGAGAATAAAAAGCCTGCTACCGAATATACTATAGGGAGGCTAGTATCATGTTTCAATATCCTGAAGGCCTCAGAGCAGCACCTGGTTCCTAGGTTTCTGCATATCTGAACCAGCCACCTTTTTCTCGCTTTAAGGTATCCGGGGCAGCAAAAGAACACATGGTAATCTGATTCTACGGAACAGTCACAGACCGGACACCCCAGAGTTTGCGAGCCCGCCCATTTATTTGTAAAGGAGCGGAGTGGCAATACCCCATGTCTAAACTGAAGGTAAAGCTTCCTAGCAGTTGCCGGCTTAATGTCGTTCAGTGCCGGCTCTAGGCTATACCGATCCTTGATTTCTAGAAAAGCTGCAGTTAGCTTGCCTACTATGGGATTGCTCAGGAGTTGAGCCAGTTTATACTCCCAATAACAGTCCTTTAACTCTTTCCTGGACACTATGGCACATGCCTCTTCTGGATTATCCCAAAGGTTACCCTGTCCCATATTCACTAAAGTATGTCGAATGTGAGAGAGCCAGGGTAAATTCCCCGCCCCCGGTAGGCTCATCGCCTCTCTTAGTTCATCCCTGTATTCTACAAGTTCTGGGGTAGCCCACAGACGTCGCCAGAGTAAAAGGGGTCTGAGGTTAACTTCTTCCGCAATGGCCCTTACCCCCAGATCTAATCGGAGCGGCGTAAGTGGGGAGCTCCGTGGGAGACCAAACAGTTGCCTAAGAAAGGAATTTTCTATCTGCGTAAGACTGTCAGAACGGCGGTGGCCCCACATTTCTGCGCCATACAATGCTGCTCCCCTGGCTTGAACCTTATATATTTCTATTGCTGGGCTCACAGGTTTGTGACTGGATTTTTGAAAAACCTTCGTTAGGCCCCCTGCTGTTTGTGCTAGTTTCAGGCTTGATTTTTTGATTTGTGCCCCCCAGTCCATTGTTTCTGTGATAGTTATGCCGAGGTAATCAAAAGCGGATACTCTCTCTAGGGGTTTACCGTTTAAACATGGATTTAATCGGGTACTTTTGGCTGAGTTAAACACCATGAATTTCGTTTTTTGAAGGTTAATCTCAAGTCCTCTTTCTTTACAAAAGGCATCAAATCTATTAAGTACCCTCTGTATCCCAATGGGAGATTTTGATAATAATAGAGTATCATCGGCAAACATCATAGCTGGAATTTTGCGTGATGCCAGCTTGGGGACGTCAAGATCTTTCTCAATAAGTAAAAAATCAGCTAACCAGTTTATAAACAGGCTGAAAAGAGTCGGGGCAAGAACACATCCCTGGCGGACACCTTTACCTACAGGGATGGGGGCCGTAAGTTTTCCATCCTTGCCAAATCTAATTTGGGCATAATTTCCTTCGTGTAACCGCCTCATGACTTGGCACAGGTATACCGGGACCCCCAGCTCACGGAGAACTGCCCACAACTTATCTCTTGGGACCAGATCAAATGCAGATTTCAGGTCTACAAATATTAAGTAGAGGCTGCCACCCTCCAAACACACGATCTTCCAGTGTAATATTTGTAGCCTGAGGATCTGTTCCAATGTGGACATTTTTTCTCTAAACCCTGCCTGGAGGGGACTAAGTATCTTATGCTCCTCCATCCAGCTCTGCAACCGAAACAGCAGCACTCGCGCAAAGATTTTTTGGCTTATGTCTATGAGGCTTATAGGCCTATAATTTGTGGGTAGCAGCGGGGAGCCCATTTTATAGATTGGTATTATTTCGGCTCCGGCCCAACTAGCGGGAATCTTCATACCTTGTAAAACGGCATTAAATAAAACCCAAAGGTATGGGGCCCAGATAGTAGGTTCACTATGGAATAAGTCCCCAGGGATCTTGTCTAATCCTGGCGCTTTGCCCGATGCTATTTCACATAGAGCACCCGTTATCTCTTTGAGTGTTATTGTCGGGATATCGTCAATGGTCCTAGGGGTAATCATGGGTGCAATCGGGCAATCAACCAGTGGGGAGTGGCCTTTATATACTGTATCGACCTCTGTCTCTACCCTCGAGTAGAGGGACTCAAAGTGGTCCCTCCACACATCTACCTCTAGGTTTGGCTCTATTGGCGATTTAGCCTCAGAGCTACCTGTATTAACCACCTTCCAAAAAGTCCTCATATCACGGGAACCCAGGGAGCTTCTCAGAGTGTCGAACTTATCTCTTTCCCACCCTTTTTTCGCCTCACTAACACTGGTCCGATAGGCCGCTCTATTTATTTTAATTAAAGGACAGTCGTTGGCCTTGATAGATGCAATCAAGGCTGTTTTGGCCATTTGGCATTGACCATTATACCAGGGGTGAGGAGGTTTCCTATTGGGCCTGATATTTTTCATGGGGAAAAAGAAATCGGCCATGGTTGACATTAGCCTAGTATGGTTCAGGGCCACCATCTGAAGATCAATAGAGATGCCGTTGGTGGGAACAGATTTGGTTGCATTCAAGAGGATCGGGATAATGGCTTCATACAGGGAGCCTAACCTTTCTTGTGACTGGTTTATGTCTTCCCACCGTACTCTCTTCCTACAATTGGTGAGAGACAGCCTAGCATCGGTTGGAACATGCAACCCTGTAGCACTCCCGGGATTTAACTCATATAACTCTAAAACAAGGGCATTATGGTCGCTATCGTGTCGTGTCTTGACCTTAAAGTCGAATACCCTATGCCAGGATTTTAGATCAATTAAGATGTAGTCTAATAAAGAGCCTCGCTCATTTCTATTGAAGGTATATTTACTAGGTGTATCAGACTTTGTTCTTCCATTACATGCCCTTAGTGAGTGTTTTAAAACAAGAGAATTCATCTGGATCACCAAAGGGGTCCAGACTTTTACTAGTGGGCAAACATTCTCTGGGATGGCCCAATACTGATCTTAGGGGCTGTCCTTGAGCATACCTTCTAATGGCTCATACTGGCAATTAAAGTCCCCTCCTATAATCACCATATGATTGTCTGAAATGGTAGCTAGAAAGGACGTTAGTTCATCAAGTGTTTTTGACTCATGGCCGCGACTAACTGGTCTTGAATACACATTTATTAGGGCAATAGTAATCTTTGGCAGGAAGTGAAGGAGGACACACAGAATATCATTTGAAGATGTTTCTATCTGTTTGACTGTACAGCCTAAGTGAACTCCCACCCATGTGCATAATCCACCCGATTTTGTCCCGGATATTGGTTTAGATTCCCCTAATCCTCAGAGGCTGCAAGAGAAGAAAAAAACAGAGAAACTTTTTGAGGATAGTTGCCTTAATTCAGGAGGGGAGATATGTGGAGTAGGAAAATCAAAAGAGGGACATCTTACATCTACTATTCAAAATGGTATAACTCCGCTTCTAGGATTGATTTGTTTTTAGAATCCTCCTCTGTCCCCATTTCTCAAATTTCGCGCCATGCTCGTGGGCTGACAGACTACAGGGTGGCCCTCCTGAGATGTGATGTTCACTTACCAACTAATACCGCAAGAATGGTGATGGATAGAACAATTATACTGGAAAAGGATGCAGTTGATTTTATCACTTTGGAAATGGTGAGCTTTTTAGCTGCTAATGAGTCATTGATTTGATCACTTTGGAAATAGTGAGCTTTTTTACTGCTAACAAGTCCTCAGTGTATATTTCTATCATGTGAGAAGCATTTAAGTGTACTATTCGTGGGGGGCTCTGATCTCCAATCAAGCATTCAGAGGGAAGAAAAAAAGGGAGAAAATCTCCTCCTTATAAAGGAAGCCACTAGGGCCCTTAAAGCATTAGGTTTGAATAGCATGGAAATCTTAGTAGAGAGGTGGTACAGCCTCAAGAAGAAGATAAGGGAGTTTTATCTTCAAAGGGAAACAATTAACAATAGGTCTTTGCAACAACAGGTGTATGAGGAAGAGGAACATATAGGCCATTTTTTATCTTGGCAGGCTAAAGAGAGGGCTAATCAAAATTTGATTGCAAAAATCTGGAGCCCTGAGACTAGATAGAGGAAATTAAACAAGTCTTTCTTAATTCGTATCTGCATTTGTATAGGTATGATCAAGCTGGAAACCTAGTGTTGAAGGAGCAAACTCTATGTTATTAGAGCCTATATTGGAGAAGGAGGTTGAAGATGCTATAAGACAGCTTTCTAATGGTTAAGAATTGTATAAGCCCTTTGACTCCACTATTAGTGCTTCTATGCCCATTCTTTTTAATCATCTGCTTGGTGGAGGTCTTATAGACCAGCAAATTTGTTGCACTCCAATTATAAGGCTTATACAAAAATTGTAGCTAAACAAATGAATGGAAATGATCCCTTCACTTATAGCTGGGGATCAGAATGGTTTTATTAGTGGTTGTAACCTATAGACCAACACTTATTTTATGAATGAATTCATTGATCTGGTGACGGCAGATGTCCTCTTTCCCCTTTATTATTTGCCCTCTTTATCAAACCCCTGGTGCAATATATTAGGCTAAATCCGAACATTGCACCACTCCTACCTTCCATGTCTAAAGATGTACATGGACGATCTGGCTCTATTTTTAGTCCTGACCTCTTGTAATGTTAATACTGCTTCTATAGAAGCTTTTATCAGCATGGGAGGATATCAAATTAATGATGAGAAAACAGCATGTAAGTTTTAAAAACTACTGCTGAAATCCTCCCTCCAGCCGTGAGAGGAAACAATAGGGCAGGCCCAAAAAGTATTAAGGGTTTTTTTATTCAGAGGAACCAACAGAAGTGTTTAATGACAATTTTTAACAAATGGTGAGTAAGGTTACAATTATACTGTCTGCCCTTATCAATTATAGGTCACAGTGCATTAATTGAAATGTCAATTTTACCTCTGTTTTTGTTCCTATTTTTATCAATCCCCTGTAAACTGGTTGCCTCTTTTTTTTTTTTTAAATTGCAACAAGTAATTTCATCTTTATTGGGGAATCAGAAATGTCCGCTTCTAAGACTTAAAATTTTGCAAATGTCGAAGACTGAGGGAGGCCTGGGACTCCCATACTTTCAGAAATATTATATGGCTTGTTTTATTCTACAGTTACACCACCTGTTAATGTGAATCTCCACTTTTGTTAATGTTATCCTTCAAATGATTTTGAAGAGCTTAGAGGTTGAGGACCTAAGGTGGTCCATCCAAATTCCCAAATCACCCAAAAATATAAGAAATACGTCTCTAAACCTTATTTAGTTTTTGAAAGATAAATTGTTTATCAATTATGAAATTCTCAGTCTAAGGGGCCGATTACGATCTCGGTAGGAAACTCTTCTGACCGAATCGGTTTCAGAATCGTTTCCAAACTAATCGGGTTCTGCGAGTCCGACCGACTGATTACGATGCTTCCCAACATCGTTTGGTCGGATTCCTATTGACTTCAATGGGAGCCTGTGTTCCGAACTAGAACACAGGCTCCCATTGAAAAAAGGGGTTGTTGGGGAAAACCATACACCCTGTGACGGGCACCCAATGGTGCCTGCCATACTGTGCCTGGTTGGAAACAGGGGGTCCCATGGGTACCCTCACGGGCCCCAACCAGAGACCTCAGGGTGAAGGGGGGCCTGCTACTGGCCCCCGAAGTCAGATTCCGACAGCCGCTTTGTGTCAGGCAACCCAAATTGGAACGGCTGTCTGAATCGGTCATCATAATCGCTTGTTCAGAAACTGTGTCCATAGAGCTGTACAAATCGGCTCCGAACGACTCGGTCTGTCCGAATGCCGTTCTGAACCGATTTGGACAGCCCGAACGGTTTCCTTGCATCGTAATCGGTCATCCGGAAAGGTGTCCGATTTGCCGGACACATAGGTTCCGAATTGGATTCACCGAATCCGAATCCCATTCGGAGCCTTTCCGGACGGCATCGTAATTGACCCCTAAATGCTGAGACTCCACTGAGATACTGTATGCTTCTTTCTCCTGGTTTGACCGAAGCAACAATAGGTAAATGAGCAGATCTAGCAGTTTTTAAGATAGGGGACTTGTATGATGGTGCTCGAATAAAATTTACCCAAGCCCTATTTTCGGAAACAAAACTTTATGAGCTCTCACACTTTTTTATGTGTACCCAAATGCGCACCATCTTCCATAATTTGCGGGGGCGGCTATTGATTCTTCTCAGAATCAAGTACTAGTGATGTGTGCATGGAAGATAAACCAAACATAAATTTGAGCTATTGATACATAGAACTTCATTTGGGATCAGAAGAGATTGTTGAAAAGATAAGCAAAAAATGGAAAAGATATACCAAGATAAACTTAAATGAAAAATAATCAAAAAAGTATTTCAATTTTAGCTATTCTAGTCTCAGAGGGGCCAAACTACACTGCATGCCTTTTTTCAGTGGATGGATGCTATCATACTCCCCGATTTTTAAACAAGGTTTTTCCCACGCTATATAGAAATTGTCCAAAATGTGATATGAAAGGGAGATGGCTACATATGTTCTGCTCCTGTTATTGTTTAGAGTCATTTAGGTGTTTCAGTTAGTAGGAGAGACAATTGGGTTAGATATTTCTCCCTCCCCAAAGACTGCTTATGGAATTAGTGGAGTTAGAGAGGCCAAAATATTATGGCACTCAGCACTTTACATGCAGAGCAATGCTAGTAGCTCACTCTCTGATCACCTCTTATTGGAAATTTTTAGCCACCCCATGTGTAGATGAGTGGGAAGGGAAAATGCAGAAGGGTTGTCAGAGGGAAGCCTAGTATCATGCTAGAGTTAATCAATTGCCTAAAAATGTAGGAAATGTAAACTTGGGTCTGTGGGCTGTAGCGATTATGCACCTTGGACAAGCTCTGTCAATTAAATGATCCAAAAGCACTTTTAAGAAGTCTGAGCACTGTCACTCTTTGTTGAAATGCAATTTCAAAATATAAATAAGTATTATGGTACACGCGCTGCACAGTCACTGTAATGGGGAGTTAACAATGTGAGTATCATGGTGGTGTCCTTAAATGTATTTAAATGCCATTGAAAGTCTTTTTGATGTTTAGAATATTGTGCAATGTTAACTCTAGAGATAGGATTTTGTAGATTGCTGGGAATCAAGATCTTGCCCTTCTTGCACTAGGATGTAAACTTAGGTGTGCAAGAGATAATTGCATTGATATTTTATTAGTTTGAATGTATGTGGGTTCTGAGCGCCATATTTCATTAACTGATTGGAGTAGAAAATTGGGTTTTAATTTTCACCTTATGTGTCAATCAGTTAGTATTGTATCTTATAATGAATTTAGCTTCCCTGGTATATTGCATTAAAATCAATAAAAAGATATAAGAAAAAAACTGTTTGTCCAAAGTCAAAGAGATTTATAAGCCTTCAGCGAGACCCAGTTACTTTAATAAACAGATGACATTTAGCAGAGTATCTCGGCACTTAAACCCATTTTACTGCAGGCCATCACTCACCTAAAGGGTATAGTTTTAAATGTTTCTTTAAATATTTCAATAGAGCTAAGTTATCTTATTTTTATTTGAGATCAAAGTTGATGTACTAACCAAACTATTGGGATATGCCCTTTGAGATACAGTAGGGGAAATGTTATGGTTTACAAGGATATGTTTTTGATTTCAATACAACAATTTCATATTTATCAATTAATCAATCAATCAGTCAATCAATCAATCAATCAGTACTTGTAGAACGCAGCTTGTCACCCGTGAGGTTATCCAGGGGCTGGGTAGTCGAAAAGCCAGGTCATGATTCTCTTCCTGAAGTCTGTCAGCGCGGGAGATATTCGAAGGTGGAGAGGGAGGGCGTTCCAGGACTTGGTGGAAAGGTGGGTGAAGGAGCTGCCTTCGCCATGGCTACAGAGGATATGCTGTGACTGTGCGAGGGTGAGGGAGGCAGAGCAAAGGTTTTGGATGGTTGGTGGAATTTCAGGGGGTGGTTCATATATGCTGGTCCTTGGTTGTGGAGGACTTTGTAGGCATGTGTCAGTAATTTGAATTGGCATCTTTTCTGGATAGGGAGCCAGTGGAGGTTCTTTAGATGTTGGGTGATGTGGGTCTGTTTGGGCAGGTTGAGGATCAGTCTGGCCTCTGAGTTCTGTATCACCTGGAGCCTTCTCATGAGTTTGGTGGTGGTTCTTGCATATAGTGCGTTGCAGTAGTCCAGTCGGCTGGTGGTTAGGGCTCGCATGACTGTTTTTCTTGTGCTTATGGGGAGCCATTTGAAGATTCTTCTGAGCATGCGGATAGTGTAGAAGCAGGCAGAGGAGATTGTGTTGATCTGTCATTTCATGGTGAGTTTGCTGTCCAGGATGATGTTTTTTGGTGTGGGGGTGGGTCCAAGTTCGGCGGGCCACCAGGTGCTGTTCCAGAGGGAGGCACGGTTGCCAAAGATCAGCACTTCAGTCTTGTTCGTGTTGAGCTTCAGATTTATCAAAAGTTGTGAAAGTTAGTTTATACCAATATAATTTGTAACATTTTTCAAATATACCATATTTGCCCATCTGAGAACTGTCTTTCCCATTGCATCCAGACATTGACATTGCTTACCCTGGCAACACAGAACTTTTGTTCACCGCATTATTAGCCCCTGGCATCTCCATCGATCCTGTGATTGGATACAAGGTGGGATTTTATCTTGAATTAGATTGTAATGTGGATTTACTAGTTTAGCATATTTGAATTATGTATCCAGGCAAACAATGTATTGTCCTGATGATGATCCCATACTTCAGTGGATCGAAAGGTGAAGTGTGTTCTCTTCAGTAAAACGAATGGTCAATCATATAAACCAGGAGTCTTCAATCTTTGAATAGATTTATTGCAGTCAACAGGATACAGCAGCATACAGGTATAAAGGGCTCAAGGTGGTAGCTCCAACTGCCTGTAGGGTAATTCCAGTACCTGGCCCAAACATTCTATTGTAAGTAGTGCATAGAATATACTGACAAGCACAAAGTAACATTCCAACATATGCATATAAAGGAAGTGCACTAAAATAAGATACACAGACACCACATATCTCCCTCCTTTTGACGAAAATAGAATATAATACAATGACTAAAACAATAAAAGAAAGCTTACTGAACATATCTACTAGGAGTTCTCCTAAATCTTGAACTCCTTCTGACAGAAGGAAAATTCTGACCAATATTTACAACTGGATCATGAACAGAGTTGGTTCTGGCCAAGCGACCAAAATTCCACCACTGACCATTGTCCAATTTGGCACTGTTACCTTTAATTGTGACTATACGTGCAGGATCCCTGAATTTTGATTTACCTTTTTGTAGCATCAAAGGATCTTTAACACGGACCAGGTCTCCAACAACAAATTTGACTTCTTTTTTTGAAACAGGCATAGCGAGTTTATTACACCTGCTAACACTGGCCTCATCACTGCGAGTTTTTGCAATGAAAGAATTTTTTGTAACATCACATGCATTATCCAAACAATTCAATTTCCAAAACGGATTGAGAGTGGATACCACTTTCCTCCCTCTCATCAATTCAAAAGGCACACAGCCCGACACTGAATGGGGGGTGGTCCTATACGCCCATACAACATCTCTGATGGCAGACTCACAATCTACTTTAGCTTTAATGGCACTCTGAATACACTCGACTAGAACCCTGTTGAATCTTTCAACTTTGCCATTTCCTTGAGGAAAATACAATGGTGTGCGTAAGTGTTTAATACCCATTTTTGTTAAAAAATCTTGCATGAGTTGTGAAGTAAATTGAACCCCATTGTCTGTGAGTAATTCCTCAGGGTTGCCTTCTCTGCTGAATACATCTTGGAGAAATCGAATGACAGATTTGATGTTTGGTTCAGAAACACCCCTGACTTCCACCCACCTGGATAAGTGATCAATTAAAACTATAAAATATTTCATACAATTGGGGACTACATGAAATGGTCCAAGAAAATCTACCGCAACCTTTTGCCATACTTTGTTGGGAGAAAATGAGGGTTTAGGAGATGGAGAATTCGTAATCAAATGTTTGTCACTGTATAAACATTGTGTACAATTATTAACAAGTGCTTCCACATCACGATCTACAGAAGGCCACCAAAAGTCATTGCGTATTCTGCGCTTGGTGGCAGTCATACCTAAATGACCTGAATGCGCAGTTTCTAGAATTCTTTGTCGAAAACAAAAGGGAGGAATTAATTTGCCTTCAATGACTAAAAGTTTGCCTTCAAGAGATAATTCATTTGCAACCTTACAAAATGGTTGTAAATCAGGTTCAATGGATCTTTCCTTAGGCCAACCTTTCACCACAAATTCCACAACTTGTTTAAGTAGTAAATCACTCTCTAATGCTTTACACCATTCTACCATGTCAGGGCAAATTACAGTGTCATCAATGCTTGCAATAATACATTCTTCAATATCTTCTTCTAACTCATTAGACTTATCCTCATGCACAGGATGTCTGGACAAAAAGTCAGCTTTGATATTCTTTCCTCCAGCTATGTATTGTACAGTGACATTGAATTCTAAAAGCTTGGTGGCTAACCTAGCTAACCTAGCAGTTGCTTTTTTAATCTTGTTGCCAGAGAGTATATCAACTAATGGCTTGTGATCGGTCCTCAGACAAAATTTTCTCCCCCACAAGTATGGTCTGAATTTCTCAATTCCCCAAACACAAGCAAGCAATTCTTTCTCAATAACTGAATATCTCAGTTCAACGTCTTTCATCCGTCTTGAAGCAAAACCAATTGTAAGTTCATTGTTGCGTGCCATTTGTGATAACACAGCACCCATGCCATAAGAACTAGCATCTACTGTAACATCTCGTCCTTCCACGTATGCTTGAAGAGCGGGAGCAGAAAGGATACTCTCTTTGATGCGTTGAAAATGGTCTTGACAAGTGGCTGTCCATATGAAATCAGAGTTTTTCTTTAAAAGACTTCTGAAACATTCAGTGAGGCTTGCAAAATTCTTTATGAACTTGGAATAAAATTCACAAAGCCCAATGAACGAACGAAGTTGATCTTTGTCAATTGGATGAGGTGCATTGACAATGCCATCCACAATGCTAGGCTTAGGTTTGACACCATCTTTGGAAAGAACGTGTCCTAAATATTCGATCTCATTTACCGAAAAAATGCATTTGTCTTCTCTGACTGTGACGTGATTGTCTTGTAATATGGTGAGTACCTGTTCAAGTACAACATTGTGTTCTTCTTTTGAGCCAGTGTGCACCAAAATATCATCTTGAAATACAACAACGTTAGAAATATCCTTAAACATATTACTCATGACTTTCTGAAATACAGATGCAGCTGACGCCAAACCAAATGGCATCCTGCAGAACTGGAATGTACCATCAGGTGTAACGAAAGCTGTGAAATGCCTTGAAGATTCGTCTAATTCCACCTGATGGTATGCAGCTCGTAAGTCCAGTTTAGAAAACCATTTGGATTGGCCAACTGCAGTGATAAGATCCTCAATACGGGGTAATGGAAAATTTTCTAGCCAAATTGCATTATTAATGGAGCGCAAGTCAATGCATAAGCGCAATTCGCCATTTTTTTTTTTTGGGCCAAAACAATCGGAGAAAGCCAAAGTGTGGCATCTACTTTCTCTATAACACCATTGGTTTGCTTGCTTTTTAACATTGCAGAAAGTTCATTCCTAACACTGTGAGGTACATTGCGTAGCTTATGCTTGACTGGTTGCACACCTTCTTTAATCTTAATAGTGTGGGAAAATTTTTTAATCAAACCGATTTTGTCAGAAAATACATTTTTAAACTTCTCTTTCCAAGATGTGTGGTCAGATACAGAACTAGTAAGAGACACAGGATGTTTGTGACCAGGTTTGATGATCATCCCAAATTCTGCTTGATGCCACCAACCCAGAACATTAATGCCTTTGTATGCCACATAGATCTTACCATGAATGGTCTTAGTTTCAAAAGTGATATTGCCACAAAAATACCCAGCTAAATCAATTTTGCTGCCTTCAAATGCTGTAGTGACAACATCAGGGGGCAATAACACTTTATGTGCCCAGCTTTGTTTATACTTATCAATAGAAATGATAGTGATTCTTGCCCCAGAATCTATAAGTAGCGGAATGTTGACATTGTCAATAAAAATCTGAACCAAAGGATCTGAAATTGTGTTATCTGAATGTACATTGTTAATGTCAATACAATCTACAGCTAACATTAATTCTTCAAGTTTGTTTTCTACAACATCAGTATCAACATCAGAATCTTGAACAAATCTAACAGAGTGACGTTTGCCTCCTCTACAAACATTGCCAAAGTGACCAATTTTTTTGCATTTCCAGCACTCTTGTGCTGCAGCTGGACAATTTTTAAAACTAGATACATGAGAATTCGAACCACATCTAAAACATTGTATTCTTCCACGACCAAAAGATGTACCTCTGAAACTTCTGAAATTGATAAAAGGACCTCTGGATTTGTTTGCTACAATATCATTTGTGTGTGGAGACTTTGTTGAAACCCCACCAAGAGTAGTAGTAGGTGAAGGTTGACTTTGTAAAATTTTAGAATCACTTTCAGAAGTTTCAATGCTTTTCGCTATATCAATAGCTTCATCCAGTGAGGGATTCTTACAAGATAAAAGTCTTTGTTGAATTTTCTTCGAATAACATCTAGAAACTAACTGATCTCTAATCAATTGTGTAGTGAAATGATCAAAATCACAATAGCTAGCCAAGACTTTTAGTGCTGTAATGTAAGTGTCAATAGATTCATTAGGACCTTGGGTGCGAGTAAAAAATTTGTGACGATGAACCACTAAAGTGACCTTTCCCTCAAAGTAAATGGATAATGTTTTAACTGCAAGTTGAAATTCATCAAGATCACCTAAATCTTGGCCTAAATATACAGGTAAGTGATCAAAAACATTTTGCCCTTCTACACCTAAATAATAATATAAAAGGCTACGTTTTCTTTCTGGTTTTGAACTTTAAACCATCAATAGCACCAAGGTATGCTTCAAAAGATCTGAACCAAAGACGCCATTTCAATGGTGGTTCTCCAGGATCCTGTAGGAACAAGGCAGGAGGGGTGACAGATTGCATAATGTAAGCAGAAAACCATCCAAAGTAAATTGGAAAATACAACAGCAATGTAGACCACAAAATAAAGCACCAGTACCTGAAAAAAAAATATTAATTAAAGAAAAAAAAGAAAAATAAGCATTGATGCATGAATACAAGTACTGTGTTGATCACTGTAGTATAAATAGAAGAGAAGAGAAAAAAAATATAGCATCAACACATCAAAAATAGCGTGTTAATCGCTGAGGAAGAGAAATGGCATGAAAAACCAGCAGGTGGCACTGTGACCGGATGAGCAAGATAAAATAAAAAAAATACAGAGGAGTTCTTGTTGCAGAGCAGTTCCTTTGTAGAAAGAGTGGAGCGAATCTATGGTTATAATCCTGAAAGGAATTTAGACGAAGTGGTTGAAAAATGAGCTGTCATGAAGAAGCACAAGGTAAAGTAATTACAGGCGTCGATGTTTGAATTCCACTTTGTTTAGTTCAAAGAAATGTCAGCTTAGAAAGCGCTGTGTGAAATGAGCGAGATCATCGACGATTAGCAGCTTGTATACTTTGGAATTACACGATGCTGGGAGGCGTGTTTATTTTCAACATGAAGCGAAAACACTTGAAACTTGACTGCACACACTTATTTGCTTAGAAGTTACACGTTGCAGGAAGCCGTGTTTATTTTCAATCAGAAGAGAGAATGTTAGATGCTTGGCTGCACGCGCTGGAGCACATGCACTGTAGATGGCGTTAAAGGAAAACAGAAGAAGTTTCCCATCACGTCTGACTGCACGCGCTGGAGCACACACGCTGTAGTCAGACTTTAATTGAAAACCGGAGATTTCCTTTCACCCTTGAGTAAGCGCTTGACTAGAAGCGTAGAAAAGCACAAATAGCGTTTAATTGAAAGTACAAAAGACTTCCCTTCACGCTTGAATGAGCGTATAAAAGTCAACGTTCAGCAAGTTGTGTTTATTTGAAAACGAGGATGGCTTGAATCGACGTCATAGACTGCGTGCTGAATAATACACAGCAGGCAATGTCTAGGGCAGAGAAATGAACATTCGGTAGTGCGCGAGCAACAGCGCGTGTTACTTTTGAAGAAAAACACGGGCACTTGCGCAAACCAGAAAAGTGGAAATTATAAGAATATCCAAACTCAAAAATAAAATGCCAATGGGATCCAGGAAATGGAGCTAAATCAGGGCAAATGAAGCTCTAGAATTAAAAATTAATCCTGAACAGTATGTAGAAGCTGCCGAACAGGACTGCAAAGTCTTAAATAACTGGATTTTCGCAAATCGGAATGGTAGCGAATTGGTCCTTGAGCCCTCAGTAATGCTGTGAAGTAATGAAGAGGTTACAGTACCTTCTTGAAGTAGTAGAAGAAGAGAGAAAAAAAAAATTCTCATCCCAAGCTGTCGCCAAAATTGAAGTGTGTTCTCTTCAGTAAAACGAATGGTCAATCATATAAACCAGGAGTCTTCAATCTTTGAATAGATTTATTGCAGTCAACAGGATACAGCAGCATACAGGTATAAAGGGCTCAAGGTGGTAGCTCCAACTGCCTGTAGAGTAATTCCAGTACCTGGCCCAAACATTCTATTGTAAGTAGTGCATAGAATATGCTGACAAGCACAAAGTAACATTCCAACATATGTATATAAAGGAAGTGCACTAAAATAAGAAGCACTGACACCACATAAGGTCATTGATTGAATCACTCTGACCCGTATGAGTATGCAAAATTGTTTCTTTGGGTGCAGTAGTGTTGTCTTTAAGAAAAAGTGTGAATTTTGATTTTATATAAATGTTGCTGTCACAAACCCGTTGTTTTGCCTGTGTGTTTGTGCAATACCTGTTGTGGTGCGCCCCATAGGGGTACATACCCCTACAAACCAATTTTATTTTTATACAAAAAAACTACTGGTTAACTAACTGATTGAACTCCCCCCGGGCATTTTTATTGTGCACCCAGAGTATCAAGGTTCCTTTACGTATTCTTAGGGACCCCTGTTCCTTATAGTCTTAAAACTACCTTTGGTCCCTAGGTATCCTTGGGTTGCCCTTGTCTGGTTGAAACACCTCAACTTCGGACCAAAATAGGGCAAATTGGAGGGTATGACTAGAGCTGACGAGGTCTGACTGGGCGCTCTTAAGACACATGACTGGAGCAGCCAAACAGCTGACTGCACTCTACTGGTAAACAAAAGAGACCCCCACCCAATTCCCAATGGTTTCACAAAATGTGGCAGGTGCTTACTATTGACACCCACTCTGGCCAACAATGAAAGAAATTCCCCTCCTTATGGGAACCGCTTATTGACTACATGTTGTGGCTTGAACACAGACATTTCGCCCTGCAGAAGCTTAGGACCCTACAATGCTTTGAGTGCTCTTAACAGAGTACATCAACACGAGCCCTAGCAATACACACCCTCCCCCTCCTCTCCCATAAGTGACATCCTACAAATAGCCAGTCCACTTCCTTTTTCTCTCTTCCCACTATGCTCCCCTCCCCCAGGTGCCCTTTCTCTCTCAAACCATTTGGGGGCAGAGGGCAGTTTCCATGTTTCTGTTAATGCTAATGTTCTTGTTCTGTAACAATCAGGCTGTCGATGCACACAAGGACATATGGCAATGGTTGCCCCAGATTATGACTAAATTAACAAACCTACTGTTGGTGTGCTGCATACATTCTTTACACATTACATCCATGTTAAGTCTGACTACTTTTGTGCCAAGCTAACAGAGGGTTAAGCGTAGGTATATTTAGTAACTTTTGTGGTTTACCCTGAAATAGATTGTGATTGCTACTTGAGCGTGGCTCTCACCCCCCTCAACTAATACCCCAATTTCTCATATACACTATTAAAGACAGACCTGTTTTGTGATGCATACAGAACTCCTAAATGTTCGTTCACTGCTCCTCTGATATAAACATATCAACTTGCTGTTTGACTGACCCATAGCATTTTGAACTAACTTCTAGAAAAAGATTTTATCATACGTTTTAATAGACATCTCCATCCTAGCTTAGGCTTTATATATTCCATCTTTCTTTTTCCTCCTTTGAAGAATTAACCTTCTATTCTGATTTAGCTCTTTTGAAAGTGCTTTATGACTTTTTTTTTAAGTTTTAGAAAATAAGTTTATTTAAAGCATAATAAGGCATAGGGGTAGAGAACAATACTTTACAATAAATAATCCATAAATTATACAATACTAAATAATACAATTATCATATAACGAAAAGACATGAAATAAGGTCAAATGAAACCAAAAGAGTTTGGTAACACAATCATATGGAAGCAAACATATCATATATAAGTTATATACAAAATTGAATTATCAAACAATATAATTAATTATGTTAAGTGAGGATAGAAGGAAAGTCAGGGGGGTTTGAGGACTTCCTGTTGGGCCGGTGTGCGTGCCAAGGAGCCCTGTGCACTATCGTCTAAAAACTGAGTAACGGGGGTCCACAAGATCTGGCGTTTCAGAGCTAAAGACATGGGGTGGACATAGAGTGTCCAGTCTGTGATTATAGCAAACCGCATTCCACCAAGCTTGAAATGATAGCTTAGTGAAGTCCTTCCAATTTTTAGTGATTTGTTGAAAAGCTGCTGCCAACAATAAATCCAAAATACGAGTGTCACAGGATATTCGGGTCCAAGCTTCAGATATACTACCTAAAAAGAGATTAGGAATAGAAAAAGGAACTACAGTATGAAAAAGTGAATTAATCTGACCCCATATCTGCAACCAAAAGCACATCACAGGAGGGCATGTAAAAAGTAAATGTTTTAAATCTGCCTGTGGTAAGGAACATGTCCAACAAGTTTCCGCTGTAGCTGTGTGCATTGCATGCTGAAGAGTAGGAGTCAATAATGGTCTGTTATTTATGAAGAAAAGGGACTGCGTGGTGTTTGCTGCCCTAGAAGATTTTCTGATTTTAGTCCAGATTTTAGCCCAGAAAGAAATTGACCAATCAACCTTTAAGTCGGACTCCCAGGCCAACTCCACCTTTGTTTTGGGTCTATTAGAGCCGGAGGTAAAGAAGTGGGAATACATAGTAGACGCTCTTGGGGAAGAATGCAACAGAGTGGACCAGAGGTTACCAGCAGGTAATGATGAAGATACGAAAAGTTGTCTTTGTTCGTAAGCAGCTCAAAGGGCATTATACAACACTTTATATTTGTTCTCAAATATTGAGGGCAAATCGAATAGCCGAGAGGCTCGGGAAAATGACAAGAAAGTATCATGCTCAAAAAGTTGGCGCACCCAGATTAAACCCTTGTTTCTCCAACTTTTCCAGTAAATGGGTTTATTGTTAACAAGTATAATTTTGATGTGCCAAATGGTAGAGCTAAGGAATGTATCAATATCCGAGGAATTGGTATGAAGAGAAGAATCCAATAACTTACATGAGTGCTTAAGGATAGGCGTAGAAAGAGATTGTGGCTTGCGAGTGAAAGATAAATATTCCTTGAAAGAGAAGGAGAGGAGAAAGGATTTCTCCACATCCATCCATAGTGTACCTGGTATCGTGGGGTCATAAAGCCATCTAGATGACGGACACAATAGAAAAGCCTTATGGTAATTGGGCAAATCCGGGAATTTAACCCCTCCCTCTGACTTATGACGAGTTATTTTGAGTAAGGACATACAAGATTTTTTATGATTCCAAAGAAATGAGATGAGAATCAAGTTAATCTTCTTAAAATGTTTAAGCTGTATGGACACCAGGAGATTAGATATAATGAACAATACAATGGGACTCAGCATCATTTTGATGGTATCCAATCGACCCCACCAAGAGAGATGATGTGGATGCCATCTGGTGGTTAAAGTGGTTAGTTTGTGTACACATTTCTCTGGATTTATAGAGACTGAGGAGGAGATAGAGGGGGTGAACCACAAACCAAGATACTTAATGTGCTGAGGACTCCACGTGAAATTGGACATGGAGAATTCTCCTTTAAAGGTAAATTTAGTCAAGGGCATTATTTCACATATATCATTATTCAACTTATAGCCAGAGACCTTGCTTTATG
This sequence comes from Calotriton arnoldi, assembly GCA_963921515.1. Taxonomy (NCBI): domain Eukaryota; kingdom Metazoa; phylum Chordata; class Amphibia; order Caudata; family Salamandridae; genus Calotriton; species Calotriton arnoldi. Next base: position 1,804,999 of record CAWUFW010002331.1, on the reverse strand, counting down.
AGGTAACCTCCTGCAAAAAAGCTGGCAGGGATGAGGTAGGTTGGGAGAGGAACAAAAGGACATAATCTGAAAATGCATCAAATTTAATCTGCAGACCATTAAAGGGAAAACCTTTAATATCCTGATTCTGACGCAAAGGAGGAAGAAAGGGTTCAAGTGCTAAATTAAAAAGAAACGGTGAAAGCGGACAACCTTGGCGCATACCGCTCACCAAGAAAAATAAGAGGAGGTAAGACCATTAGCACAAACAGCAGCTCTTGGGACAGAATAAAGAAGAGAAATGAGGGAAATACTTTTTGGACCAAAGCCAAACCATCGAAGAGTATGAAAGAGATAGGGCCAATAAATACGATCAAACGCTTTTTCAGCATCTAAAGCAATCGCTGCAACCGACTCATTTTTAATAGGAGATTTGGAGAGTATATAATAAAAAGACTGGTGTTGTCTGAAAGATACCTTCCTTTGACAAAACCTGATTGTTCCTTACCAATCAAATCAGGAAGATAGGAGTCAAGTCTCAGGGCTAAAGCCTTAGAAAGTATTTTATAATCGACATTAACCAGTGATATTGGCCTATACTTTTTCCAGAAATGAGGGTGCCTACCTTCCTTAGGGATAAGACAGATTAAAGCATCTAAGAAGGAGCCAGAAGAAGAGCCAGAAGAAAAGAAGGAGGATACCAGAATTAACAATTTGGGAAGAAGTAATTTGGCAAAATGTGAGTAAAACTCAGTGGTAAAGCCATCAGGGCCGGGGCCTTATCTTTTTTTAGTGTATTTAGTGCAATGTGTAATTCTGATTGCGAGATATTGTTTTCTAACAGTGAGAGGTCAACACATTTGTCAGCGGGTCTATGAGTGGAAGAAAGAAATTGAGAAATATCCAAGTCAGACGTCACATGTTCAGGTGTATACAAAGACTTATAAAATTGAGCGAATTCATTCAAAATCTTCGAGTCCAAATATCTCGGCACCTGGTCTGCATCAATAATGGAATCAATATTAAATTTGTTATTCTTAACTTTAAGGTAATTCACCAATAATTTACCCATCTTATTCTGACCACCATAACATTTTACACTGGATTTTAACAAGAACAACAATGCATTTTCTGTGGACTCTTTGTTAAACTGAAGTTTAGCACGAATAAGTTCAGATAGACACTCTATTGATTTGGAAGTATTAAAGGAGCGTTCCAGTCTCTTTAGCTGGGTTAAAAGGTCAGACGTATGAGTATGTGATGCCTTTCGCTTTTTAGCAACATATGAGATAATGAAATCACGTGCTGTTGCTTTAAAAGCATCCCAAATGATATATAAGAACAGGTCGTCTGTTTGGATAAGAAGAAAATAATCCTGAAAAAACACTTCAAAGGAAGGGGTAAAATTAGGCTCCAGGAGGAGTGAATTGTTAAAGCGCCATCTGCCGGAGGCACGGGAACGCAGAGATAAATCCAATTAAATGGAAACAGGAGCATGATCCGAAATTAAAATTGATCCAATGTCTGCAGAACACAGAGACTATGAAATATCATGTGAGACAAAAAAATAATCAATTCAGGATTGGGTTTGATGGACAGGGGAGAAATAAGTATATTCTCTTAGGGTAGGGTTGCAAAGACACCATGCGTCTACAAGCTTCCATTGCTTAACAGTTTGGACAAAAAGCTTGTGGGTGCTGTTTGGTACAAAAGTAACCTTGGAATTACGATCAACAAAAGGATCAAATACCTGGTTACAATCACCAGCTAGGATAACATTTTCATCAGGATGATTAGCAAGAGTCTGATTCAGATCAGAACAAAATTGGGAGTCACTGATCGTGGGGGCATAAATATTTAACAAAGAGACTGGAACTCCTCCAATCAACAATTTAGTGCACAACCATCTCCCAACATCATCAGAAGTTTGGGAAATCAGCTTAGCACACAACGATTTATGGCACAGTGTGACAATTCCATTCCTTTTACCATCACCAGGGGAAAAGAAAACTTCACCTACCCATCCTCTTCTAAGTTTTAGAGATTCATGCTCTGTGAGGTGTGACTCCTGATTCAGAGCTATACTAGCACCCAGATGCACCAAATGGAACAAAACATGCTGGGGCATATTACCAAGCCCCTATCGCCACCACAACGTCACTTTTGTGGTGGCGATAGGGTCAGCGCCCTATTACCAAGGCAGCGTTAAACCACATAATGTGGCTAAAAGCCACGTTAAGTGGCTTAACGCTGCCTTGGTAATAGTGCCCCTTTCATGCTAAACTTTGCGTAAAAGGGGCGTGCAGTGGGTGTTGCGGTGGGCGTTCCACCGCAACACCCATTCACTTCGACGCTGCCACCTATTATCAAGAGAGGCGATAATAGGTGGCAGCGCCGAACTTAAGAAAATCCTGGTCTTAAGGTGGTGATACGAGGAGAAATGCTTCATTTCTCCTCGTTTTTGCTTTTTCTATGTGTGCTGCCTTGTGCAGCACACATGGAAAAAGCAAAATGCCAAGGTATGTTTATGTACAGGAAGGTGTTCCTTCCTGTACATAAACAAACCTTTTTTTAAAATGCCATTTTGTAACTTACATGTGTGCTGCATGAAGCATCACACATGTAAGTTGGAAAATGGCATTTTAGGTTTGTTCATGTACAGGAAGGGACACCTTCCTGTACATAAACAAACCTCCCTGCTCGCAGACACCCTTGCACTCTGGTGCAAGGGTGCCTGCGTTGGCGTTAAGTCGTGAGACTTAGCGCCATCGCAGGGGGAAACGCCAGGCTGCACCATATCCTTGGTAATATGGTACAGCATTGCGTTTCCGAAGTGGCGATGAGAGGCGTTAAGCCAAGGAGGCTAACGCCTCTCACCGCCACTTCCTAGATAATATGCCCGCTGTCTTTTAATAAGAGAGTTTAAACCTCTGACACTCCAAGAAACGATTTTCAGAGACATAAACAACTTTCAAAAAATAAAAAATACAACAATTCATACCAAACAAGAAAGAAGGACTTGATTGATTGATATTAATCTTTTTTCGATTAAACATCATAATCAGAAAAGATAAAAACACGTGTTAAAAAGAAACAACACATAAAACATTAAAAACCATTATTAAACACTAGCCAGATCAATTTAACCGATTAAAAAGTTCATGAACATGTGAAATCCATTTAAGATCAAATCCCCGGCCTATCATGTACATCGTTGTTACTAGGCACACATTATTTTATTCCAGTGTAAAGCACCTTTTAAATAGCCGATGACTGTCGTCATCACCGCCTGATCCTGCAATAACTATAAGAATAAAAAAGCGGGACGGAATGGAGTAAAACCCCTCTCTTTAAGAAGTGGTAAAAGGTATCTTCTATGAAGGAATTCGTAATATTTACAAAATAGGACCAGGTGTATTAGGGTCTGGTGAGAACAGTCATCACAAGGACAAGTTAAAAGGGCATGGGGATCAAACTGACCCAGTGGGAAGCAAATCATCGAACGAATAGTACCCAATCGAAATTTAGAAAGTAAAGATCTGTCCCTCGGGTGCTTAACTGCAATGAGATAATTTTCAGGGCCACTAACAGATTTCAGCTAAAGGAAAGATCTGATAGAATTTTTCGTCAGCGCCCGAGCTTCCCTTTCCTCTTTGGCCTTGTTTAAAAAAGTTTCCGTTAGGAGCCTGCGGTCGCCCTTTTTGAGGGAGTTTGGCCTATTGAAGATATCCATAAGATCGAGGGAACGTGCAACGGATTTTATGTAGTGTATCCAAGGAATCTTCTGGTCATACGTGCATTCCATGCAATCTTCAATCACACTCCTGTTAAACCACAGGCTCTCATTCGCCCAGACAGAGATCCATAGTAACAATGGAGCCAGTTTGATCTGGTCCTCCACAAGGTTTAAACCCAATTCCTTGTGGTTAACAAATGAGAGGCTGTTTGGACCCACCCCCAGGAGTTTCCTACAAAAACGGTCCTCTTCCATCTAGATTTCCTTGGACTTTCAATACCCCCAAATCGCCGCTCCATACGTCAAAACTGGGAGACACTTCATTTTGTATATTTGTAACGGGCAGAACTGGGTTGTTACCTACTGACAGTGAGAATCTAAATAGGGTGCAACAGGCTTGGATGAATTTAGAACAACGGCTAGAAATACAAGGAAGAGATCCCCAAAGTCGGGAAAAGTGGAGACCCTAGTGATATGATGTCCTTTAATGTCGATGGGCCTCGTCTTAGCTGACCTCCTCCCACAGACCATGTAATGTGTCTTGGAGATGTTAGCGTCCAAGTCCAAGTCGTCCATGAACATCACGAACCGATCGACCAGGAGTTTAAGCCCGTTTGCTGTCCGAGCCATCAACACGGCATCGTGGGCATATAGCAAGGACGGGACCCTACTAGACTTAACACTCGGCAGATCTGCTCCAATTTCACTCAAGCGGGTGTTCAAACTGTTAATATAGAATAAAAACAATAATGGGGCCAGCACACATCCCTGCCTGACCCCGCGCGGTAGGCTAAAGGATTCAGAAGTTTCACCCTCTGTGCCATATCTAATGCGTGCATTTACGTCCATATGCAGAGCTCTAAGGAACTTAATCAGGTGGGCAGACAGATCCATCTCTCCAAGGATGTCCCAGAGCTTGGACCGGTTCACCCTGTCGAAAGCGCTACTGAGGTCCATAAATGCAAGGAAGATGGATCCCTGCTTTGCCACGACATACTTCCCAATAATGAGATTAAGGTTCAGGCACTGTTCTACAGTGCCCATCCCTTCCCTGAAACCATATTGGACTGGGCAGATGATATCTTTTTCCCGAGCCCAAACTTCGACGCGCTGAAGGACAATACGCCCTACCACTTTTACTACTGAGCATAACAGAGAGATTGGTCTGTAACAAGCCGGGTCCTGTCAGTTCCCCTTCTTAAACATGGGCACTATAGTAGCCAATTTCCAAATCGGCGGGAGACCTAGTTGGGATACAGCATTAAGAACATTAACGAGGACTGTAGCCCAGAGATGGGGTTCATCCTTATAGAGGTCCACAGGTATTCCATCGGGCCCCAGGGCTTTGTTAGATGGGCTGCCCATGATTGCCTTATATACCTCCTCGAACTCAAACCTAATCTCCAAAGGGTACAAATTATCCCCATCACCCCGGATAAATGGGAGGTATTTATCCAGCGACTACACCTTTTGATAATGTGTGACCCATGCAGCTGGAGGGATGGAAGAGCCTATGTCATCTTGAGCAGGCACATTAAGTTGCCTTCCGTTGACCACAGCCCAGAAACCCCTGGAGTCTCTAGAGGAACATGTAGACACCAGCCAGTCCCAGGAAGCTTCTTTGAGCTCCGCCTTCCTCTTCCCCAAGGCAAGTTTATACGCCCTCCTGGCCTCCTTAATATTTTCTTTGTTGTGGGCACAGTGTTTAGCACCTCCCGCAAATAATTTCCCGTGGAACTGCATGTTTTGTTGAACCAGCCCGGCTTGGCACCCCTGGGTTTACCAGCCATATCTCTTATGGTAGTAATAATGGATTTGTTTAGCTGGTCGAAGGCTGCCACCACTAGGGAGGGTGATGTATCCAAAGCTAACAAGGGCTCCAAGATGATAACAATGTTACATGTCACCACGTGCTTATTCACTTTGGCCATTGGGAGATTACACCACTTTACCCTCAAACCCTTGTCCTTGATGGTTAGACCAGTCAGGCCAGGGTCAGGGGTTACACCCAGGCCAACGTTGAATTTTAGAGCTATTTCTATGGGGTTATGGTCGCTGAAGATGGTTTCGTGAACCACTCCGGGACCAACCAAACTATCAAGAGATCGTGAAATAAAGATATAGTCTATAATGGTCCCTTTTCCCCAACCCAAAAAAGATGGCAGTTCCCTGGACAGAATAGAGCCCCCAGACATCACATTTCTTAACCCAGCCCGACCGAGAGCCTACGACAGCTTCCGGCCCCTTCGATCGGAGTTGGAGTCACTGATCTCAAGATCTTCTGGGACAAATGTGTTACCTTCGTGGCGTATGTGTCCCAGCTTAGCGTTAAAGTCCCCACCTATTATTATGCTAAAGGATTTGAGATGTGCATATGATCTAAGCTCAAGGCGCGATACTATTTTAAAAAGCACCTCAATCTGACACCCAGGGTCCCCAAGCGAGTTATAAAAATTCACAAGAAAATAGTTGAAATCTTTAGAAATACACACCCAGAGGATCTGAATGCCACTATGTTTGGCGGGGATTGGATAAACTCTCAGATTAGCAATACATTTTATTAAGATGATTAGGCTCCCGCATGGCCGTCGGCCAAGGGAAGGGAATACTAACATACAGAAACTTACATAACCATCTCGGCAAACCGGGTCAAGAGCCCACGTCTCCTGGAGCATAATAATATCAAACTCAGAAGTAAAATTGAGCCAATTAGGATCCGCTAGCTTGTCCCTAATACCTGCTATATTCCAGCCTAGGAATTTTAATAGGCGCCCTGGGACACTTGGCAGTGTTAGCTCTACAGTTAGTAAGTTAGGGAGACCCATCTCTAAGCTTGGACGGTTAATCCCGGGAGAAGATAGAACCTGAAGTCAATCATTTTCGTCCATTGCGCTTAAAGGGTCAAATCTGTTACTTACGGGGATCGCCATTTGTGCAGGGGAGAAGGCTGGAAGCCTGAGGGAGCGGTGGGTCAAACTATCCGTGGGAGGGGGGTAGCCTTGCAAACAACGATAGAAAAAACCCAGCGGGAGGATGTTAATACAGGCTTCCCTAATGGTTGATGATGCAGAACTGTTGAGTAAGCGCTTAGCCAGGCCAGATGACCAGCAGTTGATTACAACACAATACCCCTGTAAGGACTTATGCATTGGTCCCACCCACCCTAACCTCCTGACAAACAATATATCATCAAAGTCAGTGTAGTTAAAATCAACATTGTTTGCCAGCCAATAACATACTTTGTTTTTCAGTTGGCTAAAATTTTCTGAGTCATTATCATATGGGCTCGGGACCCCTGCCAGGATGGCAGTGTAAGGAAAACAGTCCGGCGGCAGATTTAAACGTGGGAGCTGTACACCTGTCTTAACAGGCCTGCCCACCAGCTCCCCGGGTACTGATTGGCCCACACGAATCCCTTGGTGTCTGTCTGCAGCGCGGGTTTTCCTGCAGCTGGTATAACTGGAGGAGCCAGAGGCTGAGGGGGGCGCAGATGGAAGTTAGAAATGGAAATAGCCACTACGTCTGTGGCTTGACCTCTAGCTGAAGAGTCTAGTAAAGTATCCTGTCCAAGTAAGGATGGCAAATCAGCCCCTGCACCCCTCCCAACCGAGGAGCAAATTGAGTTCATGGCATCCTTGAGTGGATCAAGCCCAGCAGCTAACTTTGTTAAAGCTGGCTCTAGTACGAATATTTTTTCTAGCAAAGGGGCAATACTTAGCTGGATCGCGCCTTTGAGCTTGCCAAACAAATCTGTCCAGTCTAAGGCAGCAAGACTGATTGAACAGTTAGTACTGGGCTGATGAATAGCCTGGCTGGTAGATGCATTCAAAGGTCCCTTAGGCCCCCTTGGCTTGGGTGGTTGCTTGGTTTGCCTCTTCCTTTTCGGCTGGGGGGAGCATAAGCTGATATTTGGGGTTTCCGAAATGGTGTTATCAGGAGGTAGAGCCGCCGAGAGTGAACAAGAAGGGCTCTTGTCGGGCTGGGGTGCTGCACATTCTTGTGGGGCAGGCTGCGAGGGCTGCATTACCGGTCCCCCAAGAGAAGGACCAGGCCCCCCCCGCTGCATCCAGTGAAAGTCTGCGTTCGGCCAAATCAATTTCGGTAGTAATGACCCCTACCGCTCTTGCGAGAAAAGAGTTCAGAGTGGTGCTGTTAGTTAGTTTGATACTAGGCTCATGAGAGCCCGGGGCTTTACGCTTTCCCATTATGGTCCTGTGATTATCTATTTTATTAAAAGGCAATAACCATGAAGTATAGCTAAGTTCAAAATTCAAGATCAGGTCCAACTTGCCAGAAGAGCCAAAGCAGGGTTTAAACAAATAAGAACAATGAGTAGGAAACTCACCCGAGGGCCAAAGCTTCCATTTTCCTCTCGCAACTCCACGAGGGGGGGCCCAGCCCGCCTCTTTCAGGCGATGGCAGGCAAGGACGGGCCCGCCCTTGGCCCGGGCTTCGCCCAGGCGCGTCCTGCGCAGCGGGAGCTCTGTGTAGATTTAAGCGCATCCGGGCACAAAGAACACTCGTAGGCGCCTTCCTGGTGCATTGCCTGCTGGGGGCAGTAGTCCCCCCATCCGTCCATCCAGCAGGGCAGGGCAGAAATCAGCAGAGGGGGCTCCCGCACAGCGGGAGCTCCGTGTAGATTTAAGCACCTCCGGGTGCGAAGAACACTCGTAGGCGCCTTCCTGGCGCGTTGCCTGCTGGAGGCAGTAGTCCCACCGTCCGTCCGTCCAGCAGGGCAGGGCAGAAAGCAGCAGAAGGGGCTCCTGCACAGCGGGAGCTCCGTGTAGATTTAGGTGCCTCCGGGCGCGAAGAACACTCGTAGGCGGCTTCCTGGCGCATTGCCTGCTGGGGCAGTAGTCCCCCCGTCCGTCCGTCCAGCAGGGCAGGGCAGAAAGCATCAGAAGGACATTATAGACCTTATCATAACATATATATGCCGAAAAATCATGAGACAGAGAAAAACAAGAATTAGATGTGAGAAAAAGAGAGAAAGAGGAGAAAAGAAATAAAAAACTGAGAAATAAAGATAACAAGAAAGAGAGAGAGATCCGTAAAATAGAAAATAGTACAATATTGACAAAAAGGAAAACTGGTAAAACATACCTATGAGAAGTAGGATCCAAGGAAAGGATGGAGGGGGATGAGGCCACATGGAACAGATGGTACGTCGGGGATCCGAGAAGAGCACGAGAGGAGCACAGGACATATTACAAAATATGGGGAGAACCACAAACACGAATGATATACCTGCAAAGAAGCAAATAAAGATTAATAATCAATATTAAGTTATAATGATAATTATAAGAAGTAAAAGAGACAAGGCCCCTGAACATTATATAGAAGTAACAAGAGTTGGAACATATTATTATCAAAATTTAAATAACATTCAAAACTCAGTGTTAAGAATTAATGAAGGTAAGAAGATAACATGAAAAGAACACCACTTAAAGAGCAGAAGAGGGTCCTGAAGTGTCCATGTTTTCAATTTTACATGCATTTATGAAACTTTTCAATTTAACCGGATCCTCATATGTAGTAGTCTTATTTTTATAGGTAACTTTAAATTGGCAAGGATGTAGCAGGCCAAAACGAGCACCGAGTAGATGAAGATCAGACCTTAAATTGAGGAACTCTTTGCGTCTCTCAGAAGTGGATTTGGCATAGTCCTGGGAGAAAAATAGAGGGTTACCAGACCAAGAAATTCGCTTCAAAGATTTAACTGCCGCCAGAGCTTTGAGAAGGTCATTGTATTCAAGAAAGTACATAATGACTCCTCGTGGTTTACGTGCATGAGAGACATATGCTGACTGATGTCCCAGTCTGTGAGCCCTTCGAATATTAAGATGGGAGTCTTCAGACATATGTAAAAGCTTGGGAAGGAAGGACTTAAAAAAAGAGTCAGGATCAGCGCCTTCCGACCCCTCAGGCAAACCATAAAGGCGTAGGTTGTTCCGTCTGCTTCTATTTACCAAATTTTTGACTTGATGATGGAGGGAAGAGACCTGGGTCTGAAGAGATTGAATCTTGCCTACAGCAGAGCTTAGAGAGCTAATGCTCTGCTCCGCTATATTCAGCCTTTCCTCCATTTGGGACCACTTATCAGTGAGAACCTGCAATATAGAATTAGTTTCTTCCATAAATGGTCTTAAGGCATGTATTTCCTCCAGCAAGAGCTCCATTGAAACAGGTGAAGCCGATTTTGTAGGAGAAGGAGGATCCTTTTTTAGGCATTTAGTGGTAGCCTTCCCAGCAGTAGATGGAACATGAATGCTGTTAGATCCAGAAGAGGGGCTACCTTTATGCAGAGCAACCAAGGAGTCCTCCATATTTGATAGTTTTGAAAAAAGAGTGGAATTCTTAATAATCTTATGAGCAGATGTTGGAAGTGGGTTGTTTGCCCTTCTCAGACATCTCATATATATACTGGAGTATGGGAGAACAACTTATAAAACCAAAATGCTATCAAATACCAGCACTTCAGCACAAAAAGAGAAAACCCACACCTCAAAAGTATATTTAAAAAGCTGAAAAAGAGTCCTTCATATAAACAAGAGTCACAAAGAAGGGAAGAATTCCACCTCTGCAGCAAAGACATGAGGAGAATTTATTGTGGAGCAAGCAAACAGCAACACATATTAGCAGAGAGCCCATAAAACAGGTGTGGCACGTGTTGAAAAGCTGTCATTAAGCATGGGCATTGAAAAAAAATGAAGAATATGCTGCTGCCGAAGGAAAACTCACTTTTACATGACAGGAATCCTTATCTGTGCATGACCGCAGATTATGTAAAATGGCGTCCGGCTCACTTAAGAGATCCGAGCCGTCAGCCAAAGAAGAGCTTCGTGGGTGAAATAAAGGTCGGCAAACGCCCAAAAACATTGTCGGGCCTCACCCCATCTCTGGACACCCCCGCTGGGCAAGGAGAAGCCGCAGGGAGGGCTGTGAGAGTGCCCACAAACTTACTGGGTCCCGGAGGTCTACCCGGACGCTGCCATCGCCTTGGGCTCCAAGCTGCACCGCCGTTCTTTATGATTTTAACTACACTTACTACACTCCAAATCCTGTCAGCTTTATTTATGGATGTCTGTATATAAAAAGACATTAATTTTTCAAATGTTTCGGCAGGTAAGTTAGAACTGTGCATGGAGGCAACTAAGTATTCCTCTGACAAGTCTCAGGTCCGAGCTGAGCTCATAATGATTTGTATCATTCACTTTCGCTTAACTGTATCCAGATTAATTGTCCTAGCCGGTCTTGAGACAAATGTATTAACTCTGAAGCTAAAGCCAGTTCTAATGGGTAAATAATCACTTCCGGTCTATGGAAGCTTTGCGAAGTGTAGCAACATTGCAATATAAGACTCATTGTTCCACTAATATACAGTCTATCAGGTTAAGACTGATTCTTCTTGTAAATGTTTGCCTGGCTCGCTAATCTTCTCCAAGGCATCTATTTCATTCATTATATTAAAGCCGATTTTGTCATCAGAGGTACATTCTGCTCTATTTTCAAATCAACAATTTTTGCATCAAAATTACTTCCTGTGATTATTAATAAGATTTTGAACATTTAGCTCTAGTTACTTCTAGATTAGACTACTCCAACTCACTGTATCTAGGAGCTCCTCATTATTTAATCAAGAAACTACAGCAAGTCAACAATGCAGCTGTGAGAGCAATCCTTAAATGGGAGAAGACACAATCAATTCCGGATGGCCTAAAGCTACTTCATTATGGGCTGCCAATCAAAGAGTGTGTCAAGTTTGAAACTTTCCTAATTACATACTGGATTATTCAGATAAAAGGTTCAGCGTATCTCAGAAGCAGGTTCAGTGAATACCTACCTACAAGAGCTCTGGTTCGGCCAATCAGGGATTTCTTTAAGTGAGAAGATTCAACAAAGGTAGGATGGATAGACTCTCCTTTGCACTTCTATCTGACAAGCTTTGGAATGCGCTACAATGTGATATTAGAATGCTCTTTGCAGACAAGTAGGATTCTTTAATTTTTCCTGTTTGCCAGCACTGGGAGGCTTTCTTGTTGAAGCAGCTGTTACACTTTACAAATGGGTAATTCAGTTCAGCTCAATGGAGTGGGGTACAAAGTCTGTATATGTTTAAACTCTCCCTCATCTGTGAGCAGTTGCTTAATCTCAGAAGTTCCTGAGAGTATGTAAACTCCAAATATAATAATCCCATCAAGATTCCCTTCATTTAAAAGTAATAGCACAAGCAGACACCATCTTAATTTTAATATCAAACTAACAGCATATGTCTTAGGTTAACAAAAGTAGCAAGACTCCTACTTGCTCTGCCCTTTATGACAGAGGTTGCAGGAATATGCAAAGTTAGAAAGCCACTAAGCAGTGGAGGTTTTTTACATCCACGTTTTATTTAGCTAAAATAACAGAAAAGTGATCAAGAAAGACCTTGATTCTCAGCTAGCTCTTTTATTCAGCAGTTAAACCCAAATATGTTTCAAGAGAGAACTGTGAAAGAAGTGTTTTCTCTGGAAGCTCATGCCTGATTCTTTTTCACCCAACGTGTTGTTTCAAGGTTTCACGTTTTACCCACAGTTATTATTTTGAGGGAAGGGTGAAACTGATTGACTGCACGGCTGTTGCCTACAAAGACTTGAATGCTATTGAATGTAATTCCACCCCACGTTTAGAGGTCTTGTTTTAACCAGATTTTGCCTCTTGTCCCCTTTGTTTATCCAGTCAATGATCCTGTGTCATTGATTCTTTGTCTTTGCTGAGTGGGTTTTTATTTAAACAAACATGGGCAGGAATGTCGTTCACTACTGTTAGAGTCCATACACAGGGCCGTTAATATTCCTACTGCTCCTAAATGTTCTGCTGCATCAATGACAAGTTTTTTAAAATAGTCAAAGAGTGAAGGTCTTGTGTGTATTCAGTGCTATTAGCGCAGCTATAAAAACTTCGTTTGCTATCTTTGGATGTAATGTCCTGTAGTTTAGAATTGTCTGAAATTTGCACTTATTGATTTACTCTTTTTTAATTACTGATTTTGCATCTTATTCTTCCAAACTCATTGGCTTGGTTGTCATCTTAATGGTATTCTCTCACTCAGAATAGAACTAAGAACACTCAATAGAAACTTTAGAGATGTGAACTTTAAAAGAAAATTTGTCAAATTTTCCCTTAAATCCTCTAACACATTTGCCATTTTTTCTTAAGATGGAGGCCTAATTGTGTTTTTAATGCTAATCAATCAGTCAGTGTGAGCTGCTTTTTGTTTTCCAGCAGTTTGTAATATCACACACATTTTATTTTCCATTATTTGAAGGCTTCAAAGGGCTCATCATCAGTTCCTGTGACTAATAACTTTAATGCTTAAGCTAGTTGGTTCTTCCATAGAGTGGGCCTGAGGCATCAAAATTGAGACAAGGGGTCGTATTACAGAAAGTGCCCTGGGGGCACAACGGGCATATACACCCTCTTTATGCGCGTCCAGGGCACTTTGATTTTACAGAAGAGGCCACAGACATTTGTGCGGCCCCTTCTGTAATACAGATAGTGCTGGCACACATGTAGCACCAGTGCTTTCTCAAGAGGGCATTCCCTCATTTGCATGGGGGTGTGGCCAGTCAAAACTATCCACATTAGGGTTTAAAGGATAATTAGGACTGCAATGGTTTTGCAAATAGCTCTTCATCGGTTAGTGCCACTCCTATACCTGCTTCTATGTCCCTAATCAGGTATGTGTCTGTAACTTAACTCATTTAAGCCTTGCTAGGCTTAGTGTAATTCCTTTCTATAAAGTTTTTGATTGAGGCCTTTAAAGGTTTAAAGGTTTTTCATAGATTTTGCACAGTTGCTCTGGAGTTAGAAAATGAAACCCCGTAATATTGGTACTCTATCATTGTCATTGAATTCTGCATTTTTCTTAGGCTTTTGTTTATGTGCCTTTGGGATTTTGGGGCTGTTTTAGGGGTAATTGCCTTGATGTTGCCATATCCCAGCATTATGAATCACCATTGCACCACAGTATAGTGTACAGTTCTCAAAAATTGATAATCAACAATGTCACGCACGTAGTTCCACATTATTCATCTTTTCCTTTAGTACAATTTAATCTACTGCACGGTACAAAACAGCTGGCACAGTCTGAATCTAGGTATAAAATAAAACAAGCATTTACAATGCAATAGGTCTCGCACTGACATTATTTTGAGCTGTTGCATTGTAAATGGTTTTTTTTAAATTTATTTTTTTATCCTTTTGTGAAGCATTAATCAAATGGTGTAATGCCAAATGGCAATAGCTTATGTTTTTGTTATTTTGTAATGTATTGCATTGCATTTGTACTAGTGTGAGTTTTTTATTGTAAATGGTACTGTCTTTTTGTTATGAGTTGTTTGTGTATTATATTAATTTAATGCATAATTAAGGTTAATACCCACTTATTTTGGAATAAGGACTGTGAGTGGATATTACTAATCACACATTAAAGGTAATATGACACCTAAATCCAGACACATAGTGTATTCACAACTTTCTTAAGTAATAGTTCCTTACACCTACATGTGCAGTTATACTAATCTCACACCTATATACACAGGGACAGTGATCTCATACGTATAAGTGCTGTAATTGTAATATCACACCAATATCTATAGTAATAATAATCTCACACCAATATCTACAGTAATACAAATGACACACCTATATCAACAGCAATATTAATTTCACCCCTATATTTACAGTGATAATAATGTCACACTTATATGAAGTCATAGTAATTTACACCTATACCTGCACTAACATAACCTCAGACGTATATGTGCAATAATGGTTATGTTACACCTGTATCTACAGTGATAGTAACCGCACACCTATCTCAACTAATCAGGATTACATACCTATATCTGCATTAATACTGATCTCACACCTACATGTGATGTAAGAGTGATCTCACACATATCTGCAGTGATAATGATCTCACACCTATCCAACAGTAATGGTAACATCACACATATGGCTGCAGTGACAGTAATCTCACACATTTAACTTCAATATAGTAATCACTATAATTGCAGACATATGTTTTAGATTATTGTTACTGCAGATATAGGTATGATACTTGTACTGTAGGTGTAAGATCACTATTACTGCAGCTATAGGTGTGGATCAGTGTGTTTGCAGATTTATGTGTTATGACAATACTGCATATATTGGTGTGATACTATTGTACTGCATATTTTGGTGTGAGAGTAGTGTCATGGAAGCTATAGGTGTGAGATTATTATTACTGTAGATGTAGGTGTGTGATTAATATCACTGCAGATATAGGTGTGACATTATTATTACTCCAGATCTAGTTTTGAGATGACTATAAGTGAGTTATAGGTGTGTGATTATTATGACTTCAGATATAGGTGCAAGATTATTATTACTGCAGATGTACTTGTGATTATTATTTTTGCAGATATAGGTGTATGAATATTAGTGCATATATATCCAGAATACTTACGTGTTTGGTGTATGAGAGTTGCAGCTATTAGCATTGGAAATGATCATGCCTTTTATTTATGTTTTAAAACTGTAAACAAAAATAAAAGGCATTGTCATGTACAATGTATGGCTGAAAGTGGTGTTAATGCAGGATCTATTCCATTGTAATAATATACCTAATTAGTCCGTACTGATTCTAAGTTGATGTAATGGCTTCCCTGTGGGGGCGGGTGCTGGCATTGTTAGGATATTTACTTGTGTTTATGTTGTATAAAATTATTTTAATAAACGTACACGTGCAAAAATGTATTTATTTATTTATCTTTATTGCTTTTGAGCAAACCCCTAAAGCAATGGATAGAGACACCCAAAGCGACGCAGACCCCCTAAAGCGACGCAGAGCCCAAAACAATGGACCGGGACACCCAAAGCGATGCAGAGCCCAAAACGATGGACAGGCAAACATACCCAAAGTGATAGGCAGGCACCCCTCAAAATGATGCAGACCCCTAAGGGAAGAGAAGTGCCGCGTGCTTCCTGCCTGTGCCCCCACACAGGAGCATGTGTTCAATAATTCATTTCCCAGCCTCCTACACATTTTCCACTCTCCCTGGAACACGTTACTTAGACCCTGTTTACACCATCGCACTATTGTGCCGGCAGGAGTACTGCCTGAGAGACGTGTTGAGGCAAAGACACCGGCAGCGTGAGGTACAGAGGTACTGTACACAGGAGCCAAGGGGCTCCATGTCACATGGGCCACCTCCAGACAGTCCCTGGCACCTCGGCTGCAGCACTCTGCATTCTGGGGGTGGTAGCGCCACTATTTCCATTACACGTGTGGAACTACATGTCCCAACATGCAGAGCGCTTCGGGCTGAAAGCTAGGAGTGGCTGAAAGGTGACTTGTGGTGCCAGACACTTGGCAGCTCCGCAGAAGGCAGAACAGACTTTCTATATGTCGCACACCCCGAAAGGAGGTGTCACTGTGCACTTATAAAACCACATGTTTAAGAAACGGGTCTCTAACGTCACTAGGTACCGAAGCGGTTTCAAGGCGCTAACGGAATGGTCCCCTGAGGAGGGCGCAGTCTGGGCTGAGGTGGCCAACACATGACAGACTGCAGCCTGTATCTCCATGGAGGGGGAGGGGAGCAGTTCAAAGGAAGGGGCGATAAGCCTCTTAATCGGCGACTTAAGTGGAAGGAAAGCAAAACAAAGCACCCGCGCACACCTCCCTCCATCACCGACCCCCACAGGCTGTGGATGGAGCCTTCCGGCGGAAGACGTGACATGTCAAGGAGGCAGGGGGCGTGGAGGGACAGGGCCGACAGAGATGAGAGGGGGGGGCTCAGTATTACCAGAGAAGGGTGCGGGCGGATTGCTCGTCCGCCTTTTAGTAAAACCTCTATCACCTTCCGAGAACTGTTTACTCTTCAGCTTCCGAGGAGCTCTAAATGTTGTTAGATAAGGGAATGTGGGCAGGGAGAGAAGAAGTAAATTGCCCAGGATCACACAGTGTGGCCTAGTGGGTATACCAGACTTACAATTCTCTTATCCTCGTTCCGAGGGCACACTGTATCCACTAGTCCCCAATAGAGAGGCGCCTCTCGCTGTATAGCGCCTTATGCCACAGCAGCATTGTAGTGTCTCAAGCTCTGTGAGGAGTGCTGCGGTCTGCGGTGTCTCGCCCTGTATCACATTGAAGACGAGGTGCAGTCAGTCACCCCCTCCTGCACTGCAGGATGTCTACAGATGGCCTCCCTCCTTCTGGGCCTGCCCATTCCCGGCTGTGGGGGAGGGGGAGGTTTGATCCTTTCCTGGAATAAACTTTCACCTCCGCGGATTGCCAAGACCTCGCCCACAGCCCCCTCCCCCGTCTAGGGACCCAGCGGAGTACACGGGTGAGCAGCATCAGGTAGAGGGCCGGGACCTGTCTGAGATCAGAGGGATGAACGGAGTGTGCGCCTCGAGCTAAATGTATATGTATTGTATTGTAATTGCATTTATATAGCGCATAATACCCCTGACAAGTGGTCGAAGCGCTTTTGTGAACGAGAAGTCTGATGCTGTGTACTTTTATGTGTGTGATTGTGTACGTCTTTGTGTGTAATTGTATGTGTCTGCGTGAGGGCATCTGATTGTATGCCATACACACCACCATTTCAGAAGAGGGAAGTGGGAGTGTTAAAAAAAGTATCTGGAGAACGTATTTCCCAGATCGCCTTCTATTGAAACGGGGCACTTCCAGGCGGAAAACAGCCGAAATAAAGCATTTTTTTTGCTGTACAAACCGGGAGCCTCCCTCCTGAATCGGCTGTTGGCATGTATGATATGTGTATGTTTGTATATGTGGTCAAGTGTAACCCACACTATGGGGCGTGCCAGTTAACAGAGACCGAGGCAGACAGACACTGGAGAGAGCATCACAGTGCAACGGGGACCGCCCTCTCCCGTTTACTTCAGTATTTTAGAGTGAGCTTTTTAAAAATATAAATGTGCAAAAAACATTTATTTTAATCGTGTGTTTGCGTGTGTGTGTCTGTAGTGGTGGGCAAGCTACTGAAGGCTCAAGGCAGTCTCGAACCAGATCCCTGGCTGCGGCTCAGCACTTGGTCTTGGACTGTCGGGCCAAAAACGAGCCGAGCTTTCATGTGGCTTCTGCATGCCACAAGCCCTCTACGTCATGCACCAAACATTAACTAGAACAGGCCTCGAGTCTGATGAAAGGGAGTGTTTAATAAAAACAAGAAAACAGCAACAAGAGCAGCGTCAGAGCGTGATGAGCTCCGAAGTATGGACAGACTGATGCTGTCAAAGATGCTTATTTTGTATTTTTACGCTCGGCGTTGGAGAGCCGCGTGGGCTCGCTCGCTCACACGGGCCTCAGTGTGCAGGGTAGTGCCTGCAGACTTTCTTATCTTTAGGGGGGGCCATCTGTTTCTAATTAGCATGGCCGCGCTAAGGCCATGCTAATTAGAAACAGATAGCCCCCCCTAAAGATAAGAAAGTGCTTCACGACAGCCGTGAAGCAGACGATCCCGTCCGGATGGGCCGGACGAAAAGGGGAAAGGGTGGCAACAAAAAAAACTCATTTCCAATGGCCGGCCACCGTTTAGCATAAACGGTGACGCCAGCCAATGAAAAAGAGGGGCGGGGCTTCAAGTCCCCTTCTGAAATCTCCTTGCTCACAAGAGGTCTCGCAGAGCGAGCAGCGCGTTGCGCTGCAACGCTACACGAGACCTAAAAATGTAATAAAAAAAGTCAGCACCAGGCACAACAACATTGTGCTGCAAGCTGCACCACCCCCACTTTCTCAGCTACTGCCACTTAGGACTCCTAGCATCTTAATTTCTTCCTACATGTTGTTCCAACTTTCCCTTTTTCATTTTTGTTTCCAACTCCTCACCAGCTGGTAGATCTCCTCTGAAAACCCCTTTGCTTTCTCTCCTTTACCACGCAGGGCACACGTTAATAATAACTGCCTTTGCTACCTTTGCCTGAAACTGTAATGTTTCAGTCAAGGTCACACAGCTTTATTCGATCTTTTTAAAACGGATCATAAAAGCACAAATCATCTTAAAATTTCGACACCAATATATAGAAATATATACAGAATTAAAATAAGAATTAAACAAGTTTGCTATGATCCCAATAAATTCATATGAAATCATTTTTTTTTTAAACAGTTAAAAATGTAAAATTAATCACTACTACTAAGATGTCATCCCACCTTTTTCCTCTTCCTAAAACAGGCCCACAAGAATGAGGCGACACAGCAGCATACAAATGGATCCAATAGGGCCTTTAAAAAGTACATGGCCACCCGGCACTGCCTGAACTTGTGGTACCTCAGAATTGGGAGTATAAATGTTTTCCTTTCCTTTATATAGTTTTTACAAAATAATACGATGTGTAGGTCTGACTGCATGGCGTGGTTATTGCAGGGGCAGGGTGAGAGATCTGCTAATTAATATTTCTTTTGAGGGTATCCCAGGAGTAACAGGATCATATTCATACGAAAACGCAGGAGAATAAATCTATGCTTTGCATTATTTATGCGAGAGAGATAATGAAAACCTTCCCCTGGTCTTGGTGGAACCAGATCATAAGAAATAGAGGAATGATAGATATGTTTCCTTTCTCTTCGGGCATAATTTGATCTCTGGACGAATACGTCCGTTATCCTTTTCTTTATGACCCTTTTACAGGACTCAGGGTCCTGAAATAATTCTCCCATCCCTAAAGCTTTCAGTTGGGCCTCTACGTAATTTAACCACCCGATCCTTTTATAGTAATCTAATTTGCAGCAGTCCTTAATGATGGTTTGGGTCAAGTCCACTGTAGACCTCCGCCATATTGAGAGCCACAGCAAGACTGGAGCCAATGTTATGCTATCGCTCAGGTAGGGGAGCCCCAATTCAAGATGTAAGATGTAGTTTGGGGCTGATTGCGGTAAGGACACATGATTTTTAAAGAAGGAGTCTTCTATTTTTTGTAACGGGGCAGCGTTAGCCATACCCCAAACTCCTGCCCCATATGTTGCAGCAGACTTTGTTTTAGCTGAATATATATTTTTGATTACATCCAGTGGGCTTCCTCCCAACTTCCTTGCAAATCTTTTAGCAGTGTTGACACTCCTTTGCATTCCCTGGGCTCTTGACGCCACTAAATTAGACCATGAGTGATCTTTATCAAAAAGTACTCCAAGATATGAAAAGGAGTCAACCACCTCGATTTTCTCCCCTGACAACTGGAAATGGGGGTGTTTCTCACCTCTTGCGGCTCCAGCCACAATTATGAATGATTTGGATTCATTAACTTTTAGATCGAGGGAGGCCATGAAGGCAGAATAGGCTGTGATTAGCGTTTGTAGGGCTAACCCCGATCTGGCCATCAGTACCGCATCGTCGGCGTACGCCAAAATCGGAAGGGGGTATGATCATATTTGGGCACATCCACCGGTAGAGCAGACAGGGAGGACTGTATCCCGTTCGTATAGATGGAAAAAAGGAACGGGGCAAGAACACACCCCTGTCTTACTCCCTTTTCAATTTTAAGGAGGCGAGTGCACTCCCCCTTCCTGCCATACCTTACACAAGCAGTGGCATTGGCATACAACTGACGAATAAATCCAATTATCGGCGGATCGATACCCATACCCTCCATCATGGACCACAGCCTCGAATGTGACACACAATCGAAGGCTGAAGTTAGGCCCATGAAGGCCATATAGAGCTTCCCGCCTTTTGCCCTAGTATATTTCCCTATGGTTAGGGAGAGGTTTAAGCACTGGTCGACCATCCCCATTCCTCTACGGAAACCATATTGCGCCTTCATAAAAATATTATGGGATTCGGCCTAATCCTCCAATCTGGCCAAAAGAACCCGTCCCATAAGTTTGGCAGTGGTATCGAGGAGAGATATGGGGCGATAATTCTTTGGAGATCCCCTCTCCCCTTTTTTAGAAATAGGCACGATTACACTCTGGTTCCAAGAGAAAGGCGGGCCTAATATCTGAATGCTATTAAAAATATTTGCAAGTAAAGGGACCCACATATCGTAATTCTGCTGAAAGAGGTCAATTGGGACTCCATCTGGCCCCGGCACCTTACCGGGGGTACAGGATTCCAGCGCCATTCTAATCTCTGATACAGAGAAAGTTAGCCCTCCCTGAGGTAAAGGCTCTGGACAAGATAATAGTGGGTTTGGATAGGT
Source organism: Calotriton arnoldi (assembly GCA_963921515.1). Taxonomy (NCBI): domain Eukaryota; kingdom Metazoa; phylum Chordata; class Amphibia; order Caudata; family Salamandridae; genus Calotriton; species Calotriton arnoldi. The sequence continues at coordinate 1,784,091 of CAWUFW010002331.1, read as the reverse complement.
TGATAGACCAAATATTCCTTCAAAATGTCTCAGCCATGCCTCTTCATCTACATGTATGTCTAATGTAGGATCACTGATGTCTTTAAAATGAGGGGCATTCACAATTTTCCAGAAGTCTCTGCTACTGCCTGAAATAGCTGCTTGCTCGAGATCTGCTCATGCCTGCGCCCTAAGATATTTCTCTCTCGCCCTCCTCGCTAGTTTATAATCTTTGCGTGACACACAAATCAAAGAGGAGTCTCTAGGATGGGTTTTTAGGGCGTTTACGAAGGCTTTTTTAGCTGTGGCGCAGGCTGTATCAAACCACCCAGTATTAGCGGTAGCATTTGGTAACTTGACCCAAGTAAGTGCTAATTTTACTTTCGCCAAAAGGGCAATGAACTGGGTAACCAAGAATAAAGGCGATGAGTTCTCTACCAGGCAGGCTAATATTTCCTCTTTTACTAGGACTAGGATTTCGGGGCCTAGATTACATTTTTGTGCCTGTGACCACTTCAGTTGATAACTGTTTTTCCTAGACAGATTCACACCTTCTACAACCTTTAAATAAAAAACAACAAACGGCAGACCAAGGTCAAGCACATTCAATCCATAAGTACTAATAGTTCATACAATGGTGCAATCTCTTCCCACACCTGCCGTCCAAAGGTGTGATACCGGAACCAATTTTAAACAAAAAATGGAAGGTGCACTCCCTTAGAGTAAAGTCAATCTGCAGCAATAATATATTCAAAAAGTCTTCTTTTGTTCAGTACATCTTTTTATTATAAAAAACTGGCACACAGCCAACGCGTTTCGTTCCCATTTCTTTGCCAGGGGAACTTCGTCAGGGCTGTAACATTATAAACAAAATATCACATTTAATACAACATAGCACAACGTAAAAACAAAAAATATACATGTATGACAACATAAACAGAACTTGAAATGACCCAACCTCTTATGACAAACGAACAACAACATAATCTAAGTGACCACCATTGAATTGCAACAACATCAAAACTCCACATATAAAATATTAACACCAATACATTAGAAATCTAAATGATCAAATGACCAATGCTACTTTAAACATATAACAAACTAAGGAATAAACATGAAATAACCAAAAGAAAAAAGAAAAAGAGGACAAATCACACATATTACAATACAATACAAATTAGCAATATAATAACGTAAACAACATACAAATGCAGACCCTGCTTCATTTCCGGCCAATTATATTAAATCAAATTCATATTATTAATACCTAAAATGCAAAATCTAATTTAAAACACATATGGATGACAACCCACATCTGAGAAAAGCCAATACTAATTAGAAGCTATATTTTATAACTCTCACCTCTTATGTCACAAGAGTTACAAGCAAATTGGGTGTAAGCTAGATCTCCAGATCCAATATCATCAATAACCTTATTAAGAAAAAGGGAAAAGGAAGAGAATAGAATAAGAATGAATAAAAAAGAATAAGACAATAAAAGCCAAGAATGGCCTCAAAGAAAAATCCCATAAGATTTAAACATTAGAACACCAAACTTATATCAATAAAGGATACCCTATGTGAGTCAAGTATAACATACAGCTCACCTTTCGTATGGCAATGACTTTGATAACTTTTATGCGGCAGGAAAAAGGACCTCCCTCATAGATAAATATAAACGATTTCTAAATAGAAAGATGGATGGGGACGCTGGTAAGATTTCATCTTGATACTGAGAAATCAAAATTATAAATAACGACATCCATACATGAACAGTAAGTGTAAACTCACCTCACTATTCCGAAAATAAACGGAGGTGTGAGCTTATTATCAGCAATCGAACATAATAATAATTTTTTCTTTATCCACATCAAAAATATATCTGCGGATAGATGTGGGAACTGTAAAGACAAATGATTAAAATAAAAACCCAACCTTAGAAATATATCAGGCTCAAAGAACCATCCAAGGAGAATATAACCCACACAATCTTAAGTCCAAAAACCATTTTTCAACCGTTGCTCATAATTTATCAAAATGAGCAACAAAAGATTCATAATATCCAACAACACTACCACTAAAATCAAAAAGAGGCAAAAACGGGTAATATACAATCCCACAGAGTGGATATATAGTACCCTTTTCGCAAGAACATGCCTCACCAATCTTGACAGAGCAAGTATGACATATATAATAGACGGTCCAACACACTTGCGAAAACGTAAAGAATTCCAAGTTACAGGGCTCTCTTACGAGATGCCGAATAACCAAAAGGGTGTCCCTCTGTTGATAATATAAATCATTGAAATGAGTAAGTACCATTCATGTTTGGCAAATGCTTGGTCAGTATGTAACATACATACTAAAAATGACAAATTTTTTTAAGAATAGACCAACTCTTATTAAGGAAAAGCACTACCCCGTATCAAGCTTATGTTAACACATACAATCGCAAAAGAACTTGCTAACCAATCTAAATATAACTCTATCATGTGAGCACCATAAACAAAGGGGTCAGCCTTAGCTTACCTAATTACCGGGAAGGTCCTCCATACATGGCATCATAACCAGTAGCGAACCGAACGTCGGTCGGGAGCGTTATTTAAACTTCCCGGGCAAACACGATCAAAGCTGAACCCCATGATCATGTGATCTATGATGCACTCGTCAAGAAATGCTTAAGGAGTACAAAGCGAACAAGGCAGCCATCTTGTAGTTACGATGGCTTACATCCAAGATGATTTACTAATAGCCATGTTAAATCTGATATTGGCATGTGAGCGTCATAATCAAAAGATTAGCTCTAACTCGCCTAATGGCCAGGACAGTCCTCCGTAAATGACATCGTTACTAGCCGCGAACCGAAAACTGGTCGCGAGTGTTATTTAGGAAACCCAGGCACACGTAATCTAAATTGCGGTCATGTGACCTACAATGTGCTCGATCGATAAGTGATATGCAAATGCAAAAGAAACATAGCAGTCTTCCTATAATAGTTAAGATGTGACCTATGATGTACTCGATCGATGGGTGATATACAGATACAAAACGAAAATAGCGGCCATTTTATGATGGTAAAGATTGAGTGTATCAAGAATGGTTTACAAAAGGAAATAATCCTAATATATTCGAAAAGCTCGATAATCATAATCATGATATTATAAATTGGAAATTAAGAATTATCCAATCTAAAATTAGAATTAAAACTACCCACGTGTAATTTTGAGGATAAATAATCCCCAACTTAACAAAGTAGCACAGAATTCACTAAAAGTCACCAATAACGACTTCGATTTGTAATAAATAAAAAATGTAACAATGTATAACAATAACTAAAAATCTCATTAGAGATCCTCATATTAATAGAACCAAATATTAGACCATTATAAATAACGAAAAAATATATATACCAAAACTAACGAAAGAGAAAAAAGAAATACAACCTAAATAAAATGGGGATAAAGGATTATTTAAATGGAAAATATAAAGATTGAAAATTAAAAATTGAGAAAGGGGAGGAGGGGGTGGGGGAGGATAAGGTAAGACCAGGTTAAACCAACTCCATCTGTCCCAATAGATCAAGTAAATGCAGTTAAGCAAGAAAATGGTGGAATTCATTATCAATATTGTGCCCCATGTATGTGGCACGTAAACGGCAAATCCATTTTGCCTCTAACTGTCTGACCTTCAGTTCTCTATTTCCACCCCTATCTACAGCTGGCACATGGTCAATGCCATGGAACCAGAAACTGGTATTATTCAGATGATTCTCCTTATAATGATTAGTAAGGGGATACCGGCTATCGTTATTAAGGAGCGCCCTCCTATGCTCTTGAATTCTTGTTTTTAAGGGGCGCACCGTACTGCCAACATAGATAATGCCGCAGTCACACCCTAATACATAGATTACGTGAGTAGTATTGCAATTGATGAAATATTTGATGATATGAGACCCAGAGTTATTGTAATTAAAACTGGTAATCTTATTCCGGCCATAGGGACAAACATTGCAGTGTGTGCAAGTGTAAAAACCTAAGGGTTTAGAAGGTAACCAGGTTTCATTGCTTTTGCTATTTGTCACATAACTTGGACATAGGGCATCACGTAATGTTCTTCCTCTGCGAAACGTTATCGTAGGTACATTCGAAATGCAGTTTCTCAAGCCGGGCACATCTCGTAATAACCCCCAATGTTTCTTTAGAATATTCCTCACTGTGTTACTATTGATGTTAAATTGTGTAACAAGGCTGACTGGTCTCTTGTTGGCTATTTGTTTTTGTCCTGTAGGGGTATCACGTAACGTGTATTCCCTAGTTATATGCTTTGCTTTGACAAGTGCCTTATTCAAGATCTCCTTTTTGTACCCTCTTTTAAGAAATCTTTTTTCACAATCTTGTACATTTTTCCAATAATTTTCCTCCTCACTGCAATTTCTGCGAATACGCGTTATCTCCCCAAATGGGATGTTATTGATTACACTATTCGAGTGGGCACTTACCGCATGAAGCACTGCATTACAGGCTGTTTCCTTCCTATAAAGTGTGCTTTCTATCTTCTGGTTTTTGATATAGAATTGAATATCCAAGAAATTGATTTTAACTTTATCGCTATTCATGGTGAACCTCACATTATATTCATTTGTATTAAGATAACAAAAATACTCATGTAATTGATCAGATGAGCCGGCCCAAAGGCAAATGATGTCGTCTATGTACCTCCCCCAAAAAACGATGTGTTCAGTCCAAGGGGAGGCACATCGGCTCCAGGCGTGCTCCCTCTCAAACCAGCCCATAAAGAGGCTGGCGTAAGAAGGAGCAAACCTGGAACCCATCGCAGTGCCAAGTATCTGCTGAAACCAGCTACCATCATGAAGAAAAAAATTGTTATCCAAAATGAGATTAATCATCTCCATGACCATCTCATTGTACTCATACATGTTTGCACTTTCTGTATCCAGAAATGTTCCTACTGCCAGGGTCCCAAACTTCTTAGATATACATGTATACAGCCCTACCACATCAAAGGTTACAAAGCTTAGTTCGTCTGACCACTCAAAGTTGTTTAATTTAACAAGTATATCCTTACTGTCTCGAATATATGATGGCAGGCTGTTAACATGTCTCTGAAGCCTAATGTCTACAAATTCTGAGATCTTCTCAGTGGGCGAGCCACCCCCGAAATTATCGGGCATCCAGGGGGAAAGTCCCCCCTTATGGACTTTAGGCAAAACATAAATACAAGGATATGTAGGACAATGAACTCTGAGATACCCGAATTCATCATCCGTGAGGAGGCCAATCTCTTTCCACTCACTGAGCTTCAAATTGATCAACTGTGTGAGATTCTGGATGGGGTTGATACCAATTTTGCGATAACATTGCCGATCATTGAGTTGTCGATCTATCTCTGACATATAGTCAGAAGTATTCATACCTTGTTGTGCTCTTTAGGTTTGGATAGAATGCTTACGTGAATAGATAACATGGCGTGGTCGCTGTGGGAGGAAACTCGGGTACTCATGTGGGCCACTTTCCCATGTAGATGTACCGAGGCTAAAATCAAGTCTTTAGTAGACTCTTGGGTGCCCCTTCTAAAAGTGGTCCCTTGCCCTCCCTCTTTCGCTTCATTTATTAAACACAAATTCCACTTATATAACAAACTATTCAAAGTTTCACCATACTCGTGTATAAAGTGCGAGAGGAGAGTACTATAAGAGTCTTCTACTCCACATACCCTGGTCCCATTAAACTTGCAAAGGTGAACATTAAAATCACCCACCCATAAAAGGTTTACACTAACCCCCTTTTTTCCCTTGTACAATTTCTCAATCTCGAGTACTAGTGCGTCTACCACTAGCCTCGAATTCCTCCCAAACTCGTTATTATAATAGTTCACAATTGTCCAAATGTCCTGTTTCCTACTGCCCATCTCGAAGATCTGAAAATGAGGATGTATAGGACCAACCTGCCTGATTTGGAGAGGTATAGTGTTTGAGATTAAGGTGAGTAAGCCCCCCTTCGCCCTTCCAGAAACTGATGGAATTGCTGGTGAATGGAAGGTGCGAAACCCAGGAAAAAAAATTGGATCTTTAGCCCAAGTCTCCTGAAAGAATACTACCTCCATAGATTGCCACTTATTTATCCAAAGGGGGTTAGCTATTTTGGAAGCTAAATCTGCCACATTCCACGATAACATATTAGGCCTAGTTCCCTCGATGTCATTCATACAAGTTGGCGAGGTCTGCACGTGTTCCTGAACACTGGATGCTTGATTTACGACTACAGGGTCCTTCTCAGAGGGTAGTAAATAGGTGGATCCCCAATGGACTAATCTCTGCAATGGCCGCAGTAGTTGCAATAGATGGTAATTTGGGAGATCAGAGAAATAGTCAGTCACATGCCTCCAAGTTCGACAGGGCAGCGAATCTATTATGTAAACTAATCCCAGAATTTAAGAGGGGACCCTCATTCAGACCAGTGAGTGGTTTCAATTGTCTGCCCCTGTATTCCCTTCCCATAGTAACACCCTGGCCAGTGTAAAAGAACTCCAAGGGTAAAGGTATTATCTGCGAGTTCCTTAGAGAGAAACTATGGAGATTGGCTAGGAGAGAAGCACTCGTTAACGCAGTTAAAATTAATTACCACGCAATCACCACCAAACGATTTTCTTGAGCCCCCCACCCATCCCACTCTCCTGGCCATGATAATTTCGTTAGCTTGTTGCCTCCTCCCCCTCTCGGTTATATGAACGTTACTTCATAAGCAATGAAGACATTTGTCCAATAATTGTCTTGTAGATTCGCTTTGATCTTCTCGAAGGGGGGGGACATTTGCCAGAGCCAGGACCAGTGGGGCAGCGGCGGGAGGAAGGTAGAGAGTTTGTTGTGGCTGGCACTCATACGCTCCAATGGGATTCTCGGGTAGGCCTGCCTGGTGCGCAGCTCCTCTTGTTTTCATCCTGGGTAATAATGGCTGGCGAGTTGAGTCCCCTTCATTCAGCCCTTGGCGGATCTGAGTAGCCCTTGTTGCGTTAGTGTTGGAAAGAACATTTGAGGGCTGTGCTACAGCATTGGTGGAACCGCCCGGGAGTATGGATGTTGTCAGTGTCATTATCGAGGAAGAAAGTGGCCCTCGCGCTTCTATCAGTGGTACTGATTCTGTGTTTGTAGATGTTATCGTAGAAGGATCGTTCGGCGGGGGCAATACGGACAAGTAATGTTCGATTCTGCGATTCTAACTCCCCCAGCCGAATTTCTATTCGAGACAGTTTGGTTAAAATGGGAGCCATTATATCATTTAACCTTGTAGAGACTTCTGTCCAAAAAGAATCGGCTTGCAGTACCTGAAGCGGTGGGGTATTAAGGGACACTGGAGATACTGGTGTTTTAAGGTTCGTAGTGTGCACCTTTGTTTGGGAGGTTTTAGTTTTAGGGGCACGAGTGGTTTTGGTTTGTTTTGGTTTTGCATGACTAACAACACCCCCTGCTCTGGTGTGCTTAGCCGGTGGGATAGGTGAAGGGTCCAGTGATGAAACATTCAAGGGGGAGTGATCTGCGCCCCTTCTTGGTGTAATCCCTGTATTCAGATTGGGGAGGGAAGGCCCGCATTGATCTTGTGCGGAAACTGATGAGATTAAGGGCAGCGGCGATTGTGTATCTGGAAGGATACAAATCACAAGGCCTGAGGACGGACCCTGTGTTAAAGGGATCGGCTCCATGGAAAGACGTCTTTCAGTCAGCTCAATCTCATGCGAGAGAACGCTGGCTGCTCTTACTAAGAAGGAGTCCAGAGTAGCTCCAACCCCCCCTCCAAGCTTCTCTTTTATTCCCTTTACTTTCGCCATGCGTGCTGCAGGAAAATAAATGAAATCGACAGTACCTCAGGCAGGTGCAGATGAAAGGGGGTGGACCCAGCCCAGCCTCCTCCGGGCTTCGACGAGCGTGGACGGGCCCGCCCGCGGCCCGGGCACACCCGCGGCAACCTTTATGGGCCTCCCGGCGCGAGAATGATACGTTGGCGCCTCCAGGCGCTATGCGCTATGGGTACTGGAGTCCCCTTGCTGCCGGTGCTGCTGGCGGTGCTGTCGCAGTACAATTCAAAACTGGCACCCATGCTGCGGGGGCCCGTGGCAACCTTTATGCGCCTCCCGGCGTGAGAATGATACATTGGCGCCTCCGGGCGCTATGCGCTATGGGTACTGGAGTCCCCTTGATGCCGGTGCTGCTGGCGGTGCTGTCGCACTATGTTAGACCTGGCACCATTGGCGTGGGTCTCCCTTCCATTTTTCGCTTTTGTCTCCTCTGTTTTTGCTGGTGTTAGATGCTCTGGGCGCTGTGCCACTGCCATTCAGTGCCACAGCGCGAATGCTCCCTATTGTGAATTGACTGTATGAATTGGTATTCCCATAATTGGCTCATTTGATTCACCTGTTAGTCCCTAGTATAGTGCACCAAGCGTGCCCAGGGCTGGTAGACCAAATGCTGCTGGTGGGCCTGCAGCGCTGATTGCGCCACCCACAGAAGCAGCTTGTAAAATGTGTCTCAGACCTGCCATTGCAGTGTCTGTGCGCAGTCCAGAACTGCCATCTTGACTGCGAAGTGAACCCACTTCCCAGTCCCTAAACCTTCCCTTGGCATCATGTAAGTCACCCCTATGGCAGGGTGCATTGTATGTGAAAGGTAGGACATGCCGAGGTATGTGTAGCATGTCCTGATAGTGAATTACACCCAATTTCATTTTTCACTATTGCAAGGCTCTCTGTTCCCATAGGCCAGAATGGGCAGTTTGATTATTACATCCTATAATCCTAACTGACCCAAGGAACATGATAGGAAAGTAGCATTTAGTATGCCTGAGCTCAGAATATTAAAGTACATCTTTTAGTGAAGATTATTTTTATATTCTGTGTTTGAAAATACCACTTTTAGAAAGTAGGTATTTTCTTGCCTAAGCCTTCCAGTGTGCTCTGCTGCTATGTGTATTGGCTGTCTGGTTTTGTAGGGACAGGGCAGGCTGAGTCAGACCTGGGTTGAATAGAGGGATCTGCATTTGAAGTATGGGGAGGGGTAGCTCCTTGACCTGAATAGGGCTGTGACTGGCAAGGTGAATGCTGGCTCCACCTCCTACTGTGCGTCTGATGGCAGACCCCCTCTTTCTGAAAGGAAGGCTGCAGCCTTGTAAACAGAGTGCTCCAGGACTGCACAGAACTGGTTCTGGCTGGGTTCAGTGACTTGTGACTTTTGAGAACAAAGACTTTTGGGGTATAAATATCTGTGCTGAAACCCCTACAATTTGTATTACTTCTGGATGTCAAGACGAACCTCTGTCCGTGTAACCAGGGAAGCTGAAGGAGTTTTGTACTGCCCCTGAGCCAGTGTGCTATTTTCTGGGGTTGGCCTGCAGTGGTTACCATTGGACTTGAAGAGAGGGGAAAGGACTTTGAGCTTTCATCAATCTTGCTGAAGCAATTACCCAAGGGCTTGAATTGAGCTTGCCTCCTGCCGAAGTCTCAGGACCACAAGACTTCACCCACAAGCCTTCCGAATTCCTTTGGGGGGAATTCTATCTGCAGGTGAGGCTCCTGTCGAGTATCCCAGGGCCTCTGTGTTACTGCCAGAGAATGCAGGATGAGAATCGTAGTGTTCGCATTTGCGGGCCGCTGCAGCTGAGAGCTGTTGCCGCTGAGCGCCCGCATGTCCTCGCATCAAGAAACCACCGCTATCCCTCGTTTGTGGGCCGCCGCCGCTGAGAGCGACATCCCGAAGCTCCACGTTGTGTCGCTGAGTGCCCGCATCCCCTTCGCATCAATAACTCATCGCTATCACTTGCTTGTGGGCCGCCGCCACTGAGAGCGACATCCCGAAGCTCTGCTTTGTGCCGCTGAGTGCCCGCATCCACTGCGCATCGAGGAATCATCGTCATCACCCGTGGGGGCCGCTGCAGTTGGGAGCTGTTGCCGCTGAGTGCCCACCTTTCACCCCGTCCGAGAGTCATCGTCATCGCACGTTGTGGGTCGCTGCAGCTGGGAGCGACATTCCGAAGCTCCGCGTTGCGCCGCTGAGTGCCCGCCCTTTTCATCACGCCTGAGAGTCATCGCCGTCGCACGGTGGTGTGGGCCGCTGCAGCTAGGAGCTGTGGCCGCTGAGTGCCCGCATTTCATCACTTCAGCTTCTTCGTGAGGTTGTGCTTCGTTGCGCCTTAAACTCATGTACATTGTGCATATCGGGTCGCATAGACCCCTACCTTGAGCGGAACTCGTTTTGCACATTTTGAGTGACTTTGCAGCATTTTGAGAATATTCCTATTTACTTGTATTGTGGATTTTTGCCGTTTTGGGTCTTGTGCTAAGCCTATATAAAAACCCTTATTTTTACAATTCCTGTGTGGTGTCCCTTTGTAGCGTTTTCACTGTGTTACTGTGTATGGTCATAAATGCTTCACACACTGCCTCTGAGATAAGCCTGTCTGCTCGTGCTACGTTACCACAGGGTTGAGCAGGGTTTATCAAAGGGTGTAGCCCCCTTACTCTGACTTAGAAGCAAGGGTCCCTATTTGGTCATTGGTGCCAGCCATTGCCAACTAGAGACCCCCATTTCTAACATTGGTGGTCAGAGGTGAGGATCAGGACTTGCATTTATGATCCACATACAATAACTGGTGTACACTACTAGTGAGTGCAGACCATAACGCAACCACGTACATTTTTTTGATTTTTGGCAACTTCTATTTTTGATCGTAATTACCAGTTATTTCTACAATGGGTAAGCCAACATCCAATGCTTCGGAGGATCTCACCTTTGAGGAAGAGAAGTTAGAAACCTACACTGCCAAACAGCTAAAGTCTTTCTGCAAGCAATTCACAGTCCCTATTACAGGTCTCTCTAGAAAGGAGGAATACCAGAAGGCGCTGAGGGCCTGGTTGGAAGCTAGGGATTCCCCTAGGAATGAGGGAGAGGATGCAGGAGGCAGCAGGAGGAGGTGGTGTATCTGGTGGGGGGGAAAGCACCCTCCAGTCCGGGCACTAGTGTTTCCTCAAGGGGCCTGACTCCAGAAGAGATGGAGGACAGGGAGAGAGATAGGAGGCATAGAGTAGAGATGGCTAAATTGGAAGGTCAGAAGGACCTAGAGAGTAAGAAGTTGGAATTTGAAAATAACCAGTTGGCATTTGAACTGGAGAAAATGAAAATGGAGCATGAGCGAGTGTTGAGGCAGTTGGAGATCAAGGCTAAAAGTTTAGAGATCTCCCCCTCTGGTGGCAGCATACCTTTAGTACCTACCGAGAGTAGAGTTTATATCCCCAAAGATGTCATCAAGGATTTCCACAAGAGTGAGGATATTGGGCAATGGTTTGCCGCCTACGAGATAGCTATGGTGTCCCACCGGGTCCCTGAGAAGGATTGGGGAGCGGGGTTGTGGGGACGCTTTGTGAGTGATGGGAGGGATACCTTGTTGGACCTGCCCGAAGAGAGTAGAATGGTTTATGCCCACATGAAAGAGGCCTTGATGACAAGATATGGTTTAACCCCTGAGATGTATAGGCAGAGGTTTAGAACCTGCAAGAAGTTAGAGGGTACCACTTGGGTTGAATATGTGTCTTTTTTTTGCAGAGCATTGGATCGCTGGGTAAAGGGTAGCAAAGTGGAAACTTTTGAGCAGCTTTATGATTTGTTTGCATGGGAGCATTTATCTAGTAATTGTTTTCCCGAGCTACGCCAGCACCTTATTGATAGCAAGTTGACTAACCCTAGGAAACTTGCTGAGGAGGTGGACCGCTCGGTGAGCACCCGGGTTCGCAAGGGTCCTGTGGGAGACTTCGCCAAAGGTGGGCAGGGTCCCCAGCAGAGAAGTGGGGGGGACAGGGGTAAACCGAGGGAGTTCCAGAGAGGGCCCCAAAGTAATTCCCAAGGGAACCAAGAAGTGGTTTCCCAGCCTCCCCCTGAGAAGAAGTCTGTGCCCCCGACAGGTAGGCCTGTTCAGAGGGGGCCCCTTACTTGTTTTAAGTGTGGTCAGGTGGGCCACTGTTGGTATGATCCCCAGTGTCCCCAGAGGGATCCCAATGCACCACCCCATGCACCACCCTGCCAGATTGCCAGTGTAGCCCTGGGTGGGTAAGAGGTGGGTGCCCAAGAAGGGTGGGATCCCATAGAATTGACCCTTGTCTCGCTAGGAGACTTTGAGGTGGTCCCTAAGCCCACACTGCCTGATAACACTAAAAAATACAGGCAGTGGGTGACCATCAATGGCCATAGGGTGGAGGCTCTTAGAGACACAGGAGCTAGTGTGACTGCTGTCTGCTCCCGGTTGGTGTCCAAAGAGCAGGTTGTCCCCCATGCATTCTGCCCAGTAGTGTCAGCCGACAACTCTGAGAGCCAGTGTGAGGTGGCTCAGGTTCCCTTCGAGTGGGGGTCTCAGGAACTCTTCAAGTAGCTGTGAGGCCAGCCATGCCTGTAGACTGTCTGTTGGGCAACGATTTGGAGAACTCCCCATGGGCTACGGTGGAGAGAAAGTCTCATTTGGAAATGTTGGGTCTGCCTGAGTGGGCGTGTGCGACCACTCGGTCCATGGCAGCCCAGAAGGATGTTCAGAAGGACCTGGAGCCTGAAAGTATGGCCCAGGCCCCTGCCTTAAAGAGAAGGGGAAGGGGGTGCGGGAAACCGGCCCCTGTAGTTCCCACGGTCCAGGAGGGAGCAGCCCTTGAGGGGGATGCCCTGGAGCCTACAAGGGAGCAAGTAGCTGAACTGGGGGACCTGCCTGAGCTGACCCATTGGCAGCAGGAGGGAGGGCCCACCAGGGAGGAATTTTGTGAGCAACAGAGAACGTGCCCTTCTCTTGAGGGCCTGTGGCAACAGGCTGCAGCCCAGGCAGCAGGTGATCAGTCAGGGTCACATCTGATTTATTGGGAGAATGACCTCCTTTACAGCGAGCCTAAGGTTGCTGAGCCTGGGTCAGCCCGTGTGCTGGTGGTACCCCAGTGCTTCAGAGCCTTCCTACTGGGGTTGGCTCATGATGTGCCATTGGCAGGACATCTGGGGAAGAACAAGACCTTGGAGAGGCTTGTTACCCACTTGTATTGGCCCCAGATGCGCAGGAGCTCAGATGCTCACTGCAGGACATGTGAAACTTGCCAGGCAAGTGGGAAGAGTGGGGGGAAGATCAAGGCCCCACTCCAGCCCTTTCCAGTTGTCAGTACCCCATTCGAGCGAGTGGGCATTGACATTGTGGGGCCTCTGGACCCCAAGACAGCCATGGGCAACAGGTTTATCCTGGTCTTGGTGGACCATGCTACCCGGTTTCCGGAAGCCATCCCGCTCAGGACAGTGACGGCCCCCTTGGTGGGACGTGCGCTGATGGGGATTTTCTCCCGTGTGGGGTTCCCCAGAGAGGTGGTGTCTGACCGGGGTACTAACTTCATTCCCAAATATATGAAGTCTCTGTGGGAGGAGTGTGGGGTAACTTATAAGTTTACTACTCCTTACCACCCCCAAGGTAATGGGCTGGTTGAGAGATTCAACCGGACCCTTAAAGGCATTATTATGGGCCTAGAAGAGTCCATGAGGCGTAAGTGGGACGTCCTCTTGCCATGCCTGTTGTTTGCTTACCGTGAGGTGCCACAGAAGTCCCTAGGGTTCAGTCCCTTTGAACTGCTCTATGGTCACCCGGTAAGAGGGCCTCTGAGTCTGGTCAAGGAAGGCTGGGAGCAATCTCCCCGGAAACCTCCCCAGGATGTGTTTAGTTACATGCTGGCCTTCAGGAACCAGACTCGGCGTTTCAGAAAGCTTGCAGAGGCAAATCTGGATGCCAGCCAGGAAGAGATGAAACGTTGGCACGATCAGAATGCCACTCTGATTGAGTTTCAGCCTGGTCAAAAGGTTTGGGTCATGGCCCCAGTGGAGCCCTGTGCGCTCCAAGATAAATGGACCGGACCATTTGAGGTGGTGGAGCGCAAGAGTCCTGTTACCTACTTGGTGGACTTGCGGTCTCCCAGGAACCCCTTGCGGGTCCTGCATGCCAACCGCCTGAAGCCCCACTTTGAGTGGTCCGAAGTGGGCATGCTCCTGGCCACAGATGCTGGGATGGAGGAGGAGAGCGAGCCTCTTCCTGACCTCCTGTGTGCAAAGGAGCAAGATGGGTCAGTGAAGGGTGTGGTCCTCTCCACCACACTGACCCCTGAGCAGCAGAATGATTGTCGCCAGCTGTTGGGGCAATTTTCTGATTTGTTTTCCCTGGTGCCTAGTGTCACTGATTGGTGTGTCCATGAAGTTGACACTGGGGACAGTCCTCCTGTTAAGCACAAGGCTTACCGAGTGACTGACCGGGTCAGGGCATACATTAAGGAGGAGGTTTCCAAAATGTTTGCTTTAGGGGTGATTGAGTCCTCTAGCAGCCCTTGGTCCAGCCCAGTGGTTTTGGTACCAAAAGCTGCAGCGCCTGGTACCACCCCAGAACTTCGGTTCTGCGTGGATTACCGAGGTCTCAATTCAGTCACCAAGACTGATGCGCACCCCATCCCCAGAGCTGATGAGCTCATAGATCGGTTAGGGGCTGCACGGTACCTCAGCACATTTGATTAACATCTGGGTATTGGCAGATCGCCTTGACTGATGGGGCCAAGGAGAGGTCAGCATTCTCCACACCAGATGGGCACTACCAGTTCCGGGTGATGCCCTTTTGGATGAAGAATGCCCCTGCCACCTTTCAGAGGTTGGTCAACAGGGTGTTGGTTAGGCTGGAAGATTTCAGTGCCGCCTACCTGGATGACATTGCAGTGTTTAGTTCCTCTTGGGAGGACCACTTGCGCCACCTCTGGGAAGTGTTGATGGCGCTGCGGAGGGCAGGCCTCACAATGAAGGCAAGTAAGTGCCAGATTGGGCATGGTTCTTTGGTGTACTTGGGACACCAGGTTGGGAGCGGCCAATGGCGCCCCTACAGCCCAAGATTGAAACCATCCTGACTTGGGAACCCCCAAAGACCCAGACACAGGTGAGAGCCTTTTTAGGACTCACGGGTTATTACCGGAGGTTTGTCAAGGGGTATGGCAACATTGTTGCACCCTTGACTGAACTGACTTCTAAGAAGCAGCCAAAGATTGTGAACTGGACTGACACCTGTCAGAAAGCTTTTGACGCCCTGAAGACTGTCATGTGCACAGCACCTGTACTTCAGGCGCCCAACTTTTCAAAAGAATTTGTTGTCCAGACAGACGCTTCGGAGCATGGTGTGGGGGCTGTTCTGTCACAGATCAATGAAGAAGGCCTAAACCAACCTGTAGCCTTCATTAGTAGGAGGTTACTTCCACGGGAACAGAGGTGGAGTGCAATTGAGCGCGAGGCATTTGCTGTGGTCTGGGCACTGAAGAAGCTGAGACCATACCTGTTTGGGACTCACTTCCGGGTTCAGACAGATCACAGGCCCCTCAGATGGTTGATGCAGATGAGGGGTGAGAATCCAAAGTTGTTGAGGTGGTCCATTTCCCTACAGGGTATGGACTTTACGGTGGAACACCGCCCTGGTACAGAACACGCCAATGCTGATGGTCTGTCCAGATTTTTCCGCCTTAGTGATGAGAACTCCCAAGGGGGTGGGTAGTTCTCCCCACATTTCAGCTGGAGGGGACACGTGTTAGACCTGGCACCATTGGCATGGGTCTCCCTTCCATTTTTCGCTTTTGTCTCCTCTGTTTTTGCTGGTGTTAGATGCTCTGGGCGCTGTGCACTGCCATTCAGTGCCACAGCGCGAATGCTCCCTATTTTGAATTGACTGTAGGAATTGGTATTCCCATAATTGGCTCATTTGATTCACCTGTTAGTCCCTAGTATAGTGTACTGTGCGTGCCCAGGGCTGGTAGACCAAATGCTGCTGGTGGGCCTGCAGCGCTGATTGCGCCACCCACAGAAGCAGCTTGTAAAATGTGTCTCAGACCTGCCATTGCAGAATCTGTGCGCAGTCCAGAACTGCCATCTTGACTGCGAAGTGAATCCACTTCCCAGTCCCTAAACCTTCCCTTGGCATCGTGTAAGTCACCCCTATGGCAGGGTGCATTGTATGTGAAAGGTAGGACATGCCGTGGTATGTGTAGCATGTCCTGATAGTGAATTACACCCAATTTCGTTTTTCACTTTTGCAAGGCTATCTGTTCCCATATGCCAGAATGGGCAGTTTGATTATTACATCCTATAATCCTAACTTACCCAAGGAACATGATAGGAAAGTAGAATTTAGTATGCCTGAGCTCAGAATATTAAAGTACATCTTTTAGTGAAGATTATTTTTATATTCTGTGTTTGAAAATACCACTTTTAGAAAGTAGGCATTTTTTTGCCTAAGCCTTCCAGTGTGCTCTGCTGCTATGTGTATTGGCTGTCTGGTTTTGGAGGGACAGGGCAGGCTGAGTCAGACCTGGGTTGAATAGAGGGATCTGCATTTGAAGTATGGGGAGGGGTAGCTCCTTGACCTGAATAGGGCTGTGCCTGGCAAGGTGAATGCTGGCTCCGCCTCCTACTGTGCGTCTGATGGCAGACCCCCTCTTTCTGAAAGGAAGGCTGCAGCCTTGTAAACAGAGTGCTCCAGGACTGCACAGAACTGGTTCTGGCTGAGTTCAGTGACTTGTGACTTTTGAGAACAAAGACTTTTGGGGTATAAATATCTGTGCTGAAACCCCTACAATTTGTATTACTTCTGGATGTCAAGACGAACCTCTGTCCGTGTAACCAGGGAAGCTGAAGGAGTTTTATACTGCCCCTGAGCCAGTGTGCTGTTTTCTGGCGTTGGCCTGCAGTGGTTACCATTGGACTTGAAGAGAGGGGAAAGGACTTTGAGCTTTCATCAATCTTGCTGAAGCAATTACCCAAGGGCTTGAATAGAGCTTGCCTCCTGCCGAAGTCTCAGGACCACAAGACTTCACCCACCAGCCTTCCGAATTCCTTTGGGGGGAATTCTATCTGCAGGTGAGGCTCCTGTCGAGTATCCCAGGGCCTCTGTGTTACTGCCAGAGAACGCAGGCTGAGAATCGTCGTGATCGCATTTGCGGGCCGCTGCAGCTGAGAGCTGTTGCCGCTGAGCTCCCGCCTGTCCTCGCATCAAGAAACCATCGCTATCCCTTGTTTGTGGGCCGCCGCCGCTGAGAGCGACATCCCGAAGCTCCGCGTTGTGCCGCTGAGTGCCCACATCCCCTTCGCATCAATAACTCATCGCTATCACTTGCTTGTGGGCCGCCGCCACTGGAGCGACATCCCGAAGCTCCGCATTGTGCCGCTGAGTGCTCGCATCCACTGCGCATCGAGGAATCATCGTCATCACCCGTGGGGGCCGCTGCAGCTGGGGGCTGTTGCCGCTGAGTGCCCGCCTTTCACCCCGGCCGAGAGTCATCGTCATCGCACGCTGTGGGCCACTGCAGCCGGGAGCTACATTCCGAAGCTCCGCGCTGCGCCGCTGAGTGCCTGCCCTTTTCATCACGCCTGAGAGTCATCGCCGTCACACAGTGGTGTGGGACGCTGCAGCTGAGAGCTGTGGCTGCTGAGTGCCCGCATTTCATCGCTTCAGCTTCTTCGCGAGGTTGTGCTTCGTTGCGCCTTAAACTCAGGTGCATTGTGCATATCGGGTCGCATAGACCCCTACCTTGAGCGGAACTCGTTTTGCACATTTTGAGTGACTTTGCAGCATTTTGAGAATATTCCTATTTACTTGTATTGTGGATTTTTGTCGTTTTGGGTCTTGTGCTAAGCCTATATAAAAACCCTTATTTTTATAATTCCTGTGTGGTGTCCCTTTGTAGCGTTTTCACTGTGTTACTGTGTATGGTCATAAATGCTTCACACACTGCCTCTGAGATAAGCCTGTCTGCTCGTGCTACGTTACCACAGGGTTGAGCAGGGGTTATCAAAGGGCGTAGCCCCCTTACTCTGACTTAGAAGCAAGGGTCCCTATTTGGTCATTGGCGCCAGCCATTGCCAACTATAGACCCCCATTTGTAACAAAGTACAATTCAAAAATGGCTCCCGCGCTGCGGGGGCCTGCGGCATTTTTATGCACCTCCCGGCGCGAGAATGATACGTTGGCGCCTCCGGGCGCTATGCGCTATGGGTACTGGAGTCCCCTTGCTGCCGGTGCTGCTGGCGGTGCTGTCGCAGTACAATTCAAAACTGGCTCATTGACTTCCACCTGCCACCACCGGCACAAATTAAGCAACAGCCTGTCGCCTGTACCAGCCTGGCACCAAGGTATGCCGTATTAGAGCGGCGGCGTGCCACTTCAGGGGTCCCTTTCTGTACCCTGCGTGCCTCAGGAGGTGTTCATGGCAACTGTGCTCTCCATGCCGCCAGTCCCGCTTCATCCGCGAGGCTTTTGGGTGAAAGGGACCCGCTGCTGGGCGGCGCACAAAGGCCCTTTTGTTGTCCCAAGAATGTTTCAGTCACAATGGCCACCATACAATACTTTACACACGAACGCCAATTCACCAAAATGCCAGGACAGTTGACGTGACATCACGCACTTTGACCTTTACTTTCCCTCACACACATGCTTTCACAGACACACACATTCACATGTACATGCACTCTCACATAAAGATACTCTCACCCACAAGCCTGCACACAACAAACATTTAAAAGCATTATTTAGTTACCTCAGCTGCCAGGGAGGGTCACATTCCAGCTAATTGTACTCCAGTCTTTATAACACTAATAAGGAATAATGTAGCATTCCATTATTCAATATTAGTATAATAAAACATTGACAGAAAGCAAGAAAAGTGGAGCCCCAACTGATGTGCATGAGAACGAGCTACCAATGTGTTCCTGGCACTGCTTTTTTCATCTCTTAGGCCTGGGATCACAAAGGCAGTGCCAGTGGTCACAAGGGGCAAGCCAGGGGTTGTAGCTGGGGCCCCTGGCAACAACTAAATGATGCCTATGACCTTTCACCACCAGGTACAGCACCAAATCACCTCCTCGCAAACTCTCATGACCTTTTGTCACCTCTCCACCACTCCATACCGGATCACTCCCCCACCCTGGTGTGACGATTTCCTGTCAAGCAGGAGATGAGGAAGAGAGGAATGGAGCAGAGGAAGAAAAAAGTGGGAGTCAGGCAGAGGGCCAGGATTTTTCTACTAGTACCTCAGCGATATTTCGCCAGTGACTCGTGTTACCTTGCTGGCTTGTTACGAAAGTTATTGGAGAATATCTAATTTAGTGTATCAGGATCCTCCATCTTGTTCGCCGGACCGTTAATGTTCAAGATGCATATTCTAGTTTTTGTCGACCCAACAAAAACTTGAATATGCATCTGGAACGTTAACGGTCTGGCGAACAAGATGGAGGATCCTGATACACTAAGGGGCATATTCACAAGGAGCTATCGCCGAATTAACGGCACTTTATGGCAGCCAAAGTCGTGATAAATTTACCCCCCCATTCACAAGCCGGTGTTAACAGCCCACAGCACCAGTTTACCTGCGATAGTAGCCGCAAAAAACATCGCCACAGAGGACCCGCGCAACTATCGCTAATGAGATGCAGAGTGGGCGTTCCCGTGCCAAAAGGCGCGACAACATCACACCTCAACATTCACAACGACCAGCCACATCGGCGATAAAAACACAAAACAGGCGATAAGGCGCGTTAGCACCAGGAAATCTAAACCTGCGCTGACCTGGTGTAAAGTCGGACGGCAGCCAGCACCACAAAAGGGAGCACAGCCCAAGGCCACAACCCAAGGGCAACAGATGCCATGGAGCCACTCATCATGCGGCCCGGACACCCAAGAGGGCCACAACACCCACCGCCACCACCCCAGGACCACAACCCACACCCGGAACACCCCCCCCCTCACGGACCACCACAGACGCAGCACAGACAAAGACAGCGGACCCCCAGGAAGCTTACCAGCCTCACAGACCCAACATCTGACAATGTCACCGTCCACTACAGGCTGAAAGTGACAAACATCCTGCGCATCCTGACCATCATCGCCTAACAGGCCTACGGCACCAATACAGCGGACAACCAACATCCCACCCCACACAAAGCTGCTGGCATGGCTGCACCTGTTGGCCCCTGGTACCCCCCAACCAACACCCATCAGAGTCGGATGAGTCTCACAGCCAGCCACATCCAAGTCCCCCACACCTGTCCTGGACATCACCATCACCCAGGCACCCCAGTCCCCATACGTACAACACAATGCGCAGGATCCGCAGGAGACCAAGCAAGGACCATGCGCCCAAGCAGGATGCACGCACGTGTTGGGGGCAATACACAGCACACATGTACTACCTGTGCCCCCTGGTGACACAGCACACAATCACCGCAACAGGAAGCACACATCTCACATCAATGTGCAGGCAATAACAGAACACCGTGGAACCCCCAACAATGTCGCCTTCAAAAACACAGCCAGTGTGCATGATACCTTCATCCTCCGACAGTCCATCATCAACCAGCATTCCCAGGATGGCAACAAGGGAAATGCACAGCCCCTTGGCAATATCCAAATGAACACCCCACACACCTCAACTCCACAACCATGCAACTCACAACTCTGGCAATGCACACGTCACAAAATCACATACAACAGGCACAACAACATGCCCACCCACCAAACACGACAGAATAACTTACAATGTTCACATGGGCAAGCCCTGAAAATGAGTCAGCAACGGCATGGCACCACAGCCACATAATAGCCGAATGTGTGGAGAGGTGGCAACCAGGCATGTGTGAAGGATGCAGTAGAACCATGATTGGGAAAGTACACAATGCCATGGGTGGTGGAGATGTGCTGGACACACCGCAGTATGCAGAACACACCCCTATCCATGGCGACATACACCGCTGGTGTATAGAGTGTAGTGGACAGTGGACGCAACCATGTCACCCCAGCCAGTAGGGGACCTCGCGGAAATGTTGCCTGTTACGCCCCCCCTAAGCGTCACCGGAGTGGGATGGCCCGGCGTACGCCACGCCAGCGTAGGGGTGTGAATAAAAAGCACGTAGGCCTGGGTGTGGTCCTCTTCCGGAAAGACCCACGTCTCTGCCAGGGCGGCACCTCCCACCCCGCCACGAGGCCGACGCCGTCCTCATGAGCGGAGTTGCCAGCAATGCTGTGCGCCTGCCGGACCCCGGGACGCTGGACCACGTACCCGTCAGGCCCGCCCCTGCGCAGCCAGGCCACACTGATCACCCGCCGACACCGGCGTGTGTCAAGGAGGGCCCACCACGTGCCTGCGCAAGCTCCAAGCCCGAGTTCTGCGACCTTGGCAGCCACCTCAGACCATCACGGCCTCCATGACACAGGCCCGCTTTATTCCTTTCTCGTTGACATACTCCACTGCCGCCTTAGGCCTACTCTTCGGACCAGTAGGTCCCATATGTGAAACTGTGTCCTGAGTCATGAATGGCAGTGACCTCAAATCCAGGCCAGCAGCCACAGCACCAGACCCCCCGATCAGTGAGGCATAGTTCCATATGGGCATCTTGCGACACGTGGTGCCACTAACCATGTTCAACGCCAGCCGGCTACACGTGGTGCCACTAACCCTGTTAAACGCCTGCCGGCTACACGTGGTGCCACTGAACCTGAACTACGCAGGCCGGTGGGGCCATCCAACCTATGCCTGCGACACTCGGTGAATGGGCCGTGCTGACCGCTGCCTCAGGCCTACACCACGGTCAGGTAGGTCACACATTTGGAACTGAGTCTTGATTACACCATGGCAGTGAACATTATTTAAGGCAGAGAACAATTCACTATACACCCTTCGATGTGGTGGCAACAAGTCTGTGCATGGCATCACAATCACACGTGTCTGTGGGCCTACGCGGACTACTGCCCTCGGCCTAAGCTGCGCACGAGTGGGATCACAGATTTGGAACTGAACATCGGTAATTCAAAAGGCAGAATACATTTCATCGCACTCACAGAGAGGCGTAAGAGGATGACGTGTTGCAGTCCGGAGGGAACAGGATCATCGTTACGGAGGTTATTGAACACTACCAACAACTGCCACTGTGTCACTAACTCTGTGCCTCGCGAGCCAATGACACGTGGCTGTGGGCCACTGCTGACCGCTGCCTCCGGCCTACACTGCGGTCCAGTAGGTCACAGAGTCTTGATTTGGCAATGTAGGAGTTCACATCTGTGTACTGGCATCATCGCAGACTGCATCCCCTCACAGCACCTGTGCCACTAAGTGTGTTCCCCGACATTCATGGACACTCACTGGTCGCACATTGGTGGCGTTTGAGTCTATGGACTAGGGGCTAGTTTTCATCCTCATGAAGCTGATACCGAATTGTTAGTGAAAACGACGGTTGCGCTTTCCACTCCTCCATTTGCTGCTTCCAGATAACATCAGACCTTCCGCATCATGCCCTGGAGGACACCTTCCACTGTCCCCCGAAACCCTCCGCTACATGCACCTCGGACATTGATGGGGACCCACTCAGGTCGCATGGCCCATCTGACTACACTGCAAGTCACCGTCCCGTGGCTGGGTGCCTGTGCCGGCCGCAGTGCATCCGGGGCCACTAACTCTGTGCTGCTCAGGCCTGGGACCCCTTCTTCTGGGACATTGAATGGCCTCTGTAGCGATGGTCTTGGGGTCATCAACGCCATGTGTCTGTGGCCCTGCGCTGTCCACATCCTCCGCCTCAACTGCGGGCCACCAGGGCCCACACAAAGCATCGAGTCTTGACCGGCCCAGACGTCGCATCTCCGCAGGAGGCACACGCCACCACCGCAAGGACCACCTCCAACCGCCATCTGCCAGAGTCGAAACGGTGGTCCTGACAGACCTACGGAGTTGCTCAGGCCTGTCGTGGATGCCATCATCGGCCTGATACCCTGCTCAGCACTGCAGGTGCCAGTGACTCAGTGCACCGCAAGCCATTGTCCGTTACTGATTGAGTTTTGTGCTGTTGTGAGGTTGCGCAGCAATGTCACCTCAGGCAGTGTGGGAGACCTGGGACGTTGATGAGGAAGTTGATGCAGGTGTAACACACCCCACTGCATCTGCATCAGGACTAACCCGAAGGGACACAATCCTAGCAATTTCTTCACATGAGCGTGCTCTTCTCTAGTGCCCCTACCTCAGTGCACTGCAACTCACGGAACCTCCTGAATGAATATTGGGTGACCTCTGTCCTTACTCCGGATCCCTCCATGTTGCTCTGCTGTTGACTCTGTTACACTGGTGTCCACTGTTCAGGTTGTTGCCAGCACCAAGCACTCCATGCGGGCTGGCTTATACTCACCCCACACACATCCAGCACAGGCGACACTGTACATGTAGCCCTGCCAATAAAGGGTCCGGGCGCACGTGCCCGTTGCCAGTTCAACATGATATGTGCATGTGTCCCTGTGGTCTTGTTGTATGCATGGGGGCCCTGGGCCCTACGACATCACATTGTGCTGTGTACAGCGGACGCAGACATGTCACTGCAGGCAGCGAGCTAGAACCTGGACATGTAGCTTTGTCGTCACCCACTCAATTCGTAAGGGGAGTGGACTGTGCCGTCGTATGCAGAGCCAACGTGGGTGTGTGACTGATATGTGTGTGCCCCTGGGCGTGGTTCTGTACTGGGTATGTGCATCTGCATGTGTCTCTATGGAAGTGTGGGTCTCCTTTGTGGGGTGTAGGTGGTCCCTGAAGGGTATTGGACACCCACGTATGTGTTCTAATTTGCATTCCATGGGTTAGGCAACACCCTCACCTGTTGGGCCACCTCCTTTTGGCGTTCTGCCACCTGGCATTGGGGTGCCATGTGTGGGTTGGTGAAGTGTTGTGAGCCAGCTATGATTGCGGGTGCTTCATGCTGTGTGGTCTGTTGCAGGAGCTGGGTTCTCCTCTGAGTAGCTTGTCTGCCCTGGTCCTGGTGGTGGGTTGTGTGGGATGTCCATGGGCTGTTGTAGGGCGTCGGTGTCGGGGTGTGGTGTTCGTCTCGGGCATCACTGATGGGTTGTCTGTTCTGACCTGCTGGAGGTGTTGTTTGTCCCTCTGCATTGTGAAGGGGAGGTGCATGTTGGCATTGTGTTGGCACCTTGTTCTTGTCTACATGCAGACTGTGTGACAATGTACATTGTGACTGTTTGGGCGGTGGTGGCTATTTGAGTTGGGACAGTGTACATTTGGCCTACATGGCTGATGTGGGGTTGTAGGGGTAGATGTGCATCTCACAGTTCCCTGCTCTGTCCAATGTGATTGTTCTGTTTCTGCATCTGGGCGGACCCAGTTGTGTCCCCTGTTCTGCAGTGTGGGTGTTGCACTTTGTGCCACATTGTCATGGTATGTGCTGTGATTGCTATGTGTGTGTGCTGCAGTGTGCCACGGGGATGGGGGACATGTCCCTGGGTAATTGTGGGTGTGCAGTGTGCTACACCTCATTGTGCATGTGTGGCATTGTGCCTATCACCCCCGTACCCCCAGTCCCTGTTGGATCCTCACCCTGTTGATGTTGTGTCAGGTCCTCTCGAGCTGTGTCCGTACTCCCTACTACTTGCACCGTCTCCACACTGATGACTGTGGCCTGGGTTTCCACCAGCTCCTCCTGTGGCGCTGGACTGCAACCTCCTGTCGCCATTGCTGCCTTCCTGTTGGCAGCTGGTTTGTACCTGGTTTAGGTTGTCACGTCCTGCCAGCACCTCTTGGCCTCCTGGATTGGCCTCCTGTGCACTCCGACTGCATTCCAGGTGGTCTGCTTGTGGGTCAGTTGCTGGTAGTGTTCTGTCACCTCTGTGGCACTGGTTTTGTTTTCCTGCGGTCTGCACCCCGTCTTCCTCTCCCTTTTCTCCTTGGCCTTCCCCGAACCAGTTGTTCCTTGCTGGTGGTCTGTGGGGGTTGTGGGGTTCGCGTTGACCTCTGCGCTGGGTTAGGGTGCATCCATGTTGCTATGTCCTTTGGCTTGTTTCTGGTGTGTTGTTTCTGTGATTTTTATGGTGCAATTTCCCGCCAGACGCGTGGGATTTGCAGGCCTGAGGCTGGTTTTTGCTACTTTTTGTACCGCGATTGGCCTCAGCGCATGATTTCTCGAGTTTGAGTTTCGCATTTTTTCGGCGTGGCGTTGATTTTCACGCTGACATTTGACGCGTTATCTGGTGACTATCGCATGCTACCGCCTTGTTGTGAATTCCACGTTGACATGGGGTTATTTTCCCGTGCTAGGCTGCGATATTGAAAGTTGCGTTACGCAACTCTTGCGGTAGTTATCACACGTTCTTGTGAATATAGTACCCCTAAATTACATAAAGTCATTTGACCTGGTATTATTACAAGAAACCTGGGAAGAGCACGAGATAGCTATACAAGGATACATGTCCCAAATCGTCCCAGCTCTCAAAGGGTCAACCTTTGGCCATCGTTCAGGTGGACTGATGACATTTGCTTCAATACTCACCGTAGGTACAACAGTAGAGATTAAGGCTAAAATTACAGCTCCAAGCGCCATTCAGGCAATAGCCATAATAACTAAATTCAATAAGGTAGACCAGCCACTTATTATAATCAACACATACATACACCCGAAGCATAGGCATAAAGCGTCTAAAGAATTGGGCAACAAATTAGTAAGAATAATAGAAGAGTGGGATGCTGAGAACATAATCTTGGAAAAAAGGGGGTTTTACCTGGACTTTGTATCATTAAATACACTTATGATTTACCGTGGAGGTCAAAGATAATTATTTTATTTGACCAAGTTTTTTACTTATCAAAATTCATTTTGTTTTTTCAAATATTCATTCAGTTGCAAACAAAGAAGACACACAAAAATATTAACATCCTTCTATACAAAAAAGTCACAAAGACTCAATCATCAAATTAATAATACATGAAATACTGTCATTAATGACAACCAACAATACAACATCACCACATAATGTACAACAAATACACAAAAAACAAAAGATATTGTGCAATCAAAATAATAAATCAAATGATTAGCATGTGTAATCAAATAATGAATCAAATGATTAACATAGCTTATAGTCACAAAGGGAACGAAACATAGTGTCCATAAAAGGGAAAAACAATTTTAAAACCCTCCGTATGGCATGATAATTGAATCTCAGTTCCTCAATGTCAGAAAAATGCCAACGTGTTTCAAGTCCTAGGCTACAAATACAAGGACTCTCATCAGGGCTTCTTAATTCAATGCACCTTGTTTCTGCGTGCGATGGTATTATCTGGCGAGAAGATATTAATTTTTTCTTCAAGCAATTTGGAATCTCTTTGTGGAGAAACCTGCTGAGATAAAATATGTTCCCTGCTTGAAAAGAATACTTCCGGTAGTGTCAGGGTGCAGCGGAGTATCGCTTTTTCTGCCTTAATTTTGTGCCTTCGGTTTCCTCAAACGTTCTCCATTCGGAAGCAGCTCCTACTTCGTGATTTATTCAAAATACCGCATGTCTCAATTAGGCATAGCCTCTCAGTGATTTTCTCCCTCCAAAAGTTGACTGACAAAAATTCACCAGACATAATCTTAGCAGGCGATTTCAAACTCTTTCTCTCCAACAACAAATTATAAAGAGAGCATATGCACTTGAGCACTGATCAGCAGTGGTAAAGTGCCCAGAGTCATAAAACCAACAAAAACAGGTCAGAAACAATCCAGGAGGAAGGCAAAAAGTTCAGGGATGACCCTGCAAAATGGGCCAAGTCCAACACAACCCCCTTCCAGCCTAAACGCAGGGTAGATCAATCACTACCTTGATGGGCTTCCCTGCTTTGGGCGATAGAACATGGACCCTGGCCCGCAACAGCAGGGGCATATTCCAGTTTTACGCCAACTGAACCTATCTGGATCCCTCTGTCCATACTCTCAGGGCCCACTAAGCTAACCCATGGGAAACCCTTCTCCTCAGCAAAAGAAGGAGATGATGGACAGAGTGCTGAAACTTTTCAAACACTCACCCCCAGTCACAGATCTGGGTTGAATCCATCATCATTCTTTAGCTCACTTTGCCACCCCAGTTCAGACATAGCTATATGCAAATCAGTCTTGACCCTGTGCCTCATGGGAACAGTCCAGACCGAACTGCCAAGCCATGTCTTCCCTGGACCAGAATCAAGCATCCTGGGACCGGTTTCGGGCTAACAGCCCTCATCAGCCATTCTAGCTTGAATCCAGTGGCAAAGTGAGCAAGGGACCCACGTCTGGGCATACCCTGCCAACTTAGGGCAAACAAAGCAAACACAAGGAGATGATGGACGGAGTGCCGAAACTTTTCAAACACTCACCCCCAATCACAGATCTGGGTTGAATCAATCATCATTCTTTAGCTCACTTTGCCACCCCAGTTCAAACATAGCTATATGCAAATCAGTCTTGACCCTGTGCCTCATGGGAACAGTCCAGAACGAACTGCCAAGCCATGTCTTCCCTGGACCAGAATCAAGCATCCTGAGACCGGTTTCGGGCTAACAGCCGTCATCAGCCAGGCTAGCTTGAATCCAGTGGCAAAGTGAGCAAGGGACCCACGTCTGGGCATACCCTGCCAACTTAGGGCGAACAAAGCAAGCACAAGGAGATGATGGACGGAGTGCTGAAACTTTTCAAACACTCACCCCCAGTCACAGATCTGGGTTGAATCCATCATCATTCTTTAGCTCACTTTGCCACCCCAGTTCAGGCATAGCTATATGCAAATCAGTCTTGACCCTGTGCCTCATTGGAACAGTCCAGACCGAACTGCCAAGCCATGTCTTCCCTGGACCAGAATCAAGCATCCTGGGACCGGTTTTGGGCTAACAGCCCTCATCTGCCAGGCTAGCTTCAATCCAGTGGCAAAGTGAGGAAGGGACCCACGTCTGGGCATACCCTGCCAACTTAGGGCGAACAAAGCAAGTACAAGGAGATGATGGACGGAGTGCTGAAACTTTTCAAACACTCTCCCCCAGTCACAGATCTGGGTTGAATCCATCATCATTCTTTAGCTCACTTTGCCACCCCAGTTCAGGCATAGCTATATGCAAATCAGTCTTGACCCTGTGCCTCATGGGAACACTCCAGACTGAACTGCCAAGCCATGTCTTCCCTGGACCAGAATCAAGCATCCTGGGACCGGTTTCGGGCTAACAGCCCTCATCAGCCAGGCTAGCTTGAATCGAGTGGCAAAGTGAGCAAGGGACCCATGTCTGGACATACCCTGCCAACTTAGGGCGAACAAAGCAAACACAAGGAGATGATGGACGGAGTGCTGAAACTTTTCAAACACTCACCCCGGTCACAGATCTGGGTTGAATCCATCATCATTGTTAGACCTGGCATCATTGGCGCGGGTCTCCCTTCCTCTTTTCGCTTCTTACCTTTTATGTTGGCTGGATTTAGATGCTCTGGGCGCTGTGCCACTGCCAATCAGTGACACAGCGCGAATGCTCCCTGTGTAAAGATAACTGTATGAATTGGGATAATCATAATTGGCTCGTTTGGTTTACCTGTCAGTCCCTAGTATCAGTGCACTGTGTGTGCCCAGGGCTGGTAGACCAAATACTGCTGGTGGGCTGGCAGCGCGGATTTGCGCTACCCACCGAAGCAGCTTTTAAAGTATGTCCGTGTAGCATGTCCTAATAGCGAGTTACCCTCCATTTCACTGTTTACTATTGTGAGGCTATCCGTTCTCATAGGCCAGAATGGGCAGGCTGAGTATTACATGCCCTAATCCTACCTGCCCCTAGGAACCTGATAGGAACGTCGAATTTGATATGTTTAAGCTCAGGACATTGAGATACATCTTTTAGTAAGGATTATTTGCGTAGCCCGTGTTCGAAAATACCTCTGCTTGAAACTAGGTATTTTCTGGCCTCAGCTTTCCTGTAGGCTTTGCTAGCATGTGTATTGGCCGTCTGGTTTTGGAGCAGCAGGGCCAGCTGGGTCAGACCTGGCTGGAGAGAGAGCTCGGCATTTAGAGTATGGAGAGGGGTGACTCTTTGATCTGAGCAGGGCCGTGCCTGGCAAGGTGAATGATGGCTCCACCTCCCACTGGGCGTCTGATAGCAGACCCCCAGATTCTCAAAGGGCAGGATGTCTCCTCGTAAACCAAGTGCTCCCCAACCCCACCAAATTGGTTCTGGCTGGATGCAGTGATTTGTGACTGCAGAGAACAAAGTCTTTTTAGGTATAAAACGCTGCGCTGAAACCTGTTTCAGGTGTGTTCCTTCTGGATGTCAAGACGAAACTCTGTCCGAGTGAACAGAGGAAAGGACTTTGAAACTTTCACCAAGCTTGCCGAAGAAAGTACCCGAGGGCCTGAATTAAGAGCGCCTCATGCTGAAGTCTCAGGGACATTAGACTTCACCCCGTCAACCATCTGAATTCCTGTGCTAGGGATTCTACTTGCAGGTGAGGCCTCCGTCGAGTAATCCGGAACCTCTAGTTCTACTGTGAGGAACGCGGACTGGTAACCCTTGTTAACTCTGTATGTGGGCTGCCGCAGCTAAGAGAGAGCTGCCCCCGCTGAGCGCCCGCCTTAATTTGAATCTCCGGAACCTTTGCTGAATCTGGATGGGCCGCCGCAGCTAAGAGAGAGCTGCCGCCGCTGAGCGCCCGCCTTAATTTGAATCTCCGGAACCTGCGCTGAATCTGTGTGGGCCGCCGCAGCTAAGAGAGAGCTGCCACCGCTGAGCGCCCGCCTTAATTTGAACCTTCAGAACCTTCGCTGAATCAGTGTGGGCCGCCGCAGCTAAGAGAGAGCTGTAGCCGCTGAGTGCCCGCCGTTGTGCCAGCCTGGTCGAGATCATCGTGATTTGTCCTGTGGGCCACCGCAGCTAAGAGAGAGCTGCTGCCGCTGGAGTGCCCGCACCTTTGCCTACTCCGCATCATCGTGATTTGTCCTGTGGGCAGCCGCAGCTAAGAGAGAGCTGCCGCCGCTGAGTGCCCGCACCTTTGCCAACCTTGCCTCATCGTGATTTGTCCTGTGAGCCGCCGCAGCTAAGAGAGAGCTGCTGCCGCTGAGTGCTCGCACCTTTGCCAACTTTGTATCATTGTGATTTGTCCTGTGGGCCGCTGCAGCTAAGGGAGAGCTGCTGCCGCTGAGTGCCCGCACCTTTGCCAACTTTGCCTCATCGTGATTTGCCCTGTGGGCCGCCGCAGCTAAGAGAGAGCTGCTGCCGCTGAGTGCTCGCACCTTTGCCAACTTGGCCTCATCGTGATTTGTCCCGTGAGCCGCCGCAGCTAAGAGAGAGCTGCTGCCGCTGAGTGCTCGCACCGTGGCCAACTTTGCACCATTGTGATTTGTCCTGCGGGCCGCCGCGGCTAAGAGAGAGCTGCTGCCGCTGAGTGCCCGCACCTTTGCCAACTTTGCCTCATCGTGATTTGTCCTGTGAGCCGCCGCAGCCAAGAGAGAGCTGCTGCCGCTGAGTGCTTGCACCTTTGCCAACTTTGCATCATTGTGATTTGTCCTGTGGGCTGCCGCAGCTAAGAGAGAGCTGCTGCCACTGAGTGCCCGCACCTTTGTTAACTTTGCATCATCGTGAATCGTTCTGTGGGCCGCCGCAGCTAGGAGAGAGCTGTTGCCGCTGTGAGCCCACCACGGAGCTGCACGACGAGAGTCATCGCCACCACCAGCCCGGGCCGCCGCAGCCGCGTGCCGCTGCCGCTGAGGGCCCGCCTGTCCCCGAGTGCCCGACCCCTTGTGAGTGCACGTTGCGGACCACTGCAGTCGAGAACTGTGGTCGCTGGGAGTCCGCCTTTCACCGTCTCCGCTTCTTCGAGAAGCTACGTGCTGTGTCCCCGTCCAACGGCAGGTATCTGGTGCGCAACGAGTCGCGTAGACCCAGGCCTTGAACTCAGTCAGTGCCACGTTCTGGTGAACAAGTTATTGCCTTTTTAAGTCCCTACTGATTTACATGCATTGTGACTGGTTAAAACGCTTTTGAGAGTCTCATACTAAACCTTACATAAAGATATTATTTATCTATACCTACTTGAGTTGTGTCCTTTTGTGGTGTCGTTACTGCCTTATTGTGCATGGTCATAAATGCTTCACACACTGCCTCTGAGATAGGCCTAACTGCTCGTGCTACGTTACCACAGGGTTGAGCAGGGGTTATCAAAGGGGGTAGCCCACTTGCCCTGACTTAGGAAGAAGGGTCCCTATTTGGACATTGGCGCCAGCCATGGCCAACTAGAGACCCCCATTCCTAACATTGGTGGTCAGCGGTGAGGATCAGGACTTGCATTTATGATCCACGTACAATAACTGGTAGACGCCACTAGTGAGTACAGACCAAAGCGCAGCCACGCACAGGTTTTTTTTCCCTCTTCGAAATTTTTTTTGTTGGTTGGTTGTTCTAGTATTGAATTGTTGTTCGCAGCCATGAGTACTGCTAATATGGGAAGGCCAACATCCAATGCTTCGGAGGATCTCACCTTTGAGGAGGAAAGATTAGATACCTATACTGCCAAACAGCTGAAGTCATTTTGTAAGCAATTCGCAGTCCCTGTGACAGGTCTCTCTAGGAAGGAGGAGTACCACAAGGCGCTGAAGGCCTGGTGGGAAGCGAGAGAGTCCGCTGGGGATGAGGAAGAGAATGTTGGAGGGCAGCAGGATGATGCAGTAGAGGGGGGGGAGATAGAACACCCTCCAATCCAGGTACTAGTGTATCCCAAAGGAGCCTGACCCCAGAAGAGCTGGAGGACAGGTAGAGAGATAGGAGGCATAGTTTGGAGATGGCTAAATTGGAAGGTCAGAAGGACCTTGAGAGTAAGAAGTTAGACATTGAGAAGAATCGATTGTCAATTGAACTTGAGAAAATGAGAATGGAGCATGAGAGAATGTTGAGGGAGATAGAGATCAGGGCGAGGAGTGTCCCGGTCTCCCCTCTGGTGGCAGCATACCTTTAGTAACTCCTGAGAGTAGAGTTTATATTCCTAAGGATGTCATTAAGGATTTTCACAAGAGTGAGGATATTGGGCAATGGTTTGCCGCATATGAGATAGCAATGGTGTCCCACCAGGTCCCTGAGCAGGATTGGGGAGGGGATTGTGGGGGCACTTTGTGAGTGATGGTAGGGATACCCTGTTGGACCTGCCTGAGGAGAGCAGGATGGTGTATGCCCATATGAAAGAAGCTTTGATGACCCGTTATGGTTTGACCCCAGAGATGTACAGGCAGAGGTTTAGGACCTGTAAGAAGTTAGAGGGTACCACATGGGTTGAATATGTGTCTTTTTTCTGCAGAGCAATGGATCGCTGGGTAAAGGGTAGCAAAGTGGAAACTTTCGAGCAATTGTATGATTTGTTTGCGTGGGAGCATTTTTTTAGTAACTGTTTTTCAGAGCTACGCCAGCACCTGATTGATAGCAAGCTGACTAACCCTAGGAAGCTTGCTGAGGAGGCGGACCGCTGGGTGAACACCCGGGTCCGCAAAGGTTTTGTGGGAGACTTCGCCAGAGGTGGGCAGGGTCCCCAGCAGAGAAGTGGAGGGGACAAGGGTAAGCCGAGGGAGTTCCAGAGAGGGCCCCAAAGTAATTCCCAAGGGAACCAAGCAGTGGTGTCCCAGCCTCCCCCTGAGAAGAAGCCAGTGTCCCCGACAGGTAGGCCTGTTCAGAGGGGGCCACTCACTTGTTTCAAGTGTGGTCAAGTGGGCCACCGGTATTATGATCCCCAGTGTCCCCAGAAGGACCCCAATGCATCCCCTCGTGCACCACCTTGTGCACCATCCCGCCAGATTGCCAGTGTAGCCCTGGGGGGGGGGAGGTAGAGGTCCAAGGTGGGTGGGATCCCGTAGAGTTAACCCTTGTCTCACTAGGAGACTTTGAGAAGGTCCCTAACCCCACACTGCCGAATAACACTCAGAAGTACCGGCAGTGGGTGACCATCAATGGCCATAGGGTGGAGGCTCTCAGGGACACCGGAGCTAGTGTGACTGCTGTCAGCTCCCGGTTGGTGTCCAAAGAGCAGGTTGTCCCCCATGCATTCTGCCCCGTAGTGTCAGCAGACAACTCAGAGAGCCAGTGTGAAGTGGCTCAGGTTCCCTTCGAGTGGGGGGGTCTCAGGAACTCTTCAAGTGCTGTGAGGCCCGCCATGCCTGTAGACTGTCTTTGGGCAATGATCTAGAGAACTCCCCGTGGGCTACGGTGGAGAGAAAGTCTCATTTGGAAATGTTGGTTCTGCCTGAGTGGGCGTGTGTGACCACTCGGTCCATGACAGCTCAGAAGGATGTTCAGGAGGGTCTGGAGCCTGAAAGTATGGCCCAGGCCCCTGCCTTAAAGAGAAGGGGTAGGGGGCGTGGGAAACCAGCCCCCGCGGATCCCACGGTCCTGGAGGGAGCAGACCTTGAGGGGGATGCCCTGGAACCTACAGGGGAACAAGTGGCCGAACTGGGGGACCTTCCGGAGCTGACCCAGTGGCAGCAGGAAAGGGGGCCCTCCAGGGAGGAATTTTGCGAGCAACAGAGAACCTGCCCTTCTCTTGAGGGGGTGCGGTGACAGGCCACCGCCCAGGCAGCAGGTGATCAGACAGGGTCACATTGGATCTATTGGGAGAACGACCTCCTTTACAGCGAGCCTAAGATTGCTGAGCCTGGGTCAGCCCGTGTGCTGGTGGAACCCCAGCGCTTCAGTACCTTCCTACTGGGGTTGGCTCATGATGTGCCACTGGCCGGAAATCTGGGGCAGACCAAGACCTTTGAGAGGCTGGTCACCCACTTCTATTGGCCCCAGATGCGCAGGAGCTCAGATGCTCACTGCAGGACGTGTGAGACTTGCCAGGCAAGTGGGAAGAGTGGCGGGAAGATTAAGGCCCCACTACAGCCCTTTCCCGTTGTGAGCACCCCATTCGAGAGAGTGGGCATTGATATTGTGGGGCCTCTGTATCCCAAGACAGCCATGGGCAACAGGTTCATCCTGGTCTTGGTGGACCATGCCACCCGGTACCCTGAGGCCATCCTGCTCAGGACAGTGACGGCCCCCGTGGTGGGACGGGCACTGATGGGGATTTTCTCCCGGTTGGGATTCCCCAGAGAGGTGGTGTCCGTTAGGGGAACTAACTTCATCTCCAAGTAATAACAGGCCCTGTGCACACGCATTTAAGTTTTACAACACACAGTAAACGTTGTATGCGAAAGATGACAGGAGAAACGTTCTTCCGGTATTCATTTAATGAAGTGTTGATTCATTTGCCAGCCAACACGTGTTTCGTCATTGGGTGTGTAACCCTTGACTTCTTCAGGGCTGGAATTACATAAAATGACTGTTGTCACAATAGATTTACATAAAGTGGCACGGTCGACATATCATGCGTAACTGGTATGTGGGCATTAAATGGTTGATATTGTGATTAAGACATTTCGGTGGGTGGGAATGTGTTCCACATCTACAAGACAGAGGAGAGAAGGACCATGAGTTTTGTGACATCCAATTCAGGTGTCATGCACGATATTCAAATGTGAGTTTTTGTGCTGTTGCCAGCATGCAGAATATAATGCGTATTCAAAGGGCAAGTGTCCAATCCATGTGTCGATCGGTTCTCGGACCTCGGTGTGCTATTGTGAATAGTGTGAGAGTGAATCGTATCCACAATCACTATGAAAATGGTGTCGGTGACGTACAATTGGAGGTGTGTGGTGACGGAGTTTAAAAGGATATAGTTTATCCCAGCGCCCGTGAGATGAACTGGTGATTCAGAATGTGTTCTGAGTGATTGGACTATCATACTAAACAGCTAATGCCTACCTCAAATGCAATATGGTAGGACTTCAGACCTGTGGATGCAAATTAGTAGCAGAGTCAGGCGAAACTATTCGCACCTATGTTTCGTGCAGTTATACTAGTCAGTGATTGAAACCAAAATTTTCGGTCGTTTGTTCTCATCTCACCTTATGACTGGTGATAATTCCGACCCAGCGGGTCCTACATGTCAATCCAAAATAACGAAATCACTTCTTTGTCAATCAAAAATCTGTATGATAGAAGCTTCTATGAATAAACCGTTCATTGGGATGTGTAATTATTCTATAAGCATAGGCGAGTCTCTATACAAGTCCCAGCAAAATTATCATGGCTTACCTTAACATTAAGGTGTTTTATCAACGTGTCTTTGTTTCCCTCGGTATATTTATATTAGTCAACAATCCTCATCAAGTTGTAACCAAGCGTTGGTACCGCTTCCTGAAACGCGGTGTCATCCACCGTAAACCAGCTAAAATTGAAAGAGCTTAAGTGAATATCATGCCCTCACGGCTGTAAAGGTTATCTGAAAACATGCAGACAAACAGACCCCTTGTAACAAATGGCCAGTACAAGGTGGTAAATGTTAGCCAACATTTGCTCATTCAGAATTTCCTAACCAAGAGGTTAATGCAGACAGTTGAAACACAATTCATGAGTCTACACAGTGTGGTCCAAACAGATCTTGACAGACAGGTGGACGATTACTAATCTCCCAAGAAATAGTGCATTTCCCGATCACTATTAAAACCCTGTTCATAGGTTCTGAGACGCATGATCCAAAGGGCTTCAGAACGTCTTAGACGCAGTTCTCTGTTCCCTCCCCTTGGACTCGGTGTGGTGATGTCAATCCCATAAAAGAGGAAACTTTTATGTGTACCTTGAGAGGGACACTCCCACATGTGTGTGGCCATGGGATATCTAGAGTCTTGATGTTTAAGGGCTCTGATGTGTTCACCAATCCTCTCTCTGAGTGTCCTTATTGTGCTGCCCACATATTTTCCACCACATGTACACTCAAGGACGTAAACCACATACTTGGTATTACAATTGATGTTGTGTCTAATATCATAAGTTCTGTCAGGGCCAGTGAAGCTCCTCTTGCGATCAGCGGCCCACCTGCAAGTGCCACATGAGCCGCATTTGTATTAACCCAGGGTATGTGAATGAAACCATGATTCTTTGGTAAGTATTCTTGGATAGCTTGGACTTAGTCTAGTTCTGAGCGTCCTACCCCTACTGTAGGTAATTTGTGGATGCCTGTTGATGTGTTGAGCTAATGCTGTGTCATTGGTCAGTAGTTTCCAGTGTTTGTTCAAACTCCTGATACCAAAGGGGATGATGGACGGAGCGTTAGAGCAAATCAAACACTCACCCCCAGTCAACTGATCTGGGTTTAATCCATCATCATTCTTTAGCTCACTCCACCACCCCAGTTCAGACATGGCCATATGCAAATCAGTCTGACCCTGTGCCTCATGGGAATAGTCCAGCCCGAACTGCCAAGCCATGTCTACCCTGGACCGGAAACAAGCATCCTGGGACCGGTTTCGGGTTCATAACCCTCATCAGCCAGGCTATCTTGAATCCAGTGGCAAAGTGAGCAAGGGACCCACGTCTGGGCATACCCTGCCAACTTAGGGCGAACAAAGCGATACCAAAGGGGATGATGGACGGAGCGTTAGAGCATATCAAACACTCACCCCCAGTCAACTGATCTGGGTTTAATCCATCATCATTCTTTAGCTCACTCCACCACCCCAGTTCAGACATGGCCATATGCAAATCAGTCTGACCCTGTGCCTCATGGGAATAGTCCAGCCCGAACTGCCAAGCCATGTCTTCCCTGGACCGGAAACAAGCATCCTGGGACCGGTTTCGGGTTCATAACCCTCATCAGCCAGGCTATCTTGAATCCAGTGGCAAAGTGAGCAAGGGACCCACGTCTGGGCATACCCTGCCAACTTAGGGCGAACAAAGCGATACCAAAGGGGATGATGGACGGAGCGTTAGAGCAAATCAAACACTCACCCCCAGTCAACTGATCTGGGTTTAATCCATCATCATTCTTTAGCTCACTCCACCACCCCAGTTCAGACATGGCCATATGCAAATCAGTCTGACCCTGTGCCTCATGGGAATAGTCCAGCCCGAACTGCCAAGCCATGTCTTCCCTGGACCGGAAACAAGCATCCTGGGACCGGTTTCGGGTTCATAACCCTCATCAGCCAGGCTATCTTGAATCCAGTGGCAAAGTGAGCAAGGGACCCACGTCTGGGCATACCCTGCCAACTTAGGGCGAACAAAGCGATACCAAAGGGGATGATGGACGGAGCGTTAGAGCAAATCAAACACTCACCCCCAGTCAACTGATCTGGGTTTAATCCATCATCATTCTTTAGCTCACTCCACCACCCCAGTTCAGACATGGCCATATGCAAATCAGTCTGACCCTGTGCCTCATGGGAATAGTCCAGCCCGAACTGCCAAGCCATGTCTTCCCTGGACCGGAAACAAGCATCCTGGGACCGGTTTCGGGTTCATAACCCTCATCAGCCAGGCTATCATGAATCCAGTGGCAAAGTGAGCAAGGGACCCACGTCTGGGCATACCCTGCCAACTTAGGGCGAACAAAGCGATACCAAAGAGGATGATGGACGGAGCGTTAGAGCAAATCAAACACTCACCCCCAGTCAACTGATCTGGGTTTAATCCATCATCATTCTTTAGCTCACTCCACCACCCCAGTTCAGACATGGCCATATGCAAATCAGTCTGACCCTGTGCCTCATGGGAATAGTCCAGCCCGAACTGCCAAGCCATGTCTTCCCTGGACCGGAAACAAGCATCCTGGGACCGGTTTCGGGTTCATAACCGTCATCAGTCAGGCTATCTTGAATCCAGTGGCAAAGTGAGCAAGGGACCCACTTCTGGGCATATCCTGCCAACTTAGGGCGAACAAAGCGATACCAAAGGGGATGATGGACGGAGCGTTAGAGCAAATCAAACACTCACCCCCAGTCAACTGATCTGGGTTTAATCCATCATCATTCTTTAGCTCACTCCACCACCCCAGTTCAGACATGGCCATATGCAAATCAGTCTGACCCTGTGCCTCATGGGAATAGTCCAGCCCGAACTGCCAAGCCATGTCTTCCCTGGACCGGAAACAAGCATCCTGGGACCGGTTTCGGGCTCATAACCCTCATCAGCCAGGCAATCTTGAATCCAGTGGCAAAGTGAGCAAGGGACCCACGTCTGGGCATACCCTGCCAACTTAGGGCGAACAAAGCGATACCAAAGGGGATGATGGACGGAGCGTTAGAGCAAATCAAACACTCACCCCCAGTCAACTGATCTGGGTTTAATCCATCATCATTCTTTAGCTCACTCCACCACCCCAGTTCAGACATGGCCATATACAAATCAGTCTGACCCTGTGCCTCATGGGAATAGTCCAGCCCGAACTGCCAAGCCATGTCTTCCCTGGACCGGAAACAAGCATCCTGGGACCGGTTTCGGGTTCATAACCCTCATCAGCCAGGCTATCTTGAATCCAGTGGCAAAGTGAGCAAGGGACCCACGTCTGGGCATATCCTGCCAACTTAGGGCGAACAAAGCGATACCAAAGGGGATGATGGATGGAGCGTTAGAGCAAATCAAACACTCACCCCCAGTCAACTGATCTGG
The DNA here is from genome assembly GCA_963921515.1 of Calotriton arnoldi. Classification (NCBI taxonomy): domain Eukaryota; kingdom Metazoa; phylum Chordata; class Amphibia; order Caudata; family Salamandridae; genus Calotriton; species Calotriton arnoldi. The sequence goes on along the minus strand of CAWUFW010002331.1, from coordinate 1,745,763 downwards.
GTTTAATCCATCATCATTCTTTAGCTCACTCCACCACCCCAGTTCAGACATGGCCATATGCAAATCAGTCTGACCCTGTGCCTCATGGGAATAGTCCAGCCCGAACTGCCAAGCCATGTCTTCCCTGGACCGGAAACAAGCATCCTGGGACCGGTTTCGGGTTCATAACCCTCATCAGCCAGGCTATCTTGAATCCAGTGGCAAAGTGAGCAAGGGACCCACGTCTGGGCATACCCTGCCAACTTAGGGCGAACAAAGCGATACCAAAGGGGATGATGGACGGAGCGTTAGAGCAAATCAAACACTCACCCCCAGTCAACTGATCTGGGTTTAATCCATCATCATTCTTTAGCTCACTCCACCACCCCAGTTCAGACATGGCCATATGCAAATCAGTCTGACCCTGTGCCTCATGGGAATAGTCCAGCCCGAACTGCCAAGCCATGTCTTCCCTGGACCGGGAAACAAGCATCCTGGGACCGGTTTCGGGTTCATAACCCTCATCAGCCAGGCTATCTTGAATCCAGTGGCAAAGTGAGCAAGGGACCCACGTCTGGGCATACCCTGCCAACTTAGGGCGAACAAAGCGATACCAAAGGGGATGATGGACGGAGCGTTAGAGCAAATCAAACACTCACCCCCAGTCAACTGATCTGGGTTTAATCCATCATCATTCTTTAGCTCACTCCACCACCCCAGTTCAGACATGGCCATATGCAAATCAGTCTGACCCTGTGCCTCATGGGAATAGTCCAGCCCGAACTGCCAAGCCATGTCTTCCCTGGACCGGAAACAAGCATCCTGGGACCGGTTTCGCGTTCATAACCCTCATCAGCCAGGCTATCATGAATCCAGTGGCAAAGTGAGCAAGGGACCCACGTCTGGGCATACCCTGCCAACTTAGAGGCGAACAAAGCGATACCAAAGAGGATGATGGACGGAGCGTTAGAGCAAATCAAACACTCACCCCCAGTCAACTGATCTGGGTTTAATCCATCATCATTCTTTAGCTCACTCCACCACCCCAGTTCAGACATGGCCATATGCAAATCAGTCTGACCCTGTGCCTCATGGGAATAGTCCAGCCCGAACTGCCAAGCCATGTCTTCCCTGGACCGGAAACAAGCATCCTGGGACCGGTTTCGGGTTCATAACCGTCATCAGTCAGGCTATCTTGAATCCAGTGGCAAAGTGAGCAAGGGACCCACTTCTGGGCATATCCTGCCAACTTAGGGCGAACAAAGCGATACCAAAGGGGATGATGGACGGAGCGTTAGAGCAAATCAAACACTCACCCCCAGTCAACTGATCTGGGTTTAATCCATCATCATTCTTTAGCTCACTCCACCACCCCAGTTCAGACATGGCCATATGCAAATCAGTCTGACCCTGTGCCTCATGGGAATAGTCCAGCCCGAACTGCCAAGCCATGTCTTCCCTGGACCGGAAACAAGCATCCTGGGACCGGTTTCGGGTTCATAACCCTCATCAGCCAGGCAATCTTGAATCCAGTGGCAAAGTGAGCAAGGGACCCACGTCTGGGCATACCCTGCCAACTTAGGGCGAACAAAGCGATACCAAAGGGGATGATGGACGGAGCGTTAGAGCAAATCAAACACTCACCCCCAGTCAACTGATCTGGGTTTAATCCATCATCATTCTTTAGCTCACTCCACCACTCCAGTTCAGACATGGCCATATACAAATCAGTCTGACCCTGTGCCTCATGGGAATAGTCCAGCCCGAACTGCCAAGCCATGTCTTCCCTGGACCGGAAACAAGCATCCTGGGACCGGTTTCGGGTTCATAACCCTCATCAGCCAGGCTATCTTGAATCCAGTGGCAAAGTGAGCAAGGGACCCACGTCTGGGCATACCCTGCCAACTTAGGGCGAACAAAGCGATACCAAAGGGGATGATGGATGGAGCGTTAGAGCAAATCAAACACTCACCCCCAGTCAACTGATCTGGGTTTAATCCATCATCATTCTTTAGCTCACTCCACCACCCCAGTTCAGACATGGCCATATGCAAATCAGTCTGACCCTGTGCCTCATGGGAATAGTCCAGCCCGAACTGCCAAGCCATGTCTTCCCTGGACCGGAAACAAGCATCCTGGGACCGGTTTCGGGTTCATAACCCTCATCAGCCAGGCTATCTTGAATCCAGTGGCAAAGTGAGCAAGGGACCCACGTCTGGGCATACCCTGCCAACTTAGGGCGAACAAAGCGATACCAAAGGGGATGATGGCAGTTCGGGCTGGACTGTTCCCATGAGGCACAGGGTCAGACTGATTTGCATATGGCCATGTCTGAACTGGGGTGGTGGAGTGAGCTAAAGAATGATGATGGATTAAACCCAGATCAGTTGACTGGGGGTGAGTGTTTGATTAGCTCAAACGCTCCGTCCATCATCCCCTTTGGTATTGCTTTGTTCAAACTCCTGGACAATGCCCCGCTCAGGTCATTGAATTCTGTGATTAGTCTCACTGTGTTGGTCTCTGTCCTGCGGATTACTTGGTGCCGGAGTACAAGCCACGGGTGCACTCGCCTGAAGGTAAGCGTTATTAAGTAGAATGCAGCGGCTTGCTGCTGGTTGTTTTTTATAGGAATTCTGCTTGTGCATATAATGAGGTTAGTTGAGTGACTTCCTTTTCACTTTAATTTCATTTCTAGTTGGCTTGCGGTAAATGACACCGCGTATTCAGCACACAAGACTAAGATTTGTAGAATCAAATAAGGACCACTAACTAGTGTTAAGAAAATCGAGTACACGCTAGATGCGCCTTAATTTGGAGGTAAGAAACGAAATGATTGTCAGAATGTGAATAAGGAACATTGACTGTGGTTCTTTTCATATAACCTTTACAGCCGTGAGGGCATGATATTCACTTAAGCTCTTTCAATTTTAGCTGGTTTACAGTGGATGACACCGCATTTCAGGAAGCGGTACCAACGCTTGGTTACAACTTGATGAGGATTGTTGACTAATATAAATATACCGAGGGAAACATATACACGTTGATAAACACCTTAATGTTAAGGTAAGCCATGATAATTTTGCTGGGACTTGTATAGAGACTCGCCTATGCTTATAGAATAATTACACATCCCAATGAACGGTTTATTCATAGAAGCTTCTATCATACAGATTTTCGATTGACAAAGAAGTGATTTCGTCATTTTGGATTGACATGTAGGACCCGCTGGGTCGGAATTATCACCAGTCATAAGGTGAGATGAGAACAAACGACCGAAAATTTTGGTTTCAATCACTGACTAGTATAACTGCACAAAACATAGGTGCAAATAGTTTTGCCTGACTCTGCTACTAATTTGCATCCACAGGTCTGAAGTCCTACCATATTGCGTTTGAGGTAGGCATTAGCTGTTTACTATGATAGTCCATTCACTCAGAACACATTCTGAATCACCAGTTCATCTCACGGGCGCTGGGATAAACTATATCCTTTTAAACTCCGTCACCACACACCTCCAATTGTACGTCACCGACACCATTTTCATAGTGATTGCGGATACGATTCACTCTCACACTATTCACAATAGCACACCGAGGTCCGAGAACCGATCGACACATGTATTGGACACTTGCCCTTTGAATACGCATTATATTCTGCATGCTGGCAACAGCACAAAAACTGACATTTGAATATCGTGCATGACACCTGAATTGAATGTCACAAAACTCATGGTCCTTCTCTCCTCCGTCTTGTAGATGTGGAACACATTCCCACCCACCGAAATGTCTTAATCACAATATCAACCATTTAATGCCCACATACCAGTTACGCATGATATGTCGACCATGCCACTTTATGTAAATCTATTGTGACAACAGTCATTTTATGTAATTCCAGCCCTGAAGAAGTCAAGGGTTACACACCCAATGACGAAACACGTGTTGGCTGGCAAATGAATCAACACTTCATTAAATGAATACCGGAAGAACGTTTCTCCTGTCATCTTTCGCATACAACGTTTACTGTGTGTTGTAAAACTTAAATGCGTGTGCACAGGGCCTGTTATCATTTGTGTAAAATGGACTTGTGTCCACTACTGAGGGTTTAGGTGTTTTCCCTCACCTGTTGCACCGCACTGATATTTCCTTTTTCATTTACAATCACGAGAACAGGTTAGCGCCGTAGATACCCTGTGTTCAAGAACTCCCCCCTTTTCTCTTATTTCATCTCCAAGTACATGAAGTCTCTGTGGGAGGAGTGTGGGGTAACATATAAGTTCACCACTCCTTACCACCCCCAGGGTAATGGGCTGGTTGAGAGAATCAACGGGACCCTCAAGGGCATGATTATGGGCCTAGGTGAGCCCATGAGGCGTAAGTGGGACGTCCTCTTGCCATGCCTGTTGTTTGCTTACCGTGAGGTGCCACAGAAGTCCTTAGGGTTCAGTCCCTTTGAGCTGCTCTATGGTCACCCGGTAAGAGGGCCTCTGGGTCTGGTCAAGGAAGGCTGGGAGCAATCCCCCAGGAAACCTCCCCAGGATGTGTTTAGCTACATGCTGGCCTTCAGGAACCAGACTCGGCGCTTCAGGAAACTTGCTGAGGCAAACCTGGAAGCCAGCCAAGAAGAGATGAAATGCTGGCACGATCAGAATGCCACTCTGATTGAGTTTCAGCCTGGACAGAAGGTTTGGGTCATGGCCCCGGTGGAGCCCTGTGCGCTCCAGGATAAGTGGGCCGGCCCCTTTGAGGTGGTGGAGCGCAAGAGTCCTGTTACCTACGTGGTGGACTTGCAGTCTCCCAGGAACCCCTTGCGGGTCTTGCATGTTAACCGCCTGAAGCCCCACTTTGAGAGGTCTGAAGTGGGCATGCTTCTGGCCACAGATGCTGGGATGGAGGAAGAGCGAGCCCCTTCCTGACCTCCTGTGTGCAGGGGAGCGAGATGGGTCAGTGGAGGGTGTGGTCCTCTCCACCACACTGACCCCGGAGCAGCAGGGTGATTGTCGCCAACTGTTGGGGCAATTCAGTGATCTGTTCTCCCTGGTACCTAGTGTCACTGATTGGTGTGTCCATGACGTGGACACCGGGGACAGTCCTCCCATTAAGCACAAGGCTTACCGAGTGACTGACCGGGTAAGGGCCTACATTAAGGATGAGGTTACCAAAATGTTTGCCCTTGGGGTGATTGAGTCCTCTAGCAGCCCTTGGTCCAGCCCAGTGGTCCTGGTACCAAAAGCTGCAGCGCCTGGTACCACCCCAGAACTTCGGTTCTGCATGGACTATCGGGGCCTCAATTCAGTCACGAAGACTGACGCGCACCCCATCCCCAGAGCTGATGAGCTCATAGATGGGTTAGGGGCTGCAAAATACCTCAGCACATTTGATTTGACGTCTGGGTATTGGCAGATCACCTTGACCGAGGGAGCAAAGGAGAGGTCAGCCTTCTCCACACTCGATGGGCACTACCAGTTCCGGGTGATGCCCTTTGGAATGAAGAATGCCCCTGCCACCTTTCAGAGGCTGGTCAACAGGGTGTTGGTTGGATGGAAGACTTCAGTGCCGCCTACCAGGATGACATTGCGGTGTTTAGCTCCACTTGGGAGGACCACCTGCGCCACCTCTGGGAGGGATTGATGGCACTGCGGAAGGCAGGCCTCACAATCAAAGCCAGAAAGTGCCAGATTGGGCAGGGTTCTTTAGTGTATTTGGGGCACCAGGTGGGGAGCGGCCAGGTGGCGCCCCTTCAGCCCAAAATTGAAACTATCCTGGCGTGGGAACCCCCCAAGACTCAGACGCAGGTGAGGGCCTTCTTAGGACTCACGGGGTACTACAGGAGGTTTGTCAAGGGATATGGCAACATTGTTGCGCCCTTGACTGAGCTGACTTCTAAGAAGCAGCCAAAGAAGGTAAACTGGACTGACACCTGTCAGAACGCTTTTGACGCCCTGAAGACTGCCATGTGCACCGCACCCGTGCTTCAGGTGCCTGACTTTTCAAAGGAATTTGTTGTCCAGACAGACGCCTCAGAGCATGGTATAGGGGCTGTTCTGTCACAGATCAATGAGGGGGACTAGACCAACCGGTAGCCTTCCTAAGCAGGAGGTTACTTCCCGGGAACAGAGGTGGAGTGCAATTGAGCGTGAGGCATTTGCTGTGGTCTGGGCGCTGAAGAAGCTGAGACCATATCTGTTTGGGACTCACTTCCGGGTTCAGACAGACCACAGGCCCCTTAGATGGTTGATGCATATGAGGGGTGAGAATCCCAAGTTGTTGAGGTGGTCCATTTCCCTACAGGGTATGGATTTCATGGTGGAACACCGCCCTGGTACAGAACACGACAATGCTGACGGTCTGTCCAGGTTTTTCCGCCTTAGTGATGAGAACTCCCAAGGGAATGGTTAGTTCTCCCCACATTTCAGCTGGAGGGGACGCGTGTTAGACCTAGCACCATTGGCGCGGGTCTCCCTACCTCTTTTCGCTTCTTACCTTTTATGTTGGCTGGTTTTAGATGCTCTGGGCGCTGTGCCACTGCCAATCAGTGACACAGCGCGAATGCTCCCTGTGTAAAGATAACTGTATGAATTGGGATAATCATAATTGGCTCGTTTGGTTTACCTGTCAGTCCCTAGTATCAGTGCACTGTGTGTGCCCAGGGCTTTTAGACCAAATACTGCTGGTGGGCCGGCAGCGCTGATTTGAGCTACCCACCGAAGCAGCTTTTAAAGTATGTCCGTGTAGCATGTTCTAATAGCGAGTTACCCCAAATTTCACTGTTTACTATTGTGAGGCTTTCCGTTCTCATGGGCCAGAATAGGCAGGCTGAGTATTACATGCCCTAATCCTACCTGCCCCTAGGAACCTGATAGGAACGTCGAATTTGATTTGTTTAAGCTCAGGACATTGAGATACATCTTTTAGTAAGGATTATTTGCGTAGCCCGTGTTCGAAAATACCTCTGCTAGAAACGAGGTATTTTCTGGCCTCAGCTTTCCTGTAGGCTTTGCTAGCGTGTGTATTGGCCATCTGGTTTTGGAGCAGCAGGGCCAGCTGGGTCAGACCTGGCTGGAGAGAGAGATCGGCATTTAGAGTATGGAGTGGTGTGACTCTTTGATCTGAGCAGGGCCGTGCCTGGCAAGGTGAATGATGGCTCCACCTCCCACTGGGCGTCTGATTGCAGACCCCCAGATTCTCAAAGGGCAGGATGTCGCCTCGTAAACCAAGTGCTCCCCGACCCCACCGAACTGGTTCTGGCTGGATGCAGTGATTTGTGACTGCAGAGAACAAATACTTTTTAGGTATAAAACGCTGCACTGAAACCTGTTTCAGGTGTGTTCCTTCTGGATGTCAAGACGAAACTCTGTCCGAGTGAACAGAGGAAAGGACTTTGAAACATTCACCAAGCTTGCCAAAGAAACTACACGAGGGCCTGAATTGAGAGCGCCTCCTGCTGAAGTCTCAGGGACATTAAACTTCACCCCGTCAGCCGTCTGAATTCCTGTGCTAGGGATTCTACTTGCAGGTGAGGCCTCCGTCGAGTATTCCGGAACCTCTAGTTTTACTGTGAGGAACGCGGACTGGGAACCCTTGTTAACTCTGTGTGTGGGCCGCTGCAGCTAAGAGAGAGCTGCCGCTGCTGAGCGCCCGCCTTAATTTGAATCTCTGGAACCTTCGCTGAATCTGTGTGGGCCGCTGCAGCTAAGAGAGAGCTGCCGCCGCAGAGCACCCGCCTTAATTTGAATCTCCGGAACCTTCGCTGAATCTGTGTGGGCCACCGCAGCTAAGAGAGAGCTGCCGCCGCTGAGCGCCCGCCTTCATTTGAACCTTCGGAACCTTCGCTGAATCAGTGTGGGCCGCCGCAGCTAAGAGAGAGCTGTAGCCGCTGAGTGCCAGCCTGGTCGAGATCATCATGATTTGTCCTGTGGGCCGCCGTAGCTAAGAGAGAGCTGCTGCCGCTGGAGTGCCTGCACCTTTTCCAACTCCGCATCATCGTGATTTGTCCTGTGGGCAGCCGCAGCTAAGAGAGAGCTGCCGCCGCTGAGTGCCCACACCTTTGCCAACCTTGCCTCATCGTGACTTGTCCTGTGAGCCGCCGCAGCTAAGAGAGAGCTGCTGCCGCTGAGTGCTCGCACCTTTGCCAACTTTGTATCATTGTGATTTGTCCTGTGGGCCGCCGCAGCTAAGGGAGAGCTGCTGCCACTGAGTGCCCGCACCTTTGCCAACTTTGCCTCATCGTGATTTGTCCTGTGGGCCGCCGCAGCTAAGAGAGAGCTGCTGCCGCTGAGTGCTCGCACCTTTGCCAACTTGGCCTCATCGTGATTTGTCCTGTGAGCCACCGCAGCTAAGAGAGAGCTGCTGCCGCTGAGTGCTCGCACCTTGGCCAACTTTGCACCATTGTGATTTGTCCTGCGGGCCGCCGCAGCTAAGAGAGAGCTGCTGCCGCTGAGTGCTTACACCCTTGCCAACTTTGCCTCATCGTGATTTGTCCTGTGAGCCGCCGCAGCTAATAGAGAGCTGCTGCCGCTGAGTGCTCGCACCTTTGCCAACTTTGCATCATTGTGATTTGTCCTGTGGGCTGCCGCAGCTAAGAGAGAGCTGCTGCTACTGAGTGCCCGCACCTTTGTTAACTTTGCATCATCGTGAATCGTCCTGTGGGCCGCCAAAGCTAGGAGAGAGCTGCTGCCGCTGTGAGCCCACCACGGAGCTGCACGACGAGAGTCATCGCCACCACTAGCCCGGGCCGCCGCAGCCGCGTGCCGCAGCCGCTGAGGGCCCGCCTGTCCCCGAGTACCCGACCCCTTGTGAGTGAACGTTGCGGACCACTGCAGTCGAGAACTGTGGTCGCTGGGAGTCCGCCTGTCACTGTCTCCGCTTCTTCGAGAAGCTACGTGCTGTGTCCCCGTCCAACGGCAGGTATCTGGTGCGCAACGGGTCGCGTAGACCCAGGCCTTGAACTCAGTCAGTGCCACGTTCTGGTGAACAAGTTATTGCCTTTTTAAGTCCCTACTGATTTACGTGCATTGTGACTGGTTAAAACGCTTTTGAGAGTCTCTTACTAAACCTTAGATAAAGATATTATTTTTTATACCTACTTGAGTTGTGTCCTTTTGTGGTGTCGTTACTGCCTTATTGTGCATGGTCATAAATGATTCACACACTGCCTCTGAGATAGGCCTAACTGCTCGTGCTACGTTACCACAGGGTTGAGCAGGGGTTATCAAAGGGGGTAGCCCACTTGCCCTGACTTAGGAAGAAGGGTCCCTATTTGGACATTGGCACCAGCCATGGCCAACTAGAGACCCCAATTTCTAACAATCATTCTTTAGCTCACTTTGCTACCCCAGTTCAGACAGAGCTATATGCAAATCAGTCTTGACCCTGTGCCTCATTGCAACAGTCCAGACTGAACTGTCAAGCCATGTCTTCCCTGGATCAGAATCAAGCATCCTGGGACCGGTTTCGGGCTAACAGCCCTCATCAGCCAGGCTAGCTTGAATCCAGTGGCAAAGTGAGCAAGGGACCCACGTCTGGGCATACCCTGCCAACTTAGGGCGAACAAAGCGAACACAAGGAGATGATGGACGGAGTGCTGAAACTTTTCAAACACTCACCCCCAGTCACAGATCTGGGTTGAATCCATCATCATTCCTTAGCTCACTTTGTCACCCCAGTTCAGACATAGCTATATGCAAATCAGTCTTGACCCTGTGCCTCATGGGAACAGTCAAGACCGAACTGCCAAGCCATGTCTTCCCTGGACCAGAATCAAGCATCCTGGGACCGGTTTCGGGCTAACAGCCGTCATCAGCCAGGCTAGCTTGAATCCAGTGGCAAAGTGAGCAAGGGACCCACGGCTGGGCATACCCTGCCAACTTAGGGCGAACAAAGCAAACACAAGGAGATGATGGACGGAGTTCTGAAACTTTTCAAACACTCACCCCCAGTCACAGATCTGGGTTGAATCCATCATCATTCTTTAGCTCACTTTGCCACCCCAGTTCAGACATAGCTATAAGCAAATCAGTCTTGACCCTGTGCCTCATAAGAACAGTCCAGACCGAACTGCCAAGCCATGTCTTCCCTGGACCAGAATCAAGCATCCTGGGACCGGTTTCGGGCTAACAGCCCTCATCAGCCAGGCTAGCTTGAATCCAGTGGCAAAGTGAGCAAGGGACCTACGTCTGGGCATACCCTGCCAACTTAGGGCGAACAAAGCAAACACAAGGAGATTTTCAAACACTCACCCCCAGTCACAGATCTGGGTTGAATCCATCATCATTCTTTACCTCACTTTGCCACCCAAGTTCAGACATAGCTATATGCAAATCAGTCTTGACCCTGTGCCTCATGGGAACAGTCCAGACCGAACTGCCAAGCCATGTCTTCCCTGGACCAGAGTCAAGCATCTTGGGACCGGTTTCGGGCTAACAGCCCTCATCAGCCAGGCTAGCTTGAATCCAGTGGCAAAGTGAGCAAGGGACCCACGTCTGAGCATACCCTGCCAACTTAGGGCGAACAAAGCAAACACAAAGAGATGATGGACGGAGTGCTGAAACTTTTCAAACACTCACCCCCAGTCACAGATCTGGGTTGAATCCATCAACATTCTTTAGCTCACTTTGCCACCCCAGTTCAGACAGAGCTATATGCAAATCAGTCTTGACCCTGTGCCTCATGGGAATAGTCCAGACTGAACTGCCAAGCCATGTCTTCCCTGGACCAGAATCAAGCATCCTGGGACCGGTTTCGGGCTAACAGCCCTCATCAGCCAGGCTAGCTTGAATCCAGTGGCAAAGTGAGCAAGGGACCCACGTCTGAACATACCCTGCCAACTTAGGGCGAACAAAGCAAACACAAGGAGAAGATGGACGGAGTGCTGAAACTTTTCAAACACTCACCCCCAGTCACAGATCTGGGTTGAATCCATCATCATTCTTTAGCTCACTTTGCCACCCCAGTTCAGACATAGCTATATGCAAATCAGTCTTGACCCTGTGCCTCATGGGAACAGTCCAGACCGAACTGCCAAGCCATGTCTTCCCTGCACCAGAATGAAGCATCCTGGGACCGGTTTTGGGCTAACAGCCCTCATCAGCCAGGCTAGCTTGAATCCAGTGGCAAAGTGAGCAAGGGACCCACATCTGGGCATACCCTGCCAACTTAGGGCGAACAAAGCAAACACAAGGAGCTAATGGACGGAGTGCTGAAACTTTTCAAACACTCACCCCCAGTCACAGATCTGGGTTGAATCCATCATCATTCTGTAGCTCACTTTGCCACCCCAGTTCAAACATAGCTATATGCAAATCAGTCTTGACCCTGTGCCTCATGGGAACAGTCCAGAACGAACTGCCAAGACATGTCTTCCCTGGACCAGAATCAAGCATTCTGGGACCGGTTTCGGGCTAACAGCCCTCATTAGCCAGGCTAGCTTGAATCCAGTGGCAAAGTGAGCAAGGGACCCATGTCTGGGCATACCCTGCCAACGTAGGGCGAACAAAGCAAACACAAGGAGATGATGGACGGAGTGCTGAAACTTTTCAAACACTCACCCCCAGTCACAGATCTGGGTTGAATCCATCATCATTCTTTAGCTCACTTTGCCACCCCAGTTCAGACATAGGTATATGCAAATCAGTCTTGACTCTGTAGCTCATGTGAAGAGTCCATACCGAACTGCCAAGCCCTGTCTTCCCTGGACCAGAATCAAACATCCTGGGACCAGTTTCGGGCTAACAGCCCTCATCAGCCAGGCTAGCTTGAATCCAGTGGCAAAGTGAGCAAGGGACCCACGTCTGGGCATACCCTGCCAACTTAGGGCGAACAAAGCAAACACAAGGAGATTTTCAAACACTCACCCCCAGTCACAGATCTGGGTTGAATCCATCATCATTCTTTAGCTCACTTTGCCACTCAAGTTCAGACATAGCTATATGCAAATCAGTCTTGACCCTGTGCCTCATGGGAACAGTCCAGACCGAACTGCCAAGCCATGTCTTCCCTGGATCAGAGTCAAGCATCTTGGGACTGGTTTCGGGCTAACAGCCCTCATCAGCCAGGTAAGCTTGAATCCAGTGGCAAAGTGAGCAAGGGACCCACGTCTGGGCATACCCTGCCAACTTAGGGTGAACAAAGCAAACACAAGGAGATTTTCAAACACTCACCCCCAATCACAGATCTGGGTTGAATCCATCATCTTTCTTTAGCTCACTTTTCCACCCCAGTTCAGACATAGCTATATGCAAATCAGTCTTGACCCTGTGCCTCATGGGAACAGTCCAGACCGAACTGCCAAGCCATGTCTTCCCTGCACCAGAATGAAGCATCCTGGGACCAGTTTTGGGCTAACAGCCCTCATCAGCCAGGCTAGCTTGAATCCAGTGGCAAAGTGAGCAAGGGACCCACGTCTGGGCATACCCTGCCAACTTAGGGCGAACAAAGCAAACACAAGGAGCTGATGGACAGAGTGCTGAAACTTTTCAAACACTCACCCCCAGTCACAGATCTGGGTTGAATCCATCATCATTCTGTAGCTCACTTTGCCACACCAGTTCAGACATAGCTATATGCAAATCAGTCTTGACCCTGTGCCTCATGGGAACAGTCCAGACCGAACTGCCAAGCCATGTCTTCCCTGGACCAGAATCATGCATTCTGGGACCTGTTTTGGGCTAACAGCCCTCATCAGCCAGGCTAGCTTGAATCCAGTGGCAAAGTGAGCAAGGGACCCACGTCTGGGCATACCCTGCCAACTTAGGGCGAACAAAGCAAACACAAGGAGATGATGGACGGAGTGCTGAAACTTTTCAAACACTCACCCCCAGTCACAGTTCTGGGTAGAATCCATCATCATTCTTTAGCTCACTTTGCCACCCCAGTTTAGACATAGCTATATGCAAATCAGTCTTGACCCTGTGCCTCATGGGAACAGTCCAGACCGAACTACCAAGCCATGTCTTCCGTGGACCAGAATCAAGCATCCTGGGACCGGTTTCGGGCTAACAGCCCTTATCAGCCAGGCTAGCTTGAATCCAGTAGCAAAGCGAGCAAGGGACCCACGTCTGGGCATACCCTGCCAACTTAGGGCGAACAAAGCAAACACAAAGAGATTTTCAAACACTCACCCCCAGTCACAGATCTGGGTTGAATCCATCATCAGTCTTTAGCTCACTTTGCCACCCAAGTTCAGACATAGCTATATGCAAATCAGTCTTGACCCTGTGCCTCATGGGAACAGTCCAGACTGAACTGCCAAGCCATGTCTTCCCTGGACCAGAATCAAGCATTTTGGGACCGGTTTTGGGCTAACAGCCCTCATCAGCCAGGCTAGCTTGAATCCAGTGGCAAAGTGAGCAAGGGACCCACGTCTGGGCATACCCTGCCAACTTAGGGCGAACAAAGCACACCCAAGGAGATGATGGACAGAGTGCTGAAACTTTTCAAACACTCACCCCCGTCACAGATCTGGATTGAATCCATCATCATTCTTTAGCTCACTTTGCCACCCCAGTTCAGATATAGCTATATGCAAATCAGTCTTGACCCTGTGCCTCATGGGAACAGTCCAGACCAAACTGCCAAGCCATGTCTTTCCTGGACCAGAATCAAGCATCCTGGGACCGGTTTCGGGCTAACAGCCCTCATCAGCCAGGCTAGCTTGAATCCAGTGGCAAAGTGAGCAAGGGACCCATGTCTGGGCATACCCTGCCAACTTAGGGCGAACAAAGCATCACTCTTTTGCTCACTTTGCCACCCCAGCTGTGTCTGAACTGGGGTGGCAAAGTGAGCTAAAGAATGATGATGGATTCAACCCAGATCTGTGACTGGGGGTGAGTGTTTGAAAAGTTTCAGCACTCCGTCCATCATCTCCTTGTGTTTGCTTTCTTCGCCCTAAGTTGGCAGGGTATGCCCAGACGTGGGTCCCTTGCTCACTTTGCCACTGGATTCAAGCTAGCCTGGCTGATGAGGGCTGTTAGCCCGAAACCGGTCCCAGGATGCTTGATTCTGGTACAGGGAAGACATGGCTTGGCAGTTCGGTCTGGACTGTTCCCATGAGGCACAGGGTCAAGACTGATTTGCATATAGCTATGTCTGAACTGGGGTGGCAAAGTGAGCTAAAGAATGATGATGGATTCTACCCAGATCTGTGACTGGGGGTGAGTGTTTGAAAAGTTTCAACACTCCGCCCATCATCTCCTTGTGTTTGCTTTGTTCGCCCTAAGTTGGCAGGCTATGCCCAGACGTAGGTCCCTTGCTCACTTTGCCACTGGATTCAAGCTAGCCTGGCTGATGAGGCTGCTATCCGAAACCGGTCCCAGGATGCTTGATTCTGGTCCAGGAGACATGGCTTGGCAGTTCGGTCTGGACTGTTCCCATGAGGCACAGGGTCAAGACTGATTTGCATATAGCTATGTCTGAACTGGGGTGTCAAAGTGAGCTAAAGAAAGATGATGGATTCAACCCATATCTGTGACTGGGGGTGAGTGTTTGAAAAGTTTCAGCACTCCGTCCATCATCTCTTTGTGCTTGCTTTGTTTGCCCTAAGTTGGCAGGGTATGCCCAGACGTGGGTCCCTTGCTCACTTTGCCACTGGATTCAAGCTAGCCTGGCTGATGAGGGCTGTTAGCCTGAAACTGGTCCCAGGATGCTTGTTTCCGGTCCAGGGAAGACATGGCTTGGCAGTTCGGGCTGGACTGTTCCCATGAGGCACTGGGTCAAGACTGATTTGCATATTGCTGTGTCTGAACTGGGGTGGCAAAGTGAGCTAAAGAATGATGATGAATTCAACCCAGATCTGTGACTGGGGTGAGTGTTTGAAAAGTTTCAGCACTCCGTCCATCATCTCTTTGTGTTTGCTTTGTTCACCCTAAGTTGGCAGGGTATGCCCAGACGTGGGTCCCTTGCTCACTTTGCTACTGGATTCAAGCTATCATGGCTGATGAGGGCTGTTAGCCTGAAACCGGTCCCAGGATGCTTGTGTCCGGACCAGGGAAGACATGGCTTGGCATTTCGGGCAGGACTGTTCCCATGACGCACAGGGTCAAGACTGATTTGCATATAGCTGTGTCTGAACTGGGGTGGAAAAGCGACCTAAAGAATGATGATGGATTCAACCCAGATCTGTGACTGGGGGTGAGTGTTTGAAAAGTTTCAGCACTCCGTCCATCATCTCTTTGTGTTTGCTTGTTCGCCCTAAGTTGGCAGGGTATGCCCAGACGTGGGTCCCTTGCTCACTTTGCCACTGGATTCAAGCTAGCCTGGCTGATGAGGGCTGTTAGCCTGAAACCAGTCCCAGGATGCTTGTTTCCGGTCCAGGGAACACATGGCTTGGCAATTTGGGCTGGACTGTTCCCATGAGGCACAGGGTCAAGACTGATTTGCATATAGCTGTGTCTGAACTGGGGTGGCAAAGTGAGCTAAAGAATGATGATGGATTCAACCCAGATCTGTGACTGGGGGTGAGTGTTTGAAAAGTTTCAGCACTCCGTCCATCATCTCTTTGTGTTTGCTTTGTGAACCCTTCTCCTCACCTGTGGCCACCATCTGTCCAGCACCTAACCTTAGCTTGCTCACAGGTGTGTCCCAACAGACAGACAGTACCCACATGGCCAACACAGAGGTGTGGCCCAGTCCACCCCCGGGGTGTGACTCCTGTCCCCCCCCCTAGGGGACACTCTGTCCATCCGGACAGCAAGCCACAGTGGCCACTGACAGCTGTCAGTGATGAGAACCAGGCCCCAGGCCTTTCATGGTTCTCCAACCTCTGTGGCGTCAGTGAGCGGGGGCTAGTAGCCCCAGGTGCCTGGCACCCTTGGTCCACTCTCCCTCCTGTCAGGTCAGGTATGCCATCCTGCCACTGACCCACCAGCCCCGGGCCTGTGCCCGGTCACTGGACAGGAACCTGGGGTGGGCTTTCCCACACCCGGTCCTCATCCTTGAGGCTCTGCACCCTCCCACCTGGAGTGGTACCCCCTTCCAGAATTGTCAGGGCACCTGTGGCAGGTGTCCTGCACAATTCGCCCACCAGTTCAGGGGTTCTAACCTGCAACTGGGATCCCAGCTTAGGGTCTGTACCCTTAGACTGGACAGAGGTCAGGGGTGAGGCTGCCCTCTCCCTGCCCTCCTTACTGGGGTTCCGCACTTTCCTCCTATGAGAGGCAACCTCAGAACACAAGTCACCCACCAGTTCAGGGCCTTGACCCTGCAACTGACCTACCAACCTGGGATCTAAACCCTCAGGTTGCACTGGGTCAGAGGCGAGGACTCCCTCCCTCTGCACCCCCTTCCAGAGTACTGCACCCTCCCATCAGGAGTGGTACCCCTAGAAGACAAATCGGTCAGGACACTGTTTACAGTTGTCCTTCCCTCCAGGTCAGACAACACCTGAACCTGGCTTCCCAACCCAGGGACGGAACCCTGCAGTTGAACAATTGCCCGGCGCACCAGGACTCCCTGGGGAGCACATATGCCCCCGAGGGTGACACATAACTCATGTGTTGTGTGACAGTCTGCCTGGTGCAGATCTCCCAACCCCTGTTCATCTGACAGTGCGTGAAGATCCCCCAGGACAGAAGTGGTATCACCATGGTCATTCATTGGTGACTCAGCCCTTCTGGCTGGCCCCTGACCCACTGGTTCTTCCACTGCGGACTCTTTCCCCCTCTCACCCCTCAATCTGGCCTTCTGCACCCTCCACTTAGGAGTGGTACTGCCAGACACCAGAACTGAGGGAGGCCTGCTTACAGACACTCCCAGTTCATCTGACATTAGGAGATCCCCCTCAACGGACGGCCCCTCAGGACAGCCTAGGCTCCCTACCTGGTGTTCCCTTAAGGGGCCATCCAGGCCCTGAGACTGAGGATGGGCACTATCGGGACAGATCCCAGTCTCACTCCTTCTCCTCGAAGACAGGACGTGAGGCCCTACACCCCTCCCACTACAATGGGACCTAGCTGGGCTACCACCGCCCTCCCCCACCTCACTTGGTTGGGGGAAACCTGAGCCACCTCCTTTAGGATCACCCCCAGATGCCTCCTCAGACCCTCTGGAATCCACCAAAAGGTCTGCCTCCAGTGTGAGCTCCCTGGGGTCATAGAGCTCACTTTCCACCAGGCGTTGGCATAGCTCTGGAAAACAGGGACTTACAATATGCTCTCCCACAATTGGATCACACAGCCCCACACAGGTGTTAACCAAACTATCCTTCACCTCACCATCCAATGCCTCGCACATGTACCCCACACCACTCTCCTGAGATTGGCAAGACAGTATCTGACTGTCTCTGTCACTCAACCCACACTCTTCTGGGCGGTCTTCACACTCACACACCAGGACTTCAACCATGGGGGAACCCCTCTTCCTGCACCTCCCATCTAGAGTCAGTAGAGTGTCCCTCCCACCACTAGGACTATGAACCCCTGTCCCAGTTCCCCAATCCACCTCAGGGACACTGCGCACCACTGGAGCTACCTCATATCCTTGAACCTCCTGGTGTATATTAACCCCCTCCTTCAAGACAGGCGCCACATCTCTGGGTGTGTGTACTACTCCCTCAGCACTAGATAACATAATTTTGCTGCCACCATCTGAGCTGGACTCCACCTCCAACTCAGCCAAGCTCACTTCCTGAGCTACACACATTTCTTTTTCAGCTAAGGCTCGCTCTATCTCCTCGCACTCCCAGTCTAGCTGCCTCAGCCTCCAGTCACGAGCACGAATCTGATTCCTCTCTTCACGAGCCAATCTTTCCCAAAATGTTTCCTCCTCAGGGCCACTGCCCTCTTGGTATTCTGGCTGGGGATCCTCCCCCTCAGATTCCTCCTCAGAGTCATCTGCTAGTGTTGCTTCCCAGCGTTGCACCTCATAGCTATGCAGGGCTGCCTCAAGATCCTGCCTTGTGGATCTCCTCTTCACAGGTAGCCCCCTCTCCTTGCAAAATACTTTTAGTTCCCTTATCTTGTAGATATTCAGGTGCCAAAAGTTGACTTCCATTTTGACAAGGCCCAACAGGTGCAACAACTAACCAGAGTTCCAATAACCAAAGTCCAAAGGGAAACAGGGAAAAATAGTATGTGGTTGCGTTTGGTCTGTACTCACTAGTAGTGTACACCAATCACTGTACATGAATCACAAATGCAAGTCCAAATCCCACCGCTGCCACCAATGTTAGATTTGGGGGTCTCTAGTTGGCAATGGTTTGCACCTCTGTCCAAATAGGGACCCTTGCGTCTAGTCAGGGTAAGGGGCTACACTCCAAAAATAACCCCTGCTCACCCCCTTGGTAGCTTGGCACAAGCAGGCAGGCTTATCTCAGAGGCAGTGTGTAAAGCATTTGTGAACACATACAGTAATACAGTGAAAACACTACAAATGGACACCACACCAGTTTAGAAAAATAAGTAATCTTCATCTAGACTTAACACAAGACCAACGACAAAAAT
Source organism: Calotriton arnoldi (assembly GCA_963921515.1). Lineage (NCBI taxonomy): Eukaryota > Metazoa > Chordata > Amphibia > Caudata > Salamandridae > Calotriton > Calotriton arnoldi. The sequence goes on along the minus strand of CAWUFW010002331.1, from coordinate 1,727,351 downwards.
CCACAATACTGTAATCAAAAATGAGTCTTTAAAATGGTAGAAGTAGCTTAGTTCAATGTAGATGGTAAATGCGACACTTTACTCTCAAAGTACCTTGGATGCGTCACGCAATATAAACAAAAGGGTCGCAGGGAAGGTGCTGCGTCGGTTCCTTACGCTCAGGGGAGTGGATACGTCGGTTCCTTACTGCTGCGCAGGGGAGTTGAGGCTCGCTTCCTTACTGTGTGGGGAGTCGATGCGTCGGTTTCTTACTGTGATCCGGTGCGATGCGACAAGAAGGTGCCTCGATGCGATGACGATCCGGTGTGATGCGACAAAATGGCGTCTTGGTTACGGTGCGACAACGTAGATGTGATGCGTGCACGCCCGACGGCCGTGCGGCGACTCGGTGAACTTCTGAGCCGCGACAGGCCCTGCGACATGCTTCTCAGGTGATGCGACGGCGACCTCTGCGGCGGCGGCACGCTTCTCCGGTGATGCGACGCGCCTCGGTGATGCGATGGCGAGCAGCTGCGGTGGCGGCACGCTTCCTCGGCGATGCGACGGCAACTGCTGCGGTGGTGACACGCTTCTCCTTGTTGCGTCGCGCTTCCAGCTCCCAGCGACACGCAGTCTTCTCAGAGGGCCCAACACAACAGCAGGCACCCCTTTGCAGGCAGAATTCCCGGCAAGGGAATTCAGGGGAGCTGGTGGGTGAAGTCTTGTATCCCTGAGACTTCAGGCAGGAGGCAAGCTCAATCTTCAAGCCCTTGGAGATCTTCTTCAAGATGATGAAAGTACGCACAAAGTTCCTTTCTCCTTTCTTTGGCAATAAAGTAACCACTGCAGGCCAACCCCAACAGCACACAGCACAGGGGCAGTCTCCTCCTTCAGTTTCCTGGTTCTTCTCCTCAGTAAAGGTTCGTCTTGATTCCCAGAAGTGATCTAAAGTCTTGGGGTCTGGGCCCCAATATTTATACTAGTAAATCCTTTGTCCTCTGAAGGCAGAGGGTGCCTGTACCTAGCCAAAACCAGTTATGTGCAGCTTCCTGGCAGGAGGTGGAGAAAGCATTGTTGAAAGCAGACCTGGCCCAGGTAGCTGAAAGGAAATCTCCTCCCCCCTACTCTCTATTCTATGAGGGCTCAGGGGAGTGAAAGGAAATCCCCGTCCCCTACTCTCTATTCAGCCAAGGTCCTATTCAGCCCAGCCCTGACCCATCAGACTGCTGGAGCCCAAGCCCTCCTGTCACTCACAAACCAGACATGCAATACATAACCTAGCAGAGGCAAGCTGGATGGTTAGGCAAGAAAATACCTACTTTCTAAAAGTAGTATTTTCAAACACAGAATGTAAAAATCACCCACACTAAAAGATGTATTTTAACATTCTGAGTTCAGGCATACCAAACTCGAATTTCTACCTTGTTCCCTGGGTCAGTTAGGATTATAAGGTGTCATAATCAAACTGCCCATTCTGGCCTATGGGAGCAGGTAGCCTTGCAATAGTGAAAAACTAAATTGGCTGTAATTCACTATCAGGACATGCCACACACACCAGGGCATGTCCTACCTTTCACATACAATGCACCCTGCCCTAGGGCCTACTTTAGGGGTGACTAACATGTAGAAAAGGGAAGGTTTGGGGACTGGCAAGTGGGTGCACTTGCCAAGTCGACATGGCAGTCCCAGACTGCACACAGGCTCTGCAATGGCAGGCCCGAGCCATAGTTTACAAGCTGCTTCTGTGGGTGGCACAACCAGTGCTGCAAGCCCACCAGCAGCATTTGATTTACAGGCCCTGGGCACACACGGTGCACTGTACTAGGGTCTGACAAGTAAATCAAATAATCCAATCATGGAATCACTAATCCAACAACAATTTATAAAGAGAGCATATGCACTTTAGCACTGATCAGCAGTGGTAAAGTGCCCAGAGTCATAAAACCAACAAAAACAGGTCAGAAACAATCCAGGAGGAAGGCAAAAAAGTTCAGGGATGACCCTGCAAAAAGGGCCAAGTCCACCAATGAGCTAGCTCAGGAATTAAACATAGCGTGGGGAATACCAAACCAAGCCCCAAAACTTCCAATTAGACAAACAAGATGTTCAATCAAATTACTTAAAGATCTGGAACAACTAAACCTGAGGGTGTTGAACGGCCGATTCAAAGAGGATAACCCACTAGCACCAACTTACCACTCAGCATCTACTTCCTCTTATTTAGATTTCACCTTGGCAACTCTCCCCCTGTTTGACATCATAGACTCATTTAGAATGGGCGAAAATGGACAAAGTGACCATCTACCGCAAGAAGTGACGCTAAACACAATCAGATGGAACTACTTGGAAGTAAGGAAAAGTGCTGGCACCGAATATATACCTCGGATTTTAGACGAATAAGGTGCAAGCCCGATAAAATTGAAGAGCTATCCATTAATGCAAACATACTTATCCATCACGAAAACAATCTGATAGCGAACCCAATAGAGGCTTGGGAGGTTTTCACAAAGGATCTTGGGACAAGGTTTGCCACGAAGACGAGGACCCTCACGGGGAAACCACGGGGCCCTTTTCCAGGGAAGGCAACCACTCCCGAGATAAAAAACCTCAAACGGAAAATAAATCAAGCCTTAAGACAGCTTCGCAAACGACCACAAAGTCTAGCCCTGCAGAGCGAGTTACGGCAACTGAAGGCAAAGTTAAAAAAGATGATTTGGGAAAAGAAAAGACAAGCGAATGAAGACCTTTGGGCAAAGATCTTGCATGACTCGAAACTCAAAAACAGCGCCCGGTTCTGGTGGACACTCAATAGCCTTCAACGGCCGGCGCATCAAGGAATAAATTCACACATTACAGAATCCGACTGGGCACACCATCTGTACAACCACTTTAATGACAATTATCAAGAGGGGAATTCTGCTGAGGAAAACCTGTGGACTACCGAGAGGAACAGGAGAGATTACAACTCAGACAGCATTAGACAAAGGAATGGCGAGGGCACCAAGCACGACAAGAACCTGAGCAAACAAAAGGACCTCGGGGTGGAATGCACAACAGGCTTTAAACCATCATCAAAGAGCAAAGAATTTAGTAATTAAATAACAGCAGCTCGGATCAAGTTACAAATATCTAAAGGGAAGCTGGAAGGAGCCCCAGGTCCAAATGGAATATCGCCAATATTGTATAATTACGATGCAGAATTCTGGAGTAAAACATTGGTACCAGTCTTCAAGAGCATTCAGGAAACAGGAATAAGCCCGGCCTCTTGGAAAGGATCGATAATCAGCCCAATTTACAAGCAGGGCGATAGGAGTATCCCCAACAATAACCGTCTCGTCGCCCTACTGGATATAGAGGCAAAGTATTATGCGGGGCTAGTCCTAGAGGAATTATCATCCTGGGCATCGTGAAAACGCATCATCCCCACAAATCAAAGAGGGTTCGGCAGAGGGCAAGGCACCACTACTAACATCATGGCACTAACCTTGCTGATAGACGCGGCCAAAGCTGCAAAGAGCTCGCTATTTTTATGTTTCATAGATTATAGTGCAGCATTTGACCACGTAGATCGCGCCAAACTATGGCAGAAGCTGGAAAAGTGGGGGATACCTAAGCCTCTCCTCAACCAGTTGATCCTATTACACACCGACACCTGGGTCAAGATCAAGCTGGGAGCCGGGACGCACCTCTCAAGGCGAATCAACACCTCCAAAGGCCTAAAACAAGGGTGTGTTCTAGCCCCCATGCTGTTCAACCTCTTTTTAGCAGACCTTCCAGGGGAACTGGACAATAGTATATCGCATGCCCCACGCTTGGGAAACATCTCGCTATCCAATCTCCTATACGCGGACTCCAATCGGCTTCCAACACCTGCTGAACACCACAAAGAAATTCTCGCAATGCAACGCATTACACATTAACTTAAAGAAAACAAAAATTATGACAGTGAATTACAACAAGACCAAGAAAATTACGTGGTACCTGGATGGGAGCAGCCTAGACCGGGTAACCAACTATAAGTATCTCGGAGTTCTACTTGACAGCAGAGGCTCGTATAAACCCCAACTGGAGGCCTTGCGACGGAAGGGCACCACGAGCTACCTCACAACGAAGCCCCTGAAGAAAGTCCTACCAGACCGAACATTAGATCCCCTATTACAGGTGATCCGAGCACGTTTCCAGTCAATGCTCACATATGGGAGTGAACCAACGCAAGGGAAAGATGCGATAGTTTTAGACAAAATAGTTGGTAGATCATATAGAGCAATCTTTCAGCTACCAAACTATGTGTCACCCGCCCAAATATGCCTGGAATTCGGTCTTCAGAAGCAAATCGTGGAAAGAAGGAGTGCTTATATAAAAAGCTGGCACAAGATGAGAGGTGCTGAGCAGGGATCCCTAAATGCGCATCTATGGTTTGAGCTGTCACATCAAGAGAAATCACTTGCCAGAGAGTACCTGGTCGAATCACTGGAAAGGCTTGAATTGACCAACCTCTGGGAATCCTCCATAGATCACAAGAGCTTCAAAAAGGTCGCAACCAAAGTAACAAAATTGATATCCACAATAGAAGACAAGGAAACTTTGGCCAAGTGGGCTCACGGATGGACAGTACTTAATGACTACGCAGCTCTTACGCCACAATCTTATCTAAAAACGGGAGTTAAACAAAAGATAAAAGAAACATTTTTAAAGTTGCGCTTTGGCATTATACCAATTCTCCCTCACCTGCCACCTTGGAAAAGGAGAACAGATGAACAGTCCTGCCGTCTTTGTGGATCAGGAAAAGAGGACCTAATACATATTATTTGCACCTGCCCAAGCCTGTTAGACATAAGACGTGCCTTACTTTGACCAACATTGAATCAGAACGGCATCAGGACCTGCAGGCAGGCAGTAAAATTATGTTTTAATCCAGAAGAGATCCAACTAAACTGCCGATTTACAAAGTATTTTGATAAAGTGGCAGAAAGACTTAAGCTTAAGTCACAAGCAACAGCAGCATAGAAGGCAGCTAGTCTACTTTTACTGAGCACTTTACCAGTCAACCTACATACCCCTTCTTACGTCCAACTCATGTTTGCATTTTTGATGCACAAGCACTTTATCCACGCTCTTACACACGTCAAAAGGCTTGAACAGGCATTCTGAAGCATTGGCACTTTGTCCATATTTATATCCACCTCAAAAGGGCTGAACAGACAATAAAACCGAGACTCGATACAACCTCTACCTAAAGCATAACAGTTTGAAAGACTGTATTTTAAATGTTAAAGTATAAATTGAGATAATGGTTTTTATCTTCTCTTTTTATGTACTTTTAATGCCTCAATGGTTTTTCTTTTTAAAATTGTGAGTTTTAATTAACTGTACAATAAATTGCTTACTATAAAGTTATTGGAGAATAAGGAGAACTAGACCAGTCCAAGGCAGGCTGAAGCAGGCCACAGTACATTAATCCAGAGACATGATGACGCCGGACCATTCAGCCATCAGGAAAAATGTATTACTTGATCAATCCACAATCAGGCGTCCAGGAAACCTCGACTGGGATCCTCTGGCTTTTGTGGGCTTCTGAGGCATCAGGAAGTTCAGGCTTTCGGCAGTCAGATGTGGTCAAGGGCATAAGCAGAAACCTGGGGTGCGGAGCGCAAGAGAGCCTAGGAAGGGCACAAGCATAGAGGCCACTGCTGCCGCGTGGGAGGAGAGTAACCATGCTTGCTCATTCTATGAATGCCCTCCACACTCATTCTTGGCTCCCATTAATTCACTCTCTTTACAACACAATTCTTTGGTCCGATTCTGCCGGCTCTGCTTTACATGAAAATGTATTTACTAGAGTATGCCTTGTTTTTTATTTGTGAATTTGATTTGTTTTGCACCAACATGTCACCACAAGAAAGAATGGAATAGCGGCATAGCATATTCATCAAATAAACTGTCAAAACAGAGCACAATTCAGAGATGATTACGAGAGATAAAGATATGACCTAATTCAGCTGAACGTCAAAAGGGTGGTAAGGTGGTCCAGAAGCGCTGTTTCAGGATCAAAACTCTCTTTAAAACCTTTGGTCTTTATTGCCTTTTTAAAGGATGGTAAACTGGGCAGGGTTCACAGGAGAGCGTCAAAATCAATCCATAGAAGGGCACTATGAACTTGCATTGTTTTTTCTCTTGCTTCTTCCCTCTTGGTACAGAAGTAAGAATATTTCATATATTATGTAACAGTTGTAGCCGCTATAAAGAAAATTACATTGTTTCAGATAAATGTACTGATATGCTGTCAGCTTCCACTTACTGAGAGAATTAAAACCTTTTAAAATGCTAGGGTTTCAGATGGAATTAGCTTTCTAAATGCAAATGTGAAAGTTAGTGTAAAATGTTACCTAACTTAATTGAGGAAATTGTTTTCAAGACAAGAATTGAGGGCCATATATCCCTTTGAATAGTCAAGCTGTGTCTGATGCTCTTGGGAGGGATTTTTTGCAAACTGCTCTACAATTGGCTACACAACATAGAAATATAGTCAAATTGTGGTAGTAATAAAAGAATGCTAAAGAAGACTATAAAATAGTTAAAGCTGACATAAATTATCAAAATACTGAATTTACATCGAATTAGCTAAACGGAGATTTGAATAAAAACGCATCAGTTTAGATTAGAGATTCGGATACATTCATTTAAAAGGTCAAAACAGAGGTAAGAATTAATGTTATCATACGAAATAGACATATGTTCTTCTTAACTTTGTGCCAGTATCCAAAGAACCTGGGACAAAAGTAATAAAAGTTTCAGAATTTTTTAGAATGTAGAAAGGGGTGCCCAACCTAGGGCCATGAGGACCGAATACATGTCAAACTTTTAAGATGCAATATATTTACTTAAAGTAAATCTAATGGTACACATGCTCGTAGAGTGTGGTTACAGTTTTTTTTTACAGGAGTCACAATAAATGATCTTCAGTGTCTTACAAATGACAATTGGTTTTCAACGTGCCAGTCTAAGGGTTGGTAGTGCTCATAAAGGACAATTATCGTTATGGTGTTTGAAGGTAAAGGTTAGCAATGTCGACGTATTCAACCTTCTCAGTTAAGGGCTTCTCAATCAAAGTTCTGAGAATTGAAATATCCAATCAGCCTGTGCCCGATATTCGACCTTCTCAGTTAAGGGTTTCTCAATCAAGTTTCTAGCATAATTAATGTAGGTAGTGGCCAATGTACATTTGCAAGGAAGCCAGGACAAGGCCCAATGCCCAACCTTGTTAGCCAAGGCACTCAATGGCAATGAGAGATGCCCAGTAGCGTCCAGCGCAATAACCGAACAATCGCATGTACAAGGATTCGGGACAATTCCTGGTGCCTGTTCTCTTCAAACAGAGATATGTGGACTCAAACTAGATAAAGGAAGCCCAAAACCATTGGTAGCATAGAAAGTGCAGGATGTTGGCATGGCAAGATGTGCCCGAAGCTCACACCATGTCCCAAACATGGATGTAACTAAGGAAAAGGGCACCACGGAAAGGCTTATCTACATTAATATCCTTATAATACATGGTAGCCTGCAATCCCTGAATAAAAGCCTGTCTCTAATTTCCTTATTTGCAGGTAACTTGTGGTGTCTCTAGTCACCTGAAATAAAGAAATGACATAGCCACTCAACTGTAATACTTTATTACAGTTGAGTTCTGACATCACAATGCCTACTGACGGAGCCAGCAGCCAAGTGGAAAGGCAGATCTCAGAACTTAATTAAAGTTGCACTTAAAAACAGGAAAATGAAACATGACTTTTCCTTCTTCTGCTTTATTTTTCTAGATGAACAGTGATAAGCAGAAAAGAGATATATATGGTATTCTGTTTATTTTTTGCTGTAGTTAATTATTGCAAAGATAATCTCACTGCATGTTTCAACACATTCTGAGCTACAACATTTTTTTAATTACTTGTATTAAACTTATTTTCAATATATTTTTGCAACAAATATCCAACATGCTTTTTAATGAGTTTAATGTTACTCTAGTAATTCTAATTTTATTCTACATGTTTTCAAATATCCTATCTCTTCCATTTGAAAAAACACCATCACAACAAGGATTTAGGTGGATTATAGGAAAGTGTATTTGTATGACCATGTATTATAATGAATAATGTACCCCCCACAGTAAATTGTAAGGATATTGCAAGTCACCTCAGAGTTCCATGACCTTAAAAAGTAGCTCAGCCTTTGGCCTCATTACTCTTTATGGGCACAGAATTCTTCAGTGACATGCAATACCCTTATAATATATGGTAGAAGGTACTTTAGCCCACAAATTATATCAAATAGTTGAATTTTGCCTTTTTCTTTATCTGAAAATGTTTAAATGTGATTGGAGTTAAAATTGTACATACATTTTTATGAATAGGCAGAGAAAATAGCTTTTGAGCCATAACTGTAACTTCCTTCAAAGAAAAGGGAGGTCATAGCCTTTTCTATAGATACACACAAAGGAATTTGAATAACCGTGAATGCTTTAACCTGTGGATGACTTGACTCAATAAAAATGAAGGAAGATTCAAATGTAAGTTCAGGAGAGGTATCCCTCCATTTTCTAAACTTCAATCTATTTGAAGAAATTCATGGCTTTATGAATTCTATAACATTGTTCATAGGGGGAATTGGAGATGGCACAAAGAATATTAGGAACACATCCTTTTAAAATTCTCCAAACTTCCCAGATAAAAAAAATTGAGACAACTTTTCAATGAGACTGCAAATGTCCTTCTTAGTATAATCTAGATTTAATTTAATTATCTCTTTAATATTTTAGAAAAGTATGATTATAATCAGTTTACAATGTACCCTTGACAAAGCCATAGTGCTCACTCATGATCAGGCTAGAATGCAAGAATATTTGTGTATATCCTGCAGCCAGTATTGATCAGAGAAACTGGTGCATGTACTTGCCGTAGGATTTATTTCTCAGTTTTGGGAATAAAGCAAATCATAGCCCTCAGAAAAGTTGCACCTTTAGATAAAATATCTGTATGTATTCTGTAAGGAAAATATATGAGGAGCTAGTATGTCAGAACTCAGATTGTTTCACTAGTCACTTGCCTCAATACTGAAGCAGTAGAAACAATGATCATCCCCTCCACCCTCTTTGCTGTCTTAAGGGCTTCCAGAATTAACAGCATCTCGAGGTGCAACCCTGTGGTAAAAGGGGACTAGGATGAGAAAAAAGATGACTGGCTCTGGATAAGTGACCGCACCATCACAATTCTACACCTCTTCTCTTTTATGATTTGCGATACCTTCAATGATCTCATAATCTGTTAAAAAAAGTTGTCTTCTCTTATACTATGTTGGACTTGACCCTCTTTGCAGGTTCACACCCAAACGTTTTGCTTTCACTGCCCCTATTTTCTGAACCCGTTTTTGTTGGCTTTTAGGACTCTGTGCACTTTACTACTGCTAACCAGTGCTAAAGTGCTTGTGCTCTCTCCCTCAAACATGATGAAATTGACTTACACCTAATTGGCACATTTAGTTTACGTGTAAGTCCCTTACACACACCAATTCTCCAATTCCAAAACCTTTCCCTGGTCCTTCAACATTCTCTTTCCAAATCCTTCTTTCCACTCCTTTGGACATCAACCCTCTCGCTTTCTTCCACACATAACTTTGAACTGCACCTTTCCCGTGACACTGTTGGGCATGGTATGATAAGCCCAAACCAATTTCTCCACCACTCTCTTTGATTGATAACATTGGCCCAATGCCAGTTGTAGACCCTCCTTCTAAGATCTGTTCCACCTCTCCATGAGCCCATTACTCTGAGGAAAATAGACTGAAGACCTGATGTGCTCAACTCCATACAATCCGAAGAAATCTTTAATTTCCTGTGAAATGAACTGCACACCATTGTCTGTCACCATCTGCTCAGGTATCCCTTCCCTATGCCATAATTCTTCCAAGAATTTCATCACATCCGTAGACGTTAGATGATCTGTAAATTTTACCTGTGTCCACACCAAATAATAATCAATGGCCACCAGGGCAAATTTGGGACATGAACCCAATACTCGGTATGGACCAGAGATGTCCAAACCCAACTTCTTCCAAGGTGCATCCATTTTGTTCACTTCCCCTGGTGGGTACTCCACTGTCCTTTGTGATTTGTCACTCAATGCACATGATAAACAATCTCTTGTCGCCCTTTCCACCTCTTTGTTTAATCCTGGCCACCAGTAATCCGAGCTCACCTGGGCTTGGTTGAAGTCATGCCAGCGTGACCGTCGTGTGCCTAACTCACTATACAATTCCTCAATACCTCCGGTGTGACCAACAGCTCACCACTGAAAACAACGTCACTAATTACAGATATTTCCATGTCAACATTCCTGAATCACTCTTCTTTATCAGAAGCTTTACCCTTTGCCAGCCATCCTTTCACCATATACTCATTCACCTCCTGCAATGTAGCGTCCTAACTGATCACCTGTTCCCACTCCACATGAGATATCCAACCCTCAGTGAGTATCTCCACACTCGCCACAAGCAATGCTCCACGTCTTCAATCCCTCCATCCTCACTCTCCACCAGTTACCTTGACAAACAGTCAGAAACCAAATGTTTTCTTCCTGGTACATATTTCATTCTGAAAGTGTAGTCCATCAATCTCAAAACTCTACCTGTACCTTTCCTAGTAAACATATCCACCAAGGGTAGATGAACTGTGCAAATCACAAAATCCATATCCCACACGAACTTCCAAAAGTGACACACACCCCACCACATCCCAAACCTTCTCTTTCAATCGTAGAATATGACAACTCAGCACCTCTCAAAGGCCTTGAGGCATAAGCAATGGCCACCTCCTTTCCATCCCTGTGTTGCATCAAGACAGCATTCCAACCTATGCCACTAGCATCAGTGCATACTATACATCCATCTCTTATGTGAAATGGCTTTAATTCTGGGGCCACTGCAATACACTTTTCGATCAAGTCAAATTCCTTCTGACCTTCCCCACTCCATTCAAATTGACATTTCTTGCCTTGAGTTTTATCACACATATGGTTTTGTCAGCAAACATAAAAAAAAACATGAATAGGACCCTGCCAATCCAGGCAGCAGAACTTTTAACTGAAATGAATAATTTGGATACAGTTTGTGCCCTGGGGAGGTTTATCCAAAGAGCAAAAGAAAATTTGAAATGTGTTTAGTATCAATATGCCCTCCTGTTTGCACATTTTGAGTTAAGATACATGATTCAAAGGAAGGTTTAATGGTTCTAATCCAGAATTGTAAGTTGATGTATTAATTGCCTGTGCCTGGGGGAGTTTATATAAAATCTAAAGAAACCCGATCAGAGTCAGTAATGAAATGCTTGACTCATGGTATGTAAAGTGAGTTATTAGGGCTGAAACATGGAACAGGATTTTAAATCATGAATTTTAAGATGATGAGTTTAAGTAAAATATTATGATCTTAGGAATTGTATTTATGATGATATTATTAAATGTTTAAGGACTTTTGAGTCCAAATAAACTTTGTTTTGAACTGAACTGAACTGACTCTGCCAATCCTAAAAATGGCTTCAGCTGGCCTCTGTTCAGGGCACCGGTGCCTTTTCAATGGCCCTCACCAACTTCAATTTGGGTGTCACCCCCTGCTCATTTAATCAATGACCCAAGTATTGCACACCTTCCAACCCAATTTTGCACTTCTCATGCCTGATGGTCAATCCACACACCTGCACAGTTCTCAGCACTCTCCTCAACACCTCACCATGCTCTTCCATGTGCTTCCCAAAAACAAGGATGTCATCTTGGAAATAAGTCACCTTATCTCCTTTTCTTAAACAACTGGTGCATGGCCCTTTAAAATACCGCTGCCGTGCATCCTCGTTGCCACAAATTTGTCTACAGACTCTCCAGGCAACTGTGTTATTTTTTTTTCATTTATAACGCTCCACCACCTCATTCTTCTTTTTTCCAAAATTTAGATCCAATTTCTGCATTGCCAGTTCATAGTCATCTCCTTCTGAATCCTCATCACCTTCATCAGGTAATGATGGCAAGTATTTTAAAATACTTCTTCCTTCCACCTCTAAACAGTGTTTGAGCATTGCCAATTTTCGTGATGAGGTAAAGTCCTCACCACCCACAGCTTCCACATATGCTTGGAAACCTTCCTTGCAATCATCAAAAATAACACTTGGTTCTCCTGGCAAGTTAAAAAAATTGTGATGGTGCCATTAACCCTTCCATTGTACTACCAAATGCACTATATAAGTCTCACTACTGAGACTTTTGCTCCTTAAAAGGCAGAAGACGTTTTCCTTTTTTTTTTTTTTTACAAAGAGACAAGACCAAAAGGTGTGCGCATCAACACAAATGAGCACTTGAATTGCCAAAGTTGTTTATATTTTCCTTTTTTATTTTTTTTGTAAATTACCAACTTCACAAATTATTCCTGAAACTGCATGTACATAGTGTGCCTGTCACTGAAATCCTGGTAATATTATCACCCAGTCAGGTGAGGATCAGTTGGCAGGCAAAGCTTAACTCCCAGCTTCAGGTGAGCCTGTCACAGTAATGTGGAAACAAACACTGCGTTTCAGCAATCTCCCTTAAAAATGGCAGCACCTCAAAACGGGGTCACAAAAGTACATGTAATTAATAGGAACTTTCCGAAAGCCTCAAAATGGCTGCCTGACCTTTCTGTTAGTGTCTTTTTGGAAGTGTGTTGGGCTTGTATCATGATGCAACAACACCTTCAATATGGCCTCCTAGGAGTGTCGGTCTCCGCACTAGCAAACAGCTTCCACTCATGTGCAGACCTAAAACAAATATAAATTCATTGCTTTTCTCTTTTCTCTTTTTTTAAAAACTTTTTTTGAAACATTTCAAGAAATTAACAAATTTATCACCATAAGTACAAAAATTATACACACCAATGATTGTTAGACAGATACCCTACCAGGGGAAACAAATCTTTACATATATCAAAACCATACACAACACAACTCATACAATCTCATACAGACTCATACATCATTCATATTGAAACACATCTGAACGGAAAGGAGATTAAAGATAACACCATCTCCACGACCAAGAATGTATTATATGTTCACGGGTCTGAACAAAGTTTTTAAAAAAAGAAAAAAGAGAAAAGCAATGAATTTATATTTGATATTTACAGAAAAAATGTTTAAATAAGAAAATAAATAATATTGAATAAGTCAATGTTGTAAGTGTTGTTCACTCGATTGCACCTTTGTCAAGCCCATTCTATATTTAAAAATACCTACATAGAAAAGAAATATAGGTCTTGAGGGAGGTTTTTCATTATAAACTGCTGGTCTGCACGGGTGCACTCTTTTTGAGTTGCTGGTTCTCCTCATCACCATAGAAAGATGTGCCGATCACAACAGGCTGGTAAGGTAATTTAACTTAAGTATAGAGAACAACAGGAGTGAGCTGCCAGCCAGCTCTCCAACGGTCAAACCATCTCTCCGTCTTGATTCGAACTTTCACAACACAGGCAGCGTGGAGCCTAGCCTCACGCTTAATGTCTCATGAAGTAGACTCATGAGAGTCTAAATGCAACAGATGGCATGTGGGGTGTCTGAGGAATTGTAGTTTAAAACACTCTTTAGTGGTACAGGAGGATGTTGTTAAGTCACAATTCTGAAAATGCCACTTTTTAGAAAGTTGTCATTTTCTTGTCCTAACCATTTGGTGCCTGCAGCCTGCTCCTAAGTCACATGTTTTGGTGTAATTCACGGTTTGCATCTTTCATTCCTCCCAGACAGTATTACAATAGAGGGACTAGGTGTTGGCAGTGTGGGTAATTTCTGGCAGGATGGGGGTACGAAGCTGCCACCTACCACATTGGCACTTTAAAGACACTGGCTCAGCTCACACACAAACGACTTCACACTAGTCTTTTGTGCCCCCCAGACAGACTAGGACCAGGGCAGGGAGGCAGAAAATTCCAGACACCTGTATAGGGGGAAACCTCAGGAACTTCTCCAACTTCAAAGTGCTTACCAGGTACAGAAAGGGGACCATCAGTCCCACTCTTCACTGCACTCCTGGACTGGTGGATACCACAGAAGAATGACACCCTGCTGCTCTGCCCCTTAAGGCCTGCTCTACTTGCTGAGAAGGAAGACTGGACCTACTCCCTTCATCCCAGGCTGAGTGACTTCAAGGGTCAGTTGTCTGACCTCCTGTTCTGAGCTACAAGGACATAACAAGCTCCAAAGGCTTCCCTGCATGTGCTCAGCTGACCTGCTGCCTAGACCTGCAACTGGGACTGCCTGAGCCCTGCTGTTCTCTGCAAGAGTGAGTCCCTGTTCTCTAGGAGCCATCTCCCTAGGTCCTGGACCCCTGGATGACATCAGCGAGCACTCCTCTCATTGAAAAATGAAAAATACTGAAGTTTTTTGCTTTCACAACCAAGAATAGGCCCGATCTCGCCAAGATCTTGCTACCCACGTTGACCACCAACAATTGGGTCCAATGAAATTGTCTCTTCACCGCCACAGTGACCGACAATGAAGACTAGCACCGCAAGATGTGTACTTTGCACTACAGCATCAACAGCCCACGGTGGCCTTCAAAGCAAATCTCCAGCAATGATCGCCCGTGACCCCTGGCAGGATCTTCACGCTACAGTGACAACCATCTGCGATGCCTGGCCTCCTCTTCACTTTACAGCAACAACCATTAGCGATTCTCTCCCTGCTCCTCGTGGCCTCCTCCCCACCAAAAGGAACTCTTCACACTGGACTTTCGAAGGTAACTTTTCCAGTGGGACAAACCTGGTCCCTGTATCTGGCCCCCGCTCTATCATGGTCGACCTGAACTTGTGACTTTCACCCAGTCTCGCGCAAGCAGAGTGGCACTTTGTTGTTTTAGGTGCTATACTTCCCTTATATCTTTGAAATTGCAATTCTTTTGTTCTACTGATTGGATTTCCATTTTGGTGTCAAATGATGTAATAAATTCTATTACATTTTTCTAAATTGGTGTCGGACTTCTCATTTTTCAGTCAGAGGAGTGCACTCTGATGTCAGCCAGGGGTCCAGGACCAGGGGACGCATCTCTTGGGAACAGGGACTCACTCTAGGAGAGGCCATAAGAGCCAAGGCAGGTCCATTTGCAGGTCCAGGCAGATCAGATGGGGAGTTGCAGGGAGGCCTTTGGAGCTTGTTGTTTCCCTGTAGTCCAGAACAGGAGGTCACCACATCTGCCCTTGGAGTCACTCAGGTTAGCCTGGGAGGAACGGAACAGGGCCAATCTTCTTTTTCAGGGATCATGGCAGACCTCCAGCTTCAGGGTAGTCATTTGGGGAACAAGGCAGGACTCAAGCAGCAGGGCAGTCCGCTGGTAGGAACCGGGCAATCCTCTAAGGAACAATTAAGGCCTTAAGCAGCAGGACAGTCAAGAATTAAAGAAAAATAGTTTTTTATTGCCAATTTATCTATAACCATGTGCTGTGAATACATGTTTTTATAGACCTTATGAAATGTTTCAGCGGTTTCATAATGGGCAGTCTTGGTTACACAAATATTGAGCTAACAACAACTTTACCCTCTTTAACTATTAAGTTATTTTTCTATAGTTTTCCTGCCTTATTTTATCAACCATGAAATGTAGCCTCGAATCTGTATAAATTGCCCGTGGTATTATTCTTAATTCAAATTTAGCTTTAATAAAATCATTGATTGTGTCTAATTTAGCATTTATTTAATCATTAAATGGCCCTTGTGAATTGAATGTATAATATTTATGTTCTAGCTAATACTATGTAGAATCCACTTATATTTATTGTCTTTGAAGCTTTTATTTTTTGAAGAGTAACCGAAATTAAAAATTATTTAAACACACGTTTTAAGCATCCCAAATATTTTGAACAGAGGTTTCTCCTGGACCATTATGAGAAATAAAATCTTTTAGAAAACCTTTCAAAATCTTCATATGTTGAGTATGTTCCAAGTTATTTCATTTAAACTCCATCTATTATTACCATCTGTACGAGGAGGGATATGAAAATCTGAAAACATTGGGACTTGGCTAGAAATCAATTTAGGGCCAATTTCAGAGTGAAGAAAATTGTTTGTGATATTATTACTAGAAAAAAATAGCCTCTTCTGTATGTGTTGAATGAGCTGAGCAAGAGGGAAAATTCTCCTTAATCAGGATTACAAAACCTTCAAGAGTCAATTAAACCTACTTATGCATATTTTTATCAAATACTTAATTGAAATTTCCCTGTCGCATAGTAATGTTATTTCAGAGTTCTATTAACTTGTTCTTAATTTGAACCAAAAAGGACAAATTTGAATTATTGGACCATAATCATTTATTATACATCAAGGAATGTCATTAACCAATAAATCTAATAATGGGCACTTGACTTACAAATTCCTTTCTTCACATCTGATCTGTTTGAGAGATGATTTATGAAAGAATATGTTCAGTCCATTTTCTTTCTCAAGATCAGATAAAAACAAATATTACTTAGCAAAGATGTATTTAATTTCTTTGCTTTAACAATTGAAGTAGTGAAATATGAGCCTTAATCTAGTCATTGCTCTTTATGTAGTAATAGGATTATTCAGGAACTTAATACCCCAGGGCACTTTCTAACAATAGGAAAGTTAATAATAGACTATGTAAGTATGGTAATTCTATGACATTAAAAGAGAAATCAAACACTGTAAAAATATCTGTGAAAAGTAATACAGAAGAAAAAAACAAAACAAAGAAAATGTAGACAAGAGAATAAACAGTAAAACAAATGATCATTCAAAAGAGTACAAAATAAAGAATAAAGAAGCCACTGAAAAACATACCATCATGAAAACATGAGGTAACAGAGTAGTTAAGCTCCTGAGAAAATAGAAATTCTAGCATTCATCTGGTCCAGATGATGGAGACAATCAAGGTAATGATTACCTCACAAGATAAACAACATAGATATTACCTACTTTGGAAAAACAAAGGAAGTAAGTTACTCAAAATTTAACATTTGCTATCCATGAAGGGTCTTAGATTTCTAATATCTTCCAAAAGTATTTTCTTTTTAGGGTCTGAATTTTATATAAAAAGGAAATGATGGGCATTTTTGTGATTCTTTGGACGGAAGCCAAAGTACTGTTAGATCTTTCTTAGAATGTAATATCGAAGATGTAGATGTCACAGGTTTCTGACTAGCAGAACAGTGAATATCTTGTTTACTACTGTCTGCGGTAGACAGCTTAGTGTTTAACCCCTTCGATGCTCATGACGGAATGGTTCCGTCATGAGCATCGGTGCCCCTGTACTCATGACGGAACCATTCCGTCATGAGGCCAGGGGCACGAAATCCCTCTGCTGCAGACAGCAGAGGGATTTCTATTTCTCCCCTGTGACCTTGGGAGCTGGGGAAGAGCTTCCCCAGCTCCCGAGGCCTCCTCCCTGGTTTCTGTGCCATGACGATCAGCGCGCACGTCGCGCTGTCGTCATTGCACAGAAATCGAAACTGAAATGAGCCTTTAGGCTCATTTCCAGTTTCACTTCTATTTGCTCAGGGGGCTATCTCAGCCCCCCGTGCACGTAGAAAGACGGGAGAGGTATCATTGGAAAGGGGAGAATCTCCCCTTTCCAATGGTTCCCCTCCCCAGTGGATCCCTGCAAGGGACTTCGCTTCCCCCATAAAGAAATGGGCACAATTCAGTCTGCATCTGGGGGGCAGATGGGGGCATTAGCCCCCAATCTGCACCCCCGGGGGGGGCAAAAAGCCCACTAGTCGCCAGGTATTTTTTTGGGCAAATTTGAATTAGGGTGGGGGCTGCCCAAAACGGGCATGCCCATGCCCCCACCCCCTCCCCCGCAAAAATTACAGCCTTCCTGCCCACCCTGAGGGGCAGATGGGGCAGGAGCCCCCAATCTGCCCCCCCGGGCGGGCAAAAAGCCCACCAGGCGCCAGGGATTTTTTTGGGCAAATTTTAATTAGGGTGGGGGCTGCCCAAAATGGGCATGCCAATGCCCCCACCCCCCACCCGCAACAATTACAGCCTTTCTGCCCCCCCTGGTGGGAAGATGGGGCAGTAGCCCCCAATCTGCCCCCCAGGGGGGCAAAAAGCCCACTAGACGCCAACGATTACACTGGCTTTTTTATGTGTGGGGGTGGGGCTGCCCAGAATGGGCATTCCAATGCCCCTACCCCCCAAAAAATTGCCACAGTGTTTCTGCCCCCCTTGGTGGCATATCGGGGCAACCCCACCCCCCGATATCCCCCCCCCAGGGTGGCAAAAAGCTGACTAGGCACGGATCAATTTTTAGAAATATGCCTACCTGTGGATTTTGGGCCCTAGCACAGCCGGCACATAGGGAAACCTAGCAAACCTGTACATTTTTGAAAACTAGACACCCAGGGGAATCCAGGATGGGGTGACTTGACTGGCTCTCACCAGGTTCTGTTACCCAGAATCCCTTGCAAACCTCAAAATGTGTATAAAAAACACATTTCCCTCACATTTCTGTGGTGGAAAGTTCTGGAATCTGTGTGGATCCACAAAATTCCACTCACCCCGCATTTCCCAAAGTCTTCCGAGAAAAATGGTACCTCACTTGTGTGGGTGGGTCAAGTACCCGCGACAGGCAAAGGCCCAAAACCTAGTGAGGCGACATCAAAATTACCTATCAAAAACCAACCTGGTTTTGCATGGGGGGTTACCTGGGTTTTTGGCCCCGGGGTCGGCGGCCATTTAGGAAAACCTACCAAACCCACACATTTCTGAAAACTAGACACCCGGGGGATTCCAGGGAGGTATGGCTAGCATGGATCTCCCAACGTTTTCTTACCCAGAATCCCCTGCAAACCTCAAATTTAGCTGAAAAAAATCACTTTTTACACACATTTTTGTGTGGGAAAGTTGTGGCATCACTGGGCTGACACAAATTTCCTACCCCCCAGCATTCCCCCATGGCTCCCGATAAAAATGGTGCCTCACTCGTATGGGAGGCCCAAGTACCCGTGACCGGCAAGGGCCCAAAACGTATTGAGGCAACATCAAAATTGCCTATCACAAAACGACCTGGTTTTGCAAGGGTGGTCCCATGACTTTTTGGCCCGGGGCTCGGCGGCCACCTAGGGAAACCTACCAAACCCAAACATCTCTGAAAACTAGACACCTGGGGGATTCCAGGGAGGTATGGCTTGCGTGGATCCCTCAAAGTTTTCTTACCCAGAATCCCCAGCAAACCTGAAATTTAGCTGAAAAAATCACTTTTTTCACACATTTGTGTGTGGGAAAGTTGTGGCATCACCGGGCTGACACAAATTTCCAACCACCCAGCGTTCCCAGGTCTCCCGATAAAAATGGTGCCTCACTCGGGTGGGAGGCCCAAGTACCAGCGACAGGCAAGGGCCCAAAACGTATTGAGCGACATCAAAATTGCCTATCACAAAACGACCTGATTTTGCAAGGGGGTCCCATGACTTTTTGGCCCGGGGCTCAGCGGCCACCTAGGGAAACCTACCAAACCCACATATTTCTGAAAACTAGACACCCGGGGATTCCAGGGAGGTATGGCTTGCGTGGATCCCCAACGTTTTCTTACCCAGAATCCCTGCAAACCTGAAATTTTGCTGAAAAAATCACTCCAGCGTTTGCCCAGGACTCCCGATAAAAATGGTGCCTCACTCGGGTGGCAGGCCCAAGAACCTGCGACAGGCAAGGGCCCAAAACGTATTGAAGCGACATCAAAAATTGCCTATCACAAAATGTTTTGGGCCCTTGCCTGTCGCGGGTACTTGAGCCTCCCACCCGAGTGAGGCACCATTTTTATCGGGAGTCCTGGGGGAACGCTCGGTGGTAGGAAATTTGTGTCAGCCCGGTGATGCCACAACTTTCCCACACACAAATGTGTGATAAAAGTGTTTTTTTCAGCAAAATTTCAGGTTTGCAGGGGATTCTGGGTAAGAAACGTTGGGGGATCCACGCAAGCCATACCTACCTGGAATCTCCCGGGTGTCTACTTTTCAGAAATGTGTGGGTTTAGTAGGTTTCCTAGGTGGCCGCGAGCCCCGGGCCAAAAGTCATGGGACCCCCTTGCAAAACCAGGTCGTTTTGTGATAGGCAGTTTTGATGTCGCCTCAATACGTTTTGGGCCCTTGCCTGTCGCATGTTCTTGGGCCTCCCACCCGAGTGAGGCACCATTTTTATTGGGAGACCTGGGGAACGCTGGTGGTAGGAAATTTGTGGCAGCCCAGTGATGCCACAGCTTTCCCACACACAAATGTGTGAAAAAGTGATTTTTTCAGCAAAATGTCAGGTTTGCAGGGATTCTGGGTAAGAAAACGTTGGGGGATCCACGCAAGCCATACCTCCCTGGAATACCCCGGGTGTCTACTTTTCAGAAATGTGTTGGTTTGGTAGGTTTCCCTAGGTGGCCGCCGAGCCCCAGGCCAAAAAGTCATGGGACCCCCCTTGCAAAACCAGGACGTTTTGTGATAGGCAATTTTGATGTCGCCTCAATACGTTTTGGGCCCTTGCCTGTCGCGGGTACTTGGGCCTCCCACCCAAGTGAGGCACCATTTTTATCGGGAGACCTGGGGGAACGCTGGGCGGTAGGAAATTTGTGTCAGCCCGGTGATGCCACATGTTTCCCACACACAAATGTGTGAAAAAAGTGATTTTTTCAGCAAAAGTTCAGGTTTGCAAGGGATTCTGGGTAAGAAAACGTTGGGGATCCATGCAAGCCATACCTCCCTGGAATCCCCTGGGTGTCTAGTTTTCAGAAATGTGTGGGTTTGGTAGGTTTCCCTAGGTGGCCGCCGAGCCCCGGGCCAAAAAGTCATGGCACCCCCCTTGCAAAACCAGGTCGTTTTGTGATAGGCAATTTTGATGTCGCCTCAATTTTTATCGGGAGACCTGGGCGAACGCTGGGTGGTAGGAAATTTGTGTCAGCCCGGTGATGCCTCAACTTTTCCACACACAAATGTGTGAAAAAAGTGATTTTTTTCAGCACAATTTCAGGTTTGCAGGGGATTCTGGGTAAGAAAATGTTGGGGGATCCACGCAAGCCATACCTCCTGGAATTCCCCGGGTGTCTACTTTTCAGAAATGTGTGGGTTTGGTAGGTTTTCCTAGGTGCCGGCAGAGCTGGGGTTCAAAAACTACAGCTAGGCACTTTGCAAAAAAAGGGTCATTTTTCACTGTGAAAATGTGGTGTGTCCACGTTGCGTTTTGCGCTGTTTCCTGTTGCGGGCACTAGGCCTACCCACACAAGTAAGGTACCATTTTTCTCTGAAGACTTTGGGGAACGCGGGGTGGGTGGAATTTTGTGGATCCACGCCGATTCCAGAACTTTCCGCCACAGAAAATTGAGGAAAATGTGTTTTATTTGACAAGTTTTTAGGTTTGCAAGGGATTCTGGGTAACAGAACCTGGTGAGAGCCAGTCAAGTCACCCCATCATGGATTCCCCTGGGTGTCTAGTTTTCAAAAATGTATAGGTTGGCTAGGTTTCCCTAGGTGCCGGCAGAGCTAGGGTTCAAAAACTACAGCTAGGCACTTTGCAAAAAAAGGGTCGTTTTTCACTGTGAAAATGTGGTGTGTCCACGTTGCATTTTGCGCTGTTTCCTGTTGCGGGCACTAGGCCTACCCACACAAGTGAGGTAACATTTTTCTCGGAAGACTTTGGGGAACGCGGGGTGTGTGGAATTTTGTGGATCCACGCAGATTCCAGAACTTTCCACCACAGAAAAATGAGGAAAATTTGGTTTTTTTGACAATTTTTTAGGTTTGCAAGGGATTCTGGGTACCAGAACCTGGTGAGAGCCAGTCAAGTCACCCAATCCTCGATTCCCCTGGGTGTCTAGTTTTCAAAAATGTATAGGTTTGCTAGGTTTCCCTAGGTGCCGGCAGAGCTAGGGTTCAAAAACTACAGCTAGACACTTTGCAAAAAAAGGGTCATTTTTCACTGTGAAAATGTGGTGTGTCCACATTGTGTTTTGCGCTGTTTCCTGTCGCGGGCACTAGGCCTACCCACACAAGTGAGGTACCATTTTTTTTGGAAGACTTTGGGGACGCGGGGTGGGTGGAATTTTGTGGATCCACGCAGATTCCAGAACTTTCCACCACAGAAAAGTGAGGAAAATGTGGGTTTTTGGACAATGTTTTAGGTTTGCAACGGATTCTGGGTACCAGAACCTGGTGAGAGCCAGTCAAGTCACCCCATCCTGGATTCCCCTGGGTGTCTAGTTTTCAAAAATGTATAGGTTTGCTAGGTTTCCCTAGGTGCCGGCAGAGCTAGGGTTCAAAAACTATAGCTAGGCACTTTGCAAAAAAAGGGTCATTTTTCACTGTGAAAATGTGGTGTGTCCACGTTGCGTTCTGGGCCGTTTCCTGTCGCGGGCACTAGGCCTACCCACACAAGTGGGGTACCGTTTTTCTAGAAAGACTTTGCGGAACGCGGGGTGGGTGGAATCTTGTGGATCCACGCAGATTCCAGAACTTTCCACCACAGAAAAGTGAGGAAAATGTGTTTTTTTTGACACTTTTTTAGGTTTGCAAGGGATTCTGGGTAACAGAACCTGGTGAGAGCCAGTCAAGTCACCCCATCCTGGATTCCCCTGGGTGTATAGTTTTCAAAAATGTATAGGTTTGCTAGGTTTCCCTAGGTGCCGGCAGAGCTAGGGTTCAAAAACTACAGCTAGGCACTTTGCAAAAAAAGGGTCATTTTTCACTGTGAAAATGTGGTGTGTCCACGTTGCATTTTGCGCTGTTTCCTGTCGCGGGCACTAGGCCTACCCACACAAGTGAGGTACCATTTTTCTCGGAAGACTTTGGGGAATGCGGAGTCGGTGGAATTTTGTGGATCTACGCAGATTCCAGAACTTTCTACCACAGAATAGTGAGGAAAATGTGTTTTTTTTACCATGTTTTAGGTTTGCAAGGGATTCTGGGTACCAGAACCTGGTGATAGCCAGTCAAGTCAACGCATCCTGGATTCCCCTGGGTGCCTAGTTTTCAAAAATGTATAGGTTTGCTAGGCTTCCCTAGGTGCCAGCAGAGCTAGGGTTCAAAAACTACAGCTAGGCACTTTGCAAAAAAAGGGTCATTTTTCACTGTGAAAATGTGGTGTGTCCACGTTGCGTTTTGCGCTGTTTCCTGTCGTGGGCACTAGGCCTACCCACACAAGTGAGGTACCATTTTTCTCGGAAGGCTTTGGGGAACGCGGGGTGGGTGGAATTTTGTGGATCCACGCAGATTCCAGAACTTTCCACCACAGAAAAGTGAGGAAAATGTGTTTTTTTTGACAATTTTTTAGGTTTGCAAGGGATTCTGGGTACCAGAACCTGGTGAGAGCCAGTTAAGTCACCCAATCCTCGATTCCCCTGGGTGTCTAGTTTTCAAAAATGTATAGGTTTGCTAGGTTTTCCTTGGTGCCGGCAGAGCTAGGGTTCAAAAACTACAGCTAGGCACTTTGCAAAAAAAGGGTCATTTTTCACTGTGAAAATGTGGTGTGTCCACGTTGCGTTTGGCGCTATTTCCTGTCGCGGGCACTAGGCCTACCCACACAAGTGAGGTACCATTTTTTTTTGGAAGACTTTGGAAAACGCGGGGTGGGTGGAATTTTGTGGATCCACGCAGATTCCAGAACTTCCCACCACAGAAAAGTGAGGAAAATGTGGGTTTTTTGACAATTTGTTAGGTTTGCAAGGGATTCTGGGTACCAGAACCTGGTGAGAGCCAGTCAAGTCACCCCATCCTGGATTCCCCTGGGTGTCTAGTTTTCAAAAATGTATAGGTTTGCTAGGTTTCCCTAGGTGCCGGCAGAGCTAAGGTTCAAAAACTATAGCTAGGCACTTTGCAAAAAAAGGGTCATTTTTCACTGAGAAAATGTGGTGTGTCCACGTTGCGTTTTGGGCTGTTTCCTGTCGCGGGCACTAGGCCTACCCACACAAGTGGGGTACTGTTTTTCTCGAAAGACTTTGGGGAACGCGGGGTGGGTGGAATTTTGTGGATCCACGCAGATTCCAGAACTTTCCACCACAGAAAAGTGAGGAAAATGTGATTTTTTTGACACTTTTTTAGGTTTGCAAGGGATTCTGGGTAACAGAACCAGGTGAGAGCCAGTCAAGTCATCCCATCCTGGATTCCCCTGGTTGTCTAGTTTTCAAAAATGTATAGGTTTGCTAGGTTTCCCTAGGTGCCGGTAGAGCTAGGGTTAAAAAACTACAGCTAGACACTTTGCAAAAAAACGGTCATTTTTCACTGTGAAAATGTGGTGTGTCCACGTTGCGTTTTGGGCCGTTTCCTGTCGCGGGCACTAGGCCTACCCACACAAGTGAGGTACCATTTTTATCGGGAGACTTAGGGTAACACAAAATTGTAGATCAACTGTTATTATCTTTTGACTTTCGATGCATTTCTGCCTTCCAAATGAAAGACAATGTGTAAAAAAGAAGTCATTTTGAAAAATTACCTATAATTCTCATGCTAGTATGGGTACTCCCAATTTCGGAAATGTGGAAATATCTACTGTTTCTAAACTCTATATTTTGTTCCCATTTCAGAAATACATAGGTGTTTTTCATACCGATTTTTCCATGTATAAATTTTCCCAGAATAATTGCTATATACCCGGGACATAATAAAAAACCATTGCAAGACGCTGCTCAGTTATTGGCTCTGGGTTCGTCGGGTTCTTGGTGAACCTACAAGTCCTATATATCACCACAACCAGAAAGGTCCAGCGGATGTAATGGTATATTGCTTTCAAATAGCTGTCATAATTAGAAGAAGTTACAGGTGAAAACGTTGACACAAATGGCTGTTTTTTTCAACTAATTTTCAAATTTTTCCTTTATTTAACTGTTTGTTTCTATAAAGAAAACTTGAAGGATCTACACAAATAACCCCTTGCTGAATGCAGAATTTTGTCTACTTTTCAGAAATGTTTGGATTTCCAGGATCCATTATTGCTTTCATACCCATTTCTACCATTAACTGGAAGGAGTTTGAAAGCACAAAAAATAGCAAAAATAGGCTATGTCCCAGAAAAATGCCAAAACTGTGTACAACATTTTGGTTTTCTGACAAAAGTCTGCTTGTCCCTGAAATCTGGGAAGATGGTGATTTCAGCACCACAACCCCTTTTTTGATGCCATTTGCAGGGTAAAAACAAGACGCTTTCATCTGTAGCCCTTTTTACGCATTTGTCCCAAAAAAAACAAAATTTTGCTGTATTTTGGCTAATTTCTGGGTCCCCTCCAGGGGAATCCCCAAACCCTGGGTACCTTTAGAATCCCCATGATGTTGGAAAAAATGGACGCAAATTTGGCATGGATACCTTATGTGGTCAAAAGGTTACAGGGGCCTAAGCGCGAACTACCCCAAATAGCCAAAAAAAGGCTTAGCACAGGAGGGGAAAAGGCCTAGCAGCGAAGGGGTTAATAACAGGCCTCTGCCAGTAAATAAATCTGATTATTAGATGCGATTTTCAATTTGACAACATATTTATATATTTTTAATTCTTTTCATAAACCATCAATGACAGTTATATTAATTCAGTAACTAAAATGATTTATAACAAGAAACACAATACTGCTATGTAAGTGGCCTTAAGTAGATTAAGCAAGGCCATTGAGAATTAACTCTCCCACATTTACCTGAAAGCATACATCACCTGAGGTGATCACTACTAACAGACAAACGCATGTCCCCCAAATTAAAGAGCCAACACCAAATACAATATTTGAAATTTGGTAAACACTGTTAAAATGACAGATGAGAAACTCTTTAATCAAGTATCTCCATTGCCATTACTGGAGGTCTGATATGCCATTGAAGCTCATAAATCACACACACATATCTAGCTCCAAGGAAATTCAGGCATTATTATGAGTAACCATAATTCTTAGTTGTAAGAAAAGAGGGTTTTTTGCAGATGTCCCCCCACCATTTGCCCCATTGGACTACTAGATGTTGGTTTTTGATTCTGACAGTGCTCTGAAGCCTGCTACCCAGGCTCCAGTGCCAGTGCTCCTTCCCTAAAACTGTTATGTGTGAATTGGGCAATCCAAACTGACAGAGACTTTACCCCCTTATAGGTCCCTAGTATATGGTACCAGGGGTACACATGGCATAGGTGGTAAAGGGGGTCACCAGGGCTGAAGAACAGTTTTGTGCCACTCTGAACTCACCTGTGCCCTCACCATGTGTGGCACAGTCAAATGCACTGCTTTTAGTATATGCCACTCACACTTAGAGAAGGCCTCCTGTACCCAGGAGGCAGGTGCAGTACATTAAGGGAGTAGACATGCCAGTGCAAGCTTATATGTCTCTATAGTGTCTTTACCATTAAATTGCACTATAAGTGAGAGGCTGTCCATAGGATAACATGGGGCTTGCACCCGGGCAGATCCAGGTTGCTAGCTCCTTTATCGTGCCACCTAAATATGCCCAGTTTGGTGTCAAACGATGTACCTTCTCTCCCCTGACATGAATCTGGTGTCCAGGGAAGGCTGGCATGCACCCAGGTGGCACCCTAGAGGGTACCACCTGGTTGCCCCAGCTTCACTGTGCTCTGGCTGACCAGTCCGCGCTTTCCCATGCCTGCTGTCACCAAGACAGGATACTCACCTCCTGCCAGGCAGTGTAATTATTCCCAGGAACAAAGGCTGGGAAGGAAGGAGGTCACACCTCCCTCCTCCCCAGCAGGCAATAGAAGTGACACATCAGAGCTGTGAGCTTCAAAGGATGCACCGCCTCTGATATGCATCTGGGCTATCCCCCTGATGAGGAAGCAGCCCTCCCCTTGCCCTAGGCACGCTTGCACCCGAGCAAGGTGGAAAATAGCTATGCAGGAGGTGTAAACACCCATGAAGGCCGGCTACAACTTTATGGTGGGCAGCCTGGTATGTGCACCTAAAAAGGAACTTTGCCATCTTTAGGAGGGTAGAAATAGTGGGTTTTGGGTAGAAAAGGTGACCTATAGCATGGGATGTGGTCACCTCAGGGGCAGATTAGCTGCAGGGACTAGCTGCCCAGAGGCTACTAGCTCCCACACCATTAACCCCCCTATATCTAGGATTTAAGGGACCCCCCCTTGACACCATAACCTCAGAGTTGAACAACTTACTTCAAGGAAGGTCCAGGAGGAGATCTGTGTCGCCGACAACAGGACTTTGACCACTGCACCAAAGCAAAAGAGGGATACTTTGTCCCTGAGGAAACAGGCTTGAAACTGAATGAGCAACCCTACTCCTTGGCTAAAACTCGGCACTCCATGGCAAAGGGACCCCTGTAGAAGCCAAAAGCACCTTCAGTCTCCCTTGGACTAGTGGGACTAGTCCCCTGCAAACTACAGAATTGCTGGCCCTCAGGCACTCCGAGAGATCGCCCAAATACAGATTGTCCAGTGCATTATGGGAGTTATGAAAAAGAAATAGGGCAGTGGACCAAGCCTAAATGCCACACCCTCACTGATATCTCCCCAAAGAGAATTTATAAACTAATAAAGTCTGTTTGGAAATGTGTGCACACACTGAAGACACCCTCTGCCCAAAAAATGCCAACCTAGGTTAGGGAAAACAACGAATTATAGAGAACAATGGTGCACCACTTTGGCAATGTCTATATAAGTACAAAGTATATCCACAAACTTCCAAAGGTTATTAGAAATATTTTTCTTTTTATTGTTGCTTCTTAGGTATGTGCCAAGGAAAAGCAGCCAGCGCGTTTCATCCGCATGAAGGTGGACTTCTTCAGGGCTGTAACATGATAAATATACACAAAAAGAGTTTTTATAAAACAAAAACACAGATAATAAAGAACATCTGAACAAAAGAAAACGACAAACATTCGTGTAAACATTGACCTACACATATAACTAAATATGACAAATATACAACAACATGTTAAAATTACACATCAAGAATATGTATAAGAACTTGAGATGACAAACAAGTCAAACTCCACTAAAGTCAACAATGCACTGACATAAAGCCAAGAAGAATACGAGAAATATAAACATAACGAGTATAGTATATGTACAGTGAATTTGAGAGCCACTTGTGAGTTAAAAAGATATATAAGGTAAAAAGTTGTGGAGGGTTTTAGACATGCTTGATAGGACCAATCAGTCACGAACAATCCTATCCAAAATTCATTCCAAAACAGTTATTTTTATACATTATAGCATATACAAATGTTGCATGGGGAATGAGCAACACTGTGTAGTTAAAAAATGGGGAAAGGATTTGGACATGTTCGACAAGAACAGACAGTAATGGACAAACTATCCCCAATTAATTTAAATGCAGCTATGTTCATGCATTACAATGTGTTTATAACTATCACATGGAAAGGTGGAAAAAACCCTCATGTTATTAACTATAAACATCAATCATATTCATTGGAATAGCAAAACAGTATTTAGGGCCAGATGTACGACCAATTTTGCGAGCGCAAAATTGGTCGCAAACCGATTTGCGCATGCAAAATTGGCCGTACCAAATGTACGAAAGGCACTTGCTAAACCAAAAATAGCGATGCGAATGAATACCTACTCGCAATAAAAGCAACCGGTATTTGCGCACCAAAAATAGCGAATTGCAATTTGGGAATCGCAAATTACAATGTACAGACCAGTCGCAAATAACGAATATGCGCAAAATGGCCCGTTTGTGAATGCAATTTACCATGAATCAGAAACAGGTGGTAACCAGGCCAAACCTATAAAAAACTGTCCCAGAATGCATCAGAAACCTTTCCACAATGGCTGCCTGCCCTGTACATGATAGCGAGGAGGATGTGGATACTGGCTGCTCAGCAGAGGAGGCAGAGACAGGAGAGGATATTCAGAGTCAGGCTAACCTTGATTGAGAATACAGAGGAGGAGATATATGACCAGTACAGGCTGAGTAGCACTGTCATCCTAGACCTCATAGACACCTTAAAGCCACAATTGGAAAGCAGAATCCTGCACATCATTGCAATCCCCACACATCCGAAGGTGTTATGCATCATCCACCTATTGGCCACTGGTAGCTACCAAGATGTCATTGCAGTGGCTGGAGGTGTGTCGCAGAGTGCGCTTCCGCGTTTCTTTCACAATTACCTAGATGCCATGCTACACCACATACATCAACATATCTATCTGCCCAGGGATGATGTGGAACTGGAAAATACAAAACTGTGATTTTACAGAATAGCAAGGTTTCCACAGGTCATAGGGTGCATAGATGAGACCCATGTGCCCATATGTCCCCCATCCCGCATAGAATACATATTATGCAATAGGAAGAGCACACATTCCCTCAACATCCAAGTTGTCTGTGACACAAACAACATCATCACAGACATTGTGGCCAAATATCCTGGGAGCACCTATGACTTATACAACTTCAGACACAGTGGCATATACCACAAACTAGAAAGAGGTGACTTTGATGAAGGATACCTACTAGGTACTCATATGTCATGTCAACACTGAAATGTATTTGCACTTTCATGTCTCTCTGCATGTTGCCTCACCATCATATTTTCATTACCAGGTGACAGCGCGTATGCCCTGCGGCCATGGATACTCACACCTTACCTGTCACCAAACAACCCGAATAAGACACAGTACAACATAGCACATAGGCGCACCAGGTCTGTGTTTGAGCGCACTTTTGGCATCCTAAAATCACGCTTCAGGTGCCTTCACAAGAGTGGCGGAGCCCTGCAGTATGCACCTGAGACAGTCTGCAAAATAGTGGCAACATGTGCCATGCTCCACAACATGACCTGCAGGGGTGGCTTGCCCATAGATGTGTCTGACTCAGATTTGGAGGATGATGACCCTGGACCACCTGCCCAACAGCAAAGGGATGGTAGCTCTGCAGCAGAGGGGAGGAGGTGCAGGGACCAGATAGCCACAATTATTTTTCCAGGTACGTCCAAACTAAAGACACACTGCCCTCTACAAAAGACAGGTCAAAATGTGAATGTTACTTTGAATTTGGCTTTAATGTGCAAGCTTGCACAAACAAAATATGAACAACCTGTCCATATAAAAATGCACAAACAAACCAATGCAGCAGTGTATTGTGGTTACAGCACCACAAATGCAAACAATGCTATGGGCCCACGACTGTGCAGTTACTGTCCACAAGTCACTTCCTGCCTTTACGTTCAGCCTGGGTAGAGCTTGCAACTGGTATACCTGCCTGTCGGCTGCTGCTTCTCCGCAGCATTGGTGTGTCCGCTGCAGACATGCTACTGTGGCTTGAGATCTCACTGTCAGCTCCCTCAGTTGCACCCCCACTGGCAAACATGTGAGTTTGCAGTGTCTCCACTGCTGCTGTAATTTGTTTCAGGCCGCAAGCCACATCACCACTGTAGAGGCCCATCTGCACCTGGAGCCCCAGTGTATATTTTTTCATTTTTTGTTATATGTGTAGGCCAATGTTTACACTTATGTTTGTCACTTGTTTTGTTAAGATATTCTTTATTGTCTGTGTTTTCTGTTTTTATAAAAACTCTTTTTGTGTATATTTATCATGTTACAGCCCTGAAGAAGTCCACCTTCGTGTGGACGAAATCCATTGCCTGCATTATTGGAGTTGTAGTCTTGCCTGCCCCGAAGTTTCAGGCCACTACGCCACTCCCCTGGACCCAGTGAAGTGCCAGAAGCTTTTCACTGTGCTTACTGCTATGAAGGATTGTTGGTCTCAAGCCCGGTAACTGACTCCTTAAATTGATGCTGCATGAGGAGGTATTCCACAACACCTGCGACTGACAACGGAAACAACCCACCGCCTTGTGATTTTGCATTTTCTTTTCAGCAGCAATGTTCCAGTGGTAAAAACAGCTTTATAGTGGGTCCTGTTCAGCACCAACGACAGCCAGGACAACTCTGCACCCAGACACCATGGGTAAGGTCAAATTGAACTGACTGTTGGGGCCTGCCCTGGGACCCGCACCACCTTTACCCTGTAAGGGTACAAGGCAGCTCACCCCCTAAGTGACCAATTGTCACTAGTAGTTCTTGCATTGACAGCAATGAAAACATTCTCACTTTATTTTACTGCTTGATTTTATATTGCTTTGAAGATCCATAACTCTAGTTATATGTATGCTATTTTGTTCATTTTGGTGTCTTAATTAAGATACAAATACACTCTAGGCCTGATTCACAAAGGGCCTCAGCACTCATGGCGAAGGTCACGCAGTCATGGGGGGTTCTCCGCACTTGTAGCGGAATCTCTGCAAAGAGAGTTCTCGTTGCAGAGATTCTGCTCTGTTGCGGAGACTCCCCCATAACTTTGGGGCCTTCGCCAGGAGTACGGAAGCGCTTTGTGAGTCAGGCCCTCTATTCTTATCAATTGATGTTGGATTTTTATGGAGTCATGTCAATTACTTATGAGCCATAAGGGTACTGTAAAATGCTTAACACATGTTCCTCTCATAAAGCCTGACTGCTCTTTGCCACTCTACCAGGACTGAGCTAAGGATTTATTAGTGTTAATCTGAGGACCATCTTTGAGGTATTGTGATAATATTACATGGAAAAGCTACCCAGCCATATCACATAATATTCCACTTTTCTACATTAATATATTCTAAAAGAAAGAGAAACATTCAGGATATATCAAGTATTCTAGTACCACCAGAAGCACTCTTTGTAAGAGAAGGCAGTTACTTCAATGACAAAATGGACATCTTGATAAACCTCTTGATAAACCACTACCCTATCTACTGAAAAAAAGAGACTGAAGATAGTAATTTAAAAAAAACATTCCTGCTGAGTTGCATGAAAAGGATACCTGAAGGCATACAAAATAGTATCAGTGGTTGCCTCAAATTTTAACCGAATAATGATGAAAATAAAAAATGTTCACCTGCACATTCATTCTTCCTAGTGAGATGGTTCCAATTATAAACAATATATTTAAATGCAATTTCATAGTTTCAAGATCCAGTAATCTGGTCAGAATGCCTTGGGATACATATATTGGGTGCTATATATAGTTTACAAAAATATGGCTCCATTCGAGTTAATAATAGAAAATCTATCTATTCTTGTAAAGGATATTTAAGACACAGTATTTACGTCAAACAATGTTTATGTCTAATATAATCTGACATGAACACTAAAATACAAACCCTGAGAACTGGACTATTTATTGTGCGCTTGGCACGATTTTGACATCGATACAAGCATTTTGCACCTTATGGTGGTCACATAAAGCTCTGTCTGCTTGGGAGGTGTGCCGCATTGCTGTCATCTGACTCAGCGGCAAGCAACACTCCTTCATAAGTTAATTGTTTTTAATCAACAAGGAAATGTTTGCATCACATTTTGGTTTACGTGTGGTGGGCCAAGTGCCTGCCACAGTGTTATGATATGTAATGTACCCCAATTTAGGCCTGGGTACTCTCCTAAACTTTGACCTACATTTACCCTGCCATTGTACTACAGGTTTGGTGCTGACCTTTTACCTAGATTAGGTGCTGCATCAATGTCGTGTGGTTTTCTCTGAAAACAAGCCTCATTTATTATGCATGAGGATTCTCAGAATCCCAGCAGGATTACCATCTTCTGCATAATAACTATGTATAAGGTTGATCACTTTTGTCATCCTCGGCCGACATGACACAGCAAAGTGGAACCCCTGAGGGTAGCTTTTGGGTATATAGGCACCATATCTTTGCTGGGACAGACAGAGGAGAAAAATGTCCATGCTGACACGAGACGCTAAGGTTCCTGCACGCAGACACTCCAGCACGCAGTGGTCTGACATCCCTAGCGTGGTGTCCATCTTGAGACCAAGACAGGGCCCTTCGTTCTCTCATTTCAGGTAATGGGGTTGGCTCTATCCTAGGGGGATTCTTGGCTATACATGTCATGTTCGAGAGTTGCCCGAAACTATTTTCTCCTTGGTAAGAGGAGTTAATGGTGGCACTGTGAGCTAGCTGGTATACAGGCGAACATATCCGGTGGCAGTGTCTGGAATCAGTCTGGACACCAGTCCCACAGTTTATGTTGTCTAAACGTGCAGATCCTATATAGATTTATAGGAACTACACCACATGGCGCTGCCAACATGGGTTTGGTTCTTATTTAATGGTCAAATCTGAGTAGTTCAGTCATGCTTTCTCAGAGACCCCTACTCACATCTACCCGAAGACATCTGGAGTGGGGAGGGAAAATCTGCTGCAGCTGAGTAGGAATATCCTATGTATTGGCTGTAGGTTTGTTCAAGCTTGAAGAACAATAGTTCCCTATTGTGCATAAAACCTTATCTCAGTCTCCTTGAAACTCTTTTCAACAATGTCTGTCGAAGAGGACGCTGTGGCAGCATTACGAATGAATTCAGTAGGAGAAGGGGAACAAGAAGGTGCTAGAAACATTTCAGAAAATGTCAGAACTGCCCTTACTTTTAAATTAGCAGAATTTGGAGACACAGCAAGAGGTGGGACAGAAATCTTTGTGATTGAGGCACGCAAGTCATTCAGGACAGAAGTTTTCAATTCATGGGTCAAATTCCCACCAGCAGATGCATGCACAAATACATTTTATTCATCCACTGAAGATGAAATACCAGGTGAACACTGTCCATATGAGGACATTGAAGTTCGGCTCACCTACCAGGAGCACATAAACTGGTTTAAAGGTGCCCTCCCACACACCACAGAAAAAGTGAGACTCGGTCCGCTCAGCAGAGATGGAGCGACTTGGCCGGTCCTAGCAGCTTCCACTCCGCATCCAGACGTTGACACATTGCCAATAGCAGACTTACGTCCACTTCACAAAGAAATAATAAAACTTTACAGAAATCTGACACAGTTCGTTATGAGAACACTCACACTTCAACCAACAAGTGTTACACCAGCAGGACAAATACAAGGAACTGCAACTAAAATAACTCCACAAACGCTGAACGCAGTTATGGGTAGAATGCCCACTAAATGCAAGCAAATGCCATTGTGGATAGCTCAGAAAATCACACAATTAGAGGCAGTGTACCCAGATACAGGCCCCTAAAGAAAAACACAGAATACTAACAATATGCTCACCAATGGGGATAGCTCCCTTGATAGAGGATTGTACCTCTTGGGGTACAGTTTTCGCTGCCATCTATGGGAAACAGCCTTTACAATGATAGCGTTACAACACATGCCATTACAACGCATGTCGTTACAACGTGAACGGCTTGTTGCAGGGGGTAGAAGGTGTTGGAGTTAACTCCAACACCTTCCCTACTGTTGCACACACTGGAGTTGGACTAGTAAATTATACTATTCCAACTTCCAGCGCACCCCCGACAGCAAGTCGGGGTAAAGGTATGCGTTGTAACGGCATGCGTTGTAATGGCATGCGTTGTAATGTCATACAACCGCCATCTATACCAGAACTCATGGTATCCCCTCAATAGCAGTGATACCAGACATATTGAGACAGATACAGAATGAGTATGGAGCAGAACCTGCTCTGAACATAGGGATGAAATTGTTAGGAAATTTTGCCCAGGTATCTGCGATTATGTTGGCAAACATAAAAGGGGATGCAGCAGCGGTGGCGATATGCCAACGTCTGAGGGATTTCACTCCTGCACAACAGGAGTGTGAATTACCTAAAATTATCGAAGATACATATGCCAAATTATGTAGAGATAATTTGGGAGCTCGAGCAACAAAACCGCAACTCACGGGTGGTCCTGAAAAGAATAACACCAAACAAGCACCTGATTCTTCCTAAAAGAAATGGGATAATAAACAACAAAAGAATAGAGAGAATAGATCACAATCTAGGGGTGGGTCTCCTCAACAGGAGCCCTCTGAAAGGAGGTATAACCTTAGAAATCGGGATAACATTAAAAAGCCTGACAGGTATCAGGATACTGATACACGTTCCTCTTGTTCCTTTCAGGGTTCATCAAAAAACTCCAAGAGGGAAGGACGGTCAGAACACAGATCAGAAGAACGAACAAAGTCCAGAGATACACATCGTAATTCGGACTATAATATCAAAAAATAAGATAAACCAAAATCAAACCCTCAATTTAAAAAGAAGAAAGTAGCTGGCCTTAAAGTAAGAAATGCCCAGGCTACTGAGGACTCAACTTCTGAATGGGGAATGGGCTCTGACGATGCTAGACAGCACAGCAGAAGTAACAATAGCTTGCCAGAACCTGATTGAATTTCTGGTGACAGCAGCGTTGAATTAACATATCACAGTGGAGACACGTGATACTAGGGTAAGTGTACCACACCCGTTAAACGAAATAACTCTCCAAATGCAGGGGGACAAACCCAGGAAAGTTAATGGTCTCTTTTGGGAGAACCTGAGTTTTGGTTATGACATCCTTTTGGCTGAAAAAGATTGGCCACCTGAGTTCGTTATGGATTGCCCAAAAGGAGAAATGGTAATTTTACCAGCTTTCTCTGACCTCGTTCGAGAATCACTAAAACACTCATACGTGCAGGAGTGGGCGGTAGCATTAGCTCCTGCATTATAGCGTAACCATGTAGGGTGGAATGCTGAGTCACCTCATCATGTAATCCCAGTAAAAACTACTCCAACTCCACAGAGACAGTACCCAATAAAACATGACGAGAAAAAACAAGTCAGGAAGATCTTAGATCAACTTGAATACCAGGGTGTAATAGAGAATTGCACCTCTTCCATGAATAATCATTTGTTTCCCGTAATGAAACCTGATAATTCATATCGTCTAGTTTTAGACTACAGGCCTTTGAACACATGCACAAAGACATTTGCAGTACAAAACGCACACAGTACAGCGCTAATGGATAACATTGTGCAGAAAAAATACAAAACAACACTAGATATCTCAAATGGATTTTTCTGCCAAAATATAGCACCTGAGAGCAGATATGTGACAGCATTTTCAGTCCTAGGCTCTCAGCGTCAATTTTGTAGACTGCCCCAAGAGTATAAGAATATCCCTGGGTTGCTCTCAGCTAGGGTAACAGAGTTACTTCCAAATTTTGATGAGGAGACATTGTCCTATGTAGATGATATTTATCTGACGGATGATGATTTATTGGATCATTTGACCAGGGTGAGCAACATAATTTTGGGATTCGTCTCTGAGGGCTACAAATTCAACTTTAAAAAAATCGAAAATAGCCCACCTCAATGTCCTATTTTTGGGATAAGAGTCATCAAATGAAGGAAAAAGCCTAGCAGCTAACTTATTAGAAAAGTGCATGCTGCTCTAACCTCCAAAAACTCAGAAAAACTTACCAACCATATTGGGATTCCTAAATTTCGGCAGAACATGCATTTTGGTTTACGCAGAAAAAGTAAAACCTTTCTATGACTTAATCAGACCTGATTTTTCAGTTCACCATTGGACACAGGAACACACAGAAATCTTACGTCCTTACAAGCTGACATGATAGCTTCCAAATACTTATACACACGTGTAAACGCTACGAATTTGGTGATTCGTGAAATAGCAGGTCAATCAGGGTACACATACCTGACCTTCAATGAAGGCGAAACAGTACCAATTGCATACAAATCTAATTTGTACACAAACGCTGAGATGCGCTTTGCATCTATGGAAAGGTTCTAACAGCAGTACAGGTCGTTGTGTGAGAAAAAGAGCACTGGCACAGGGGAAACAAATAATTGTAGTAACTCCAGTACCAGCCTTAGAGGCTGTCACAAAAGCTAGTGTTCCAAACGCAAAAGTACTGCATCCATGATGGATACAATGGGCTAATTCTCTTACTGCAACAGATGTAGACTACAAATGTGACTCTACATTAAAAACTCAAGCATTTCTGCAATACGAACAAGAATTTCCTCTCCCGAATGAAATAATGCCCTTAGATCAGTATGAAGACATTATTTACACTGAAAGTTCTGCTCAGCCTGCCACAGGAAGTAAACAGCAATACAGAGCAGCTTGTGCGATTGTAAAAGGACGTATGCAAAAAGGCAAGTTCCATCCTAACAATACAAAGACACAGTCTCTAGGAGACTGCACAGCACAGCTGGCAGAATTAAAAGCCCTATTACTGGCACTAATAAATATGGATCGGGAATTCCCCACACTTATAGTGTGCGCTTCATTTTATTGTGTCCAGTCTTACAATGAATATCTTCACTACTGGGTCAGAATGGGTTAAAGACTCAAAAGGTTGCACAATAAAGCACAAATTACTTTGGGAACAAGTGACAGAGCTGAAAAAAGGCTTGCCGAGAGCTCCTGTGATACACACGCTGAGTCATCAACGTGATGGCGTTTACATTGAAGGAAATTCATTGGCTGATAAAGCTGCCAAGGCGACAGTGCGAACTGCTGCCATAGCTGCAATCACTCATTCTAGCACGAGAATAGACGGACAGATAATGGTAGCTGTCATCGCTTCACGCAAAAACAGCTCAGCCGTGCCAAAAAGGCTTTCCACTCAAGTACTCCTGCAAGTTAGATGCGAAAAATATTCTGTATGCTCAAATTCCAGGAGTGGGGGATAGAGTAATACCAAACATGGATCACAGATTAGGTTTAATTCTAGCTGCATACGAGGGTCTGGGTTCAGCACATGCAGGGATTACTGTGACAGTTTCACTACTGAAACAATGCTATTGGTGGCC
Source organism: Calotriton arnoldi (assembly GCA_963921515.1). Classification (NCBI taxonomy): domain Eukaryota; kingdom Metazoa; phylum Chordata; class Amphibia; order Caudata; family Salamandridae; genus Calotriton; species Calotriton arnoldi. Next base: position 1,689,754 of record CAWUFW010002331.1, on the reverse strand, counting down.
AGGTGTAACGAAACAGACAAAAGCATTTGTCCTTAAGTGCAACATCTGTCAGCAGATGAAGGGTCCCACCGTAGCTAGTCCACCACAAACACCACTACTGATATCAAACAGACCTCTCACTTGTGTCTATTTGGACCACTGCGGCCCTTTACAATCTGTTGGGGCTTACAAGTACATCTTGGTTGCAGTGGTTTCATGTCCTAGATTCCTGTGGGTTTGGCCTCAGCGCTCGGCTGAGACCTGAACTGATATAAAGGATTTGCGAGTCTTCATAGGGACATACGCAGTTGGCACATTACATTTTGACCATGGCCCCACGTTTAGCTCTCGGGCTTACAAGGAAGCCATGGGAAGTTTGGGTGTTGCATTGCAGTACTCATCTCCGTATCATCCCGAGGGAAATGCGATAGTGGAGAGGAAAAACCGGGACTTAAAGCAATCTTTAACAGCAAGGGTATTAGGCTCGGGTGGCAGTTGGGTCAATCACCTATATGGGGTCCAGAGGGCACTTAATAACATGCCAAGAAGTTCCCTAGGAAGCCGTACTCCTTAGGAAGTCCTATTTGGGGCGAGGATGTGGGTACCTGACATCAATTGTAGCAGCACAGTGGCGGATGAAAAACGATTTGACATTGATAACCGTTTGGCTGTTTTACAGGAGCTCAGTGAATTCTGGGCACTACAATGCAATGTCCAAGTAAAACGCACCGTCACTGGGGAAGTAAAATCAGTCACAGCAAGACCTGCTTGGGTCCCAAAAATCGGGGATCTGGTCAGAGAAAAGATTGTGGACAAGAAAGAATTTGGGCCATCTTACATAACGCCTGTACCTGTCCAAGAACAGTACTTCTTCCGCCTCCTGCCGGAAAGAAAGAAAAGAGATTCGTATCCATTGATCTGATCAAACCACACTATGTGGCCGATACTGAATAGCACGCCACGTGGGCTCCTGGGTAGCCGCCAATCTCCTCTCTCTACCTTACAGGAGGTTCAGACAGAAAGACTGATAACATTTGAAGAGTCTTCTATACGTAGTAATGGAGTTACCAACAATGAAATGGAACTCGTTCCTATTGTAATTGAACATCAAAGCACAAATGAAACACAGATATCAATTTGGCCTACCACTGACATCCTCATCAATATGCCTCTACAGGAGACATCTGCAAGTTCAACACAACTTGCTGAGCTACCAAAGATAGATCGAACTGCATCTGGCTATTTCATCGAATTCAACACTTTTTCTCTGGATGCAAGTGAACCTGAGTCACCCCAGCTCCAGTTTCCCGCAAAGAACAACTTCATGAATTCTACCTTTGGCTGAGAAAGACATACCTAGTCTCACCATGGCCACAGCTCTGGATAGCAACTGGCATACTGTTCCTACTCTTCTGGATAGATTTAGGGACTGTCTTTGTCTTGCTCATGAATGGACACTATCTCCCAGAACGCTCCGCAGTATCACATGTGAACTTGGACCTGAAACCTCATACGTCATCTCATTGTGAACAAAGAGGCCTGTTTTATGTGAACATTACAGCAGTTCCAGTTCCTGACGGAATAGATTAAGACAGAGTTTCATTTGATGTATTTGGTCCCTCTGAACTTTTGAAAATACTGCATGTATTTAAAATTTCTTTAAATGATATAATCACCTCCAGTACATACTCTGATGATTGGGATTTTGAAACTGTAAATAGTATGCTGTCTGATTTAGAACTGTCTGCAGCATTTACGGAAAATGAAATGTTTGATGATTCATCTGATTTTGACACCATGTATTGTTACCAACCATATGGTCATCATTTTCTGCATAAAACAAGTGCACCACGTAATGTTTTCACATACCACCAATGGGAACATTGCCCAACACCACCTAAAGGTAGTTCACAAATGTTTGCACAAAAGTTTGCTTATTTTTCTGGGTTTAATACATCAGATCCACACTCATAATAATATAAGCTTGCACGTACATCTGCAAAGAAAAATATGCTTACTAACACGAAACAGATATACTCTGCATCCTTTATTGCCCAACTGTCTGAACAGGGTTTTGACTTATGGAAAGACACTATAGACATAATATCAGTCTGGGGTACTAAGGAATGGCAGGTTCAGGGAATTGAGGCACTAATTAGAGCATGACTCATACCACAACAAATTATCTTCCTGAACGACACTGTGCAACAGACTTCCTGTCTTGGGTTAGCCAAGATTAAGGACTTGAACACACCTCGTATTCCCTCGCTTTCAAACTTTGAGGAATGGCAAAACTATACAGAAAATGGGGAGGGTACACTAGATGACATCATGCATGGCGTTTCATACAATTTGACAGACCCCAATTGGAAGGGAGGGTTGGTTTGGCCTATGGACACAAATAGGTGTCAGTCAAGATTTAAGGGTTCCACCGAAGGGTTTAGTATCCATAGGCCCGACTTACGCTATGTACAACGAGAACATCCGGGGGTGGTGACATCATACAGTGTTGGGAAGTTATGTTTAGATTGGCTAAGAACCTCGACACTGTCACAGGTGAAACAACACTTGTCCCTACTCTCAGATTACATGGATTTCAGGGATTTTTTGCTAGGTCCCTGGAAACCACGTTGTAAACACTTCTTATGCACTATCTATAATGAAATTTGGAAAACCTCTCAGCAGGAAGCTGCAGAGAGATTGCGTGAAATTGACAGAATTAACTTAGAAAAGGCTTTGGCTGTGGTTGACAATGGTATGATCACACTGACATCCAGGATTTATCCACTGGGCAATATTGTATCTTCTGCTATAGATATAATGGAACAGGATCTGTCCATCTTACAACACGGGCAGTCACAGTTACAATCCATTCTATTATTGAGCTGGACGCTACAATCATTGCGCTCTGGTGATATATTAACAGTACGTCTCTATTCTCCGCATATAATCTATCAGAGAGACAGACGAGAATGGCACAAAGAGATGCAAAATATACAAAGCAGCACATTGAGAAATTAGACCAATTACCTTTCACCGTGGCAGAGTCACCATCCACAGAATGGTTAATTCATGGCCATATAACATTGCCGGTAGCAACTTTCCAATTTCAATATTGCCTAGAACACCACCAGGTAGGCACATATGAAGCAATGGGTAAGGACTTCATCCATGACTCTTGGGAATTATCGTATAGATTTTGATGCAGGAATGGGGACACTGAAGTGTTTCTCAGTGGTACAGACTGCGAGAATTCATTGAGTGGATCTCTCATTTGACAGTATATTATTCTTCATGGGGCCTGTAATGGTTCAGTTGCAAACTTATCCTGGCATTTAAAAGGGTCCCTGCTGCCATGCTTAATCCAGTGTTCAGGCTGCTCTCAAATGGGAGTTACTTAATGCTGAATGATCAAGGTTGTTGTGGGATGATTCCAGGCATCGCATATCTAGTCACAGTAAGTTCCAGGGTTACTTGTTGTATGCAAGTATTATTTCCACCGACCCACACAGTCAGGGAGGTGCCGTTATGACCTTCATTGAATGTTTCCTTTATACGGCTTGATACTCTGAGCCAAATGAAAGCCATGCTTTTACAGAAGGATGTGCCCTTGACCCCAGTCCGAGAGACTTTTGATCTTCAGGTTGTAAGGTCCTCAGCTGAGATACAGGCACTCGTACAAACTAAACTCGTACAAACTAACTGCCCTTTCCATTTCAGAGAAATGGTACAGCGTACCGTTAACAGGTCTGATACGAAGGGTATAGTACACCTATTTAAGACCATAGGTTCTGTACTGTTAACCACCTTTCAGACACTCTTCGGAGTGATTCCAGCTTTTATACACTCCGTATTTGGAAGCATTTTTGGAGGACTTCCGCTAATCCTGCCACTGGTAGTGGGAATCCTGATTTTAATTTTTCTGCTACGCAATGGACGTCCCAGTCACCAAGGAGATGGAAAAAATGCTCTTGGAGCAACGTTACTGTGACTGCATGGTACTCCATCTGGGCACCCCTTGACTTCGGGAGTTAAGCGAGTCTTGGTTCCAATCATTCCGACCAGTCTGGATTGACTGTTTTGTACCTGTTCTCCGCTGCTTGATCTGCGGACAAGAGTTCATGTTGGATCTCTGTCTAACACTTCCATCGGTTGCGCCACCAGACGTGGATGTATTGCTGAACCCGTTAAAGGCTTATGTAGTGCAGTGTCCTCAGTGTATTCCCATGTTAATGTCTGCATTCTTAGAGCCACCACAAGACGCTTCAGCTCCTGTTGGATTGGATACAGGCTCTACTACAGGCACACGGGCTTTCGATGTTTCAAATGCTTCCCAAGCATGGCTGTGGGAACTGAAGAAGATCATTGTTAGATTTGGGTGTCTCTAGTTGGCAGAGGTAGGTACCTTTGTCCAAATAGGGACCCTTGAGTCTAGTCAGGGAAAGTAGGTACACTCCTAAAATAACCCCTGCTCACCCTCTTGGTAGCTTGGCACGAGCAGACAGGCTTATCTCAGAGGCAGTGTGTAAAGCATTTGTGAACACATACAGTAATCAAGTGACAACACTACAAATGGACACCACACAGTTTGTATATTTATAAAAAATAAGAATATTTTATATAGAATTACCACAAGACCATAAACGACAAAAATAATCCACAATACTGTCAAAAATCAAGAGTTCTGGTTAAAAATGCTTAAATCAAGGTTCTGTGCGAGTCGGTAGCCTTCTCCGGCTACTGCGATGTAAAGAACAAACAGAGTCTAACAAATCCAGCTGACCGCGTCGAGACGGGCCAACACAGCGTAGACAGACTCGGTCACAGCACCTTTTACTTGAAGCGGCAGGCACGGGCGTGCGAGCCGGGTGGCTGTACATCGCGGTTGCGTTGCAAAATGGAAGCGTTGCAGGACGCGTTGTCCCTCGATGCGGTGCAGGCAGCGGCTCGTTGACATCGTCGAGACGGAGTCGGTGAGACCAGGGCCGTGCGTTGCAGGGCGAGACGGTGCTTCGATGCGGTGCTGGCAGGTTGCGGTGCGGCGACGGAGCCGGATTCGGGAGCTGGCGTCGATCAGTCCGGACAGCGGTGCGAGTCGGGCGGTGCGTCGCGAAACGTGCGAGCGGTGCCCAACTCCGGTGCGGTCACAGGACTCGAACTCAGCAGCAGTGACTGTGTCGGTCGGACCAGATGGATTCGGTGTAGCGAGGCGTTGCAAGGTGCGGTGCTCACAGGTTACGGTGCAGGCAGCGGCTCGTTGACAGAGTCGGTGAGACCAAGGCCGTGCGTTGCAAGATGCAGGCGTTGCTCGATGCGGTGCCAACAGGACACCGAGCTGGTCGGGAGAGTCGGTCACAGCTCCCTACCTCTGTAGCCACTGAAACAGAGTTTCCAGCAGCAATTCACAAAGGGGGTGAAGTCCAATGGTCCTGGGACTTCGATCAGGGGGCAAGCTCTCTTCCAAGCCCTTGGAGATCCTTCACAAGTTGATGAAAGTCACAGCAAAGCAAAAGTTCCTTTCTCCTTTCTTTGGCAGTCAGGCAAACCACTGCAGGCCAATCCCCCAAGCAGCACTTCAGGCTTAGGGATAGTCTCTCCTCAGTTTCTTCTTGGGTCCGCTCCTCAGCAAAGGTTTCTTCTTGTTCCCAAAAGTGATCTAATTTCTTGGGATCAGGGTCCCAATATTTATACCCCAAAATCCTTTGTCCTCTGAGGGCAGAGGGGCCTTTGCCCAGTCCAAACCAGTTCTGGAGCACTCTGTTTACATGACTCCTTCTTTCCTTCCACAGTGCAGGGCAGAAACATCAGACGCCCCACAGGAGGTGGAGCCAGCATTGTGGAGGGAAAGCCCAGCCCTGGAGCACTTTGTTGACATGATTCCTTCTCTTCTTTCACTGTGCAGGGCAGAGACATCAGACACACCACAGAGGGTGGAGCCAGCACTGTGGGGGGCAGGCACTGTCCTATTCAGGTCCCAGGTGCAACTCCTCCCACCCATCTAGATGCAGATCTCTCTATTCACCACTGGGCTGACTCATTCTGTTTCCTGGAATCCCCAGCCCTGTCACTCAAAAACACCAGACAAGGAATACACAACCTAGCAGAGGCAGGCTTTGGAAAGTTAGACAAGAAAATACCTACTTTCTAAAAGTGGTATTTTCAAACACAGAATGTTAAAACCAACTTCACTAAAAGATGTATTTTATCATTCTGAGTTCAGGCATACTAAACTCGAATTTCCACCATGTTCCCTGAGTCAGTTAGGATTATAAAATGTAATAATCTAACTGCCCATTCTGGCCTATGGAGAACAGGTAGCCTTGCAATAGTGAAAAACGAAAATGGCTGTAATTCACTATTAGGACATGCCACACACACCAGGGCATGTCCTACCTTATACTTACAATGCACCCTGCCCTAGGGCCTACTTTAGGGGTGACCAACATGCAGTAAAGGGAAGGTTTAGGGCCTGGTAAGTGGGTGTACTTACCAAGTCGACATGGCAGCCCTAGGCTGCACACAGGCTCTGCAATGGCAGGCCTGAGACACACTTTACAAGCTGCTCCTGTGGGTGGCACAACCAGTGCTGCAAGCCCACCAGCAGCATTGGATTTACAAGCCCTGGGCACACTCAGTGCACTGTACTAGGGACTGACAAGTAAACCAATCATCCAATCATGGAGTCACTAATACACAACACAATTTATCATAGGGAGCACTTGCACTTTGGCACTGATTAGCAGTGGCAAAGTGCCCATGAACATCTAGTCCAGCAAAAACATATCGACAACAGTGGAGGCATTATGAAAAAAATGGAAGGGAGACCCACGCCAAGGATGCCAGGTCTAACACGTGTCCCCTCCAGCTGAAATGTGGGGAGAACTATCCTACCTCTAGGGAGTTCTCATCACTAAGGTGGAAAAATCTGGACAGACCATCAGCATTGGCGTGTTCTGTACCAGGGCGGTGTTCCACCGTAAAGTCCATCCCCTGTAGGGAAATGGACCACCTCAACAGCTTTGGATTCTCACCCCTCATCTGCATCAACCATCGGAGGGGCCTGTGGTCTGTCTGAACCCGGAAGTGAGTCCCAAACAGGTATGGTCTCAGCTTCTTCAGTGCCCAGACCACAGCAAATGCCTCACGCTCAATAGCACTCCATCTCTGTTCCCGGGGAAGTAACCTCCTACTGATGAAGGCTACAGGTTGGTCTAGGCCCTCCTCATTGATCTGTGATAGAACAGCCCCTACACCATGCTCTGAAGCGTCCGTCTGAACAATGAACTCATTGGAGAAGTTGGGTGCCTGGAGCACAGGCGCCGTGCACATGGCAGTCTTCAAGGTGTCAAAAGCTTTTTGACAGGTGTCAGTCCAAATCACTTTCCTGGGCTGCTTCTTGGAAGTCAGCTCTGTCAAGGGGGCAACAATGCTGCCATACCCCTTGACGAATCTCCTGTAATACCCGGTGAGTCCTAGGAAGGCTCTCACCTCTGTCTGGGTCTTGGGGGGCTCCCAAGCCAGAATGGTATCAATTTTCGGTTGGAGGGGTGCCACCTGGCCGCTCCCAACCTGGTGTCCCAAGTACACCACAGAGCCCTGCCCAATCTGGCACTTACTTGCCTTGATTGTGAGGCCTGCCCTCCGCAGTGCCATCAACACTTCCCAGAGGTGGAGCAGATGTTCTTCCCAACTGGCACTGAACACTGCGATGTCATCCAGGTAGGCGGCACTGAAATCCTCCAGTCCAACCAACACCTGGTTGACCAACCTCTGAAAGGTTGCAGGGGCATTCTTCATCTCAAAGGGCATCACCCGGAACTGGTAGTGCCCATCTGGTGTGGAGAATGCTGACCTCTCTTTTGCCCCATCAGTCAAGGCGATCTGCCAGTACCCAGACGTTAAGTCAAACGTGCTGAGGTACCGCGCAGCCCCTAACCGATCTATGAGCTCATCAGCTCTGGGGATGGGGTGTGCGTCAGTCCTGGTGACGGAATTGAGTCCCCTGTAGTCCACACAGAACCGGAGTTCTGGTGTGGCACCAGGCGCGGCAGCCTTTGGAACCAAGACCACTGGGCTGGCCCAAGGGCTGTTAGAGGACTCAATCACCCCTAGCGCAAACATCTTGGAGACCTCCTCCTTGATGCAGGCTCTGACCCTGTCAGTCACCCTGTAAGCCTTGTGCTTCACAGGAAGACTGTCCCCAGTGTCCACATCATGGACGCACCAATGAGTGACACTGGGAACCAGGGAGAACAGGTCAGGGAACTGTCCCAACAGTTGGCGACAGTCACCCTGCTGCTCAGGTGTCAGGGAGGTAGAGAGGTTTACTCCCTCCACTGATCCATCTTGCTCTCTGGCTGACAGGAGGTCAGGAAGAGGCTCGGTCTCCTCCTCCATCCCATCATCCGTAGCTAAGAGCATGCCCACTTGGGACCTCTCCAAGTGGGGCTTCAGGCGGTTCACATGCAGGACCCGCAAGGGGTTCCTGGGAGACTGCAAGTCCACCAAATAGGTAACTGGACTCTTGCGCTCCACCACCGAAAAGGGCCGGTCCACCTATCCTGGAGCGCACAAGGCTCCACTGGGGCCATGACCCACACTTTCTGACCAGGCTGAAGCTCGACCAGAGTGGCATTCTGGTCGTACCACCGCTTCATCTCCTCCTGGCTGGCTTCCAGATTTGCCTCAGCAAGCTCTCTGAAACGCCTAGTCTGGTTCCTGAAGGCCAGCATGTAACTGTATACATCCTGGGGAGGTTTCCTGGGAGATTGCTCCCAGCCTTCCTTGACCAAACTCAGAGGTCCTCGCACCGGGTGTCCATAGAGGAGCTCAAAGGGGCTGAACCCTAGAGACTTCTGTGGCACCTCCCGGTATGCAAACAACAGGCAAGGTAAGAGGACGTCCCATTTAAGCCTCATGGGTTCTTCCAGACCCATAATCATGCCCTTGAGGGTCCGGTTGAATCTCTCAACCAGCCCACTTCCTTGAGGGTGGTAAGGAGTGGTGAACTTGTAAGTTAAACCGCACTCCTGCCACAGGGACTTCATGTACTTGGACACGAAGTTGGTACCTCTGTCAGACACCACCTCTTGAGGGAATCCCACACGTGAGAAAATTCCCATCAGTGCCCGTCCCACCACGGGGGCCGTCACTGTCCTGAGAGGGATGGCTTCAGGGTACCGGGTGGCATGGTCCACCAAGACCAGGATAAACCTGTAGCCCATGGCTGTCTTGGGGTCCAGTGGCCCCACAATGTCAATACCCACCCGTTCAAAGGGGGTGCTGACCACAGGGAATGGTTGGAGAGGAGCCTTCTGCTTCCTCCCACTCTTTCCACTTGCCTGGCAAGTCTGGCATGTCCTGCAGTGAGTGGCGGCACTCCTGCGCATCTGGGGACAATAGAAATGGGTGACAAGCCTTTCAAAGGTCTTGTCCTGCCCCAGATGTCCTGCTAACGGTACATCAGGAGCCAACCCCAGTAGGAAGGCTCTGAAGCGCTGGGGTACCACCAGCACACGGGCTGACCCAGGCTCAGCAACCTTAGGCTCTGAATACAGGAGACCATTCTCCCAGTAAATCCAATGTGACCCAGACTGATCACCTGCTGCCTGGTCTGTGGCCTGTTGCCTCAGACCCACGAGAGAAGGGCATGTGTTCTGCTCCTCTCAGAACTCTTCCCTGGAGGGTCCTCCTTCTTGCTGCCAATGGGTCAGCTCAGGTAGGTCCCCCAGTTCAGCTACCTGTTCCCCTGTAGGCTCCAGGGCATCCCCCTCAGGGTCTACCTCCTCCTGGACCGTGGGAACTTCGGGGGCCGGTTTCCTGCGCCTCCTGCCTCCTCTCTCTCCGGCAGGCACCTGGGCCTCCCTTTCAGGCTCCAGGTCCTCTTGAACACCTTTAGCTGCCATTGACCGGGTGGTCACACATGCCCAATCAGGCAAGCCCAACATTTCTAAATGCGCACTCCGCTCCACCTTAGCCCAAGGTGACCTCTCCAAATCGTTCCCTAACAAACAGTCAACAGGCATGGCTGGCCTCACAGCTACTTGAAGAGTACCCGAGACCCCCCCCCACTCAAAGGGAACCTGAGCCACCTTGCAGTGACTCTCTGTGTTGTCAGCGGCAACAACCGGATAGAATGCATCAGGGACAACCTGTTCTTTAGACACCAGGTGACACTTGGCAGCTGTCACACTGGCTCCTGTGTCTCTCAGAGCCTCCACCCTATGGCCATTGATGGTCACCCACTGCCTGTATTTTTTAGTGTTATCAGGCAGCTGGGTCCTAGGGACCATCTCAGAGTCTCCTAATGAGACAAGGGAAAACACTGTGGGATCCCCCCCACCTTGGGCACCCCACTCCTCCCACAGGGCTACACTAGCCAACTGCCGGGGGACTGCACCAGTGGGTGCTGGTTTTCCATGCAAAGGGCAATGAGGATCGTTTGCCTTGTGGCCAGGGGCGCCACACTTGTAACACACCAGTGGTCCCTGGTGAACAGGGGGGCCTGTCAGGGCCACTGGCTTCTTCTCAGGGGAGGCTGGGAACCTTTCCCTTGGTTCCCTTGGGGTCTACTTTGGGGCCCTTTATGGAACTCCCTCTGTTTACCCTTGTCCCCCCACTCTTCTGCTGGGGACCCTGCCCACCCTTGGCGGAGTCTCCCACGTGACCCTTGTGGACCCGGGTACTCACCCAGCGGTCCGCCTCCTCAGCAAGCTTCCTAGGGTTAGTCAGCTTACTATCAATCAGGTGCTGGCGTAGCTCAGGAAAACAATTACTGGACAAGTGCTCCCAGGCAATCAAATCAAAGAGCGCCTGAAAATCAGTCGCTTTGCTACCCTTTACCCAACCATCCAAGGCTCTGCAAAAGAAGGTCACATATTCAACCCAGGTACTGCCTTCAATCTTCTTACAGTTCCTGAACCTCTGCCTATAAAGCTCAGGGGTTAAACCATACCTAGTCATTAAAGCATCCTTCATGTGTCTGTATGAATTATAGACTTCAGAGGGCAAATCCAACAAGGTATCCCGCCCTTCACTCAGGAACCGTCCCCACAACCCTGCTCCCCAATCCTTCTCAGGGACCCGGTGGGAAGACATGGCTACCTCATAGGCTTTGAACCACTGCCCAATGTCATCATTTTTAAAAAACTCCTTCACCACATCTTTGGGAATATACACCCTAGCTTCAACAGGCACAGGCGGTACACTGCCACCAGAGGGAGTAATCTCTAAGCTTTTGGCCTTCAATTCCAACTCCCTCAAAACCTTCTCATGTTCAAACTGCATTTTCTTTTCTTCTAGGGCTAATTTCCTAGTTTGCATTTCAAATTCTAACTGCCCATTCAGCTTGAGCTTTGTCAGCTCCATTTCGTGCATCCTACTCTCTTTCCTGTCCTCCAACTCTTCTGGAGACAGACCTCTGGCAGAAACACTGCTACCTACTGGGGAAGGTGGTCTTCCAGCCCCTAGACCCAATAGCCCCTCCAGCTGTCCTTCTGCATTCTCAGCCCCCTCCACAGGGGCACTCCTTGATTCGACCCAGGCCCTCAGCGCCTTTTGGAGGTCCTCCTTCCTGGAGAGCCCGGTCATGGACACTTTAAACTTTTTGCAGAAATTCTTGAGCTGCTTGAGGGTGTAGCATTCTAGCCTCTCCTCTTCCCAATCACACTCAACAGAGGCTACTGATGCTGGTTTCTCCATGGTGATTAAACTTGGCAGTTGCAAAAGTAGAAAATCCCAGAGAAAATGCTATCAAAGAGTATGTGGTTGTGTTTTGGTCTGCACTCACTAAGTAGTGTTCACCAATTACTGTACATGAGTCACAAATGCAAGTCCAGAATCCTCACCGCTGACCACCAATGTTAGATTTGGGGGTCTCTAGTTGGCAGAGGTAGGTACCTTTGTCCAAATAGGGACCCTTGAGTCTAGTCAGGGAAAGTAGGTACACTCCTAAAATAACCCCTGCTCACCCTCTTGGTAGCTTGGCACGAGCAGACAGGCTTATCTCAGAGGCAGTGTGTAAAGCATTTGTGAACACATACAGTAATCAAGTGACAACACTACAAATGGACACCACACAGTTTGTATATTTATAAAAATAAGAATATTTTATATAGAATTACCACAAGACCATAAACGACAAAAATAATCCACAATACTGTAAAAAATAAAGAGTTCTGGTTAAAAATGCTTAAATCAAGGTTCTGTGCGAGTCGGTAGCCTTCTCCGGCTACTGCGATGTAAAGAACAAACAGAGTCTAACAAATCCAGCTGACCGCGTCGAGACGGGCCAACACAGCGTAGACAGACTCGGTCACAGTACCTTTTACTTGAAGCGGCAGGCACGGGCGTGCGAGCCGGGTGGCTGTACGTCGCGGTTGCGTTGCAAAATGGAAGCGTTGCAGGACGCGTTGTCCCTCGATGCGGTGCAGGCAGCGGCTCGTTGACGTCGTCGAGACGGAGTCGGTGAGACCAGGGCCGTGCGTTGCAGGGCGAGACGGTGCTTCGATGCGGTGCTGGCAGGTTGCGGTGCGGCGACGGAGCCGGATTCAAGAGCTGGCGTCGATCAGTCCGGACAGCGGTGCGAGTCGGGCGGTGCATCGCGAAACGTGCGAGCGCTGCCCAACTCCGGTGCGGTCACAGGACTCGAACTCAGCAGCAGTGACCGTGTCGGTCGGACCAGATGGATTCGGTGTAGCGAGGCGTTGCAAGGTGCGGTGCTCACAGGTTACGGTGCAGGCAGCGGCTCGTTGACAGAGTCGGTGAGACCAAGGCTGTGCGTTGCAAGATGCAGGCGTTGCTCGATGCGGTGCCAACAGGACACCGAGCTGGTCGGGAGAGTCGGTCACAGCTCCCTACCTCTGTAGCTACTGAAACAGAGTTTCCAGCAGCAATTCACAAAGGGGGTGAAGTCCAATGGTCCTGGGACTTCGATCAGGGGGCAAGCTCTCTTCCAAGCCCTTGGAGATCCTTCACAAGTTGATGAAAGTCATAGCAAAGCAAAAGTTCCTTTCTCCTTTCTTTGGCAGTCAGGCAAACCACTGCAGGCCAATCCCCCAAGCAGCACTTCAGTCTTAGGGATAGTCTCTCCTCAGTTTCTTCTTGGGTCCGCTCCTCAGCAAAGGTTTCTTCTTGTTCCCAAAAGTGATCTAATTTCTTGGGATCAGGGTCCCAATATTTATACCCCAAAATCCTTTGTCCTCTGAGGGCAGAGGGGCCTTTGCCCAGTCCAAACCAGTTCTGGAGCACTCTGTTTACATGACTCCTTCTTTCCTTTCACAGTGCAGGGCAGAAACATCAGACGCCCCACAGGAGGTGGAGCCAGCATTGTGGAGGGAAAGCCCAGCCCTGGAGCACTTTGTTGACATGATTCCTTCTCTTCTTTCACTGTGCAGGGCAGAGACATCAGACGCACCACAGGGGGTAGAGCCAGCACTGTGGGGGGCAGGCACTGTCCTATTCAGGTCCCAGGTGCAACTCCTCCCACCCATCTAGATGCAGATCTCTCTATTCACCACTGGGCTGACTCATTCTGTCTCCTGGAATCCCCAGCCCTGTCACTCAAAAACACCAGACAAGGAATACACAACCTAGCAGAGGCAGGCTTTGGATAGTTAGACAAGAAAATACCTACTTTCTAAAAGTGGTATTTTCAAACACAGAATGTTAAAACCAACTTCACTAAAAGATGTATTTTATCATTCTGAGTTCAGGCATACTAAACTCGAATTTCCACCATGTTCCCTGAGTCAGTTAGGATTATAAAATGTAATAATCTAACTGCCCATTCTGGCCTATGGAGAACAGGTAGCCTTGCAATAGTGAAAAACGAAAATGGCTGTAATTCACTATTAGGACATGCCACACACACCAGGGCATGTCCTACCTTATACTTACAATGCACCCTGCCCTAGGGCCTACTTTAGGGGTGACCAACATGCAGTAAAGGGAAGGTTTAGGGCCTGGTAAGTGGGTGTACTTACCAAGTCGACATGGCAGCCCTAGGCTGCACACAGGCTCTGCAATGGCAGGCCTGAGACACACTTTACAAGCTGCTCCTGTGGGTGGCACAACCAGTGCTGCAAGCCCACCAGCAGCATTGGATTTACAAGCCCTGGGCACACTCAGTGCACTGTACTAGGGACTGACAAGTAAACCAATCATCCAATCATGGAGTCACTAATACACAACACAATTTATCATAGGGAGCACTTGCACTTTGGCACTGATTAGCAGTGGCAAAGTGCCCATGAGCATCTAGTCCAGCAAAAACATATCGACAACAGTGGAGGCATTATGAAAAAAATGGAAGGGAGACCCACGCCAAGGATGCCAGGTCTAACAATCATCTTTGCTCGATTGACTTGATCTGTGAGGTGTTACAGGGACCGTCGTCTGCGAAGGCAACCAGCAGTGATGTTGCGTCTCCCACACAGGACACATAAGCATTTGGCTCTCCGTGTGCTGGGAAGAATTCGGCCTTTTTCCAAAACAACCAAAATTGGAATTGTAAACAAAATGTTTTCTTTTTTACTCTCACTGAGCACCATGGCTTTCAGATGCTCTCAGTTGCTCAATCTATATATATGAACATATTTTAAGGGACTTATAGAGTTTTTAGGTATTTTTAAAAAACTTTAGAAATTTTTATTCTGAACATTTTAAACAATGTTTTATGATTGATTAGAAGGACATTCCCTTTTTAGTATGTCATCCGGTTGGATGAGGAGTGGGTGTTATGATATGTATTGTCCCCAAATATAGGCCTGGGTAGTCTCCTAACCTTTCACCTACATTTACCCTGCCATTGAACTACATAATGGGTTTGGTGCTGACCTTTTACCTAGATTAGGTCCTGCATAAATGTTGTGTGGTTTTCTCTGAAAACTAGCCTCATTTATTATGCATGAGGATTCTCAGAATCACAGCAGGATTACCATCTTCTGCATAATAACTATGCATAAGGTTCATCACTATCATCATCCTCGGCCGACATGACACAGCAAAGTAGAACCCCTGAGGGTACCTTTTGGGTATGTAAGCACCATATCTTTGCTGGGACAGACAGAGGAGAAAGACTTCCCTGCTGACACGCTGACGCAAGATGCAGAGGTTCCTGCACGCAGACACTCCAGCACGCAGTGGTCTGACATCCCTCGCGGGGTGTCCATCTCGGACCAAGGCGTGGTCCTTTGTTCTCTCACTTCAGTTAATGGGGTTGGCTCTATCCTAGGGGGATTCTTGGCTATACACCTACATACATGCTAGGTACATTTAGTTACAACTGGTTAGGGTTAGCATCATAGGAGTACGCATTATTATTGTCATGTATTTATATGACTGCATATATTCATTGTTTTAGCACTACGGTAGAATTTTACCATCTATTTACTCTATTGGTGCTTATAACTGTTTATATCAGTTTCTGTCTTATGGTTGTTGCAGCACACGTATTTTACACTAGAATGGCGCTGATTCAATAAATGCTTATTGAAAAGGTCCCCATTGTTTATTCTGTGTACCTCTCTGAGACAAAGTGAGCACGAGTGACTGAGCGAAAAGTACTGTACTGTTTCCACGATCCCTGAGGGATCAGGGTTGTCATGTTCGAGAGTTGCCCGAAACTATTTTCTCCTTGGTAAGAGGAGCTCATAGTGGCACTGTGAGCTAGCTGGTATACAGGCGAATATATCCAGTGGGGGTGTCTGGAATTAGTCTGGACACCAGTCCCACAGTTTATGCTGTGTACAAACGCGCAGATCCTATATAGATTTATAGGAATTACACAACAACAAGGAAGGGCCGAAAACATGTAGAAATTGAGGGGGTGCCAAAGCTTGTTCAGAAGCACATTTTTGTAATAAATATTTAGGCTGACTCTGCTTTGGGCATCCACATAGGTGAGGTATCATTTTTATCGGGAAACTGAGGGGAACACTTGGTGGTAGGAAATTTGTGCCGGCGTGGTGATACTACACAGAAATGTGAGGAAAATATAATTTTTTTTTGCTAAATGTGAGGTTGGCAGGGCTTTCTGGGTAAAAAAAAACATTGGGGGATCCGCGCAAGCCACACCTCCCTGGACTCCCCTGGCAGTCTAGTTTTCAGAAATGTCTTGGTTTGGTAGGTTTCCCTGGATTGCCGCCGAGCCTGGGACAAAAACACAGGTTACCCCCTTGCAAAACCAGGTTGTTTTGTGATAGATAATTCTGATGTCTCCACAATACGTTTTTTGCCATTTCCTGTTGCGGCACTAGGTCTACCTACACAATTGAGGTACCATTTTATTGGGAGACTTGGTGAAATCAAAGCACAGAAAGAGTGAGGAGAGGGTCCAAGGGAGACAGTTTAAAGACCTGCGAGAAGTGATTCCCAAATACAATAATCATAGCACAAGACTTCTCGGGTCTATCATGGAGTGCAACTTGTGTTTCAATAAAGATAGAGGTGAAATTGTGTCTCTCAGTAAAGCCCCTCTGGGGAGCAATCCCTTTCAGGACGAATGCCCTCACCCACCATAGGTGGCATGCTTCATCATATGGGCTTCTGCTCCCAGTGGGAAAACCTAGTCCCACTGAGGGCTACAACTCCCTCACTGTGAGGTAGGAGCTCTGGAATGTTTTTTTGTTGAATGTCCTAAGATGTTGAGGATGCTAAAATACCATATGTGAGTGCTAGGCGTTGTGAGGGTACAGCGCTGGATGTGATTGGAAGGATAAATGTGATTCTAAATCTACCTAGTAGGGACAAAAAGTATTTTATTGGCTTGTCCAAACTGGCAGGATTAAAAAGCAGTGTGAATTAGACTGCTAAGATGTAAAGGTTGGTCGACATGTTTCAGCCTATCTGGTCTTTACAAGTGTCCAGGCTTTCATCAGGACCAAAAGAAATAAACAATGCTGCTGCATATGTGAAAAAATTAGAAAAGCAGTAATAAAGTGATACCAAACCAGTAATCCAATGTTAAGCTCGGTATTACTGGAACTTATCTGTAAAAGTGAGACACAAAAAACAAAGTGCAACTAGTCAAACAACATTGCACTACAATTCTCTTATTGTCAACGTTTAATGGACATGGATCGTTAACATGTCCCTAGAATACCATTATGTTACCCATTGTAACTCTACTCACCCAAATTGATGGATAAGTAGACCCACCTCTACCTGGTAACAACTCAGGGAAGGGGGCCCCGCTCTGCAAGAAACAAGATCATGTGTCACTCATTATTCATATGTGGTGTGAACACGTCTATAGAGAAAAAAGTAAAAAGTGTTGGTGGTGAACCTCTCTGGTAGAGACAATGTGACAGGAGGACTCTAATTAAAATTAAAATTAAAAATATGTCTGGCCTTGTTTGCTGGTGGCCAGGACTGACAGTTCTATGTTAATAGTGTTATACTATTTGACTCATATTAAGACAATGTGACAGGAGGACTCTAAGAATTAAAACTATGCCTAGCCTTGTTTATTGGTGGCCAGGACTGATAGTGCTTTATTAATAGTGTTATACTATTTAACTCATGTTAGGACTGCGGTCAAAACGACTACGAATTGCGTTCGAATAAAATTTCTAGTGGTAAAAATTGCCAGTTCCACAATTGATGGAAAGCTGACCCTGGACACACCATCGCGGTTTCAGTAAGTTGAATACGCCCTCATGTACCACGCTAAAAGGCTGTACAATTCAGGCTCAAGATATAACCATGTGGCGCGCTATTCTAACGGTGTGTGACGTGCTGTATTTGAAATAAAGAGCTATGACTACTCGTAAAGCACGGCAGTAAGTACCCCGCTATATTTGGACAAAGTCACTTTAACTGTTCCTAAAGTAAATTGTCCATCATAAAACTGCTCTCTAAAGTCTTCCCAAACATAGTAACCCACAGTTCAATGACCAGCTTACCTCTCCATCGGTACCCTGTTGTGGTACAAGAGCTGCAACCGGAGGCACCGACGGGAGGGTTTTCTGGCACTTAAATACGAGCTAGAATGCTCAGTCACGCTGTGGAAGGACCTAAGGCTGCCTAGGGTATGTGCCTGACCTGTTAGCACGCATGCGCAAGGGATATTGTCTCTTTCTCTGCGTGTGTCCAGATCTGTATCTGGATTTCTGCCCGATCCTGTATGCGCGCATGCGCAATGGGTAGTGTTTATCACGGATCGCATGTGCAGATCAGTGTCCTTCTTGATACTGCAGCTCAACGCATTTACAGAGCCTGTGTGTGCAAGCGCATGTGCGAGTGAAACAGTCACTGGCACGGCACTTGCGCAGTCGCATGTTTGATTACCAAGGATGTATTAATGTCTCAAACGATGTACTAGTGTCATGTAATGGCTTGTGCATAGATGTAGATCAAAAAGATGTTTATGATACTGACTGGCTACCAAATCTTTCGTTATTCAAAACCACCACTTCAATGGTTCTGTTTGTACATGTATAGCCTGTGTGGCTGATGTGTCCTTTCCCATTGATAATGATATTTGTTACGTCTGTGCTGTAGGGCCTATGTCTACTCAGTTTTCATTTTGAGTAGGCTATATCTAGACGTGTGCGATATTCTGATTGTTGATGTGCTAGCGACAGGCATAGCATATGGTACTAATGACAGGGTACCTCAAACTCTCCTGTCTATTTTGGACCTCAGCAGATGTTTACAAGGAAAGCCACGGAATCTCTTCATTCAGTCCTGAAGTGTCAGTTTTGATTCTGTAGACCCAGCGCTGTTCCTTGCGGAACAGAAACTTTGATATATCCTTAATGTGTGGTGGGATATAAGGTTGTTCTAGGATTGTCCAGCGCAAATCGCTTGCTTGGTGATTCATATCCAGAAAGTGATTGGTCATCGTTGTTGATCTCTTCTTGCAACGAATCGTACTTTTGTGTTCCAGTATTCTCGTTTTTATTTTGCGTGTGGTCATCCCCACGTAGCGCAAACCGCATGATCAAGGACCTACACAATGGTGGCCTCCCGGTCCCTATGGATACTCACAACCTCCTTTCCAGCCACCGATGTACCCTTTTCCACCATACAATAACATGATGCCTGCGCAACCTTTTTTAGGATTTGGCCCAGGCCGGTCAAGGGGCCGCAGAAGAAACCAGCAAGCCTCTGTACATTGGGACTCACCAGTGACATCCAGGACAACACGCAGCATGACCAAGCCGCCTGTGCAACCAGGGAGCAGCCGCGAAGCGATTTGATCATGAACCTGAGCGCACGAATATTGACGGAGGCCGAGTCTTCAGTCCTAGAGAAAGGTTTAGGCTATGTCCCGACGTACCGAGGAGACTCCTTTCAGATCAGACAAGAACTTGCCATTTTTTTCCGGAAAATACGATTACGTTCATTTTTTGAAGATAAACCAATGGACGAACAGGAAGAAGACAAGAAGAATACGGGCTTGAGACCCAAGTCCACTTTTAATCCATCTGCCCATTTGATTCCAGCGCAGGTTGCTACGTTTGAGAAGGCAGTGCTACATGATGTGAATAACCTATTTGGGAAGGAGACAAAACAGTACCAAAATCTACCGAAACAAGAACGACTAGCACTCCAACTCCGGTTTACTCGTTGCCGGAGCATCAGCCACGGGTGCACACGCCTTAAGTTGGCTTGCGGTCATTTACACCGCGCAATAATAAGAAGGATTCAAACTGGCACAACCTGAACATATAAAAAGGATTACCAAGCTCAAGGAGAACTTTTGATACTATCTAATATACCGAGGGAAGACATATATACGTCGGCATATGACTTTGTTTAAGATTATCCACTAAATTAAAGAGATATCTCGTCGGTTTGGACTTACAAATAGGACCCGCTGGGTCGGAATTATCACCAGTCAGGAGGTCCTAAGTCCTACCTTATTGCTTTTGAGCCCTGAGGAAGTCAAGGGTTACACACCCATTGACGAAACACGTGTTGGCTGGCATTTGATTCTACACTTCAGTAAATGAACATTGGAAGAACGTTTCTCCTGTCGTCATTGGCAAACAACGTTTACTTTTTGTTGTTTAAAATTTATGTGTGTGCACAGGGCATGTTGTCATCAGCACTCCAACAGCTGTCCACAGACGACAGTGTTGTTATAAAACCTGCGGATAAGGGGGGTGCGATAGTAATCCTAGACACCTCCACTTATAGAGCTGAATGCTTGCGTCAGCTTGGAAATAGAGAAGCCTATCGACCACTGAAGATAGACCCCACCAAACGACTATCTATTGAAATCAAAACAATAGTGGATGAAGCAAAAGAGGAAGGCTGGATCACTGATCACGAAGCTGCTTTTCTGGTCACATCCCATCCAGTTACACCCTACTTTTATGTACTACCAAAAGTACACAAAGGGATATTACCACCACCAGGGAGACCCATCATCTCAGGGATAGGGTCTCTACTTGAGCCTCTATCGACCTTTGTGGACTTTTTCTTACAACCGTTTGTACTGAAAATGCCCACCTACATACAGGATAAAAAGGATCTTCTACGACTCTTAGACCAGACTACTTTTGATTTGGAGCAGGACTATCTGGTCTCTTTTGACGTCGAGTCCCTGTATACCTCGATACTCCAGGATGAGACACTGGCCACCATTGAGTCGATATTGAACACAGGAATGCGCTCGCTTAGCAATGAAGAAAAACTTTTTCAAGTTTGAAGATGACTTCTACCCGCAAACGTCCGGGACTTCCATGGGCAGTATTTTTGCCCCTAGCCTGGCCAATCTTTATGACGGAGTACCTCAGGAAAAACACCGCGCCAAGGGGTCTCATAGTCACGAATGAACCAAGGTTGTTCCTCAACAACAAGGAGTTCCGTACGAATTGGTCATGCATTGCCTGGAAGTGTACCAAAGATTGGCTCATTTTGATTATCAACACCGCCAGGCAATTAGCAGATGCCCTCCTTGTTGAAATTCAACAAAGTGAATGCAAATTAAAAACATCAGTACAACTATCAGTTTTTAAGAAAAAGCTTGAGGAAATTAACAACGACCATTCCAAGTATAAGGAATATCTTACTCAATCAAAGCTGACGAAACTCAAAAAGGACGTACAGAAGTTCAGTAGAGAAACGGTGTACCCATATATCACAGATGAACATTACGACAAACCTGTACAACAACCGGCAGGGAGGAAACAACGGTTCAGACCCACTCCACTAAACTGGACATTCAGTTCAGGAGAGGAGAGGAGTGACAGTAGCAGTGACGAGAGCTCAGGACCACAACAGGGCAGGCAACAAGGTTACCGCCGACCCATGGTACAACCACCACCACCACCGTTTGGATACTGGCAACAACCGTACTTTCCGCCAGGTTTTGGCTTCCCACAAGGTCCTCAGCCTTTTTTATACCGAGGCGGGGGCAGAGGGAGAGGCCGACAAAAAAGAAGGAATACAAGGGTACAGTGGGAGGACCAAGCCCCCAACTCAGTGGTAACCAGGAGCAAAGGGAGGGCGAACATGCCCTCAACGAGCAGGGAGTAACGAACATTGTTAATCTCAGTAGACATACATTAACAAGCGACGAGGAAACTGTCCTTTCCAAAGGACTCGGTTTCGTCCCTACACCCAACAATGACCCCTTTGCCCTCAACACAGAACTGGCACAGTTCTTTAGGAAAATCATGCTTCGTGACTACTTCGGAGATACTAAAGATGATACTGAAGAGAAAAGGTCAAACGGACTACGGAAGAAGTCAACCTTCCAACCACCCTCCCAGAGTATAGCTTGCCAGGTACAAGCCTTTGAAGAAGCCGTACTTAAGGATATCGAGGAGATTAACTTCCAAAACACCAAGGGGTTCCAGAACCTCACCAAAAAGGAACGTATAGCACTGCAGGGCTTGAAAGATAATTACGAGCTTGTTATCAAGCCTGCAGATAAAGGGGGAGCTATCGTTATTATGGGCCAGGAAATGTACCGAGAAGAATGCAAAAGACTACTTTCAGACACGGTCAGCTATACCATACACCGGAATGATCCGACAGGTCTGCTCATGACCAGAATCAAAAACATGGTGGAAGAGGCACTGAATAACGATTGGATCACCAGACTGGAGGCAGGCTTCCTTATTAGTGGAGACCCCAGGATACCGAGATTCTACACACTTCCGAAAATCCACAAGAACCGGACGCCCCCACTCGCGAGACCCATTGTCTCTGGGATAGGGTCGGTTCTAGAACCCTTGTCGCAGTTTTGCGACTGGTTTCTTAGACCAATTGTTAAGAGATCACACTCCTACCTCAGGGACACCAAGGATGTCCTTTGCCTGTTACGAGACCTGGAGGTGGATGCAACTGAGGACCTGCTCATAACGATCGATGGACATAGAAGCTCTATACACGAGCATACCACAAAGACGGACCTTGGAAGTCGTGGAACATATCATCTTGAACATGGACTGGGATTTTGTCACCCCCCAACATTTTGTGATGGAATGCGCCGAACTGGCCCTTACGGAGAATTTCTTCGAGTTCGAGGATGTGATCTATCACCAAATCGCAGGAACTTCTATGGGCAGCACCTTCGCCCCCAGCATGGCATGCCTCTATGTTCAACAATTTGAGGACGACCACATCCTCAACCAAAACAACCCATTTCTGAAACACCTGAAAATGTGGAAACACTACATAGACGACATACTGATTGTGTGGAACGGAACAGAGGAAGATGCAACCAAGTTCGTCCAGTGGGTTAACACCAAAGATAACCACCTGAGGTTCACACACACGATCAGCAAGGATCATACAGTATTCCTTGATCTGGATATCACCCTCACTAATGGAGGTATTACTACAAAGGTACATAACAAGACCACTGATAAAAACTGTTTACTCCTCTTTGAGAGCTATCACCCGAGAGCCCTGAGACAAAATCTACCGGTGGGACAATTCCTTCGAGTCCGTAGGAACTGTTCGAATACAGTCACCTTTGAGGAACAGGCGGAACAACTGGAGAAGAAACTCCTGGAACGTCACTATCCAAACAAGCATTGGCATAGCCAATAGGTCTCGCCCTTGGGAACTTATATTTAGCCATGCAGCACATTATCCTGTTAATAATCCGGTCATTCCCATAATTTAAAGGAAGACATTTTAAACCCACTTAATTACTTGGCAAGTGGTGCATTATCTACGTATTAAAGTATTTTAACCGGTACTCTGGTTTATTATAATTAGGGCTCCCGGTTTTATGCTATTTATTTATTTACAATTTCCGCCTGTATTTATCCATATTTATTTTTTGGCCATCTTATCAGTATTTATCCATTTTATTTTATTTTGTTTTGCGTGACTGAATTACGTTGTAATATGGTATATCTCCACATGTATTCAAATAATAAACATGCACTCATACTTTGATGCCTGTCATGCTTTAGTAAATTAAGGAGCCAAATATGGCATAACAATACAACCCAGAGGAAAATATTGTCATTATAATACAAATGGATGTTGACATATGTTGTTATTTAATGAAACCACTTCCTATTTTTTAACTACCCATGACATCTATCTTCTCAGCTGTTCACCTTGAATTAATGAACGACAGTCTGGAAAGGCACTCAAAAGAAATCCAATTTTCTGTATTTTTCCATTTTGAAAAATAAATGCAGACAGGAAACACATTAATTTCTGTCTGTATTTATCTGTAAAAATGGAAACCTGGAAGCCCTAATTATAATATTATCGATATCATAATGATATGCTGTATAATTTCATTATGCTATTTCTATATTCTTAGTGCTCACTTCCTGCCAATATTGGCAGTTTATATCTACGAGGTTAGTTTAAATTGCACTTCTCTTGTACACACCATTGTAACGTTTTCTTTTTGTGTTTAGACGCATGTATCTGTATTATATGTGTTACGTAATCCATGTACTCTGAAGCCGTTATGTAATGCAACTGGTTCTTTTGTAAAGCGCTATGACACCTTCGGATAAATTATGCTGCGCTATATAAAATGGCAAAATACATTTAAAAAAATAAATTTGAAACACAGGGAGACATGGGTGTTCCCAAGAATCTGGAATCTCCCAGCTCTAAGTTGGACGCCCACAAGATCTGCTCCTGATAGAGCGAAATGTTCTTGTGAATTGTAGGGGTGCATCATAATCACTGATAGGCCGCACCCACATGTATTCAGACATATATTCGTATATTCAGTTCATATTCATGTATGTTTAGTAAAGAATAAATAGCTTGCTGAGACAAAGCGAATCAGCAGCATAAAGGTGTTAGGATATTGATGTAATGTAATGCTTATTGAATTGTGTGAACTTAATGCATAGGGGAATTAGTTCGTGTGTGTAATGTAATTGCAGTAGTTTAAACGTGCACCATATTAAAGCTGCACATGTAATTCAGTGTTTGCATATGAATCATAATGAAAATGCTTATAGGGAAACATAAGATGTGTGTTTAAAAGTTATATGTAAAGGCCTGACTACATATATGCTTAGGGAAGGCCTGGTTTATTCTTATGTTAGCTTATTTTGTAGGCAGAGAAAGGTTTCTCTTGGTAAGGCTCTCTGGGTACAAACTGTAGATTTAATTTGCACAGTAGAAGGTTTCTGTTGAAAGTATCTTTTGTTGCAGGTGCAAGGACACATGTCTCGTTAGTAAGACTAACTCTTTGTTTTCAAAAGCTAGAGAGAGGGGAGGCATGGTACGGGGAGTTAGATGGAATGTAGGGATGATACTTTCAGCGGAGAAGGTGCCTGGGACTCAAGGTCAACGCAACCGTCCAGGATGAAGTCACCATTTCAGTGGAAAAGCACAAGGAAGAAGACCTGGCCAAGGAGGCGTGACAAAGGCGTGTACAATTGTATTGGGGTTTTGTATTAGGGATAGTGCCCTGAGGGAGGAGGCCAGAGAAGAGGTAGGGGAGACCAGAGAGAAGGACAGAGCTGAGCTTAGGTATTATGTGATTGCACTTCTTAGGAAGTCTTCACAGCTGACACCTTTTATTCTTTCTTGCCTGGGAAAATCGTTATGCAGGGATGCCACTTAGCGTTAGTGTAGGGACAGCAATTGATTTTAAGCTTGTTTAGGCCAATGAAGAGCAACTTAGAAATAGGAGCAATCATAGTCTGGTTGGTCCTTCTTGAACTCTCTATTCTCCTTATCCTGAGTCGGATGAGATTCTTGCGTAGATTATTATTTGTATTAGTGCCCATCTATTTCTTTAACCTCGTATTGAGGTGCTTGCACGTTCATTTATTTTTGGCGATAATAAATTCTCAAACTTGAATTCGGAGTCAGTGGTCCTTTCAGATCAAATGAATGCTGATATATAACCAGATGAGATTCTCTCCTTTACACTATTCAACAGGTAAAAAGATCTTGGCGACCAGAAGGTTCTTATAGATAATTAGATAAGAATCGGCGTTATCAGTTGGTAGCAGAGTAGGATGGTTACCTTTGATGGTAAGGGGAGATCTAGAGCAAGATAGGAGACTAAGTTGCCCCATAGAGCTCGAGTGACGCAGATCCAGAGGACCGCGGGAGAAGGATGTCGGAGGTCGTGGAAAACTGACGGAGAGTGACGGTGCGGCGGAAGTAGCAGTTCGTAGTAGAGTGAGTATGAAAAGAGTGATGTTTGGTAGATTGCGGTGTTTTATTGTTGTGTGATGTCTTGCGGAGTTGGAACGAGAGTTGAGTGATTGAGAAACGGACCGTGAGCGCGCGCGGGACCGGGAGATTTATTGTGGTGTAGAATACACCCAGAGTTGAGAACGTTGACCAGAGTTGTGGGGGTCACGAGACGTCATTGACAGACCCACTGAAGATAGGGAACACATGAGTGAGTGTGTGAATAACCAACGCAGGTCGTAGGTTATTGTGTGCAGAACATCGAATGATTGAATCCTATCGAGTGTGCTAAAGGCGATTGTCCGGTCGTTTCGCGGACAGACGATTGCCAGATTGAGGTCAACAAGCTCAAGAGGCTGATCGGTCATTGGTAAGACCGACGGTCAGAGAGGTAATTGTTCGGTAGGACGGACATTATTTCAGAGTATGATTGGGACAGATGCGAGCGAGAACAAGTGAATTAGAAAGGAGGGGAACTGCTGCGAGCGGAGGAAAAGTGACGTCAGAACAGTGCCGCGCTGCGATAGGCCGGTTGGTGTGAGCCGCGCTGGGATTGGTGGATTGAAATCAGGAAGTAAAAGCGGACATTTTGAGTGCAAATACAAAGTTGATTCATCATGAAATGTTTTAAAGCTTTAAGGGAACTTTGTAGAGGTGATAGACATGTGGTTGTTCGGGAGGGAGAGGAAGCTCCTCCCGAGGATACACCAGCACATTATATGGCAAAGAATGTAGGATTGCATACCATAATTTGGCTTGAGAATTGGCATAAAATGACAGAAGCAGAAGGAGAATTGTCGTTCCCTCGATATGGTACTTTCAGGTTAGAGGTGCTGTACCAGCTCAAGAGTGTAATGGCTTCATTACGACCACTACCTAGACCAACACAGTTTGAGGCACTACATGCGTGGATAAGGGCAGCGTATGATAGAAAGAAGGACAGATGCCAAGAAAGGGTGAAGAAATCGGTCAGGGCATTTCAAGATGCAAGGTGGGATGCCTTGGAGAAAAGGTGGAGAGCAGACACGATCGAAGGAGATAAGTTATACCCACTGCTGATACAAAATGGAAAGATTACAAGAATCGATGAGGACGACAGTGATCTAGATGACAGTTTGTTGGATAGGATGTTGGCGGAGAGGCCACCACCATTTAACCCAGATTCAGAAGAGGGAAAGACGACCCCAGCAGTGGCAATAGTTGATGAGAGCCAGAACCAGACTAGCATGAGAGTAGTGGGAAGAATTTCCACAGGAACGGAGGGGGCAACGGCGTCTATGATAACACAGCCTCCTGCGGGGAACACGAGATTACCGGACTCCTTGACAGTACCGGTTACCATTGGCCCTATAGTACCGGTATATGACCCAGACCGAGTGAGAGAAGGGAGCTCCGTACCGATGAGAAGGGAAGAAGGAAACAGTGAGAGTGGGAACGGGTTTGGAGTAAGGGTGGTTCATTTCCCAAGACCAATGGAGACAAGTACGCCGTTACCGGCTACTGCGGACTCTTCATGTGGGCGAGAAGAGGAGAGACCGGAAAGACCGAGGTCTTTACGGGAATCTAAGTCAGCTTTGAGGGAGTGGACACCAACAGTAACGAACCAAGAGGATAGGATGCAAAGAGATAGGGCACAAAATGTCTCGGAAGACAGATCAGGTTCCAGGAATATAGAAGGGAATAGGTCACAAGGACAGAATAGTGACTGTGATGAGCGAGATGGCTCGGGTTGTCGAGACGTACTGAGGAGTGCAGTACAGGCAAGGTTGCTAGACGTAGTGAGGCTGAAAGCAGAGGTAGACGAAATGATCAGTGGGGGCCTGCCTTTGGAAAGGATAGAAATTTATGGATCAGATGAGCTGCTGTTTGTAGCAAAAGATGTGACTCGAAAAGCTAGAATGGCACATGATAGATTGAAGGAATTGGCCAAAAGATATGAGGTGGACCTGAACAAAACTAAAGCGTTGCAGGGACCACATAGATTGCATTACAGTGATCAGGAGTTGGAGGAGAAAAGAATCACAGGATTAAAGACGCACACCAGAGACCTGATCATAGGAATGAGAATATGGATTTTGTTGGACAAATGGGAAGAAAGGTGGTCCAAAAAGAAACCAGTAAAGAGAGTAGAAGGGGAAACGCCGCCGCCAGGAGGGGGGCGACGGGTGTTGGAAATTTTCCTTTACGGGAAGTACAGAATGGAGGGTACGTGCATGTGCCGTGGAATAGAGGTGATTTGGCTGCATTTACAAATGATTTTCCTCGGCTGAGGGAAAAACCGGTGGAGTGGTACAAGCAGGTTGAGCGGTTTGTGAAGATTTCAAAAGTATTGTGGATTGATTTGAACACTTTGTTTGACATAGTGGTACCAGGAGATTTGTGGACAGCATGTAAAGTCGCTATTGAGTGGCCGACTTCGGAACCGAAAAGAGAGGCGGTTACAAATGGTCCATCACCTGATGTCATGAAAAAGTATGAGCAGGTGATTACATGGTTGAAGTCGAAGATTTCACCTCAGGATATAGATTGGGTTAAGATAGATCGGACTGTACAGGAACCCAAGGAAACGGTGCATGAATATTATGAAAGACTTCTGCAAGTTTTTAAACAGTATAGTGGGTTAGATGTTTTGGACCCTAAGGATATGGGACAGTTTGTCTCAAAGTTTGTAACGGGTCTGAGAATGGAAATCAGCCTCATGATACAGCACCATTTGATCTGCTGGCAGAACAAGCCACTGGATGAAATTTTGCGATATGCGAGATACTGTAGTGATGAGGTGGAATCGAAACATCGAAAGCTAAAAGACAAACTGATGCTTGTCCAGATGCAGACAGCACAGAGTCAGCCTAGTGGAGGGACCTTAGGAAGAAAGCAAGGAAATTTCCAGGGAAACCAGAATGGGCAGGTACAGGGAAAGGGAAAACCAGTAGACCCCAAGACAGGAGTGGACGTGGCCACACTAAAGAAGACCACTGCGTGTCATCTTTGTCGCCAGGTCGGACATTGGAAATGCGAGTGTCCTTTGAACCCAGCAAATCAGGTACAGGAAGAGGAAGAGGGGACTCAGACACCCGCGCAAGAGGTAGTTAATACAATAACGAGACCTAGGACGATGAAAGGGGGGGTTTACAATTCTCACGCTCAGATTCCCCAAGCTCCAAGGTTTTCACAAGGAACACGAACGTACCAACAGATGCCCCTGTTCGAACGTTATGATGAGGATAGCTCAGACCCTTTATCCTGACGGTGCCTGAGGGGGAGGAAGACTGCACACTTGGAGCGGTCTTGGAGGTAGACCAGAGGGGACCTTTTGTGGAGGCAGAGATTGAGGGCAATCCTGCAACACTTTTGGTTGATACTGGAGCTACCCGGTCTACTGTAAGATCTGCAGTAGTCCCTAACCTACCCCTCTCGGGACAATCGATCCAGGTTGTTGGAGTAGCGAACAAGAAGATGAGCAGCCCATTGACAGAACCGATCCTAGTAAAGATAGGTTCTTTCCAAACTAGACATCAGTTTGTAGTGTGTGATACGAGTCCAGTTTGCCTTTTAGGGAGAGATCTGTTGTGCAAGTTGAACTGCACGATTTACTGTACACCACGGGGAGTGGAGGTCCAGACGAGAGATGACGATGCTGACTTTAAGATTGCCAATCAGCTTCTGTGTATAGATCTGTACCGATTGGTGACTGTGGAAGAACTTCCACATGATCTGAGAGACGCAGTGTCGTCTGTGGTGTGGGATTTTGCAGGAGATGAAATAGGTCTAATCAGAGGGGTTGAACCAGTGCGGATTGAGGTGAAACAGAATGTTGATTTCCCAAGAACACCTCAATACAACCTGTCGACAGAAACGATTGCAGGAATAAAACCTGTGATCGAGACTTTCATTGAGAAGGGTATTCTGAAAGAGATCAGAGGTAGCCCCTGTAATTCACCCATTATGGGACTACAGAAACCGAGCGGGAAGTACAGGATTGTGCAAGACCTGCGAAAGGTCAACACGATAGTTGTCCCTTGTTGTCCAGTGGTACCGAATCCTTCAGTAATACTGTTCCAGATCCCATGTGAAGCCGAGTGGTTTACGGTTATCGATTTGTGTCAAGCCTTCTTTTCGATACCGCTCCACGAGGAAAGCCAATTTCTTTTTGCGTTCAGGCTAGAAAATCGCGTGTTAACATGGTGTCGTATCCCTCAAGGGTATACAGAAAGTCCATCGATCTTTAACCAGATCCTGAAGAAGAACCTTGAGAGTCTTGTGTTGCCACAGAACTCAGTTCTCGTGCAATACATAGATGACTTGCTCATTGCCGCAGAAACAGAAGATGCTTGCAGAATTGACACTGTAGCATTGTTGAACCACTTAGCAGAGAACGGACATAAGGTGTCCCCTAACAAGCTGCAGTACTGTTTGAAAGAAGTACAGTACTTGGGACACAGATTGGAAAAAGGCAAGAGGAAGGTGTCCCCAGATCGAATTGAGGCAATAATGAGCATGGCAGTACCCACGACACAGAGAGAAGTTAGGATGTTTCTAGGAATGGTTGGCTATTGTCGACAGTGGATTCCTAGTTTCTCCTTGAGAGCAAAGCCTCTGCAGAGGCTTACGCACAAGGATGTGAGTGATCCGGTACCATGGGACGAGGAGTGCTTGATATCATTCCTGAAACTGAGAGAGGATTTGTGCAGAGCTCCGGCACTGGGAATGCCTGATTACAACAAGACCTTTTCATTGTTTTGTTACGAGAGGGAAGGATGTGCATTAGCAGTGTTAGCTCAGAACCATGGAGGTGTCCGTAGACCAGTTGCCTACTTTTCAGCTACTTTAGATCCAGTAGCTTCTGCGTTGCCCGGATGTCTAAGATCCGTTGCTGCAACAGGTGTCAGCATTGAAAGATGTGAAAGCATTGTAATGGGACATCCATTGACTGTACATGTGCCACATTCGGTTGAGTTATTAATGACCAGGACCAAGACCCAGCACCTAACGAACAATAGGTTAACGAGGTACGAGCAAGTCATACTTGCCGCAGAGAATGTGACTCTGAAAAGGTGCTCTGTCTTGAACCCTGCAACATTGATGCCTACACCGAATACAGATGATGAAGATTGTGCGGACCATGATTGTCTCGATGTGACCGAACTTTGCACCAAACCGAGACCTGACATTGTCGATGAGCCATTGGCTGACCCAGATGAAATTTTCTTTGTCGATGGTTCATGCTTAAGAGACAGTGTGGGGCAATTGAGAGCAGCGTTTGCTGTATGTACTATTTCAGGAGTGGTCGACGCTGCTTGCCTAGAAGGAGTACGCTCTGCGCAGGTAGCTGAGATCATTGCCTTGACCCGTGCCTGTTTGGCCGCTGATCGAATTCGAATCACGATTTACACAGACAGCCAATACGGCTTTGGCGTGGTGCATGACTTCGGGCAGTTATGGTCTCAGAGGGGATTTTTGACATCATCTGGCTCACCCATTCGTAATGGAGAATATGTAAGACAATTGTTAGAAGCATTACAGCATCCAAAAGAAATTGCTGTTGTAAAGTGTTCAGCCCATGGGAAGGGGGAGGACTTTGTATCCTTGGGTAATAACTACGCGGATGAGGTAGCCCGCTTCTGCGCAGAACAAGGATGCATATTCACAGGAAGAGAGATAGAAGAGAGCCAAGAGGGAACCGATCTCAGCATAATGTTGACCATGGCAGACACTTGGGAAGAGCTTAAGCGATTGCAGGATGAAGTTTCTAACCAGGAGAGAGAGGGATGGATCAAAGCTGGGTGTGAGAAAGGAGACGTGGATGTGTGGGTATCAAACGATGGGAGAGCTGTGTTGCCGGAAGAATTGCTGAGTCCGATGGCAAGATTGATACATGGACAGGCACACCTGGGTAGAGACGCCATGATGAGAGTGTTCAGACAGACGTGGTATAACCCACGGTTCCGAGCAATGGCTGAGACGGTATGTCAGAGGTGTGTTACGTGTCAACAGATGAATGCCGGAAAGAAAACTGTAGTTACATTGAGTCACATTGGAAGGTCAGGAGGGCCCTTCAATAGACTACAGTTGGATTTCGTGGAGATGCCTAGGTGCAATGGCTTGAGGTACATTCTAGTGATAGTATGTGTATTCTCACGGTGGGTGGAGGCTTACCCCACACGCAGGTGTGACACGCTCACAGTGGCTAAGTTACTGTTGAGGGAGCTTATCCCTAGATTCGGGATCCCGACCTCTTTGGAATCAGATAGAGGAGGGCACTTCCATAGCGAAATCATGAAGTTGCTTTGTGCTGCATTGAACATAGACCAGAGACTTCATTGTAGTTACAGACCGGAGGCTTCTGGGATGGTGGAACAAGTTAATGGAACTTTGAAAGCCCGGATGGCAAAAATGTGTTCTTCGACATCCCTGAAATGGCCCGACGCCTTGCCACTGGTGCTCATGAGCATGCGAAGTGTCCCAGACAGAAAGACCGGGTTGTCCCCCCATCAAATATTAATGGGGAGGGCAATGAGACTGCCAGCAGTACCAGCTACAGCCTTGATAAGCATCACTGATGATTTGATTCTCGATTACTGTAAAGGACTCTCTGATGTGGTCCGTTCTGTATCCCAGCAGGTGCAAGCAGCTGTGGTTCCAGCCTCGAGTGATCTGTGCCACAACTTGTGTCCCGGTGACTGGGTGCTCGTCCGGAAGCACGTGAGGAAGAGTTGTTTGGATGCCCGTTGGCGTGGTCCGTATCAGGTGATTCTGATCACGAACACAGCAGTAAAGTGTGGAGGATTGCCGAACTGGGTGCATGCTTCCCATACCCGCAGAGTTCCAGCACCCTTGGAAGAAACAGCTCCTCTCGTAAATGAAAACCCAGCGGATGTGGCAGGGCCACATGAGAGGACAAGTCAAGCTGTAAGGGTCGCTGACACAGCTGGTGGTGCACTAGAGCAAGCAGAAGGGGGTTTCCACAGTTCGAACCCTGACACAG
This sequence comes from Calotriton arnoldi, assembly GCA_963921515.1. Taxonomy (NCBI): domain Eukaryota; kingdom Metazoa; phylum Chordata; class Amphibia; order Caudata; family Salamandridae; genus Calotriton; species Calotriton arnoldi. The sequence continues at coordinate 1,657,191 of CAWUFW010002331.1, read as the reverse complement.
ACACCGAAGATAGAAACGGTGCAGTGGGCGGAGAAGAGTCAGATTCAGCCGAAAGAGGAAGTAGTGCACTGGGTATAGAAGGGGAAGGCAGACAAACGAACAGACGTGCAGAAAGTTGGCCTGAGAGACAGAGGCGACTGAACTTGAGGTTAGCACCTGAGAGAGACCTTGCTCCAGTGTCTGAAGTATCTGAAACAGAAGCAAGTGACGAAGACCAAGCACAAGACAATCGGCGAAGGTCAAAGAGAACAAGAGTGCCTTGTCGCAGATACTCTACCCCTGAGTGGACTTACACTGTGTTTGATGCAGGGGGTGGTGAGTACGGGAAGACTGAGGTCAGTAGAAGTGGTCTGTCGGAGCCCGAATGTGGTGGTGAAGGTGGTGCTGCGGATGCCAGGGCTCGAGATAGAGGGAACACTGACACTCACGGTTCCGAATCCCCCGCTTCTGAGTGAAGTCCGAAACTTGCTTTTGCATCGACTCGAATTCCCGCCGTTTGGAGTTGAGCCGTTTTCACATGAAGTGCTGATTTTGCGTCTTGAACTTTTGTATCACGTTCTGGTCTTGCTCAATGAGGATCTCATTGTGGATCAGTTATGAACTGTAAATAAAAGTCTAAAAGAAGAAGATAACCTAGGTCCGAGTGGAAGAAGAATAAACTTAGGGACTTTCCACAAGAAGAGGAACGAAAAACTAGGGAAGTCTTTTTCTGGACTGTGTAAATAAGTTGTGATCGGAAAGGGAAAGCCCGGAAATTTCATGGTTGCTCGAGCTGGTTGAGCAAGTCACAAATAAAGGACAGAGACTTTTCTGAGTTCTTTGCGATAACCAAGACTTTTGAGAACTTTCGAAATCATGGAGCCGGGAAATCCCAATCGTAAAGCAAAGTGGATTATAGGCATTCTTATAAGTAGTGTGATAATTTCTATAATCATAGTAGTTGTAGTCTCATATACTGGTTCGCACGAGCCAGAAGTAGAGGCAGTGACAGGGACACCGACACCTATCACACCTAGTCAGGAGGGGGTAGACAGGGCAGCTGATAGAGCTATGTTATTAGAAGAAAGTCGTAGATTACATGTAGATTTGTCTAAGGGTGATTTTAAGCTTAATGCATATGCTAAGTTGTTGTATGAGTATGTTGACGTGATGGATGCGAAAGATTGTTATGTGTGTATGCAGTTGCCTACTTCGGTGGATGAGGGTATTAGGTATCATCATCTTCCACTGACTTATGGTATTTCATGTAGTCTTTTGCTTAGTTTGTTTTATGAGAGAGAGCAGTTCGAGTATTTCTTTTCCAATTTCGACGCAGTGCTTCCTGAAGTCCCAGCTTACAAGCATTTGAATAAGTATGACTATTATAAGACCGAGGACAGACTGAGGAAGTACTTCATACCGAGTTTGGAATTGGATACAGCATTCGCACACAGACACAATCTGACTTGTTTGATGTCGGATGTAGAGAGAAAGTTTGTAGATCAGGTTGAAGATAGGTATAGAAAGCTGACTGAATCCCGAGATTTAGGGCATCACAGGACAGATTGGACGGAGGAAGAACGGTTGCATAAGACCAGGGGAAGCTATGGTCCTATAGCGTTAGATAAGGAGCAGAGGGGTAAGTTGTGTATAAGGCGTTATCAGACTTACTACGAAAAGGTTCCAGTGGGACAAAGTACTTGTGATCACGTTTTCACCATGGCAGATGTAGCAAAAGATTTTCTCCAAGGTCCTGTACAAGTGATACCTACGGTGTATTACGTATGTGGGAAGAATGCTTATGTGAGGTTGCCTGCAAATTGGTATGGAACATGTTATTTATCAATAATATTTCCAAAGATTTACCATACAGAAGACTTAAATCTTCTGGAGGGTGGAGGGCATTCAAGAACGAGAAGAGCTGCAAGTGCAGGAATCGTTGTGGGGGATATCTTTGGAGCTATGATACCTAGTCTAGGAGTAGTCTTGAATGATGTGAAGATCCGGAGGTTAGCGACTGTGGTGGATGAATTTTCGATGAACACAGCAAAGTCGTTGGTGTTGGTGGAAGGAGAGATGTTGTCAATAAGGGGAATGGTTTTGCAGAATCGCCTTGCTTTGGATGTCCTATTGGCAAAAGAGGGCGGAGTCTGTAAAATGCTGAAGGTTCAAGAGTGCTGCACTTATATACCAGACCGTAGCAAGGATCTGGAGAAATATATAAGTAACATCACTATGATCCACACAAAGATAGCGGATCTGACCGAAGAAGGGGCCTGGGAAAAGGTCGGAAAGGGTTTTGGTCAAGTGGGAGGTTGGTTTGCGAACCTAGGAAAGGGATTCCTTGGGTACTTCCTGAGACCACTCCTTATTTTGGTGGTTTGTGTGGCTGGCTTGTGGATTATGATCAAGGCCTACAAGTGGTATCGAGCAGGCAGAGTCAAGAGAGCTTTGAGGGAAAATGACATGAGATTGGCAAGATTGCAGGACAATCAGTATCAAAGGCTCAAGAGCATGGAGAACTTCAGATCAGGGAAGATGGGAACAAGTTCTGTTTAGGTCGGTTCCTTCTCCGAGGGAGTAGAATGAGATGTGATGACAGGAGTCATCAAAGGGGGAACTGATAGAGCGAAATGTTCTTGTGAATTGTAGGGGTGCATCATAATCACTGATAGGCCGCACCCACATGTATTCAGACATATATTCGTATATTCAGTTCATATTCATGTATGTTTAGTAAAGAATGAATAGCTTGCTGAGACAAAGCGAATCAGCAGCATAAAGGTGTTAGGATATTGATGTAATGTAATGCTTATTGAATTGTGTGAACTTAATGCATAGGGGAATTAGTTCGTGTGTGTAATGTAATTGCAGTAGTTTAAACGTGCACCATATTAAAGCTGCACATGTAATTCAGTGTTTGCATATGAATCATAATGAAAATGCTTATAGGGAAACATAAGATGTGTGTTTAAAAGTTATATGTAAAGGCCTGACTACATATATGCTTAGGGAAGGCCTGGTTTATTCTTATGTTAGCTTATTTTGTAGGCAGAGAAAGGTTTCTCTTGGTAAGGCTCTCTGGGTACAAACGGTAGATTTAATTTGCACAGTAGAAGGTTTCTGTTGAAAGTATCTTTTGTTGCAGGTGCAAGGACACATGTCTCGTTAGTAAGACTAACTCTTTGTTTTCAAAAGCTAGAGAGAGGGGAGGCATGGTACGGGGAGTTAGATGGAATGTAGGGATGATACTTTCAGCGGAGAAGGTGCCTGGGACTCAAGGTCAACGCAACCGTCCAGGATGAAGTCACCATTTCAGTGGAAAAGCACAAGGAAGAAGACCTGGCCAAGGAGGCGTGAGAAAGGCGTGTACAATTGTATTGGGGTTTTGTATTAGGGATAGTGCCCTGAGGGAGGAGGCCAGAGAAGAGGTAGGGGAGACCAGAGAGAAGGACAGAGCTGAGCTTAGGTATTATGTGATTGCACTTCTTAGGAAGTCTTCACAGCTGACACCTTTTATTCTTTCTTGCCTGGGAAAATCGTTATGCAGGGATGCCACTTAGCGTTAGTGTAGGGACAGCAATTGATTTTAAGCTTGTTTAGGCCAATGAAGAGCAACTTAGAAATAGGAGCAATCATAGTCTGGTTGGTCCTTCTTGAACTCTCTATTCTCCTTATCCTGAGTCGGATGAGATTCTTGCGTAGATTATTATTTGTATTAGTGCCCATCTATTTCTTTAACCTCGTATTGAGGTGCTTGCACGTTCATTTATTTTTGGCGATAATAAATTCTCAAACTTGAATTCGGAGTCAGTGGTCCTTTCAGATCAAATGAATGCTGATATATAACCAGATGAGATTCTCTCCTTTACACTATTCAACAGGTAAAAAGATCTTGGCGACCAGAAGGTTCTTATAGATAATTAGATAAGAATCGGCGTTATCACTCCCAGGCACATTCCACAAACGCACATATTTTTAGACTAAGTACTCCCATGCGCACAACACTTTTCCAGACTCACACAGAGTGTAAATCCTGATGGAAGCAATTGAAGCTATGCAAACACTGCCCTGATAGGAACACTGCCCGAGTCCCACGTGGGACTCCGCGCATCATGAGGAACGGAAGGGAAAACGAAGTGAACGTGTGTTTAAGGGGGGGGGGGAAATCGGCAGCTGTGCGACGTGCAGCTCCAGAGGTGAAAGGGTGAACGAAGCAAGGGTCCGATCAGAGCAGGGAAAAGAAACTGGTAGAGCGTGAGAAACATTGAATGTGAGACGAGGAAGACTGCACAGGACACACCGAGTATAGGCTGGGGTGAGGCTCGATCGAGACAGAGGGGTGGAGAGCAGCGGGCACAGCAGTGGTGTAATGAAAGGTGAGGGGCTCCCCACGCTCTGCACCCAGTCAGGAGCTCTCTGCACCTGCCGGAGTGGGGCCCCCTCAGGTTGTGGCCCTCTGCACCGCGGAGGCTGCAGGGGCGAATGTTACGCCACAAGGGCAGAGGGGCAAGAGACAAAGGGGGTAAAGTAAGGAGCAAGAGGGAGGTGGTGCGGGACAAGGGACAGACGGGGACGAGACAAAGGGGTAGAGAGCGATAGGGGCTAGAAGAGACAAAGGGGTTGGGTATGGAGCAAAGGAGAGAGGGCCAAGGAGGGGGAGAGTACTAGGGAAAGTACTAGGGGCAGGTAATAAAGTGTGGTGGGAGAGCAGAAGGGTAGAGAGCAGAAGAGAGGGGTAGGGAGCAGGAGACAGATGGATAAGAGGCAGGGGATGGGAGCTGGAGTCAGGGGATGGGAGCTGGAGACAGGGGATGGGAGCTGGAGACAGGGGATGGGAGCTGGAGACAGGGGTAGGGAGCAGGAGACAGGGGTAGGGAGCAGGAGACCGGGGGACAAGAGACAGAGGGGTGAGTAGTAAGAGACAATGGCACAGAGAGGGACAAGGAACGAAATACAGAGGGGAAGAAAGCAAGAGCCTGAGGGGTAGCAAGAGACAAGCAGATGACGGTGGTATGAGAGAGAGGCACTGACAGCAAGAAACAGGGCAGTGGCAAGAGAGAGAGGGGCAGGGAGCAAGAGACAGGGGCCAGAGTGTAAGAGAAAGCTAGGTAGAGTGCAAGAGACACAGGACAGGTGTATGGAGCGGCTGAACAGGAATATAGAGGTAGTGACAGAGGACAAGGGGCAGAGGGGTAGCAAAGACAGAGAATGGAAGAAAGAGCCAGAGGGGTTGAGCGCAAGAGAGAGGGCAGGGGCAATAGAGGGGCGAGGGACAAAGAGACAGCTTAGCAGGGGGAAAGGGAAACCAGGGAACAGCAAATAAAGGGGAAATGGATGAGAGAACGTGCCAGAAAGGTAAGAGACAGAGAGGTAAGAGACAGAGAGGTAAGAGACAGAGGGGTAGGGAGGAAGAGACAGGGGTGGCGAGCAAGAGACAGAGGGTAGGGAACAAGAGACATTGGGGTATGGAAGATACAGAGGGTCAGGGAAAGGGACAAGAGTCAGGGTGGCAGGGGGCAAAAGAGAGAGTGGTATGGGGCAAGAGAGAGCAGGTATGGGGTAAGAGAGAAGAGGAGGGAGCAAGAGACCAAGGGACAAGAGGCAGAGGGGCAAGGTGAAGAGCAGGAGACAGGGGTAGGAAGCAGGAGAGGGAGGGGCATGAATCAAGAGACAGCAGTGTATGGAGCAAGGGACAGTGGGGCAGGGAGCAGGAGACCGAGGAGTATGAGGATAAGAGAGTGCTAGAGGAAAGAGAGAGGGTAGACAGCAAGAGACAGGGTAGAGAGCAAAAGATAGGGGTATATAACATGAGACAGCGGGTAGGGTGGAAAAGACACTAGGATGGAGACCAATAAAGAGGTAGAGGGTAAGAGAGGGGGTGTAAGGAGCAAGAGACAGTGGGGTAGCAAGAAGCAGAGTGTGGGTAAGAGACGGAGGGATAGAGAGCAGGAGACAGAGGGGTAAGGAGCAGTAGAGAGACACTGAGGCAAGGGGCTGATCCCTGGAACATGAGAGAGAGGAGTACAGACGAAAGAGAGGAGTAGGGAGAAAGACAGGAGGTAGGGAGAAAGACAGATAGGGAGAAAGACAAAGATAGGGCGAGAGAGAGATATAGGGAGAAAGAGAGATGTAGGGAGAACGACAGAGGAAGGGAGAAAGACATGGGAATTTCTGTTATTAAGAACTGTTGGCTGTGGGACATGAGACATGCAGAGAGAGAGAGAGAGTTTGAGGGTGTGGATCAAGAGAAGGTGCGTGGAGCACGAGACAGGGAATTAAGACGCAGAGCATTATAGAGCGAGTGCGGCTAGAGAGACCCACATACAGTGCAGTGAGTCCCCAAGACAGAATGGTCGACCAAGAGTTCAGCCACACTATCGGAGGCTTCCTCACCCAAGCCAGCCAGTGGCGGGGGTGGGGATGGGCGTGAGAGGGCATAGAAAGAAAGAGTGCAGCACTGCGAGCCAGAGAGACAGCAGCACCCAGGCGGGGGCACGCAATTTATTTTATAGGTGCAAACACATACATGGAATGGTCAAAAAGACAGAATGATAACGCAAAGACAGACACTGGGACAAGAAAACAAGAGATAGAATGATAGACAGAGGGACGAGAACGGTACACCCCCAAGCCCTATAAAATGCCCCTTCTCTTGTTACAACCCCTTCCCCTCTCCTGCAAAGCACTGCGTGTTTGTAGCGCTGCACCGGTGCTATTTAAAACTGGTACCTGGAAGACCACGAGAAACAGAGTGACAGAAAGAAGACAGGCAGTCACAGGGGAATGAAAGATGGGGAGAGGGGTGACGAAAGTGGGAGAGAGAAAAGGAGAAACGGAAGGAGGACTGGGGACAGAAAATAACTTCATCTACCAGTGCATATAAAAAGTGACCTCGTGTAATATAACTGCTGCTTAGTAAAGCGCTCCAATACACTTGGGCCGAGTTGGCGCTATATACAACTGCAAAATAAATATAATAAAAAAAGCAACCAGAGTGGTCTGAAAATAGAAATAACAGCAAATTGAAGGGACACTGGGTGAGCGAATAGGAAACGGGGCTAGACTAGACAGAGGGTGAGAGAGACGGAAAACCACGAACAAGAGAGAACTGTCAGAGAAACGGAGTGCTGAGGGTCAGAAAGGAGTGTTCGCAGCGCTACGGGACAGAGTGGGGAAGCGGAGGAACCGTTTCGGGAGGGAGTGCTGTGCCGGGTGCAGCACTGAGCACACAGCACGCAGAGGAACTCCTCGAAAGAGCAGACGGGACAGACGGACACCGCACTCAGCTGCCCGGGGAGGGGTGTACTCCTAGAGGTGGGACACATGACCCAGGAGGAATGCAGCTGCCAGCCTGCTCGCTCCTGAGAGCAAAACGCCATGGGAGTGAACATTTTAAGAAGAGGTGGGACATGCACCCGCCTTTGGCCGATTGCGTGCTTTCATTTTTTGAAAGCCACACGCAAAGGCCAATAGAATGTGACAACCACACGCACGAGCTTTCAGAATGTCTGGAGTGATTCCAAGAGACCCTCTCCTAGATGCAGCGCTGCGCTAGGCTCGACCTAAAGAATCAGCAGAGCAGAAGGTAACAAAGAAGACACTCTGCTCCCAATGCTGAAGAGTGCATGCTGAGCAGACTTCAGAAAATTGATAACAGGCCACCCAAATCTGAAGTGGTGCTTGACAATGTCAAGGGGCTGTGAGCTAAGTACAAGAGATTAATGGGCCACTCTGCACAATGTTGGATATTGCTTTCCACTGGGGAAAGAAGATTGTGGTTGGGTTGTTTTGCTATATGTTAAATGTTAGGTTAACGAGAGACTTTGGTAATAAGACACACACACACACACCATCGTTGTCTAGAGGAGTAATCAGCTACTGGCGAGAATTACTCTTAAACATGAGGGGAAGTGCTATGCCAGCCTTTAAACAGCCCAATTGTTGAAAATTGTTAGTGTCCAAATCAGATGGGGACATCGGTTTTGCTCCAGAAGCCACTTGGCACAACAAGACTTGCAGAGACTGCATTCTAAATGGTTTCTACTACAGCACTCTTCCTGGTACTCAAAAAAGGCAGGAGAAGCTATTCTTTTATGGACAGTTTAAAGGAACAGTTAAGAATGTGAAAGCTGATAAAGCAGGGGGATGGTCGAGTGCTCCGGTCATTGTAGGACAGAACATGTATATGGTTCCTTGTATGCAACAAAAAAACAACCAGGAATCCTTTTTCAAATAACTATATCCCAAACCTTAACCTTCGCTGAAGGAGAGCTTTTAGGGGATGATTTTGATGTAGTTATAGGCAGTGTCCTTGATTGAGCTAGCCAGTAATACAGATGGTCAGCCACTGTCTCGAATGAATTTAGAAGGCGGAGAAAGCAGATTATTTTTATTTTTTTACAGCAGTTCACAAACCCCATCCACTTCTTCAGCTATTGAGCTCCATAACTGTTACGAAATGGCGGAGGTCCGGATGAAGGTTAAATGATAGTCTTCTTTCAGACCACCGCACCAGAAGATCATGAAAAGTGCTCAGGAGGATAATGATCAGGACATGTCCAGAATTGTGGTGGCCTCGCCCCAGTTACCAAGATACGTAAAAAATTGAGGAAAAGAAAAATATGGACCACAACCACAAGGAGTCATCTCAGATTTGGCAGAAAGCACCTGGACTCCAAAAGCTGCATACACACTACATAAGAGTCAAGTAAGGATATACCTCAGTCAATAAAGCAAGGCAGCTCTAAGCTAAAAAACTAAAAGCAAGGATAGTGTATATAGAGAGAATTAAGGGCCAAATGTACAAACAAAGGGAAATCGGCATTCCTAATCTATGAAACTCATTGAGTTTCATTTAGGGATCCCTTTGGGTCGCAAATCGACCTAACTCATGAATATTAATGAGGTAGGTCGCAGTTTGCAACCCATTAGGAATCCCAGCCATCACAGGGATGGTGGCCTGCTGAGGTCAACAGACCGCCATGTCTGCGAGTGCTTTTAAAAAAAAAAAAAAAAATTGAATGTGTTTAAAATGAAAAAAATTAAGGCTTGAATTTTTCATTTTTTTAAGGGTAGGCAGTAGTTTGTGGGACCACTTCCTGCTCTTAAAAATATTTTTATTTACTTTCTCAAGGGGAAGCGGGTCCCTTGGGGACCCCTTAAGTGGTAAAGTATTACTGTTTTGTGACTGGAATTCGGTCCCAAAACAGTAATATTTCCATACCGATTCTGTATTTGGAATGGACACCCTAAACACACCCTTACAAACACCGAATCGCAAATGCAAAATATGATTCAGTAACAAGTTACCAAATCGCATTTTATACATTTGAAAAAGCATTTTCTGTGAAACGGGCCGCTTGCAACTGGAAAAATGCTTTGTACATCTGGCCCCTAGTTTCCAAACGGGAGGATTTGGCATTGAAAGATGAAAACATAGCAGAAACATTCAGGGAATTTTATCAGACGTTTTATGGAGAAGACCCTACAAGTGATGAAGTAAGGACACTGATATCGCTCTTTCTGCCCACATGTCCAAGGTCCCGGAATACATGTAGAGAAATTGGAAGACCGCGTAATTGTGGCAGTGATGAGTGGCATCCACTTGCATAAGGTAGTGAAATCTCTGGAACCAGATGGATTCAGGGCCCTCTTTTTGCAAAACGTTTTGCAGATCCTTAGCCCCAATACTCAGAAAGTAGTACAATTCCTTTTTGGGGGGGCGGTATTGAGTTGTTCATTCCTGCTGATGCAGCATAAAAACGTGTACACGCTTTCAAGTTTTAGCAATTTGAAGCTACTTACAATACTGCAAGACAAGAATGTGCCCTGACTACGCAAGCAAGATTGTCGATTGCTTGCTTTATAAAAAAAAAAGGAAAAAGAAAAACGGACAATAAATGTCCTACTTGAATTTTTTTTTACTATACTAGTGTGCACCTTTAAATTCTATTTCTGAGGTATCACTTAGTATGAAGTACTCTTTGCATGCCAATATAAATCTTAGTCATAGAGAATCAGTGTAAAGTCATTATGGGAAACTGTAGGGCAGCATGAAAATAAATGCGGGGCCTGATTCTTAAAGAATGTAACAAAAGTGCAACTGCAGTTATATGTCCTTGTATTGGACTTTCAGGAATTTCCAAGAGTATAAAGATGTAGCCTTGGAAACAATACTCCCAGCAAACCTTTGTGAATTCCATTTTTACATAAGCAAATACATTTATAAAATCTGTTGATCGATTACGAATTCACTTTCCCTACTTTTCACACAATGGATAATGTTTTACTCTTGCCAAGTCAAAAATATTTCAACATTTTCAAGTGTAGGGAGAGACTAGAGACAAAATGGTGATTAACCGTAAACATGTTAAGTTTAAGGATGTGCAGAGAGTTGCAAGGCATTACAATCCTGAAACTATAACTTTCCGAGTACTTTCAGCCCCAGTGTGTATATTTGCAGAAAGGTGGTAAAATCAGAATTCAACCATTTTGAAATATTTCTATAATGAGGAAAGACAGCCTGAGAAAATCAGGCTGAAGAAATGTCACAATGGAGAAATGACAAAACACCGTTTCCACAAAAACAGAATGTTTTGTGTAAAAGGTACAACAGACCAGGGATTGAATACTGGGGCAGGAAAATATTATTACAATTCCTAGCATAATAGGAAGTTTACAAATAAAGTTTCACTTAAAAAAGTCCCAGTACTTTTATGTTTAGCCGGTAAACAGAACAAGATGACAAAGGAAGAGGGAACTGGAACAGAAGATAAGAAGGGAAAACAGGTTGAGAATTGAGGGTGTGGGCCGTGTGGAAGTGGTGGGGGTTATTAGGAGGCTCTAGTGAAAAAAAACTTCAGGTGGGAAAGAGGGAAGTGTAGAATCAAGAGGGTGTTTAAAGGCAGGGGGATGATAAAAGAATTGGAGGGGTATTATTCGGGGGTACCCCCTTAAAAGAATACGAAACAGCGTTCTAGGGCTTTAGGGGCAAGCAGCTCATAAAACCGAAAAATACACAGAACTAACGTGATGAAAATATTTTTCATTCAAGAAGGGCTTTCACCAGGTTGGTTATGCCATACTGGGGACTGCCGCTCATGAACAAAAATTAATCACAAATGGTTTGACGTAAAAGAAACATCAAAACAAGTTTCTTCAGAATGGATTTGCATTAAGAACAGGTAGCAGGCAAAATCATAGCCTTGAGTTGAATCCAAACCTTGATTATAATATGTATTATCAGATCTGATATAAAAAGAACGCTGTCATCATTTGTCACGTCACTGCATGGCACCAAAAGGGACACATTTGTTTTTAATGGAACAAGTATATTTTTGCAGCATTCCGTCCCTTGGGCAAGTATTTTATAAAATCCCACAGCCCTGCAGTCTACTCCCTGTCAAACCAACAACAAATAGATGTGTGGCGCTCACTGACAGCCTCAGAAGGCTTCCCATGAACCAGTTCCTCTCACGGTAAGAAGTGTCAAACGGTTTGTCATGGTAGGGTCAGATTTACCCCCACTGCTACCTCTATTCTCCACCCGAAACGGGATAAGTTCTTACTTTTAAAAGAGCACAGCATGCATATGATTTAAATAAATGCAGTTGCAATATGTCCTTCCTAATTCAAAGGTCTCTATTTTCAGTCTTCTAACACTGCAATATGCTACAGTTCACAAATATACATTTTGAAACAAAAACGAGTCGGAGAAATTTTGTAAAAGTCACTCTTTCCATCCACGTTAAAGCCGTAATTCGCATTAAAATTTTCAAAATAAGCTCAGTAAAGAAATAGTTGTTTCTTTACAAAAACAAAAAAAAAAGATAATAAGATAGCCCATTAAGTTGCCAGGTCTACTGACTGTCTCAGTAGGGGCTTATCCCCAAAGATTCCCTTAAAACTACAGGGCTAAATTATTACTCTGGAAAATTACAGGAGATAAGAGATCAGTTTCGTAGCATCAACAGAAAGACTATAAAATCAAATTAACCCGTCTGCGAGGTGTGCTAAATCATTGATTGTCCTGTTATTACTCCCTGTTCTATTGTTAATCCAAGCACATTCATTTATGGAGCTATTATAATCTGGAATAGTCTTAAAGGGACGTTTTGGGCAACTGGGAGAAACCGTGATGCAAAAAAAAAAAAAAAAGACCCTAGCTCTGCCCTTTGGCCTGTGTTGTAATCGTACAGTAGGTTAAAGTTAGCAGCAGGATCTCAGACAGTGACAGTGATTCCTTTTGGCAGATACAAGGCATGGCCTTGGTTTCTCTGTACTCTCACCAACACAATACACAAAGTTTTTGACAGGCCCTCTCAAAAACGCGTGTAGTTTTTCAGACCCTTAAGCCGGTTGTCACACGACTGTGATTTGCGCTTCACGTTAATGGTTCCACCTGTGCCTTCGGGTCTAGGACAGAAACACAATGACGCTAAGAACCGTAGCAAATGTGCTACGTATGACCGCTTTACACAGTCCAGTTGGGTGTCTCCGTTTATACGTTACGGAGTTAAGCACAGCGTTGGCCCATCCCCTGACTGCCTCGTCAAGAGCGTGCCGAGCCTCTAGGCCCAAGCCTGGGACTTTCCTGCCTCACCTCCCCCGGGAGTAAAGAGAGGAATGCGGGAGCAACGGACACCTCTGCCCCCTAGACACCCATAGCTGCCAAGGTTTCAGATTGCTATGTGTGACATTCTCATAATGCCAGTGTAATTATGAGTGACATTTCAATGACTATGAGTGACACTTTCTCACGAGCAAAATCAAGCAATGAAGATGAGGGAAACAGATAAATATCAGAAATTACACCCATTTGAGCATTAAGAAACTCTAAGAAGATCTTAAAACTGCAGCAAATCGCCAGAAATGGAAGGAAGGGCACTAACCAGAGACAGACTGTGTGACTGCAGTTCTCAGTGACAGAGACATCTCCCCCCCGAAATAAAACCAAGCACTTAAGTCCATGGAAAAAGCTAATATCAGAAATGATGCCCTTTAACACAAAAATAAGCTTTGGAAAGACTTTCAAGCCGCTGCAAAACTACTGAATTGCAAAGTTACTAAGCTACTTGCCCTTTCTAAGATTGGACCATTTCTGCCTTTTCCGTTTTCATACTGCTTTTCAAAAAATGTTTTTGTTTTTGGCTTTTATAAAAACAGAAGCGTTTAGGTCTTACAAACAATATGGTGCTTAGGCCGCTTGTGGAGAGCAGGACACCACGTGCGGATGACAACAATCTGAAAGATGAAAACTGACTCCAGAACTCCCAGCGCTTTTAGGTGACCCCTAGACGACATAATGCACTAAAGAAAACAGCCTGTTGAAAATAAAATGTGAACGTTCATACAAAAACGCCGTCATGGAGATCAGATACAGTCAGAGCATGTGCATAATGAGAGGGGTTCGAATTTAAATGTGCTAGTGTCCCTGCTAAACAATTTCAAAGCAGGCCGCCCTCTGCAACACGTCTAACTTGCATAACGTAATGAAACGTGAATGCAGAGTCCGCACACTGCCCAGATGAACAGAGGGGCTCCTGCACATATTTGTTTTCAGTTATGGGCTGTGTCACAGATCAACTACACCGACACACACTGGCAGGCTATGACCACGTGAGCTGTGCTCTGAATTAAGGATGTAATAGGACTGGCAGTACTGTTGGCGCGCTAGCGCTATTAATAAAATGCAAAGTACACTTAAAAGAGAGATACCTCGCTGAGGCACAACTTACTTTATGAATGGACTTGAGTAACATCAATTGTACAGGCCGCACCTCGCTGCAACGACTCCCACCGCATTAAGCACTGGCCCGGGCATGATTAAATTGTGTAGCTCAGCAGCAGCTGCACAGGAGGGGCTGGTGTACTGCTGGGTAACAACTCCACAGTCCGTGCGGAGTTCAGCTGATCCACCGGTCGGGACCCTCGCGTGTTTGACTGAAATAACAACTCGGAGGTCATGGTGTCAGCAGTGCGCCGCTGCCTTTGCCACTCCCTGTAGCCACTAGTTTATTCAAATTGCAGCCGCCGCTCCCCACTTGCGTACTTACTTTGTGAGGCGAGTGGAGCGACAATTCGGTATGGCCGGGCCACCTCGTGGCCGCAATGACTCCTGTGCCAAACGCCATCCGCCCTGGCAGGATTCAAAGTGAGACTCAGCAATAGATAAGAGTTCCAGCGGCCGCCCCGGTCAGTGGGATTTGCATTTTCATTTATTTTAATTTCAATACAATTTACCCCGTAGCAGCTCTGCCATTACCACTGCAGCCTCCCTCCCACAACCACCTGCTCCCGATGGCGCTCTCACTGATGTCATCTATCAGGAATGCCGTGCAGCGCCAGTAATATGTTATTGTTACATTGTAGCTCTCCAGCGTCAGCCAGTCCCCAAGCCTGCCAGGAGCAGCGCGCATGGCGCATTGCTAAATTCAGCTTTATTTCAGTCTGCATCATTATTGGTGCATGATTAGCAGCGCTACGGCTTGACAGCCGAGGAGGCGCTATGCCATTTATGCGTGACTTTCCATTTCAGTGCGGTGATGCGGATCACCACACTGAAATGCGTCAGTCTAACGCCTGATGCGTGATACTTGGCAGGGCTGGACACCGGGTACCTGCGGGGCCTCTCTTGAGATGAATCTCCTCCTCCGGGATGCGCAGGTCGGCCCGCCCATTCATCTTCGGCCAGCCTGGGTGGGAGGAGAGGCTCCTCGCAGACGTAGCACTCTGATCCCAGCTCAGAAGGTGACTCGGCCCCGCGGTACTTTCGCTTTCAGAGTCTGAGCCTTGCTGGGTCCAGAGCAGGGGGCGGAGAGGAAGCAAGGGGCGCTGGGGGTTGTAGTCTTTCGGCTCAACAGTGAGCTTTGAGGGGAAAGACGTCATTTATCAAATCTGGACCCGGCTGCCGAATGGCCTCGGACGTGAACTGTATTTTTTATTTAGCCTCTGTTTAAAAAACAAAAACAAAAAAAACATCTTTTTAGAATTGTTTCTGACTTTCCGCTAAAAGGGCCACCTCTCTTAAAAACAAACGCTGAAACACAAACGCGGCCCCGCGGCCGCGAAAGTGAAACAGTACTGGGCTAACAAGTGGGAGGGGTGGGGGGAGTGCGAGAGAACACACAGCGATTCCCTTGCGGGAGCGAGCAAACATATGTTGCCAAAGCTCGCTCCCGCAAGGGAATGCTAACGTGCACGCATTGCCATTGAAAGCAATGCAATGCGTGCACGTTTTTGGCTGAAAAGCCGAAGCGATTTCTATAGGTCTTTTTCCTATGCAGCGCATGCGCGCTGCGTAGGCGAGACCTAAAAAGATGGTGAGAAGAGCAAAAAAATGAGCAAGAAACAACCCAAGAGAATCGCTACTAGAGGATGTAATAAAAGAAGACACCAAGAGATTGGTATGTGTCACTACGTACACCCCAGCCTCTAACACAGTCCAGAAAATCATTAGAAAAAATTGGCACATCCTAAACAGTGCAGGAAATCAGTGGGAATTACCTCTGTTTGCTTTCCAGCGCAACAGGAGCTTACGCGATTAACTGGTACACGCTAAAATGACGGTCCCTGAAGGAGAAGAACAGCAGACACTTTGGAGTCAACCACAACCTGTGGGCCACTTTACCTGTGGTGGGTGCATGTCCTGTGACCTCACGACCAACACAAAGGAGGTGGACATAGGCACCGGAAAACCCTGGCAACTACGAGCATTCAGCAACTGTAACACGGAAAACGTCGTGTGCCTCCTAACATGCCCTTGCGGCCTCAAGTATGTGGGCATGACCACTAGGAAAATAAAGGTTCGCATCAACGAACACCGAAGCACCATCAGGTGCAAAAAGACCAATACTAAACTAACACGTCACTTCACTGAGAAGAATCATAAAGACACAGACCTCAGGTGGACAATCCTGGAGGTAATGAAAAAACGAAAATCAGACCTGACAAAAGCCCTACATGTTACGGAGCAACGATGGGTCTACCGCCTGCGGTCCTGGGAAAAAGGACTAAATGACGAGATCCCATGGCTCCAGATGGGACGTTAATCAGCAACCTGGGACATTACCTTGTGGACTAACATACAATACCTTACACAAACATGCAATACCCTACACAGTTTACCAACCCCACATACATCTCAGACACTCTGAGCACATTCGGCCTTATCAGACTACTAACCTCCAAAGGTTTTCCGACCTACAACTAGGTCATTAGTATATCCTCGCGTGTGGCAGGCCTTGAGTAGCACACAGCTGCAGAGTAGACAGTCTCATAGAATTAAGGGACCTTTCCTTTTACTATTATTTAGATGCAATGCCTCTAACATCGGCCCCTGTGCATTTTGGGACATCTTTCCAGCATGTTATGATAGGACACGGACACTCCTGTCTCCGGGTATTTAGAGAGCTCTCACAGACTCATACACGCTGCCTCTATTTTATTTCATCCACCGGCTGTTGGGTCATAGTCAACCTCACATACAAACTATAAGTATGGCATCACTTTGCTGCAAGACGCGGGCTAAGCGCAGCCGCATTGCATTTATTCAACTAGCGCTCATAGACCCACATGCTACCTTGATGTAACTTTATTCACCAGTTATGGAGTTATTATTAATTTCAACCCGCATTCCTTAATAGCAGGTTTCCAGGCGTCACTTTGCCACTACACGTGTGCATAAACTGTCTACTAATATATGCTCGATCCCTCTCTAAAAACAAGCATCACATCTACGACCTTCTCACAGTTGCAAAACCAGACATACTATTCATAACCGAATCATGGTTGGGAGAGGATATGGCTCCAGTCCTGCATGAAGCCATTCCTCTAGGCTATCAAACAATCACCCAAAATCGTATAGCCAAAAAAGGAGGAGGTCTAGCTGTTGTATTCAGGCAAACAATACATATCACAAAAATTGACAACATCTCCATAAAGAATTGTGAGGCTCTTCTAACAAGATGCAATCCTACACAGTCTTCCTCCTGTAACTTCCTGCTCCTTTACAGACCTCCACCTAGCAAGGCGACATTCCCAGACGCACTTCTAGACACAGTTTCAAACCTGATAACAATACACTCCAACCTATGCGTTCTGGGTGACCTCAACATTTGGTTTGACAAACCCAATATGACCCATCCAAAAACAATAATCACTGGCCTAGACGCACTGAACCTCCATCAGATTGTCCACAAACCGACACACACCGCTGGACATATCCTAGATGTCATTTTTGCTAATACTGAACTAGTTACCTTTCAAACTATAACTCCAGTCACATGGTCAGACCACCACTTGCTTGCTTAACAACATAAAACCACACTAAGCGACTCACCTAAAACTACCTTACATCCATCCACCTATCGGCCATGGAACAAACTCAATTTGGAACACTTAGAAACACATCTAACATCAAGTACAAATCTGGAAACAATAACTTCTGTTCAAAAACTATATGAGTGGCTACAAGAAGCTTTTGACATCCTGATACCACTCAAAACCACACAACAGAACAAAAGAAAAAAGCACCTTGGAGAAACACGGAAATAAAAGACATAAAACAACAAATTAGAAAGCTGTAACGTACCTGGCTCAAAACAAACGCCAAACAAGACAAACTTCACCTACAAATAATTAACAGATTATACAAGTCGGCTATCAAAAAAGCTAAGAAAGGGTACTATTCAGACAGAATTCAAAACGCTAAATGTGCAAATAAAGAATTCTATAAAATACTCAATGAATTTCGCAAACCAAATTGCCTGGAAGGAACTCATCCTGTTACTCAAGATTTCACAGACAAACTGGCAAATCATTACATGGACAAAGCAGACACGTTGGACTCGTACTTAAAACAGAAACAAAGCACCAGCACTAACCCTTGTACAAAACAACAATCCAAGAATACTCTAACCAAGCCTCTCCGTTCCTTCCAACACATCTCACACAATGAATTTATGGACCTGGTCAAAGCAAGCAGGCCTGCTGGCAGCCCTTCTGACCCCTGTCCACCACAAACTTTCAAGACAATTCTTTTAACAACCTCTGCTGCCACTCCAGTAAGAAGAATCATCAACGATTCCTTCACTGCCGGAATATTTCCAGAAGAACTCAAAAAATCACACATACGCCCTTTACTGAAGAAAACAAACTTGGACCCGCTGAACCCTGACAACTACAGACCCATTACAAATGGACCTTTCCTGGGCAAACTGATAGAAAGAGCAGCGTTTGCCCAGATGTCACAATTCATTGAAGAAAATGACATACTTTCAGACTTCCAAACAGGATTCCGTCCGGGAAGAGGCACTGAATCTGCCCTCCTTGCCATCTGGGATGACCTAAAAAATACAGTTGACCGCAACGGAGTTGCTGCGCTACTCCTCTTGGACCTCTCGGCTGCCTTTGACACGGTTGACCATGACACTCTGAAACAAAGACTCTATGAAGCCGGCATAGAGGGAACTGCTCTAGACTGGATTGCGTCCTACCTTCGAAGCAGAACTAATGTCATCCATACCCCACCTTTCTGGTCCAAACCGTACTCCACAAAAGCAGGGGTCCCTCAAGGTTCTATCATCTCGCCCATGCTTTTCAACATTTACATGAAGTCATTACCAGTACTGATCAATCAATTTCACCTCACGTGCTATAACTATGCAGATGACACGCAAATACTCCTTCAACTGGAATGCCCCAAAGACATTGGAAAATCACCAATTTTCAGCTGTCTCAGAGCCGTGGATCAGTGGATGACTTGGAGCCATCTCAAATTGAATACTTCAAAAACGGAAATACTCACGTGTGGCGATTGGAAACATTCCAACCCACTTGCTGCATGGCCTAATGAACTGGGATCACCACCTAAAGTATCGAAGGAAGTAAGAAACCTCGGAATGACCATGGACTCCAAGCTGTCGATGAATGCCCAAGTGGACAAACTAGCAAGATCAAGCTTTGTCACTATAAAAACGCTGCGATGAATTTCCCCTCATTTGGGATTTCCGCACAAGGTCCAAGCTACCATCTCCCTTGTTCTGTCCAAACTCGATTACGCCAATAGCCTCTACCACGGATCACCTTTAACAACCATGAAAAGACTACAACGGATTCAGAACTCGGCTGCCAGACTACTCTTGCATATCAAACCGCGAGACCACATCTCCCCTGCCTTGAAAGCCCTGCATTGGTTACCGGTTGCGAGAAGATCCACGTTCAAGCTGCTTTGTATCACCCACAAAGCAATACATGGAACGGGACCACTCTTCATCAGGAATAAAATCACCAAACACATTCTAAAGGAGCATCTCGCCTCAAAATCCCAAGATACAAGAAAAAAACCATGGGTGGCACAACCTTCTCTGTTCAAGCAGCCAAACTATGGAACTCTTTTTCCCCCCAACATAAGATCCACCGACAACCACCTTACCTTCAGAAAACTACTCAAGAATTGGCTCTTCCCCACATAAGCACCATACGCGAACAGAAATTTACAGCATATCCCTCTGTATATAAGCATCTGTTTTCACTATAGATATGTACCTATCTTTGTGTATTGCTTTGTATAAACATGTAGAATAATTATGTTGTTGAGAGAAAAAAATAATAATAATAATAAATAAATAAATAAAAATCATCTTTGGTCTACATGTACTTACTTCCATTGTGCATCTATGTACCTTCCATGTACTTGGATCTGTGTCTCTGTTACTTTTCTCCTGAAAAAGCATATCCAATGCACTACCCTATTTCTCATCCTGTGCCTCTATCAATATCTTTAATCTACATATACTTACCTCCTTTATGTATCTATACACTTTCAATGTACTTATGGATCTATATATTTATCACTTTCTTCTAATTTAGCATTTCCAAGGCACTACCCTATTTCTCAGCCTATACTTCTCTCAATATATCTTCTAGCCCAACCTTCTGACTCATCTCAAACTTCTTTCTACTACTCTTTCCAATGGACTACCCTATCTCTCATCCTATACATTTATCAATATATCCTCTACATCCACACTCATTTATCCCAAACCCCATACCACTACTATGATCCCCAAAATAACCCTTTCTAGACTCTCTCCTACTCTAACCCTCCTTGCATCATCTGACACCTCTTTACTATACCGATCCCCTAACACAAACCTTTCTAAACTCTTCCCTCTGACTCCTCCCCTCCAAAACTCCCTTTTACTCATCTAAAAGCCTCCTCCTACTGCTAAGACCTAAAAAATAACAGACTAACATGTTCAATTCTCAAATTCCATATTCATCTATACTAATTCACCACTAATCCTTTATGGGTTCCAGAGTAGCGTGCTACTCACCAATAAAGCGTCTCAACACCCCATCTGGGTTACAAGCGCTATATAAATGCAAACCTTTTCCCTTTTCTACCCTCCCCAACCCTTCTCAATCCAAATAACTGACTAACATATCCACCACTACAATTACTTTCATGTTTCACCATACTAATTCAACACTAATACTTATGAGTTCCAGAGTAGCATGCTACTTGCGCTTCAAAACCCCATCAGGGGTAGCAAGCGCTATATAAATACAAACCTCTTTCCCTCTTCTATCCCGCCACCTACTCTCCTCTACCCAAATAACTGAATAACATATCCACTACTCAAATTACTTCATATTTTACTATACTAATTTTCAACACTAATCCTTAATGGGTTCCGGAGTGGCGTGCTACTCGGCAGAAAAGCACTTCAACACCCCTCAGGGGTAGCAAGTGCTATATGAATGCAAACCTTTCTTCCCTTTTATCCCTCCGCTATCCTTCTCACTCCAAATAACTGACTAATATCCACCACTGAAACTACTTTCATATTTCACCATATTAATTCACCACTAATCCTTTATGGGCATCCGGAGTAGCGTGCTTCAACACCCCATCAGGGGTAACAAGCGCTATATAAATACAAACCTTTTTTCCTCCTCTATCCTTCTGCTATCATTCCAAATCCAAATAACTGGCTAACCTATCCACCACTTAAAATGTACTTGCATGTTTCACTATACTAATTCAACACTAATCCTCTATGGGTCCCGGAGTAGCGTGCTACTCTCCGAAAAAGCGCTTTGACGCCTCGTCAGGAGTAGTAAGCGCTATATAAATGCAATTACAATACAATACAATATGGCGGCCGCACTACGATTTGATTATAGTTGCGCCCATACTTGGGCGTTCCCCGGCTTCAAAAAGATTCAATAGACATGCGCAGCCTTGCCCACAGCTAAAGGCCCGCACTGGGGAAAGCAATTACTTCACCATTCTCCTACCGCACGGGCACTCCCGTGTACTGGCGGATTCAGCTTCACATCAGTATATAGAGCATGCGCGAACCACCTCCATTACTGAATCAGGCAATTGCTCACTCGTGAGCGCTAGTTGTACGAGGACACCGGAAACCACGCACCTGGCGATATTTTTCTTAAGTGCCGATCCAATTTACATCAATTACCTCATTGGGCCACACTACATAGCCTAGCAACTCTCTCCTCAGTTTAACATCGGGGAGGACCGGGAGCAGTCACCTAGGAGCAACGCGGGAAACTTCCCTTGAGGCAGTAAGAGTGTGCTTGGATGCTGAATGACTGGTTTACTGATTGTTAGTCGTTCCATATCTTCTTCTTTGCCTTGGCCTGAGACCTCAATTCACGCCGATTGCGGTCTGTGTTTTTCCTTACAGGGTTTGACAACAGGGGTTCCCCCTCCCCTCCTCCCATGGGGCAAGTAGCTTGGGTATTTAGGGTAAGAACAGTGAGATCTCATCTCACTTTATCATTCCTGAAATTGTGTACACACAGAGAGTGTCACATGTCACATGAGTAGTAACTCACTTTTAAGTGAATCAGTGCATGTATTGTTTTCAGTATTCTATCGTGACCCAGTTATGTTGTTACATGTTCTACCTTTCAATTTCTATTCCAGGCTTGAACGTGGAAGCCTTTCCAATAGTGGAGAGTGACACAGGTCACACCCGCACAGTGGTATCTTCTTGCCAGCAGTTGGTAAGAACGGAGCCCCCCATTCTTTACACTAAGGTCCTGATGAATGCCCTGGACCCATCTGGGCCAACACGGCAGAAACATGTCGACCGCTTACACTACGGTTAGGGGACAATAATTTTCCCCACACACGTCCATTGATTTTAATATCATATAGTTACCAATCACATTAAAAACACAATTTGATAACTATAATGATTTTTACTCTCACTCACTTTTTCACAGGCCCCCACTTAGTTTAGAAGTGCATCCCTGTCGTCAGGTGTATGCCCACCCTCTATCAAACCAAGGTTTTAGAGGGCGAGGACTGGCCGATGATGAAGCATGACACCAGGTGGTGTGTGAGACCAGTCCATCAAATTTTTTGAGATGCCCTCACTCATAATATAACCATAACTCCACAGTGGTCACTATACTAGGAGCAGCTCTTGTTGTTGTTAACATTTATTGTTGGAGGCTGCTAGCTCCTGGAACCCCGCGCCTCTTGTTCCCTTCTCCGCGCTCAGTGGAGCTCATGTGTGATTATGATTTTGTACAGCTGATGGCTGTGGGAACTGCTTAAGGGGTACCCTTCCCTAACTTTAGGGCCAAGTACTGATCACTTGGGGGTCAGACGAAAGAGACCGTGTGTGAAGTCCCAGTCCCATACAAAAGATAGATAGGAGCTGATCACAAACCTATCTTGCTCACCAACTCTTTACCCCACTTGAACCATGGACACCGAACTTTCGTTCGGGGATGACGTCCTGGCAGAGATTCTTAATACACCGTCTCTGCTAGCCGAGACTGTGGTAGCCCAGACGATAAAAAACTCTGACGAATGGGAAGCATTGTCAGCAAAGAAAAAGGAACAGATACGCACAGCCCTTCATGGGGCCTTTATGACGGAGTACCTCAGGAAAAACACCGCGCCAAGGGGTCTCATAGTCACGAATGAACCAAGGTTGTCAACAACAAGGAGTTCCATACGAATAGGTCATGCATTGCCTGGAAGTGTACCAAAGATTGGCTCATTTTGATTATCAACACCGCCAGGCAATTAGCAGATGCCCTCTGAAGGAAGGTGGAATCTGACTACATGGTTGCCCCCACTTTTTTCCTGGTGTTTTGTTGGTTTTTGACTTAGTTTGGCTGGGAACCTGCTATTCAGGTCCCCAGCCTATCTGCTTTCTCTTTAAATGACTTGGAGTGCACTCTAGGTGCACTAGTGATTGGATGCTGTGGTTCCTTATGAGTCCCTAGTATATGGTACCTTAGGTGCTAAGGGCATAGGTACTTCACAGGCCTACCAGGGGCTGCAGCATGTATTATGCCACCCCTGGGAAGCAGACTAAATCTGACACCACAGGCCTGCTACTGCAGCCTGGGTGAGGAAGTGCTAGCACTCCTCACTGAGATATAGGTCCCCTATATCTCTCCTACACACACATATAAACCTATCAGTCACCCCTAAGGCAGGCCCTATCAATCCTGAGGGCAGGGTGCTTGGCTTCTATGTGAGGGGGTGCCTCTGCCTGAGCAGGGCCCCTCTGCAGCTCTCAGAGTCCATTCTCTGGTGCTGTTTGTGGATGCGGTTAAACCATATACTTTTAAGTGCATTATATCCTCGGGTAAAATGCTAACTTTGGAATGGCTGCATCGAAACATGTCGTGTTTGGTGTCAAACACCTTGGAATACTACCCCCCCGCCAGTCCTGGCAGCGGGGGTAGCATTCCACCCTTCTAGAGGGATAGAAATGTACCTACTGTGGAAACGCGGTAGAATCCTGCAGAGCCCTGGCATCACAAAATGGATGCCACCAGTCACAGACACTGGGCTGCCCTCCTGCTGATGACCAACACTTGCAGTGGAGGAAGCCCAACAATAGATATCCTGTCCCAAGGGGGTGTGACCACCTCCCAGACAGGGTTTAGTGTATTGGGGCTGGGTGGGTGCACTCTTAGAGTGCTTTGAAGTCCTGCACTGGGGGAGCAGAAGGCTCCTCTGTGCATATGCCAGTTCAAACCGGCTCAGGGGCTACCTGTCCCTGCTCTGGCGCGAAACTGGACAAAGGGAAGTGGGTGTAGCCACCCACTCCCCTGACCCTCCCATAGGTAGGGTCATAGAGCTAGTCCCTCCCTTTCTTTTAGTATAAGAGGGGGAACCTGTGCATTGCACCCTAGATTTCCCTGGACGATGCTCTACAAGAAGAATCCCAGACCTTCGACATTCCACTACCTTTGGAAGACTGAAGAATCTCCCTTGGAGTCAAGGAGTGACTCCCCTGCTTGGCAGGCACCAAAAACTACAAATGACGGTCGCAAACTATGCCGCTCCTGCCAGAGTCCGAAGTCCCTGCAGCCCAAGAAGTGGATTTCCTGACTTCTCAAAGGCCATCGTGAGTCCCCAGTGAAGCTGAGGCCAGTGAACCCCAAGAGTGATGAGGAACCGCGACCCCTGGGTACCATGCACTATCGTCAAGTGCAACCCCTTCACAACGTTCCACAAACTTGTGCTTTGGACCTCGTGTGTTCCTAGCCTTTAGCAGGAATTCCTCCAAAGACCAGAGGCCTACCACGTCCCGAGTGACCGTGGGCCCCTGTGAGTGAATCCTCCCGAGGCGTCTTTGCGATCCCTTGCCAGCCAGCTTGTGGGTCCCCAAAAGACTTTCTAAAGAAACCAAAGGGCTCCCCTGGTTGCTCCAGGCCTGCCCTGACTTACCCTCGCTGGGTGAGTTCCACAGACCTTGCTGGTCTGCGCCATTGTCTCTTCACACTTTCCCCGAGACTTGCTGTTACCAAGGCTTGTTGGATCCGATCGAGTTGCCG
This sequence comes from Calotriton arnoldi, assembly GCA_963921515.1. Lineage (NCBI taxonomy): Eukaryota > Metazoa > Chordata > Amphibia > Caudata > Salamandridae > Calotriton > Calotriton arnoldi. The sequence goes on along the minus strand of CAWUFW010002331.1, from coordinate 1,632,369 downwards.
ATACCGCAGTAAGCCGCAGACTTTGTGGGACACGCCGAATACAGCTCCTGGTCACCGTCGACACCTCCTGAACCTCGTGGCTGAAGAGTCAAGGCAACCGCGAACGACCTGAATCTTGCGACGACGGTGGGCATCCATCTTCCTTGCCCCGAGTCACTGCCAAGTGACTTTGAACACTGTCCCCTCTGCTTTCAGGTCTTCCATCTTCCGAATCCAGGCTTAGATTCCTCCGGACACTTCTCCTGTCGCCGCAAGCAGCAAGTCTTCACTGGCTCCCATTGAAAACGACATTGCGACCCGACACCAAAGAACACCTATGCACCCGGCTCCCCTGGGTGAGGTAACTTCAGCACTACGGTGCTCCTGTGGGTGTGGGCCCTAGAACTACTTACCCTGTAAGTAACTTGCTTGTAGCTTCCCTCGAAGTGTCCTAAAACTCTAACTTTCCAAGTGCGACTATCGCACTGACTCGTACATGGTTCGCGTCTGTGTTAGACACACTGCGTCCAACTCCCTTGCAATTCCATCTGTGACCGCGTCCTTCGACTCGTACAAGGACCGATCGGTGTGTTCGCCTCGAACACGCAAGGGACCTTTAACATTGATATCTCAATCGCGTCTGAGTGCATAGACTCGTACAGGATTCGCATCGGTGCCAGGTCACCGCGTCCGTCCCCTGTGGGTCTCCTACAACTACCTGGGGTGGTTCTTGGGGGTCCCTCGATTCTAGATGCCCTAGACCTAGGTCTAGCAAACTAAGATTGTAATATTCAATTGTCCTAAACTTATCCTGATAATATTTGACTTGTACATATGTTCCTGTCCTCTAATCTCATAAAGAGATTAGTAGAGAGTGTTTATTAATAAATACATATATATTTGATATATATACCTGTGTGGTGTCTTTTCATTTGGTGATTCAAGAGATTGTGTGGTAAAACAAGCTGCTTTACATTCCTTCAAGACTTAGCCTGAAGGCTGCTCTCCACAGCTACCACTAGGATAGCTTTCTATAAAGGTTGTCTTAAACCTATCTACCATAAGATTCGAATTGTTCTGGTGCAAGGTGTCCACTTTAATTAGTGAACAGCATATACCAGGCCAACTTCTCACATTGGTGGGCAGCGTGTGGGATTCCAGCTTGCTATTGTTTTACCAGAAAATCTCCATTTGAATTACTAACTGAAAACCACTATAGGTACTTAAGGTACATATAAAGTCAAGCTTAGTATCGATAAGTTCTACTGAACTTAGAGCTGTGTGCCAAGGGATAGCACACCCTTTCTACAGCTCAAGCTAGTATCAGTAGGCCACAAACTAGTGTAGGTAGTACAACACTGCACAACACTAGAATGTCCTTAAAGGGTGGAACCAGTGGATCCACTCAGCCTCAGTATAAGGACATGGCTTTCTCTGACTTGAGAGCCATGTGTGTTGAGAGACACCTGAGACTAGGACAGAGTCCCTCAACTCTACACCTGATAGATCTGCTGACAGCAGATGATCTTAGATTGGCTCTAGGAGCAAATGGGTCTGAATCAGTGGGTGGGTCAATTACAGTATCTGGGTCAGACGATGAAAATCCGAATGACCAGGACTCTGTGATTGAAGGGCCAGGCCTCAAGGGGCCTGAAAAGGACAGAGGAATTCTCCCTAAGAGAACTGACAGAGTGGATGAGAGGCATAGGTCCCCTTCTAGGGAATCTGAGCACTCTTATCACTCTGGCAGAGAATTTGTCCACCAGAGGAACTCGTACTTTCCCATAAGAGAGACCTCTTCTGAAAGAATATGCAAACTGCTGCAGTATGAGGAAGCAAGAGTTGCCCTCAGAACCAAGCAGTTGGCACTAGATAGAGAAGCCCTGGAGATCCAGAGAGCTTCTAGAAGAGAGGGGTTAGAACCCCTTGGTGGCAGCAACAGTGTCCCTAGAGGCAGAGAATATATTCCAGACCATAGGAACCTGAGCAAGGTTGTTCCTCCCTACCAGAGTGGGGATGATATCCACAAGTGGATAACTGCTATGGAGAGGGCCTGTAGAGTACAGCAGGTCCCCCAAAGGCAGTGGGCAGCAATCTTGTGGCTCTCCTTTTCAGATAAAGGTAGAGACAAGCTCCTCACTGTTAGAGAAGAGGATGCTGATAACTATGAAGTCCTGAAGAGTGCACTGATAGATGGGTTTGGCTTAACCACTGAGCAGTACAGGTTGAAGTTCAGAGATACCCAGAAGGCACAGACTCAGGACTGGACTGACTTTGTAGATTGTGCAACCAAGGCTCTGGAGGGTTGGCTGATTGGCAGTAGGGTTACTGATCTCAAAGGATTGTACAATTTCATTATGAGGGAGCAGATCCTTAATAATTGTCAAAACCAGCTTTTGCACCAGTACCTGGTGGACTCTGATCTGACCTCTCCCCAAGAATTGGGAAAGAAGGCAGACAAATGGGTCAGAACCAGGGTGAGGCCTAAGAATCAGGGTGGTGACCAGAAGAAAGATTCTACCAAGTCCCAAGAGAAAGGTGGGGATAAATCTAAGGATAAGTCCACTACAGGGCCCCAAAAGTCCTCTTCTGGGGTGGGTTCCAAACTCCTTCCTCTCCTGAAAAGAAACCATATTGCCATGTCTGTAAAAAGCCTGGACACTGGAAAACTGATCCCAGTTGCCCCAGGATTGGCAATAAAGAAACTGTTCCTCCAGCTATTACTACCACCCCTCCTGGTACTACCAGTAGTAATCCTCCAGTTGGGAGTAGTGCGCCCAAAAAGTTAGGTGCTTTTGCAAGGGGAACAGAGGTGGGCCCTAGCTTAGACAGGTCCCACTCAACAGACTCCTCAGACTCTGATGGTGGTATAGGATTTGCCACCTTTACCATGGGTCCCATTGCATTGGGCAGGTACAGACTGGAGCCAATGATTAATGGTCAGAAGGCTGTGGCATTCAGGGACACAGGGGCTAGTGTCACCATGGTGGCAGGAAACTAGTCCCCCTCACCAGCTTTTACCTGAGTTTAAGTACCAGGTGACCAACATTGATGGTGTCAGGACAGATCACCCCATGGCCATAGTCAATCTCAGCTGGGAGGGGGTCACAGGCCCAAAAGAGTGGCAGTGTCCCCCAACTTGCCTGTAGATTGCCTGATGGGCAATGATCTGGAAATTTCAGCCTGGGCTGAAGTTGAACACCAAACCCATCTGAAGATGCTAGGCGTCCCTGAAAAGCTAGTGGGGCTGTGATGGCCACAGCCCCAGCCCAGGGAAATGCTGGAGAGATGGAGCCTGGAAGAATAGCCCACTCTCCCCCAAAAGAGAGCACAGGGGTTGAAGAAAAGTCTCCTTCCCCCAGACAGCAGGTAAGGGTCAGCCTCCTCAGGGAACTGATCCTACCCCTAGCGAAGGAACTGCCCCAGAGGTAGTCAGGCCTGGCCTGGCCCCACCCCTGATGGCAGAGGACCCTTCCAAGGTGGTACCCAGTCTGGAGCAGGTAACCTGCTCCTCTCTACCCTGCCTCAGTCAGCCCAGGGCTGCAGAGGTCAGGGAGGTCAGTGGACCCCGCAGGGCCCCTGTCCAGAGGAACCCCCCATCAGCAGATTAGGGGCACCCAGTCTAGTAGCCCTAGCCAGGTGAAAATTCCTCCACACACTGAGGAATCCCCCATACCTTTGTGTAGGGACCTTCCCCAGAAGGACTCTGTTAGGCAAGGAGCAAACCTGGAACCAAAAGGTTCCAAACCTGCCATGTCCCTCCAGTGTTCCACCCAAAGGGACCCAACCCCCAGCTGTAGGCAGCCAAAGGTTGACCCTTAGAGCAAAGTGCAGCTCAGTCATGGAAAGACAGGCATACATGGTGACCAGTGATCTGAGGAAACTGAGACCAACTTCCCTAGGGTCTCACTTCCCTGCTCAGACACCTCATCAGCCTTGTCCTTTACCAAAACACCCCACAGGTAGTAATTCCCCATGGTGGAGACCCTCTCATACCCTTAGGGTGAGGGATAACTTAGTGGACCATAAGACAGGGGGTAACCATGCTAGTGCAGGTACTTCCTTATATGGCCACTCAGTAAATACAGGCTCACCTGGACAAGGTTAGCCTCATCTCCTTTCGTTTGGGGGGTTATGTAGGAAGGTGGAATCTGACTACATGGTTGCCCCCACTTTTTTCCTGGTGTTTTGTTGGTTTTTGACTTCGTTTGGCTGGGAACCTGCTATTCAGGTCCCCAGCCTATCTGCTTTCTCTTTAAACGACTTGGAGTGCACTCTAGGTGCACTAGTGATTGGATGCTGTGGTTCCTTATGAGTCCCTAGTATATGGTACCTTAGGTGCTAAGGGCATAGGTACTTCACAGACCTACCAGGGGCTGCAGCATGTATTATGCCACCCCTGGGAAGCAGACTAAATCTGACACCACAGGCCTGCTACTGCAGCCTGGGTGAGGAAGTGCTAGCACTCCTCACTGAGATATAGGTCCCCTATATCTCTCCTACACACACATATAAACCTATCAGTCACCCCTAAGGCAGGCCCTATCAATCCTGATGGCAGGGTGCTTGGCTTCTATGTGAGGGGTGCCTCTGCCTGAGCAGGGCCCCTCTGCAGCTCTCAGAGTCCATTCTCTGGTGCTGTTTGTGGATGCGGTTAAACCATATACTTTTAAGTGCATTATATCCTCGTGGTAAAATGCTAACTTTGGAATGGCTGCATCTAAACATGTCGTGTTTGGTGTCAAACACCTTGGAATACTACCCCCCCCACCAGTCCTGGCGGCGGGGGTAGCATTCCACCCTTCTAGAGGGATAGACATGTACCTGCTGTGGAAACGCGGTAGATTCCTGCAGAGCCCTGGCATCACAAAATGGTTGCCACCAGTCACAGACACTGGGCTGCCCTCCTGCTGATGACCAACACTCGCAGTGGAGGAAGCCCAACAATAGATATCCTGTCCCAAGGGGGTGTGACCACCTCCCACACAGGGTTTAGTGTATTGGGGCTAGGTGAGTGCACTCTTAGAGTGCTTTGAAGTCCTGCACTGGGGGAGCAGAAGGCTCCTCTGTGCATATGCCAGTTCAAACCGGCTCAGGGGCTACCTGTCCCTGCTCTGGCGTGAAACTGGACAAAGGGAAGTGGGTGTAGCCACCCACTCCCTTGACCCTCCCATAGGTAGGGTCATAGAGCTAGTCCCTCCCTTTCTTTTAGTATAAGAGGGGGAACCTGTGCATTGCACCCTAGATTTCCCTGGACGATGCTCTACAAGAAGAATCCCGGACCTTCGATGTTCCACTACCTTTGGAAGACTGAAGAATCTCCCTTGGAGTCAAGGAGTGACTCCCCTGCTTGGCAGGCACCAAAAACTACAAACGACAGTTGCAAACTATGCCGCTCCCGCCGGAGTCCGAAGTCCCTGCAGCCCAAGAAGTGGATTTCCTGACTTCTCAAAGGCCATCGTGAGTCTCCAGCGAAGCTGAGGCCAGTGGACCCCAAGAGTAATGAGGAACCTAGACCCCTGTGTACCGTGCACTATTGTCGAGTGCAACCCCTTCAGAACGTTCCACGAACTTGTGCTTTGGACCACGTGTGGTCCCAGCCTCCAGCAAGAATCTCTCCTAGGATCAGAGGCCTACCACTTCCCGAGTGACCGTGGGCCTCTGTGAGTGAATCCTCCCGAGGTGTCTTTGCAATCCCTTGCCAGCCAACTTGTGGGTCCCCAGAAGACTTTCTTAAGAAACCAAAGGGCTCCCCTGGTTGCTCCAGGCCTGCCCTGACTTACCCTCGCTGGGTGAGTTCCACAGACCTTGCTGGTCTGCGCCATTGTCTCTTCACACTTTCCCTGAGACTTGCTGTTACCAAGGCTTGTTGGCTCCGATCGAGTTGTCGACACCGCAGTAAGCCGCAGACTTTGTGGGACACGCAGAATCTAGCTCCTGGTCGCTGTCGATCCCTCCTGCACCTCGTGGCTGAAGAGTCAAGGCAACTGCGAACAACCTGAATCTTGCAACGACGGTGGGCATCCATCTTCCTTGCCCCGAGTCACTGCCAAGTGACTTTGAACACTGTCCCCTCTGCTTTCAGGTCTTCCATCTTCCGAATCCAGGCTTGGATTCCTCCGGACACTTCTCCTGTCGCCGCAAGCAATCAATCAATCAATCACAGAATTTGTAAAGCGCACTACTTACCCGCGAGGGTCTCAAGGCGCTGGGGAAAAAAAAAAGGGGGGGGTGCTGCTACTGGTCGAACAACCAGGTCTTGAGTAGCCTCCTGAAGGTCAGCAGATCTTGGGTCTGTCGTAGGCTTAGTGGAAGGGTGTTCCAGGTCTTGGCGGCGAGGTGGGAGAAGGATCTGCCGCCGGTGGTAGTTCTTCGAATGCGAGGGACGGTGGCGAGGGAGAGGTCGGCGGAGCGGAGTTGGCGGTTGGGGACGTAGAAGAGGAGTCGTCTGTTGAGGTAGTGCTGTCTGGCGATGCGTGCGAGCGGGGCCATGTAGATGTTGAACAGTGTTGGGCTGAGGGACGATCCCTGGGGTACGCCGCAGATGATCTCGGAGGCTTCGGATCGGAATGGTGGGAGGCGGACTCTCTGGGTTCTGCCGGCGAGGAAGGAGGTGGCCCATTCCAGGGCCTTGTCTCGGATCCCTGCGTCGTGGAGGCGTGCGCGTAGAGTGCGGTGGCAGACAGTGTCGAAGGCGGCGGAGAGGTCCAGCAGGATGAGGGCTGCGGTCTCACCGTTGTCCAGCAGGATCCTGATGTCGTCGGTGGCGCCGATGAGGGCAGTCTCAGTGCTGTGGTTGCTGCGGAACCCCGATTGGGATGGGTCCAGGATGCTGTTTTCTTCGAGGTATCGGGTTAGCTGTTTGTTGACGATCTTCTCGATGACCTTGGCTGGGAATGGAACCAGGGAGATGGGCCGGAAGTTCTTGAGGTCTCTCGGGTCCGCCTTGGGTTTTTTGAGTAGGGCGTTGATCTCTGCGTGTTTCCAGCTCTCTGGGAAGGTCGCGGTCTCGAAGGAGAGATTGATGACGTTGCACAGGTGGGGTGCGATGGAGCTGCTGGCTTCGTTGCAGATGTGGTGCGGGAAAGGGTCTGACGGGGAGCCGGAGTGTATTGTGCTCATGGTCTTGATGGTGTCATCGATGTTCACGCTGGCCCAGGCTGGCAGGGGGTCGTGGTCGATGGTGTGCGGCGGGTCTGGTGCATCGATCTTAGTTGGGGCTGTCTGGGTGTTGAAGCTGTCGTGGATGTCGGCGATCTTGCGGTGGAAGAAGGTGGCGAGGGAATCGCACAGGGGTTGCGACGGCGGGATGTCGTTGGTGTTGGAGCTGGGGTTGGAGAGTTCCTTCACGATGTTGAAAAGCTCCTGCTGTTGTGTGCGTTGTTGTCGAGGCGGCCCAAAAGCAGCAAGTCTTCACTGGCTCCCATTGAAAACGACGCCGCAACCCGACACCAAAGAACACCTATGCACGCGGCTCCCCTGGGTGAGGTAACTTCAGCACTACGGTGCTCCTGTGGGTGTGGGCCCTAGAACTACTTACCCTGTAAGTGACTTGCTTGTAGCTTCCCTCAAAGTGTCCTAAAACTCTAACTTTCCAAGTGCGACTATCGCACTGACTCGTACATGGTTTGCGTCTGTGTTAGACACACCGCGTCCAACTCCCTTGCAATTCCATCTGTGACCGCGTCCTTCGACTCGTACAAGGACCGATCGGTGTGTTCGCCTCGAACACGCAAGGGACCTTTAACATTGATATCTCAATCGCGTCTGAGTGCATAGACTCGTACAGGATTCGCATCGGTGCCAGGTCACCGCGTCCGTCCCCTGTGGGTCTCCTACAACTACCTGGGGTGGTTCTTGGGGGTCCCTCGATTCTAGATGCCCTAGACCTAGGTCTAGCAAACTAAGATTGTAATATTCAATTGTGCTAAACTTATCCTGATAATATTTGACTTGTACATATGTTCCTGTCCTCTAATCTCATAAAGAGATTAGTAGAGAGTGTTTATTAATAAATACATATATATTTGATATATATACCTGTGTGGTGTCTTTTCATTTGGTGATTCAAGAGATTGTGTGGTAAAACAAGCTGCTTTACATTCCTTCAAGACTTAGCCTGAAGGCTGCTCTCCACAGCTACCACTAGGATAGCTTTCTATAAAGGTTGTCTTAAACCTATCTACCATAAGAGTCGAATTGTTCTGGTGCAAGGTGTCCACTTTAATTAGTGAACAGCATATACCAGGCCAACTTCTCACACCCTCCTTGTTGAAACTCAACAAAGTGAATGCAAATTAAAAACATCAGTACAACTATCAGTTTTTAAGAAAAAGCTTGAGGAAATTAACAACGACCATTCCAAGTATAAGGAATATCTTACTCAATCAAAGCTGACGAAACTCAAAAAGGACATACAGAAGTTCAGTAGAGAAACGGTGTACCCATATATCACTGATGAACATTACGACAAACCTGTACAACAACCAGCAAGGAGGAAACAATGGTTCAGACCCACTCCACTAAATTGGACATTCAGTTCGGGAGAGGAGAGGAGCGACAGTAGCAGTGACGAGAGCTCAGGACCACAACAGGGCAGGCAACAAGGTTACCGCCGACCCATGGTACAACCACCACCGTTTGGATACTGGCAACAACCGTACTTTCCGCCAGGTTTTGGCTTCCCACAAGGTCCTCAGCCTTTTTTATACTGAGGCGGGGGCAGAGGGAGAGGCCGACAAAAAAAGAAGGAATACAAGGGTACAGTGGGAGGACCAAGCCCCCAACTCAGTGGTAACCAGGAGCAAAGGGAGGGCGAACATGCCCTCAATGAGCAGGGAGTAACGAACATTGTTAATCTCAGTAGACATACATTAACAAGCGACGAGGAAACTGTCCTTTCCAAAGGACTAGGTTTCGTCCCTACACCCAAAAATGACCCCTTTGCCCTCAACACAGAACTGGCACAGTTCTTTAGGAAAATCAAGCTTCGTGACTACTTCGGAGATACTAAAGATGATACTGAAGAGAAAAGGTCAAACGGACTACGGAAGAAGTCAACCTTCAAACCACCCTCCCAGAGTATAGCTTGCCAGGTACAAGCCTTTGAAGAAGCCGTACTTAAGGATATCGAGGAGATTAACTTCCAAAACACCAAGGGGTTCCAGAACCTCACCAAAAAGGAACGTATAGCCCTGCAGGGCTTGAAAGATAATTACGAGCTTGTTATCAAGCCTGCAGATAAAGGGGGAGCTATCATTATTATGGACCAGGAAATGTACCGAGAAGAATGCAAAAGACTACTTTCAGACACGGTCAGCTATACCATACACCGGAATGATCCGACAGGTCCACTCATGACCAGAATCAAAAACCTGAGGACCTGCTCATAACGATGGACATTGAAGCTCTATACACGAGCATACCACAAAGACGGACCTTGGAAGTCGTGGAACATATCATCTTGAACATGGACTGGGATTTCATCACCCCCCAACATTTTGTGATGGAATGCGCCGAACTGGCCCTTACGGAGAATTTCTTCGAGTTCGAGGATGTGATCTATCACCAAATCGCAGGAACTTCTATGGGCAGCACCTTCGCCCCCAGCATGGCATGCCTCTATGTTCAACAATTTGAGGACGACCACATCCTCAACCAAAACAACCCATTTCTGAAACACCTGAAAATGTGGAAACGCTACATAGACGACATACTGATTGTGTGGAACGGAACAGAGGAAGATGCAACCAAGTTCGTCCAGTGGGTTAACACCAAAGATAACCACCTGAGGTTCACACACATGATCAGCAAGGATCATGCAGTATTCCTTGATCTGGATATCACCCTCACTAATGGAGGTATTACTACGAAGGTACATAACAAGACCACTGATAAAAACAGTTTACTCCTCTTTGAGAGCTATCACCCGAGAGCCCTGAGACAAAATCTACCGGTGGGACAATTCCTTCGAGTCCGTAGGAACTGTTCGAATACAGTCACCTTTGAGGAACAGGCGGAACAACTGGAGAAGAAACTCCTGGAACGTCACTATCCAAAAAAGATGGTGAGAAGAGCAAAAAAACGAGCAAGAAACAACCCAAGAGAATCGCTACTAGAGGATGTAATAAAAGAAGACACCAAGAGATTGGTATGTGTCACTACGTACACCCCAGCCTCTAACACAGTCCAGAAAATCATTAGAAAAAATTGGCACATCCTAAACAGTGCAGGAAATCAGTGGGAATTACCTCTGTTTGCTTTCAAGCGCAACAGGAGCTTACGCGATGAACTGGTACACGCTAAAATGACGGTCCCTGAAGGAGAAGAACAGCAGACACTTTGGAGTCAACCACGACCTGTGGGCCACTTTACCTGTGGTGGGTGCATGTCCTGTGACCTCACGACCAACACAAAGGAGGTGGACATAAAGCACCGGATAATCTTGGCAACTACGAGCATTCAGCAACTGTAACACGGAAAACGTTGTGTACCTCCTAACATGCCCTTGCGGCCTCAAGTATGTGGGCATGACCACTAGGAAAATAAAGGTTCGCATCAACGAACACCGAAGCACCATCAGGTGCAAAAAGACCAATACTAAACTGACACGTCACTTCACTGAGAAGAATCATAAAGACACAGACCTCAGGTGGACAATCCTGGAGGTAATGAAAAAACGAAAATCAGACCTGACAAAAGCCCTACATGTTAGGGAGCAACGATGCGTCTACCGCCTGCGGTCCTGGGAAAAAGGACTAAATGACGAGATCCCATGGCTCTAGTTGGGACGTTAATCAGCAACCTGGGACATTACCTTGTGGACTAACATACAATACCTTACACAAACATGCAATACCCTACACAGTTTACCAACCCCACATACATCTCAGACACTCTGAGCACATTCGGCCTTATCAGACTACTAACCTCCAAAGGTTTTCCGACCTACAACTAGGTCATTAGTATATCCTCGCGTGTGGCAGGCCTTGAGTAGCACACAGCTGCAGAGTAGACAGTCTCATAGAATTTAGGGACCTTTCCTTTTACTATTATTTAGATGCAATGCCTCTAACATCGACCCCTGTGCATTTTGGGACATCTTCCCAGCATGTTATGATGGGACACGGACACTCCTGTCTCCGGGTATTTAGAGAGCTCTCACAGGCTCATACACGCTGCCTCTATTTTATTTCATCCACCGGCTGTTGGGTCATAGTCAACCTCACATACAAACTATAAGTATGGCGTCACTTTGATGCAAGACGCGGGCTAAGCGCAGCCGCATTGCATTTATTCAACTTGCGCTCATAGACCCACATGCTACCTTGATGTTACTTTATTCACCAGCTATGGAGTTATTATTAATTTCAACCCGCATTCCTTAATAGCAGGTTTCCAGGCGTCACTTTGCCACTACACGTGTGCATATGGCGGCCGCACCACGATTTGATTATAGTTGCACCCATACTTGGGCGTTCCCCGGCTTCAAAAAGATTCAATAGACATGCGCAGCCTTGCCCACAGCTATAGGCCCGCACTGGGGAAAGCAATTACTTCACCATTCTCCTACCGCACGGGCACTCCCGTGTACTGGCGGATTCAGCTTCACATCAGTATATAGAGCATGCGCGAACCACCTCCATTACTGAACCAGGCAATTGCTCACTTGTGAGCGCTAGGTGTACGAGGACACCGGAAACCGCGCACCTGGCGATATTTTTCTTAAGTGCCGATCCAATTTACATCAATTATCTCATTGGGCCACACTATATAGCCTAGCAACTCTCTCCTCAGTTTAACATCGGGGAGTACCAGGAGCAGTCACCTAGGAGCAACGCGGGAAACTTCCCTTGAGGCAGCAAGAGTGTGCTTGGAAGCTGAATGACTGGTTTGCTGATTGTTAGTCCTTCCATATCTTCTTCTTTGCCTTGGCCTGAGACCTCAATTCACGCCGATTGCGGTCTGTGTTTTTCTTTAAAGGGTTTGACAACAGGGGTTCCCCCTCTCCTCCTCCCATGGGGCAAGTAGCTTGGGTATTTAGGGTAAGAACAGTGAGATCTCATCTCACTTTATCATTCCTGAAATTGTGTACACACAGAGAGTGTCACATGTCACATGAGTAGTCACTCACTTTTAACTGAATCAGTGCATGTATTGTTTTCAGTATTCTATTGTGACCCAGTTATGTTGTTACATGTTCTACCTTTCAACTTCTATTCCAGGCTTGAACGTGGAAGCCTTTCCAATAGTGGAGAGTGACACAGGTCACACCCGCACAGTGGTATCTTCTTGCCACCAGTTGGTAAGAACGGAGACCACCATTCTTTACACTAAGGTCCTGATGAATGCCCTGGACCCATCTGGGCCAACACGGCAGAAACATGTCGACCGCTTACACTACGGTTTGGGGACAATAATTTTCCCCACACACCGTCCATTGATTTTAATATCATATAGTTACCAATCACATTAAAAACACAATTTGATAACTATAATGATTTTTACTCTCACTCACCTTTTCACGGGCCCCCACTTAGTTTAGAAGTGCATCCCTGTTGTCAGGTGTATGCCCGCCCTCTATCAAACCAAGGTTTTAGAGGGCGAGGACTGGCCGATGATGAAGCATGACACCAGGTGGTGTGTGAGACCAGTCCATCACATTTTTTGAGATGCCCTCACTCATAATATAACCATAACTCCACAGTGGTCACTATACTAGGAGCAGCTCTTGTTGTGATTAACAATCTTTATGTACACCATTTTGAGCAAACCATTGTCTTACAGGACAGCAACCCCTTTGGCAAACATATAAGGGTCTGGAAACGTTATATCGACGATGTGTTTGTGATTTGGAGCGGCACCCCGGACACTATCACATCTTTTCACCAGTGGTTGAATACCAGAAACAACTTTTTGAAATTCACATTTGAATTTTCAAACATTAGCCTGCCCTTTCTGGATATTCGGATTTACCCTGAAGGTGAGGGACTCATCACTGAACTCTATAAGAAACCGATGGCTCGCAACTCCCTCCTATCATTTGAAAGCTACCATCCGAAGGCTCTTCGTGAGAACTTGCCCTTCGGGCAATTTCTTAGGATACAGAGTAATTGCTCCACCATAGAGAAATATAAAGAGCATGCCGGCACTCTGAGCGCCCACCTGAAGGAGAAGAAATATCCAAAGAATACAATCCGCAGATCACGAAAAAGAGCTGCCAACAACAATAGAGAATCACTAATTGAAGTGGCTCCACCCAAGGATGCTGAACCCAGGCTTACCTGTGTGAACACGTTTTGTAGCCATTCTAACCATATCAAAAAAAGTATACTCAAACACTGGAAGATCTTGAACATTGGAAGAGAACCTATACCTCCTCCCCTGTTTGCCTTCAAAAGGAGCACAAACATCAAGGACCAAGTCGTACACACGAGGCCCCTGATCAAACCCAAACCCTCGGACCAAGAATCCTTGTGGGGTTTACCTCCAGTTAAAGGACATTTTCCGTGTGGGTCCTGTGCAGCCTGTCCTCAAACATCTCACATGACAGAGGTAGACATAGGCACGGACAAACCTTGGCCCTTGTCCAAACACACTAACTGTAATAGTGACAAGGTGATCTATTGGATAATTTGCCCGTGTGGTTTGCGCTACGTGGGGATGACCACGCGCAAAATAAAAACAAAAATACTGGAACACAAAAGTACGATTCGTTGCAAGAAGAGATCAACAAAGATGACAAATCACTTTCTGGATATGAATCACCAAGCAAACGATTTGCGCTGGACAATCCTAGAACCACCTTATATCCCACCACACATTACGGATATATCAAAGTTTCTGTTCCGCAAGGAACAGCGCTGGGTCTACAGAATCCAAACTGACACTTCAGGACTGAATGAAGAGATTCTGTGGCTTTCCTTGTAAACATCTGCTGAGGTCCACAATAGACAGGAGAGTTTGAGGTACCCTGTCATTAGTACCATATGCTATGCCTGTCGCTAGCACATCAACAATCAGAATATCGCACATGTCTAGATATAGCCTACTCAAAATGAAAACTGAGTAGACATAGGCCCTACAGCACAGACGTAACAAATATCATTATCAATGGGAAAGGACACATCAGCCACACAGGCTATACATGTACAAACAGAACCATTGAAGTGGTGGTTTTGAATAACGAAAGATTTGGTACCCAGTCAGTATCATAAACATCTTTTTAATCTACATCTATGCACAAGCCATTACATGACACTAGTACATCATTTGAGACATTAATACATCCTTGGTAATCAAACATGCGACCGCGCAAGCGCCGTGCCAGTGACTGTTTCACTCGCACATGCGCTTGCACACACAGGCTCTGTAAACGCGTTGAGCTGCAGTATCAAGAAGGACACTGATCTGCACATACGATCCGTGATAAACACTACCCATTGCGCATGCGCGCATACAGGATCGGGCAGAAATCCAGATACAGATCTGGACACACGCAGAGGAAGAGACACTATCCCTTGCGCATGCGCGCTAACAGGATCAGGCACATACCGTAGGCACCCTTAGGTCCTTCCACAGCATGACTGAGCATTATAGCTCGTATTTAAGTGCCAGAAAACCCTCCCGTCGGTGCCTCCGGTTGCAGCTCTTGTACCGCAACGGGGTACCGACGGAGAGGTAAGCTGGGCATTGAACTGTGGGTTACTATGTTTGGGAAGACAATAGAGAGCAGTTTTATGATGGACAAATTATTTTAGGAACAGTTAAAGTGACTTTGTCCAAATATAGCGGGGTACTTACTGCCGTGCTTTACGAGTAGTCATAGCTCTTTATTCCAAATACAGCACGTCACACACCGTTAGAATAGCGCGCCACGTGGTTATATCTTGAGCCTGAATTGTACAGCCTTTTAGTGTGGTACATGAGGGCGTGTTCAACTTACTGAAACTGCGATGGTGTGCCCAGTGTCAGCTTGCCATCAATTGTTGAACTGGCAATTTTTACCACTAGAAATTTTACTCGAACGCAATTCGTAGTCGTTTTGACCGCAGTCCTAACATGAGTTAAATAGTATAACACTATTAATAAAGCACTATCAGTCCTGGCCACCAATAAACAAGGCTAGGCATAGTTTTAATTCTTAAAGTCCTCCTGTCACATTGTCTTAATATGAGTCAAATAGTATAACACTATTAACATAGAACTATCAGTCCTGGCCACCAGCAAACAAGGCCAGGCATATTTTTAATTTTAATTTTAATTAGAGTCCTCCTGTTAGACTTGGCATCTTTTGGCGTGTTTCCCCTGACTTTTTGCTTTCTGACCTCCCGGTTTTGACTCTGTTTTTGCTGGTGTAATGATTCTGCGCACTTTCCTCACTGCTGTCCAGTGGGAAAGTGCAAGTGCTCCTGTATAAAAGGTGTTATGGTTTGGTGTTTCCATGATTGGCCTATTTGGTTTATTTGTCAGTCCCTTGTAAAGTGCACTGCGAGTGCCAGGGCCTATAGACCAAATGCTGTTGGTGGGCTGCAGCACTGGATTGTGCCACCCACGCAAACAGCCCGTAAAGTGTAACTCGGGCCTGCCATCGCAGAGCCTGTGCGCAGCCTGGGGCTGCCATGTCGACTTGGCAAGTGCACACACTTGCAAGTCCCTAAACCTTCCCTTTGCTACATGTTAGTCACCCCTAAGGTAGGCCCAAGGTACCCCTGTGGGCAGGGTGCGTTGTATGCGAAAGGTAGGACATGCCCTGGTGTGTGCGGCATGTCCTGATAGTGAATTACAGCCTAGTTCGTTTTTCACTATTGCAAGGCTACCTGTTCCCCTAGGCCAGAACGGGCAGTTTTGATTATTACAGTTTATAATCCTAACTGACCCCGGGAACGTGGTAGAAATTCGAGTTTAGTATGCCTGGACTCAGAATGATAAAATGCATCTTTTAGTGAAGTTGGTTTTAACATTCTGTGTTTGAAAATACCACTTTTTAGAAAGTGGGTATTTTCTTGTCTAACCATCCAAGACTGCCTCTGCGAGGTTGTGTATTCCTTGTCTGGAATGTGAGTGACAGGGGCTGGGGGATGCCAGGAGACAGGGTGAGTCAGCACAGGGCTGAATAGCAAGATCAACATGTAGATGGGTGGGAGGGGTCGCACCTGGGCCCTGAATAGGACAGTGCCTTCCCTCCACAAGGCTGGCTCCACCTCCTGTGGTGCGTCTGATGTCCCTGGCCTACTCACTGAAAGAAGGGACGGAGACTTGTCAACAAAGTGCTCCAGAACTGGTTTGGACTAGGCAAAGGCCTCTCTGCCTTCAGAGAACAAAGGAATTTGGGATATAAATATTGGGGCCCTGACCCCATGAATTTAGATCTCGCTGGAATCAAGAAACCTGCCAAGACGAAGAGCTGGAAGAGCTGCCAGGAGGAGTACTGCCCTTATGCTGTGTTGTTGCTTTGTTGGGTTGGCCTGCAGCTGCTGCTTCTGCCTTGGGCAGTGAAAGGACTGAGCTTTCAGCAAACTTGTGCTGAGTATCTCCAAGGGCCTGAAACCGAGCTGGCCTCCTGTCAAGAAGTCTCAGGGACTACAAAGACTTCACCAGCCTCTGGGTACCGCTTCTGGAACGCTGTTTCAGTTGCCACAGAGGAAGGGAACTGCAACCGACTCCGTCAACCAAATCCATCCCTGGCCGGTGACCTGTTTGCACCGCAGACCGCATCGCCCGCTTCGCATCGCAACCCTGGTCTCACCGTGGGCGACGTCCGACGCCGCCAACATCGAGCCGCTGCTTGCACCGTGACCGCAGTTTGCATCGCATCGCTTCACTGAACCAGCCGGACCCGACCGACGCGGTCGCTGCAACTGGCTCAAGTGTCGTGACCGCACCGCATTTGGGGCACCGCTCGCACGTCTGCGACGCACCGCTCCGACTCGCACCGCTGTCTGACGCCAGCTCCCGCACTCCGGCTTGGTCGCCTGCATCGCAACCTGCCAGCACCGCATCGAGCATCGTCTCACCCTGCATCGCACGCCTTGGACTCACCGACTCCGTCTGCACGACGCTCATCGAGCCGCTGCCTGCACCGCATCGAGGGACACCGCACCTTGCACCGCTCCGTCTTGCACCGCAACCGCGACGAACGCTGACCGGCTCGTGCACTCCGTACCAGCCACAACGAGAAAGGTACTGTAACCGAGTCTGTTCATGACTCTGCTGGCCCGATCAACGCGGTCGGCTGGAACTGTTAGACTCTGTGGTTTTCAGCATCGCGGTAGGCTCGGACGGAGCTACCGACTCGCATCGAACTTTGTTTTTGGACTATTCCTGCAAAGAAGAAGTTACCGTATCAAGCATTCATTTTTAAAGTATAGTATTGTGGATTTTTTTGTCGTAATTGGTCTTGTCTTGAGTATATAAAATATTGGTTATTTTTCTAAACTGGTGTGGTGTCCGTTTGTAGTGCTTACACTGTATTACTGTTGGTTATGTGCAAATGCTTTACACACTGCCTCTGAATTAAGCCTGACTGCTCGTGCCAAGCTACCACGAGGGTGAGCAGGGGTTACTTCACGAGTGTAACACCCTTATCCTGACTAGGAAGAAGGGTCCCTACTTGGACAAAGGTGCAAGCCCTTGCCAACTAGAGATCCCATTTCTAACATTGGTTGTCAGCGGTGAGGATAAGACTTGTGTTTGCACTTGACTTACAGTGATTGGTATGCACTACTACCATATCGCAGACCATTACGTACCACATACTGGTTCTTTTTCTTTTGGCCTATTTTTGATCTTGCCAGTTTTCAACTCACTACTTTTGTCATGCCTGACACAGCTGCATCATCCGTTGCATCTCTGGAAATTATCTTTGAGGAGGATAGGTTGGAAACCTACGCCGTAAAGGAACTACGAGCAATTTGTAAAAACCTGAAAGTCCAAATTAAAGGCCTCACAAGGAAGGAGGAGCTACAGAAGGCGCTGAGGGCCTCTGTAGCAGCCAGACATGCCAGTGGGCAGCCTGGTAATCTCAGTGAGGAGGTGGAGGAGCCTATTTCCAGGGTGGATATGCTTTTGGGTAGGGGGGAACCCGCCAGGTCAGGCAGCAGCAGTCTGTCCCCAGAGGAGCTGGAGGACAGGCGGGAGGCAAGGCAGTTTGAGCTGTAGAGCTCAGGCTGGAGAGTGAGCGGGAGGAGAAGAGATTGGCCATAGAGGAAAGGAAGATGCTCTTAGAGCATGAGAGAGAACTGAAGGAGCTAGAACTTAGGAGTAAGTCAGGCTCAGATGGTGGCAGCAATTCGTCCAGAAAGGCAGACAGGATTGTGCACATTCCCAAGAATGTAGGCAAGGAGTTCAAGAAGGGGATGACATACAAAGGTGGTTTCAGGGTTATGAGGCAGCCATACACATGAATGGGGTCCCTGAGGAGAATTGGGGAGCAGGATTGTGGCCACTTTTCCCTGAAGAAGCAAGGGATGCTCTGATAGCTTTGGGTAAGGGGTATCACCTCACCTATGCTGACATGAAGGATGCCCTTCTCACGAAGTATGGTCTTACTCCTGAAAAGTACAGGGATCAGTTCAGGTCCAGTAAGAAGTCTGATGCCAACACTTGGTTGGAATGTGTGGATGTGTTCTGCAGGTCTCTGGATGGTTGGGTGAAGGGCAGTAGCGTAACAGATTTTCAGGGGCTCTACAACTTGATTGCATGGGAGCACTTGTCTAGTCTATGTTTTGCAGATCTGCGCCAGCACCTAGTTGATAGTAAGCTAACTGACCCCAGGAAGCTTGCTATGGAAGCGGACCGCTGGGTGAGTACCAGGGTCCACAAGAAAGCGTTTGGGGAGACTCGGCCAAAGGTGGGCAGGGTCCCCAGCAGAAAGGTGGGGGGGACAAGGGTAAAGCACAGGAGTTCTCTAAAGGGCCCCAAACTAATACCCAGGGTAAAGGTTCCCAGCCCCCAGTGATAAGAAGAAAGGGGTCTCTACAGGGAAGCCTGTTGAGACCGGCCCCCGCAAGTGTTATGCATGTGACCAGGTAGGTCACTTTAAGGGGGGCCCAAAGGGGACACAGCCACCCACCGGTGGACAGTCCAAAGTGTTGGCTAGTGTAGCGCTTGGGGAGGAGGGGTGCCCACAGGAGGGTGGGGATCCCGCAGAAATGACCCTTGTCTCACTAGGGGACAGTGAGATGGTCCCAGGAAACCAGGTGCCCCCTAACACAAAGAAATATAGCACCTGGGTGACCATTAATGGGAACAGGGTAGAGGCTCTCAGAGACACTGGAGCCAGTGTGACCTCAGTTCGGTGTCACCTGGTGTCTGAGAAGCAGGTAGTGCCAGGGGCATTCCACCAAGTAGTTGCTGTAGACAACTCAGAGCGCCAATGTATGGTGGCGCAGGTTCCCTTTGAATGGGGGCGGTCTCAGGTCCCTTGAGGGTGGTTGTGACCCTACCATGCCTGTAGATTGTCAGCTAGGAAACGACCTGGAGCAGTCCTTATGGAAGGAGGTTGAGCTCAGGTCTCACTTGGAGATGCTTGGGTTGCCAGAGTGGGCATGCATGTCTACTCGGTCAATGGCAGCCAGAAAGGGTGATCAAGAGGACTTGGAGCCTGAGACAGTGGCCCAAGTCCCTGCCAAGAGAAAGGGCAGGGGGCGCGGGAAACCGGCCCCGAAGTTCCCACGGACCGGGAGGAGGCGGACCTCGAGGGGACGCCCGGTGCCTACAGGGGAGCAGGTAGCCGAACTGGGAGACATCTCTGAGCTGACCCATTGGCAGCAAGAAGGGGGTCCCACCAGGGAGGAGTTCTGCAGGGAGCAGAACGCGTGCCCTACTCTGGAGGGTCTGCGGCGGCAGGCTGCAGACCAGGCAGCTGGTAATCAGTCCGGGTCACATCTGATCTACTGGGAGAGTGGTCTCCTATACAGTGAGCCTAAGGTTGCTGAGCCTGGGTCAGCCCGTGTGCTGGTGGTACCCCAGCGCTTCAGAACCTTCCTACTGGGTCTGGCTCATGACGTGCCTTTGGCAGGACATTTGGGGCAGGACAAGACCTTTGACAGGCTTGTCACCCACTTCTTTTGGCCCCAAATGCGAAGGCAGTCAGATGCACACTGTAGGTCTTGCCAAACTTGCCAGGCAAGTGGTAAGAGTGGGAGGAAGGTCAAAGCTCCTCTCCAACCTTTTCCTGTTGTTGGAACACCCTTTGAAAGGGTAGGGATGGATATTGTGGGACCACTGGATCCAAAGACAGCCATGGGCAACAGGTACATCCTGGTCTTGGTGGACCATGCCACCCGGTACCCGGAGGCAATCCCTCTCAGGACAACGACGGCGCCCGTGGTGGGCCGGGCGTTAATGGGGATCTTTTCCCGAGTGGGATTCCCCAGAGAGGTGGTTTCTGATAGGGGGACCAATTTCATATCGAAGTATATGACATCCCTGTGGAAGGAGTGTGGTGTAACCTACAAGTTCACCACTCCTTACCACCCACAAGGAAACGGTCTGGTGGAGAGATTCAACCAGACCTTGAAAGGCATGATCAAGGGTCTAACAGAACCCATGAGGCGTAAGTGGGACGTCCTCTTGCCATGCCTACTCTTTGCATACAGGGAGGTGCCTCAGAAGTCTCTTGGGTACAGCCCCTTTGAGCTCCTGTATGGCCACCCTGTCAGAGGACCTCTGAGTTTGGTAAAGGAAGGCTGGGAGGCGGCTCCCAGGAAAACTCCACAGGATGTATTTAGCTACATGCTGGCCTTTAGAAACCAAACTGCCCGCTTCAGGAAACTCGCTCAGGCGAACTTAGAAGCAAGCCAGGAAGAAATGAAGAGATGGTATGACCAGAATGCCACTCTGGTCGAATTTCAACCTGGGCAGAAAGTGTGGGTCATGGCCCCAGTGGCACCTTGTGCCTTGCAGGACAAGTGGACTGGGCCATATGAGGTAAAGGAGCGCAAAAGTGACGTCACCTACCTGGTGGATTTGCAGGCTCCAAGGAACCCTTTGAGGGTCCTTCACGTGAACCGCCTCAAGCCCCACTTCGAGAGGTCCGAAGTGAGAATGCTCTTGGCGACAGATGATGGGGTGGAAGAGGAGAGTGAGCCTCTCCCTGACCTCCTGTCTACCAAGGAGCATGATGGGTCAGTAGAGGGTGTGATCCTCTCCCCTACTCTGACTCAGGAGCAGCAGGGGACTGTCGCCAGTTGTTGGGACAGTTCGCCCCACTGTTCTCTCTGACCCCGGTGTTACTCACTGGTGTACCCATGACGTGGACACTGGTGACAGCCCTCCTGTGAAGCACAAGATTTACAGGTTGACTGACCGGGTCAGAGCCAGCATCAAGGAGGAGGTCTCTAAGATGTTGGCGTTAGGGGTGATTGAGCCCTCCCACAGTCCTTGGGCCAGCCCAGTGGTCTTGGTCCCAAAGGCTGCTGCGCCTGGTGCCACTCCAGAACTCCGGTTTTGTGTGGACTACCGTGGGCTCAATGCCGTCACCAGGACTGACGCGCACCCCATCCCCAGAGCTGATGAGCTCATTGATCGGTTGGGAGCTGCCCGGTTCCTCAGCACGTTTGATTTGACGTCTGGGTACTGGCAGATTGCCTTAACCGATGGGGCCAAGGAGAGATCAGCATTCTCAACCCCAGAAGGTCATTACCAATTCCGGGTGATGCCCTTTGGGTTGAAGAATGCCCCTGCCACCTTTCAGAGGTTGGTCAATCAGGTGTTGGCTGGACTAGAGGATTTCAGTGTCGCCTACCTGGATGACATTGCTGTGTTCAGTTCCAGCTGGGAAGAACATTTACAGCACCTTGAAAAAGTGTTGAGGGCTCTGCAAGGTGCAGGCCTCACGATCAAGGCCAGTAAGTGCCAGATCGGGCAGGGGTCTGTGGTGTACTTGGGACACCAGGTAGGAAGCGGCCAGGTGGCGCCCCTACAACCCAAGATTGACACCATTCTGGCTTGGGAACCCCCCAAGACCCAGACAGAGGTGAGAGCCTTCTTAGGTCTCACCGGTTATTATAGGAGATTTGTTAAGGGCTATGGCACCATCGTTGCCCCCTTAACAGAGCTGACCTCTAAGAGGCAGCCCAGGAAAGTGATCTGGACTGAGTCCTGCCAGAAAGCTTTTGATGCCCTGAAGGCAGCCATGTGCACGGCGCCCGTGCTCAAGGCACCTGACTTCTCCATGGAATTTGTCGTGCAGACTGACGCTTCAGGGCATGGTGTGGGAGCGGTGCTCTCACAACTGAACGAAGAGGGCCTGGATCAGCCTGTAGTCTTCCTTAGCAGGAGACTACTTCCCAGGGAACAGAGGTGGAGTGCCATAGAAAGGGAAGCTTTTGCTGTGGTCTGGGCGCTGAAGAAGTTGAGACCATACCTGTTTGGGACTCACTTCCGGGTTCAGACAGACCACAGGCCCCTCAGATGGTTGATGCAAATGAGGGGTGAGAATCCAAAACTGCTGAGGTGGTCCATCTCCCTACAGGGAATGGACTTTACGGTGGAGCACCGTCCTGGTACAGAACACGCCAACGCAGATGGTCTGTCCAGGTTCTTCCGCCTTAGTGAAGAGAACTCCCATGGGGTTGGGTAGTTCTCCCTACTTTCAGCTGGAGGGGACATGTGTTAGACTTGGCATCTTTTGGCGTGTTTCCCCTGACTTTTTGCTTTCTGACCTCCCGGTTTTGACTCTGTTTTTGCTGGTGTAATGATTCTGCGCACTTTCCTCACTGCTGTCCAGTGGGAAAGTGCAAGTGCTCCTGTATAAAAGGTGTTATGGTTTGGTGTTTCCATGATTGGCCTATTTGGTTTATGTGTCAGTCCCTTGTAAAGTGCACTGCGAGTGCCAGGGCCTATAGACCAAATGCTGTTGGTGGGCTGCAGCACTGGATTGTGCCACCCACGCAAACAGCCCGTAAAGTGTAACTCGGGCCTGCCATCGCAGAGCCTGTGCGCAGCCTGGGGCTGCCATGTCGACTTGGCAAGTGCACACACTTGCAAGTCCCTAAACCTTCCCTTTGCTACATGTTAGTCACCCCTAAGGTAGGCCCAAGGTACCCCTGTGGGCAGGGTGCGTTGTATGCTGAAAGGTAGGACATGCCCTGGTGTGTGCGGCATGTCCTGATAGTGAATTACAGCCTAGTTCGTTTTTCACTATTGCAAGGCTACCTGTTCCCCTAGGCCAGAACGGGCAGTTTTGATTATTACAGTTTATAATCCTAACTGACCCCGGGAACGTGGTAGAAATTCGAGTTTAGTATGCCTGGACTCAGAATGATAAAATGCATCTTTTAGTGAAGTTGGTTTTAACATTCTGTGTTTGAAAATACCACTTTTTAGAAAGTGGGTATTTTCTTGTCTAACCATCCAAGACTGCCTCTGCGAGGTTGTGTATTCCTTGTCTGGAATGTGAGTGACAGGGGCTGGGGGATGCCAGGAGACAGGGTGAGTCAGCACAGGGCTGAATAGCAAGATCTACATGTAGATGGGTGGGAGGGGTCGCACCTGGGCCCTGAATACGACAGTGCCTTCCCTCCACAATGCTGGCTCCACCTCCTGTGGTGCGTCTGATGTCCCTGGCCTACTCACTGAAAGAAGGGACGGAGACTTGTCAACAAAGTGCTCCAGAACTGGTTTGGACTAGGCAAAGGCCTCTCTGCCTTCAGAGAACAAAGGAATTTGGGATATAAATATTGGGGCCCTGACCCCATGAATTTAGATCTCGCTGGAATCAAGGAACCTGCCAAGACGAAGAGCTGGAAGAGCTGCCAGGAGGAGTACTGCCCCTTTGCTGTGTTGTTGCTTTGTTGGGTTGGCCTGCAGCTGCTGCTTCTGCTTTGGGCAGTGAAAGGACTGAACTTTCTACAAACTTGTGCTGAGTATCTCCAAGGGCCTGAAACCGAGCTGGCCTCCTGTTAAGAAGTCTCAGGGACTACAAAGACTTCACCAGCCTCTGGGTACCGCTTCTGGAACGCTGTTTCAGTTGCCACAGAGGAAGGGAACTGCAACCGACTCCGTCAACCGAATCCATCCCTGGCCGGTGACCTGTTTGCACCGCAGACCGCATCGCCCCGCTTCGCATCGCAACCCTGGTCTCACCGTGGGCGACGTCCGACGCCGCCAACATCGAGCCGCTGCTTGCACCGTGACCTGTGGGCACCGCAGTTCGCATCGCATCGCTTCACTGAACCAGCCAGACCCGACCGACGCGGTCGCTGCAACTGGCTCAAGAGTCGTGACCGCACCGCATTTGGGGCACCGCTCGCACGTCTGCGACGCACCGCTCTGACTCGCACCGCTGTCCGACGCCAGCTCCCGCACTCCGGCTTGGTCGCCTGCATCGCAACCTGTCAGCACCGCATCGAGCATCGTCTCACCCTGCATCGCACGCCTTGGACTCACCGACTCCGTCTGCACGACGCTCATCGAGCCGCTGCCTGCACCGCATCGAGGGACACCGCACCTTGCACCGCTCCGTCTTGCACCGCAACCGCGACGAACGCCGACCGGCTCGTACACTCCGTACCAGCCACAACGAGAAAGGTACTGTAACCGAGTCTGTTCATGACTCTGCTGGCCCGTATCGACGCGGTCGGCTGGAACTGTTAGACTCTGTGGTTTTCAGCATCGCGGTAGGCTCGGACGGAGCTACCGACTCGTACGAACTTTGTTTTTGGACTATTCCTGCAAAGAAGAAGTTACCGTATCAAGCATTCATTTTTAAAGTATAGTATTGTGGATTTTTTTGTCGTAATTGGTCTTGTCTTGAGTATATAAAATATTGGTTATTTTTCTAAACTGGTGTGGTGTCCGTTTGTAGTGCTTACACTGTATTACTGTTGGTTATGTGCAAATGCTTTACACACTGCCTCTGAATTAAGCCTGACTGCTCGTGCCAAGCTACCACGAGGGTGAGCAGGGGTTACTTCACGAGTGTAACACCCTTACCCTGACTAGGAAGAAGGGTCCCTACTTGGACAAAGGTGCAATCCCTTGCCAACTAGAGATCCCATTTCTAACACCTCCTGTCACATTGTCTCTACCAGAGAGGTTCGCCACCAACACTTTTTACTTTTTTCTCTATAGACATGTGTTCACACCACATATGAATAATGAGTGACACATGATCTTGCTTCTTGCAGAGCGGGGCCCACTTCCCTGAGTTGTTACCAGGTAGAGGTGGGTCTACTTATCCATCGATTTGGGTGAGTAGAGTTACAATGGGTAACATAATGGTATTCTATGGACATGTTAACGATCCATGTCCATTAAACGTTGACAATAAGAGAATTGTATTGCAATGTTGTTTGACTAGTTGCACTTTGTTTTTTGTGTCTCACTTTTGCAGATAAATTCCAGTAATACCGAGCTTAACATTGGATTACTGGTTTGGTATCACTTTATTATTGCTTTTCTAATTTTTTCACATATGCAGCAGCATTGTTTATTTCTTTTGGTCCTGATGAAAGCCTGGACACTTGTAAAGACCAGATAGGCTGAAACATGTTGATCGACCTTTACATCCTAGCAGTCTGATTCACACTGCTTTGCACTGCTTTTTAATCCTGCCAGTTTGGACAAGCCAATAAAATACTTTTTGTCCCTACTAGGTAGTTTTAGAATCACATTTATCCTTCCAATCACATCCAGCGCTGCACCCTCACAACGCCTAGCACTCACATATGGGATTTTAGCATCCTCAACATCTTAGGACATTCAACAAAAAACATCCCAGAGCTCCTACCTCACAGTGAGGGAGTTATAGCCCTCAGTGGGACTAGGTTTTCCCACTGGGAGGAGAAGCCCATATGATGAAGCATGCCACCTATGGTGGGTGAGGACATTCGTCCTGAAAGGGATTGCTCCCCAGAGGGGCTTTACTGAGAGACACAATTTCACCTCTATCTTTATTGAAACACAAGTTGCACTCCATGATAGACCCGAGAAGTCATGTGCTATGAGACTTGGTGAAATGCCAGGTAGGTGGAAGTTTGTGGCTCCCTGCTGATTCCAGAACTTTCCATCACAGAAATGTGAGGAAAATGTGTTTTTTTAGAAAACCTTTGAGGTTTGAAAGGAATTCTGAGTAAAAAACGTGAAGAGAGCCATGCATGTCAGTACATCCTTGATTTTCCTAGGTGTCTAGATTTAAAAATGTACAGGTTTGCTAGTTTTCCCTAGATGTCGGCTGAGCCAGGGCCCAAAATCCACAAATAGGCACATTGCAAAAAAGGGTCAGTTTTCAGTGGAAAAATGTGATGGGCCCATGTTGCGTTTCGGGCTGTTTCCTGCCGCGGGCACTAGGCCTACTCACACAAGTGAGGTACCATTTTTATCAGGAGACTTGGGGAAATGCTGGGTGGAAGGAAGTTTGTGGCTCCCCTCAGATTCCAGAACTTTCCATCACAGGAATATGATGAAAATTTATTTTTTTTAGACATATTTTGAGGTTTGCAAGGGATTCTGGGTAACAGAACCTGGTGAAAGCCACACAAATTACCCCATCCTGGATTTCCTTGGTTGCACAGTTTTTAAAAATGTACAGCTTTGCTAGGTTTCCCTAGGTGCCGGCTGAGCTAGGGCCCAAAATCCACAGTTAGGCACATTGCAAAAAAAGGTCAGTTTTCTGTGTGACAATGTGATGTGTCCACGTTGCGTTTTGGGCTGTTTACTGTTGCGGGCACTAGGCCTTCCCACACAAGTGAGGCACCATTTTTATTGGGAGACTTAGGGGAACACAGAATAGTGGAACAAGTGTTATCCCCAATTGTCTTTCTCTGCATTTGTGCCTCCCAAATATAAGACAGTGTTGATAAATGCCCTCTAATTCACATACAAGTATGGGTACCAACAAATTTAGAGATGTGCAAATACCCACTGTTTCTAAACTCCATATCTTGGGCCCATTTCGAAAATACATAGGTTTCCTTGATACCTATTTATCACTCTTTATATTTTACCAAATGAATTACTGTATACCCGGTGCACAATGAAAAATCATTGCAAGGTGCAGCTCAGGTATTGGCTGTGGGTACGTCGGGTTCTTGATGAACCTAAAAGCCCTATATATCCCGGAAACCAAAAGCGTCCAGAGGATGAATGGTATATTGCTTTTTAAAATCTGCCATAGTTAGAAGAAGTTACAGGTGAAAACATATGCATACACAAATGTATAGGTTTTTTTCCAACTCAATTTCAATATTTTTTTATTTTAACTTTTACTTTCTAAAGAAAAACCTTGAAGGATCTACAAAAATTACCCTTTGCTGAATTTACAATCTTGTCTACTTTACAGAAATGTATAGTTTACCAGGATCCACCATGGGTTTCACACCAATTCTACCACAAACTGAATGGAGGTTGAAAGCACAAAAAATAGGAAAAATGGGCTATGTCCCAGTAAAATGCCAAAACTGTTTTGAAAAATTTGTTTTTTTGACAAAAGTCTGCCTGCTCCTGAAAGCTGGCAAGATGGGGATTTTAGCACCGCAAACCCTTTGTTGCTGCCATTTGCAGGGAAAAGAATAGATACTTTCTTCTGCAGCACATTTTTTCCCCATTTTTCCCCAAAAACTCAAAATCTAGCGGTATTTTGGCTAATCTCTCAGTCCCCTCCAGGGGAATTCACAAACTCTGGGTACCTTTAGAATCCCCCGGATGTTAGAAAATAAGGACTCAAATTCGGCATCTATACCTTATGTGGACAAAACGTTATGGGGCCTAAGTGCAAACTACCCCAAACAGCCAAAAAGGCTTAGCACGGGGGAGAATGCCTAGCAGCGAAGGGGTTAATGTATAACATTTCATTTTTAAATTAGTGATTCCTAGTGGGTTGCAAATCAGCCTACCTCATAAATGTTAATGAGGTAGGTGGCAAATTGCGACCCATTAGGAATGGTATCCATCACAGGGATTGTTGTCTGCCGGACTCAGCAGACCACCATGTCTGTGACTGCTTTTCAATAATGCAATCTATTTTTATTTTTTCATCTGGGATTTCGCATAATAAGAAAACCTTCTTTTTTATTGTTTGTTTATGAAGATGCAATGGTCCTGTGGACCATTGTCTCCTCCTAAAAAACGTGTTTTTTACAATTACAAAGGGGAAGAAGTCCCCAGGGGACCCCTTCCTGTTTGCGAATGCATTACCAGTACACTTCTGTAGTTGTTAAAGTATTACTATTTTGTGACCACATTCCGGTCGCAAAACGTTCATACGTACCATTCAGATTCAGTATTTGTAAGGGAGGCTCTAAATACACCCCTTCCCAATACCAAATTCGAATTGGGTGGCAAACCCAAATTGCGATTCCGTAACTTGTTACCAAATCGCATTTTGGTGTTTGTAATTGATATAAATCATTTTCAGTTTGCAAATGTCCTGATTTTGCGAATTTGGCAGTTTGTTACCACAAAAAAGGATTCATACATCTGGCCCTTTGTACGATGTTCCTCTCTCTTTACCAAACTTTAACTTTCCATTAAACATATAAATGTAATTGTGCCTACTCTGGGTGGCCCTGAGAGTATAGACCGTTTCTGTCCTGTTTAGTGTCTACTTGAAATGTCATAAATTACTTCAATTTAAATATTTTGCAGGACTAAAATCTGAGGGTTGTTTGGGTGTGGGGTCCCCTCAACTCCCACAAGAGTGGCACAATTTCTAAGTGACTAGTCCAACAAACAGCTTAGAGAATAAGGCCTGGATTTCTCTCTGGTGTTCTGATGTGTTTTCTCTTTTTTCTAAGTAATTTAATGTATCAGTTTAATAAACAGTAGACATTACTTCCTCCATTATTATAGTTTTTAGCAAACCCAACATCCAAATTTAGAACAAGGCCACAAATACCTGAGTGGGTTGTTTTCACCATGCGCATCATAGTAATAGGCACTTGGGGCATGAAGATTACCTAACACAATGAGATAATGCCTACAATTTAAGCAGGATAAAACACATACACGCTATTCACTTGCTTGTTTCCCTGAGTACCCAGTACTCAACATTTCAAAACACCTATTGTCAGAAAACAAGCAAACTTAAAAGCAAAACATAAGTAATTCATAGGAAACTAGACCAAAAATGTTATATTTCAGACTTCATGAACATAAAAAGAACAGGCATACACTTAGTAAAACAAAATAATGCTGAAAAGATTTGCTTGAACAATAACTATACAAATGTATGTTGCAAACAACAACAAAATTATTTCATTTTAATGTTATGCAAAGGTTATTTAGATATTTAATATTCTGATATCCTAATTAAAGCAGCATGTCTGGGAAGCAAATAATTAACATTAACATTACCTTGAAACTTGTGGTGGTATAAGTCAAATACATCATAATTCCTAAACTCATTAAGGGAGGAACATGTCGGCCGAGCGCTAAATGGCTGCGGGCTTCCAGAGAGAGGGAAGTTAGTATTTGCACTGGGAGGTGCCCTCCTCCCCCACACCCAGCGATATGTTGTTGCACTCTTTCTTACCCCCTCCGCTTCTTTGAGGAGCTGCTGAAGCCGCATGATGTGGTCTCCCCGAAGCAAATGATGAGCAATCATTGGGTTCTGGAATAATGTGAGCAACAAAATAGCCAACATCTTTGGTCTCAGAATTGTGTTAAGTCCTTTATTGGTGTTGATGGGAACTGATATGGAGTCGCATAGCCTGATGGGTAGGATTCAGGGGTCTCTACTTTTTTACTTTTTGCTTGTAGTGAGAAGGGAGATCTGTAAACGCTGGTTAGATTCGGACGATTCGGAAGATTGGCTTAGAGCTTTGCATTGGACTTGTAAGATGGACTTGGGATGTATCTCAGGCAGAGCAGATAATATTTGAATTTCCTAAACTCATTTCATAATTTAAAATATACTATAACTTGGTATGTTTCCTGCACACAATGAAATATTTAGGTTTCCCCTGAATGCTAGTTGCCCCTACACCACCACCTCTTCCATTAAAGGGGGTCATGTGACTAACGCAAAAGTATTAAAATGTTCATAGAAGACATTTTTCCACACCCATTTTAAACAAAGCACATTTGGCATATGGCATATTTTTCATTCCCCATAGTTTGTGTGTACCACCACATACTTCATGAAGGTCCGACTAGTATGCACTGTACCCATATGCTAAGTGTCATCCCAAATGGGGAGACTATGAAATCAGCCAAATCTGATTGCAAGCACTCACCATCATCCAGGGACCTGCCCTTGTTCCCTTTTGCTGTACTGTCTCTTGCAGCCAGCCTGCCACTATACTACTCAAGGAAGAGGATTTTCACCGATGAGGAGGGAGACACTGTGGTCACTTATGTAGATGCCAACTGAGGCAAATTAATTGGTCTGCTTCCATACACTCTCAATGGAGCACAGAAAGAATCAGTGCTTAATTTGAGCTGGTGGTTGCCTGTGGGAGCCACCGGCACTCATTTTTTGGGGCCTGCACTTATTTTTACTCTTCAGATGTTACATGTGAGCAAGAGAGGGAAAAAATGCAAAAAAAGAATAGACATAATGAGAGAAAGATTGAAATCAGGTACAAAGGGAGAAAGCAGGAACCTGAATGAGCGAGACAAAGAGGCAGGGAGTGTTGCATGGTAGATAGAAGACCCATGAGGTTGAGTCAAGACAATGCAGCCTTGGTATTCGTTGCACTGACATATAAAAGCACAGCCATAGTTTGGGCACCAGCGCTCATTCTCTTACAAATTAAGCCCTTGAAAAAAGACATATGGTAGGT
This sequence comes from Calotriton arnoldi, assembly GCA_963921515.1. Taxonomy (NCBI): domain Eukaryota; kingdom Metazoa; phylum Chordata; class Amphibia; order Caudata; family Salamandridae; genus Calotriton; species Calotriton arnoldi. The sequence continues at coordinate 1,601,662 of CAWUFW010002331.1, read as the reverse complement.
TAGCACCTATAGGAGGAATGCATGAGGCTGAGGGTAAACAGAGTAAGGGGAATTACAAAAAGTAGCAAGATCAGAGGAGGCATGTGAAGAACAAGTTTGTCAGGATAGAGTAACCAGCTGGGCTTTCTGGCAGTGGACTTAATCCCACCTCTGACTTACCCCCCATGGAGCAGTACAATCTCCTCACAATGCACCCTCACTAGCAGGAGGGTATGTCAGTTATAGAGGTCTCCATAATCAAGCCAAGTAAAATGCACTTATAAGTAGTAGTGCTAAAATATCTAATTTCCGGTCACAAAGTACCAAGCCCACAACATACCTGCCAATCACAAAATGCAGGACATATTCCAACAAATGTAACACAGCAAATGCTGAACATGGTATCTGAACACTTGGCGAATAAAGAACATTGCAAAAGACAAATATGCCTACCATCATCTTCTTCACTCTTCCTACAAAACATTATGCAGAGTTGCGAGGACCAGCAGCAGCTACTAACCCCATTTATGTCCTCCTTACCGTGAAGAAACAAATCCCAGTCCCAACACAGGACTTTTACTCTGCAGTCATGGATGCGAATGACTGACCCTTCCCCACTCAAGGACCTACAGGCTGACCATTTGACCATGAAACTGAAAACTTGTAAGCACCAACCTCTCACTTCACACACCTACACATCACCCCTTGTTGTATGCACACAATTCATCCGACATGTATGTGGTCACTTACCCTCCATCACTTTATGTCTTCAATAAAGATGTTTGCACATAGTTATCTGATGCCCTACATATGTTGTGCTCTGCTATACCCACATCGAAAAGAAAATTATGATGTGTAGCTATGTGTGTGAAATGTATGGGCAGTTGCAACCAATATTGAAAGCTCCACTCTGACACCAACATCAACAGGCATTATGCAGGATGGACATAATGGACAAGAAAACAAAGTGCATTTACAGATGGAGGTGTTTTATGTAAAAGGAAAATGTGTACGTATTAGGAGGGAGGTAGATGGATAAAAAATCTGTTGAGGGTTGATGGATGTAAAAGTTGAAAACAATAGGGCCTAAGTCCACAGCTGGATGTACAACTTGGCAGGGGGTATGTATAAAAACATTGTCCAAAGGAACATAGTCCATACATCAAGCTACTCAAACAAATGTCGAAAGTCGAAACAATGTTCATATGCAAAATCCATAAGCTAATTCGATTTCCAACAGATAAACTAATCCAACACAAACAAAGTAACTCCATCACCCAGATATGGTGCCCCCCTAGCTGTCTAGGATTTGGGGATATGTTCCTTGCCATCCTCTTCCACATCCGGTGGACCTGTCACAGGTATCACTTCATGCTGCATGGGTACATGGAAGGGGTGGCAGGGACTGACAACTGTTGAATGGGATTACATGTAAGGGTTCCAACAAGAATATTGGTATGGGTGGGATCTGCAAAGAAACCAGTGAGACAAAATGTGAGGTTTCTGAAATGACATGGCGGAAGTTCAGGAGGAGAGAAGGTGGGCCAGCTCCCTATGCTGGGCAGTCTTTCCATCCTGCAGGGGAGAAAAGCCCTTCTTAATGGCCTACAGCTTAGTATTCTGCCCTGCTCTGATCTGCTGTTGTTGTATCCTAAGGGCATAACATGCAATAAAGAACTGACCTCCTAACTGAATGACCCTAGACTCCTGTATGAAGTACCTGCCCCCTAACCTTAACAGTTACACAATGCAGTACTAGGTTTGGATTTTACGCTACATCTCAAAAATGCCTGTTAAACGTGCATTCTTACACCAGCTTCCAAAATCAATGCTGTGTGACCTACACTTAATAGGTAAGCAGGAGAGATCATCAGGAGCTAAGCCAGAGTACAGGTCTGATGATCGGAGCATTAAAAACTAAATTCTAGGAACAAGAAATACATTTAGAGTCCAGGAGGCCTGAGGAAAATGCTCCTGGTGGCTAGAGCTGGCCACCGGAGCAAAACAACATTGTCCCAGTGCAAATCGGACCTACGAGGCTGAAGAAACAGAGGAGAGTAGCCTGGTTCCCTGGAGGACTAGGTAGACAACTAAGTGTGTGGCACTAAGATGCAATCTTCAGTCTTCAGATTTCTTCTGGGGAGAGCCAAGCCATTATGGGGTCAGCACAAACTTTTAATTTTAATTTAAAGGTGTAAGAGGCATGAGACACTTTCTGCACCAGGGACCCCATTCCTGGGGCCTGCCGCACTAAGAGATCTGTCTCAGGAGATCCCATATCCCCAGGACATGAGGAACTGGAGTTCCGCCATGCTCAACATTGCTAGGTGCCCTTAGGGGTGGGCAGAAATCATGGAGTTTTACTCCATGGAATTCCATGGAGTATCATAAAAGCTCCGCAATATTCAGCAGAGTTCTGCCCACCCCTAACAACAAGCACAGCGTGACACCGCTCCCATCAAGGTGGAACCCCTTTTCGCAGTTCACGCTCATTAATCTCCTCTTCCCATTGCTGCCAATTTTCATTCCGAAATGTATTCCTAAACGACCAAAGGATACATTATTGAGAGATTGCCATGTTCTCGAGTGATGCCTTGTAGCCTTTGAAGCCCCCTGGCAGGGTCCGGTGAGTATGCATTCAGACTAGCTTTGCACACCCATGGCGCTCCTCTCTGTGAGTTGCACCTTTAGTTTAAAATAATTTTCCGGACTGCACTACTAGGATGCCCCGGAGACTAATTAAGAGGCTTTAATCTCTACATTTTAGTGTATTGTGCTAAACATATTTGCCACTTTTGATGACAACAACGATGGGCCCGATTCACAGAACTAACTTAAGACAAAATCCTAAACTTACTACCATTTTGTTATTCACAGAAGGCACTTACTCATTTTGGTATTCACAGAAGGCACTTACTTACTCATTTTGTGTAACTTACTCATTTTGGTATTCACAGAAGGCACTTACTCATCAATGAGTAAGTGCCTTCTGTGAATACCAAAATGAGTAAGTTACACAAAATGAGTAAGTTACTCAAAATGAGTGAGTTACTCAAAATGAGTAAGTAAGTGCCTTCTGTGAATACCAAAATGAGTAAGTGCCTTCTGTGAATACCAAAATGGTAGTAAGTTTAGGATTTTGTCTTAAGTTAGTTCTGTGAATCGGGCCCGATGTATTTCTTCTAAAAAGCTTACGCAGTCACACAAAATCATTTGATTTCAAACATCTGATGACAGTAGTAGTAATCCTGCCCCACCCTCAGAGAGCTGGAGTCGTTCTCTTTCCGTGCTGCTGCTCAGACGAAGATGACAAAGCGTTTATAGGCTGGCAAAACAACAGTGTGTTCCATAGAGGCATATGGAACTATGGCAGCTATGCAGAACTTGAGAAAACAGTCACAACTGCCCAGCCTTTGATCGCACTAAATCCTGGCCCTTTAAATGATCCCTGGTCGGTAATGACTAGTGCGATATTATCCATCAAAACTAAGAACTACAATACATGTAGAAAAAAGACTCAGCATGTTGCCGTGATAAATATGCACACCTTTGTAGCCCCTTATAGGCTGTGGAGGTGTATCTATTTATTTTAAAGCACTGTGTGAGATAAATGCATTTCCCAGCAGGTGTCAACAATCAAGGAACAGATGCTGCGGCTCTCACTGCTCCGTCTTTAGGATTCTCTGTTGCACTTCCATTTAACCCGACACATTAGTTGTGAACATTTCTCCCATTCAGGAGTCATGAGGTCGCTATATAGATTATTACAGCGCATGCTCAACTGCACCTCAGCCCCTGTTATTTAATTCAGTTACATTTCAATACTTGTCTTGAAAAAAAATATATACAATGACTATGCGCCATGCATTAGACAAACAAAGAGCTCTCCTGTGACTTGTGTCCTGAACATGTACCTATGGAGGAAGGTCCTATATATTGCCCAGAGGTTGGATCTATTAGTATTTAATTTTCTAGTAAAATGCTAAGTTGTTCCCTGAACACTTTGGAGGGTGCGGGTTCTATTAACCATACAAGTTATAGAGTACTTTTCTGAAATGTGGCAGGTCTATGTGGCAGAGCTGCTAACCCAGAATAGTTCACTTTTATTTCCAAGTTTTACATTTTGTGTGTTCAGGAGATGTGGGCAGTTGACCCTCTTCATGTTAATGGATGTAGAACCTTTCTTCAATCTGCAGTGGTATCTAGTGCTGGTAGAGTAAAAAGTATCCTCTGCATTTACATTTCCAACTATTTGCCTCTTCCCAATAGAATTACTTGGTCCACTACTAGTTTTTATCAAAAATTGTGTTGGATCTTTCACACAAACTAAATCGGGTTCTGGTTAATTTCTATGATAATGCTTCCATCAGGGAAATTTTGATTCCATTAAGCCAGTTAGATAATGATCTTATGTCTCTGTGTCGTAGTAGGAAGAAGGTGTACATAAAATAATGGGATGGTGATTTTAATATTCCTGTATCCCCTACTCTCAAAAAGGGTATGTGGTATGACGGACATCTGAGGACTTGATCAAACGCATGTTATGCACACTGAATACAGTGACAAAGTAAATGAGATGATGTACACATTTGACCTTGCTTTTGCCAGTGAGCTATGTATCCCTGCAGCTCCTTTAAACTGTATGTTTAATGGTAGGCGTACCAAAGTGGTAATTGATTATATTTAGGCTATCCTGTTTTTGGTTTAAACCTATAATAACTGATAAAACCCCAACGAAAGGGAAATAGCCCTCACCAGTGTAAACATATAAACACTTATAAAACAACTTTGTGTGGCATCAAAGGAAGAGTCATCCCAACTGTGTCATTTAGCCAGTGGTTCTCAGTCCTAGAGGCTGTGCATGCTATATTATCCATGTGGCGACTGTTTACAGAATTTTTGCCTAGTGATGATGCCAAAGGCAAGAAATGTGAGGATCTTCGGTTGCATATTGATTGTGATGTGAAAAAAGTACACTCTACTGCATTCTTAAATTTTTACAGGAAAACATGACTGCTGTAGTGGACATCATAAAAAACTAGAGTCTGAAAACACCCTTGTCTACCAATGATGCATAGAAATGTCCCTTCACCAACCATGGCAATTGAAGTCAATGAAGCCTCACTGTGGTACTCTACACAACTTCTAAAACCCTTCCATAAAGGGGAATTTTCTACGGACTTTGAAAACTACTGCTTCATTTCTCTGTGGGCATATGCGCCCAGTTCAACTCTTATGTTGCAGAACCTGTCCAAAATAATCAGAATACACCAGTATTGGCATGGATAGTTTTCTCAGTGGCCAGAGTTAGCAAATTGTGTACTGGTTGTTTTGGCATTGCCTGTCTCAAGTGCCAATATTGAGAGGGCCTTTTCACAGATAAAAGTTTACACTGGAAAGAAAGAGCAAGTGTGCATGACCAAAGAATCACTGAAGAAGTATTGTATGGTGTACTAGAATAAGTTTGATTTGCAAAAATCTATTCAGATCTCATATACACTGTACGTACACTGTCTATATACCAGGCACTATCAGTGCAGAAAGCAGGCAATAATAAAAGAAAACCTTTCCATAAACACAGGAAAACACTGTTTCTCTTGTTTTTATTGGTGCAAAAATGTGTAACCACTGATTACCACTGTTTTTTAAGGTATTGAAGTCACTTGAAAACACTGAAAAAACCCCACCAGAATTTACCAAAAATAGAAACTGAAAAACAGGAAAGCCAATTATATTTTATCATCCTTCAGAGCACAGCGCTTCCTTACTAATTTTACCAGGCAATCGATTGTCGTTAGCAATTATTATCCCCAGAGTGTGTGTTTAAACTTTAGCTCTTGGTTATACCATGCACACACAGATAAAGTATGTGTAGGGAATTTTGAAATAGCTTCAAGTAATGGTTTTCCCACATGCTGGTAAAAGATAAATTCGACCAACCTTTTGAGCAAAACGGTCATAAACCTTAGGGAAAACTTTGACAACTGCCTGGATGAGGAAACCAACCCTAGGTCTGTTTTGGGTGGCGTTGCCAACATCTCCAAGGAGATTAAAGATTTTCTGTGAGCTGGAAACTCTCTGGTTAACCCTCCCAAGCAAGGGTGGTTTGACTCCCATGGTTCCAAGGTGCAGAAGAACCTTAAAGCTGCTCTTCACAAAACTCCCAGGTGCACTAGAGAGATGCAGATGCATAGGCAAGAATACAGATTGGCTCTAGAGGAAAGGAAAAATGCCTTAAAGGCTGAAACGTGCGAGGCCATAATTGAAGCCACCTCAGTTAGAAACTGCACAGCTTTTTGAAGCGTTATAAATTTACCCTTTTTGAGAGATGAGGGGGCACCACGATTGGAGATAGCTATCACCGAAGCAGAGTGGGTGGCACACTTTGCAAAAATGTATTCTAACCCCAGTTAGCTGTTGCCTGAGCAGGTGGCTTCCCCAATAACTTTTCCGGTGGAACCTTCTACCAATCTTAAGTTCTCCCTTGACAAGGTTAACAGGGCTCTTGTGTGCAATAAGGGCAACAAGGCTCCAAGCCCGGAAGGAATTCTGGTTGATCTTTATAAAAATAATGTTTTATTAAGTGTCCCATTCTAACTGTAGTGCTTGGAGCATGTCGTAGTTTGGGGTCTTTGAATACTTGGCTGGATTCCTTAATTGTTCCAATTTACAAAAAATGTGATAACGAGAATCCATCTTACTACAGTCCGATCTCCGTAGTTGACTCCATGGTAAAGGTTGTGGGTAGGATTATACTGGATAGGCTGGAGGAATGGGCAGAAAGAAAAGAGATTTTTTCGGTTACTCAATATGGCCCCCGCAAAGGCCTGGGGATGATTGAGCAGTGTCTAAATTTGAATCAGCTAATTTGTAGATATGCACTGGGCATGCAAGGTCATATGTTCCTGGCTTTTGCAGACCTATTGAGTGCATTTGACTGTGTTATCCATGCCAAACTGTGGTCCATTTTAGAGGATTTAGGAGCAGATCCTCCTATAATTATGTTTTTATGGAATCTGCACTTAGGATGTACAGCAAGAGTGCGCTACGGCCTTAAGGGTGTATGTACATCAACGTTTGCTGTGGAAAGGGGGTTGAGACCAGGATGTGTCCTTTCCCTCTTTTTTTTTACCCTATACACTAACAACTTAGGAAACATGCTTGTAGGAAGGTAGGATCTGACTGCAAGGTAACCCCCACTTTTTTCCTGGTGTTTTGCTGGTTTTTGACTAGTCTGACTGGGATCCTGCTAATCAGGACCCCAGTCTATCTGCTTTCTCCTAAATTGGTTGTTTAAAGTACTTTTTTAAAACTCCAGATTGGATACTGGGGTACCCTTATAAGTCCCTAGTATATGGTACATCTTTACCCAGGGCATAGGTACCTCAGAGGCTTCCCATGGGCTGAAGCATGTATTATGCCACCAATGAGAGGCCATGCAAAATGGAACCTTAGGTCTGCTACTGCAGCCTGTGTAAGTTGGTGATTGCACCACTTACTTTAGATATAGATTCACTATATCTATATATATCACTACACTTAAAACCTTGTAAGTCACCCCTATAGCAGGCCTTAACAATCCTGAAGGCAGGGTGCTGGATTTTGCGTGAGAGGGTGCTCCTGCATGAGCAGGGCCCCTCTGCAGTCTTCGGAGACCATTCTCCCGGGTTGTACATGATACTACCAGACATATAGGTAGAGGTGCATTATAACCTCGCGGTAAATGGTATCTCGAAAATGACTGCAACGAAGTATGTCGTGTTTGGTGTCAAACACCTTGGAATCATACCCCCACACCAGTAACTGGTGTGGGAGGTATGATTCTTCCCCTCAGAACCGAGGTCTACCGGTACCAACTTTCTCGAGCCTTACAGCACAAAATGGATGCTGCCAGCCTCAGACACGAGTCTGCCCTCCTGCTGCTGAGCCAAGCTCGAGCAGGGGAAGGCAGCACAATAGGCATCCTGTCACAGGGAGGTGTTACCACCTTCCAGACAGGATTTAGTGTATTGGGCTGGGTGGGTGCACTGTCTCAGTGCCAGTAAGTCTGCACGAGGGGCACACTTGGTGTCCCTGTGCATAGTCCAGTTCAAACCAGTTCTAGGAGCCATTTGCTCCTGCTCTGGCACGAAACTGGCCAAAGGACATGGGTGTAGCCACAACTCTGTCCTGCCCCTCCCCTAGGAGGGTCCCTAGAATCTGTCCAACCATTTCCTGTGGGTTTAAAATGGGTTACCTGGCTACAGGACATTAGATTTTACGTGGACAAGATTCTGCAAGAAGATACCACTACATTTCGACCGTCTGGACATGCTGGACTTTGCTGGACCGCCCTTGGGCTCGACTTCGTCTTCCTTTGCCGTCCCCAGTCTCGCCACTGTCCGTGATCCATACAGGCTCAGTGCAGGACCCTGTGGACCTCCAAGACAACAGAAGAATCTCCCTTGGAGTGAAGGAGTCACTCCCCTGCAAACGCAGGCACCGTAATGCATCTGACTGGTTTGCTGACCCTGAGCTCCTGCGGACTCCAAAGGGTCCAGCAACACAGGAGGTAGGTTTCTGAAAGTATCCAAGGTTGAGTTGTCCTCTTACTGACTTTGAGGCAGATAGCCCTTGTGGGGACTGTATAAACCGTACCCCTGTGTACTGCGTCCCTTTGCAGCTGCACATGCTTGCTGTCATGCAACAATTCCGTGCATTGGGCCATTTGTAGCTCTGACCCCAGTGCATCTTTTCTAAGAAGGACTCCTGCATCCTTGTACTTTGTGCTCTGCTAGCTGGTATCCTGTGAAACTGCCTAAGGTCCCCTCACGACTCCTGTGCCTTCGGCCTGTGGGTCCACTTGAGGGTCAACTTTGCTTTATTTCAGCTCCCCTGCTTGCTCCAGGCCTGCCCTGACTCCCATTGCTGTGGTGAGTCTCCTGGTCTTTGCTGGGCCAGATCGACATTGAATTTGACCATCTACGTTGTTTGCCACTGCCAAGGCTTGATTGGTGCTCCCGCCGGACACCGACCCCTCAGCACTGGACATCCTTTGTGGGACAGCTCGAATCCGGCTCCTGGTCATCCAAGACATCTCCTGGTCTGCACAGCTGAAGAGTCAAGATCACCGTCAACACACCTGAAGCACCCGACATCGATGGGCATTCGTCTACCGAGCCCCTGGTCACTCCAAAGTGACCCAGACTCTGTCCCCTCTGCTTTCAGGTTCTTCTCATCTAGAATCCACGTTTGGATTCCACCAGACACTTTTCTTTCTTCCAGCAGCAGCATTTCTCTGTCGACATCCATAGAGAACGACGAGGGTTTCCGACGCCACTTCGCACCTATGCACCCGGCTCCTCTGGGATAGGTAACTCTGGTAAAAAGTTATCCACGGGTGGGGTGGCCCTCCAAACTCTTAAGTTCCAAGGGTTGTCTTCGTAATCTGCTGGGAAGGGTCCTTAATCTCTGATTTTCCAACCGTGACTTACCCATTGAATTGTACGGAGCACGCAGTCGTGTTCTCACACTGCACCCGTCCTCCGTGGGGTCCCTACTCACTCACCTTGGGTGGTTCCTTGGGGTCCCAGCGATTCTACACCTTCTAGACTAGGTCTAGTCCCGAGTCATGGTTCTTATACCACTTATTTAGTATATGGTTTGGTCTCCCCCGGGAGCCCCCTGTGTATTGTGCTACTTACGTTTGATTCTTTGCAACTGTATTATTTGATTTGTGTTCTATCCTCGTGTAGAGGATACTAGAGAGTGTTATATATAATAAATACATATTTTTATAACTACTGCGTGGTTTCCCTTTCATTTAGTCAATACTATAAGGTTGCATTCTGGTAAAACAAGGTGCTTAACATTCCTTCAAGACTTAGCCTGAAGGCTGCTCTCCATAGCTACCACTAGGATAGCTTTCAATAAAGTTATCTTTGACCTAATCACCATAAGGGTTGTTTGGACTGGTACAAGGTGCCCACTTTCATTAGTGGACAGCATATACCAGGCCAACTTTTCAAATTGGTGTGCAGTGGTTGGGATTCAAGCCTGCATTGTTTTACCAGATAAATCTTTGTATTGATTAACTGAAAAACCACTAGTATCTAGGAACATATAATACTAGCTTAAGATAGTAAGTTCTACTGAACTTGGGGTTGGGCAAGCCAAGGGTCTAGCACACCCTTTCTCCAACCTAAGAGAGTTTAGTTCCCACTAGGTTAGGTAGGTGCCTACACTACACCTCACTTAGTATATCTTCTACTGGGAATGCCACTGGTGGCATTCTGCCTACTAAATATGATAGCTTTGCATTCACTGAATTAACAGCTATGTGTGTATCTAGGAAGCTGAAGACAGGGAGAAATGCCAGCACTCAACGTCTCATTGATGCATTACTGCTAGATGACATTAGGAAGACTCCTGGGTCAGATGAGCAGGATAGAGTGTGTGGTACAGGGGAAGAAGATAGGTCAGGAGGGGACACCTTCTATAACCTAGAGTCAAACCCTGGACAGGAGGATCAAAATTATCCAACCCTGAACAACTCAGATCCCCAGAAAGAAGAAGAGGGTCAAGAGGATCATCACTTTAGTCCTCCAGGGAGAGTGCAGAGTTTACCAAGGAGATCTAGGTCTCCCTCTGCTGAGTCAAATCATTCTAGACATTCTGTAGGGACCTCTGTTTCTAGAAAGAGGGACAACTCTTATGACAGGGAGTGCCAATTTCTTGAACTTGAGAAAGCTAAGCTTAGGCTCAGGAGAGAGCAATTGGCCCTGGATAAAGAGTCCCTAGAAGTCCAGAGGGCTAGAAAGAAGTTGGGACTAGAGTCCCATGGTGGCAGCAACATTGTCCCGAGGGTTAGGGACCACACTTTTGATCATAGGAACCTGAGCAAGATTGTCCCTCCCTTCCATGTTGGGGATGACATCCAGAAATGGATAACTGCTCTGGAGAGGGCCTGTAAAGTACAGAGGGTCCCTCAAGAGCAGTGGGCAGCTATCTTGTGGCTCTCCTTTGCTGACAAAGGTAGAGATAAGCTCCTCACTGTTAGAGAAGAGGATGCTGACAACTATTCAGTCCTGAAGAGTGCTCTCATTGAAGGGTTTGGCTTAACCACTAAGCAATACAGGATTAAGTTCGGAGACACCCAGAAGGCACAGACTCAGGACTGGGTAGACTTTGTGGATAGTGCTACAAAGGCTCTGGAAGGTTGGATACATGGCAGCAAGGTGCATGACTTCATAGGATTGTACAATTTGATTATGAGGGAGCAGATCCTTAATAATTGTCAAAACCAACTTTTGCACCAGTACCTGGTTGACTCAGATCTAACTTCTCCCCAAGAATTGGGAAAGAAGGCAGTTAAATGGGTCAGAACCAGGGTGAAAAAAAAGAATCAGGGTGGTGACCAGAAGAAAGATTCTTCCAAGACCCAAGAGAAGGGTGGAGATAAATCAAAAGATAAATCCACTACAGGGCCCCAAAAGTCCTCTTCTCGGGGTGGGTCCCAAACTCCTTCCTCCCCTGAAAATATTCCTCCAAGCACTACTACCACTCCACCTGGTACTACAAGTAGTAATCCCACAGGTGGTAATGGTGCACCTAAAGATTTAGGTGGATTTTCTTGGGGAACTGAGGTGGGCCCTAGCTTAGCAAGGTCCCCCTCAGAGGCCTCCTTAGTCTGTGATGGTGGCATGGGATTTGCCACTTTTACTGTCAGTCCCAATTCTTTGGGCAAGTACAGACAGGAGCCACTGATCAATGGTCAGAAAGCTGTGGCCTATAGGGACACAGGGGCTAGTGTCACCATGGTGACAGGGAACCTAGTACCCCCCCTGCAGCTTTTACCTGAGTTCAAGTACCAGGTGAGCAACATTGATGGGATCAAGACAAATCATCCCATGGCCATAGTAAATCTCAGCGGGGGAGGGGTCACTGGCCCAAAAAGAGTGGCAGTATCCCCAAACTTGCCAGTAGATTGCCTCTTGGGCAACGATTTAGAAACTTCAGCCTGGGCTGAAGTTGAGCAGAAGGCCCATCTAAGAATGTTAGGCCTCCCTGAGAAAGTTGGTGGGACCCTTAGGGCCTCAGTCCAACCCCAGGGAAATTTTGGAGTAGGGAAGCCTGGAAGAATGGCCCACTATGCTCCACCAGAGAGCAAAGGGAAGAAGAAAAAGTCCTCTTCCCCCCAGACCTTAGGTAAGGGTCAGCTTCCTCAGGGAACTGATCCTACCCCTTGTGGAGGAACTGCCCCAGAGGTGGTCAGGCATGTCTTTGGCAACACCACTGAGGGCAGGGGACCCTTCCAAGGTGGTACCCAGTCTCCAGCAGGTATCCTGTCCCTCTCTACTCAGCCTCAGTCAGCCTAGGGCTGCAGAGGTCGGGGATGTCAGTGGACCCCAAAGGGCCCACTGTCCAAAGGAACCCCCTCATCAACAGATTAGGGACACCCAAGCTAGTAGCACTAGCCAGGTGAAAATTCCTCAACACACTGGGTGATCACTCTTACCCTTAGGTAGTGACATCCCCCAGATGGACTCTGTTGGGCAAAGGAAAACTTGGGACCACCTGGTTCCAAACCTCCCATGGCCCTCCCCTGTCCCAACCAAAGGGACCCAAACCCCAGCTGTAGGCAGCCAGAGGTTGACCCCAAGGGCCAGATATAACTTAGTCATGGAAAGAAAGGCCTCCATGGTGAACAGTGCTCTGAAGACGCTGAGACCAACTTTGTTAGGGCCTCACTTCCCTACTCAGGCACCCCACCAGCCTTTTACTTTGCCAAAGCACCCTACAGGTAGTCAACCCAAAATTTGGAGAACACCCAAGACCCTTCAAGGGAGGGACTCTTTAGTGGACCATAAGACAGGGGGTATCCATGCTAGTGCAGGATCTTCCTTATATGGCCACTTAGGCAATAAAGTCTCAACTGGGCAAGGTTAGCCTAATCTCCTTTCGTTTGGGGGAGGGTTATGTAGGAAGGTAGGATCTGCCTGCATGGTCACCCCCACTTTTTTCCTGGTGTTTTGATGGTTTTTGACTAGTCTGACTGGGATCCTGCTAATCAGGAACCCAGTCTATCTGCTTTCTCCCTAAATTGGTTGTGTAAAGTTATTTGGTACAACTCCAGATTGGATACTGGGTACCCTTATAAGTCCCTAGTATATGGTACACCTGTACCCAGGGCATAGGTACCCCAGAGGCCTCCCATGGGCTGAAGCATGTATTATGCCACCCATGAGAGGCCATGCAAAATGGAACCTTAGGTTTGCTACTGCAGCCTGTGTAAGTTGGTGATTGCACCACTTACTTTAGATATAGGTGCACTATATCTATATATATCACTACATTTAAAACCTTGTAAGTCACCCCTCTAGCAGGCCTTAACAATCCTGAAGGCAGGGTGCTGGGTTTTGCGTGAGAGGGTGCTCCTGCATGAGCAGGGCCCCTCTGCAGTCTTCGGGGGCCATTCTCCCGGGCTGTACGTGATACTACCAGACATATAGGTAGAGGTGCATTATAATTTCGCTGTAAATGGTATCTCGAAAACGACTGCAACAAAGTATGTCGTGTTTGCTGTCAAACACCTTGGAATCATACCTCCACACCAGTAACTTGTGTGGGAGGTATGATTCTCCCCCTCAGAACCGAGGTCCTGTGGGTACCTAAGTCTACCGGTACCAACTTTCGCGAGCCTTACAGCACAAAATGGATGCTGCCAGCCACAGACACGAGTCTGCCCTCCTGCTGCTGAGCCAAGCTCGAGCAGGGGAAGGTAGCACAATAGGCATCCTGTCACAGGGAGGTGTTACCACCTTCCAGACAGGATTTAGTGTATTGGGGCTGGGTGGGTGCACTGTCTCAGTGCCAGAAAGTCTGCACGAGGGGCACACTTGGTGTCCCTGTGCATAGTCCAGTTCAAACCAGTTCTAGGAGCCATTTGCTCCTGCTCTGGCGTGAAACTGGACAAAGGACATGGGTGTAGCCACCCCTCTGTCCTGTCCCTCCCCTAGAAGGGTCCCTAGAATCTGTCCAACCCTTTCCCGTGGGTATAAAATGGGTTACCTGGCTACAGGACATTAGATTTTACGTGGACAAGATTCTGCAAGAAGATACCACTACACTTCGACCGTCTGGACACACTGGACTTCGCTGGACCTCCCTTGGGCTCAACTTCGTCTTCCCTTGCCGTCCCCAGTCTCACCACTGTCTGTGATCCATACAGGCTCCGTGCAGGACCCTGTGGACCTCCAAGACAACAGAAGAATGTCCCTTGGAGTGAAGGAGTCACTCCCCTGCAAACGCAGGCACCGTAACGCATCTGACTGGCTTGCTGAACCTGTGCTCCTGCAGACTCCGAAGGCTCCAGCAACACAGGAGGTAGATTTCTGAAGGTCTCCGAGGTCGAGCTGCCTTCTTACTGAGTTTGAGAGGTATCCCTTGTGGGGATCGTATAACCCATACCCCTGTGCACAATGTCCATTTGCAGCAGCACATGCTTGTTGTCATGCAACAATTCCGTGCAAAGGGCCATTTGTAGCCCTGACCCCAGTGCATCTTTTCTATGAAGGACTCCGGCATCCTCACAATCTGTGCCCTGCTATCTGGTATCCTGTGAAACTGCCTGAGGTTCCCTTGCGACTCCTGTGCCTTCAGCCTGTGGGTCCACTTGAGGGTTAACTTTGCTTTATTTGGGCTCCCCTGGTTGCTCCAGGCCTGCCCTGACCCCCCTTGCTGTGGTGAGACTCCTGGTCCTTGCTGGGCCAGATCGACACTGAATTTTACCATCTACCTTGTTTGCTGCCAAGGCTTGATTGGTGCTCTCGCCGGACACCGACCCCTCAGCACTCGACATCCTTTGTGGGACAGCTCGTCTCCGGCTCCTGGTCATCCAAGTCGTCTCCTGGTCCGCACAGCTGAAGAGTCAATATCACTGTCAACACACCTGAAGAACCCGACATCGGTGGGCATTCGTCTACCGAGTCCCTGGTCACTCAAAAGTGAACCAGACTCTGTCCCCTTTGCTTTCAGGTTCTTCTCATCTAGAATCCACGTTTGGATTCCACCGGACACTTTTCTTTCTTCCAGCAGCAGCATTTCTTTGTCAACATCCAAAGAGAACGACGAGGGTTTCCGACGCCACTTTGCACCTATGCACCCGGCTCCTCTGGGATAGGTAACTCTGGCACAAAGGTATCCACGGGTGGGGTGGCCCTCCAAACTCTTAAGTTCCAAGGGTTGTCTTCGTAATCTTCTGGGAAGGGTCCTTAATCTCTGATTTTCCAACCGCGACTTTCCCATTGAATTGCACGGAGCACGCGGTCTTGTTCTCACACTGTACCCGTCCTCCGTGGGGTCCCTACTAACTCACCTTGGGTGGTTCCTTGGGGTCCCAGTGATTCTACACCTTCTAGACTAGGTCTAGTCCCGAGTCGTGGTTCTTATACCACTTATTTAGTATATGGTTTGGTCTCCCCCGGGAGCCCACTGTGTATTGTGCTACTTACGTTTGATTCTTTGCAACTGTATTATTTGATTTGTGTTCTATCCTCCTGTAGAGGATACTAGAGAGTGTTATATATAATAAATACATATTTGTATAACTACTGTGTGGTTTCCCTTTCATTTAACCAATACTATAAGGTTGCAGTCTGGTAAAACACAAGACTTAGCCTGAAGGCTGCTCTCCATAGCTACCACTAGGATAGCTTTCAAAAAAGGTTATCTTTGACCTAATCACCATAAGGGTTGTTTGGACTGGTACAAGGTGCCCACTTTCATTAGTGGACAGCATATACCAGTCCAGCTTCTCACAATGCTGGTTAAAGGGTGCAAGGACCTTCCGCGAATTGGACGGCAACTGTTGCCAACCGTCATCTATGCATATGATGCCGTGCTTATGGCCTGCACCCCCATGGGAATGTCTATTGACTTCTTTTTTCTGAGTTTATGCAGGACTTAAGTTTACCAATTAACCTGTGCAAGACATTTGTAATGAAGTGCAGGAAGGGTAATGTGAGATGTTGAGATTTATTCATTAACAACAGTAAGTTAAGTTTTACCCCCTCATTTTCATATCTGGGGGTTATGTTCTCACAGAGCGGGTCAGGGAAGGCTGCAATTAATGCTAGAAGGTTAAATTTTATTAAATACAATTGATGTTTGGTCTAATTTTGCACGCAAATTCAGTAATAAACTGATTAATTAAATGTTAACAATATATAAGACCAAGGGCCACGGTGGCTGTACGGGGACTGTTGCACTGGTAGTCCGACCTCCCCATTATGACTTGGGCAGTCGGACCGCATTGGCACCACCGCAACCGCCGTGATGTTCCGGCGGTCTTGAGGCCGCAATAATCTTGGCGGGCCGCAATGGTTTTGGTGGTGCAGGAGCGTGGGGTTTGTGTGGCGGCCTGCTCCCGCACTGCCAATTTCATAATAAGGCCCCAAGTGTGTCTCAATAGCATTGTATGGGGCGGAGCTATAGGGACTTTGGGATAGTATTCCCCTCCAATCTGTGGATAATTATTTCTTTAGATCCTCAGAGCTGTTTGCCCCAAGTTTGCCACTCAGCATTGGTTATGTTGTTTTTAGTTGACATCGCATGTACACATCCCATCCTGTTGTGGCACAAAGTGTGGACCAGTGTCGACACTCTCTTAAATCACAAGGTGATCGAGGACTGCCTTCAATTGACAGCATTTCCTCAAATTCCTTGGTCATTTTTTCCTTGCAACCATATTTAAAGTTTGTTCATAATATTCAAAACAAGTTTGTCCTAACCTGTTTCAGATTGGATATTTTTTGCATTATCTAGTGGAATTTCCGACTCCAAATGAGTGGTCTAAAATCTTATCTAAATGTCCGTGCAATAATACTTCAACTCAAACTACCTTACACACCTTGTTCTTTTGCAACATTTTTATGGACTTAAGAAAACGTTACATTGTATCAATCTTATGGAACCTTAATTTTAAAAAATATCGCCCCACTTATTTGTACTTTCAAACTTTTACCTTTCCTGTCAATTTGTCTCTCTATTGCAAATTATCTGTCTTGAGTTCTACAGTTCAGGAAAAAAATGATTTTATAGAATGATTTTATGATGCTGAGAATTGTTTATTGCTGTTTTTTTTGGGGGGGGATAAAATGTATGCTTTTATGATTTCCAATGAAATCAAATGAAGTTGATTTGATTTGACTTGTGTCTAACGCAATGTGTCCACTGCTGATCTGGAATATTAAACCCTCTCTAATACCTTCCCTGACCAGTCACCAGGAATATCACTCACCAGGAGCAGCAGGAATCACTGGGCCCGGGCGGTTGCAATTCTTATGGTGCCATGCCAGTTGTGACCTTCCTCTAGTGATGGGAGAACTGCATAGTCCAACTGCCTGGCCTCCAGGAAGCGGTGAGAGAGGTATAGACATAGAAATTAGACTGGTTCCAATTGTATCATCTTACCTGACATCCATTTTAGGATGGAAACATTTCTCTTCCACAACAATTGATACTTTACAAAGTCCCTCACTCCACTAGAAAGAAAGTGTCTCTTCACTAAATCTGCAAGTACATTTCTCCAATTCTGCCAGCAGAATAAAAAATTCAACAGACCCCTAGGTGCCCTTCCCCACTCCCTGTGGCCTTGTCTGGGAGAGTAGAAGGCACCCAGTGCACAAACCACTGCCTGTGCTGCTCATGGAGGCTGCTCATGGGTGGGGGTGAATGAAGAGGAGGTTGGATCCATGCCTGCACACAACAGCCGTGCAAGCAGTGGGAGCCAGCAGCAGATGTTTGGGAGTAGGGTCCGTGTGGCAGCTTAAAGGGAAAAAAAAAGAAATGCAAAGTTGCATCTTCCCACTTGAGGGAAACTGAAAGCCAATAATAAAATATGCGCAGAATTGGGGCTTAGAGCACCCCATAAGCCCTTGCAAGGGCTTGAAATTTGCACAAGGGTCCTCTGGTGAGACCCAAGTGTGGTTAGGCGCATCACTAACATTTTAAAAATGCCATTTAGGGGTTTCAAGAAGTGAAGAAGCCCCCTGGAAGATGTCCCAAAAAGATTCTCTAAGTCTCCGAGTGTATTTATACCCCTGGGAGAGGTGCCCACTGATTTTGAAGCACGCCTGGAGTTGGAGCTTTTGCACACAGGTCCTGTTGGTTTGGCTCTAAAGCTTTAGCAACAGCATGTTCAAAGCAGAAGAAAAACTCATGAAATATTGAATTAAATTAAGAATGCCTTATTTACCATGAAAATATAAATAATGTAATGCAATTTAATCAGTCATGAAAAGGTTTTGTTGACAAGTCAAAGTTAACTGTCAATCATTACATATTTTATTGACAGTCATTTGACATATTTTGAAATTCCTTGTTGACAACCTCAAGGTTAACAGTGAGTTACGGCATGTCCTAACGAATGTCATTGTAAGGGGCTATCACCCCTAATGATTTCAGTTGTGTTATGTTGGTTTACAAGTCATATTTCTTCTTTCAATATTGTGCTAACTGCCTCACAAAGACACAGGCCTGGATTTTTGACAATGACATCCCTTTATATTGTGTCTAGTATAATTATAAGAGATGGACTTTTGGGCGCTCTCTGGCCTCTCACAACATGGTCTCTGTTATTCTTATTGTACTTGAATGAAAAAAAGACGGATGAATTTAACATTTTCTAACACTTTCCAATTTTTAGAATAATTTTTTGTAATCTGTGCATCAGGCCCATTTCTGGCCATGATTAACCAGTGATCCAGAGTATCCTCTATTAATTAGCTTTGGTATCAGATTCTTTGAATCAGTAAAAAAAGCATTCCTATTAGTGTGATTAAACTGTAATCTTAAAAATTACCCATAACATAAGTTGTCTCCGAGTGAGCATGGGTGATGACAATTTTACAATGACAGAGAGTTACTCTTTGCGAATGAATAAATGAATGAATGAATACCTGGGCTGGGGCCGAAATAATCCCCATCCTTAAAAAGGGCTCACGCGACTTGCCAGTGAATTATCGCCCAATAAATCTCATAGACAGTACACAAAAGCTTTTTATCAAAGTAATCTTAGGTAGACTACAGGGTTGGCTTGCTAATAATGAGATTTTTACACCCCTACAGGCAGGCTTCAGTAAGTCCACAAGCAGAATTAACCAAGCGTTTCGCCTACACATGTTGTACTGGAAAACAGTTACACTGGGAGGAGGACGACTTTATGTTGTGTTTGTGGATTTGCGCTCTGCCTTTGACTTGGTACCAAGATTAACACTCTGGCAGGTTCTTTCTGGAATGGGAGTGCCAAGCTATTTGTAAGATACCATAGTCAGGCTACATACAAACAACTTTGCGCAGGTAAGACACGGTAGAGCAGGAGAGTTAACCAATCCCTTCCCCGTAACTAGAGAAGTCAGGCAGGGGTGCGTGTTGGTACCCACACTGTTTACACTCTACATTAATGGCCTTTTAAATTCCTGGACCAATGTAAAAACGACGCGCCTAGATTAGCAAACATGAGGGTCCCTGCCCTTATGTTTGCTGATAATACTTTACTTCTCTCCAAAACCCAGATGGGACTTCAGAGGCTTCTGGATCAGTTTGACTGCTTCTGCAGGGTGAGGGGATTGGAGATCAATGTAAGCAAAACCAAGTATATGGTGCTTAATCCTGGGCCTTCAACCACAACACATCTTACACTGGAAGGCGCCCCATTAGAACATGTCCATACATTTGTGTACCTAGGCCTCACACTTACAGAACACCTGGGGTGGCAAGCTCACATTATACAGCGACGATTAAAAACTGAGCAAGTAGTGGGAGGTTTTCTTAAAATGGCACGTAGTTCGCAGTATCGTCCTATTCTACCAGCGATCCAAATTTACAATCTTAAAGCCTTGGGAACTGCTGCCTATGGGGCCAAACTGTGGGGACATCAGGGTATGACCTCATTGGAAATGGTGGAAAATCACTTTTTGTGACAGCTGGTCGGTTTACCAGTAAGCACTCCCTTGCTCCCACTTAGATTGGACCTTGGGGCAAGAAATATTTCAGATAAATTGGCACTGCGCCCCATACTCTATTGGAGGAGGATCTGGGGCACCCCGGAGTTAACTTTTTATCAACAGGAGTTAAAGCAAATCTTGTCCCAAGTGGGTTCTATCAGAATTCCATGGCTATAGCATGTAAAGGGTACATTAGGTCTATGGAAAACCCCAGTCCAGGCTTGGGCTAGTTCCAAAACACATATTAAAACTGCATATTGGCGTTATCAAGATATTCGTATGTATAGCCAGCCAAGCCATGGAACACTAACAAATGACTATTTCAAAGTTAAGGATTCTTTCAAGCTAGAGGACTTACTGGACGAAATAGAACCTCCTCCAGCCAGGCGTCTTTACTTGCAGTTCCGGTATGGAACTTTACCTTGTCTGGACTTTTACTGCAAAGTGGGAGCGTGTACTAAGGACAAAGGAGTTGCATTGTCCGGCCTGTGGGGATCAAAAAGAAACCATTGAGCACATTATTTTTTTCTGCCCAATTAATGTGTCGCAAAGGAGGTGTTGGATTATTCTGCTCTGTCATGAACTGGGAGTTAGGAAACATAAGGAAGAAGCTCAGTATTTTGAGATACGACACATGCAGGTTGTCAATCTTCGCTCTCTCTCGTTTTATGATGAGTGTGTGGAGAATAAGGAATAAGTTAAGCATCCCTTATAAGAAACCTGTATAAGTGGCAAACAATAATATGGCAGCTGTACAATAGTTGGAGAATAGGAAGGGTAATACTTGTTGTATAACAGGATTAAGATTAGAGTTTTATATTCTTTTAACCTTTTAGCAGGTGAATAATCTATTTTATTCCCTAGAAAGCCACATTCGCTTAGCTTTAGGATAGCTGGATTTGCAATTATGTTAACAATTAATTTAAGCCAAAGGGAGGTATTAAGCACCCCCAAACAAATTGCATTGAATTCTTACGCTGTTTACTGGTAATATTATTGTATTGAATTTTGTACATTTATACTGCAAATGTCAAATGTTTTATGTATGTTTTGTTCTATGTGCTTTTATGGCCTATAAGCCGAAATAAAGTTTAACGTAAGAATGAATGAATGAATTAATTAATTAAATTTCTTATTTGTGAGCAGCTGGCCAAAGGCATTCTGGCATTACAGATATATACAACAAAGGGAAACGTAGGATGTTAGAAGTAATGGAAGACGAATCCAACGTTTGAGCTGCTTTTTAAAAAGGGTATGATTTGGAATGATTTTCAATTGTAGGGCAGATGAATTCCATAGATTAGTACATAGGTAATAGAAAGATCTCCCTCCTTGTCTAACTCTGAAAATTCTCTGGGATTTAAGAAGGGCTAAGTAGGATGGAAACAACCTCCTTGGTTGGAAGATAGAATGTGTTCCTAATGTTAATAGGACCCATCTTGTATTGGCTTTTGTGGGCCAGACACTGGGCTTTAAATATTAAGGGCCTTATTACAATGGCGGTGAGTAAGACCGCCGACCGTCATCATTTCAGGCAGGAACTGTCCGACAATGAGTCAGAGGTCCCGCCCGCCCTATTAGGATACGATCGCCATGCAGGCGCTCGTAAAATGCACTTTTCTACTGCTGCTTGTGCTGCAGCACAGGAAAAGGGCCGCAGCACAAGCCGCAGTAGAAAAAAGCACTTTGTGCACATCCATGCACCATGTGATGCCTGGCACACAACATGGACGTGTGGGGGGCACTAAATGTGTCCCCCAGGCCACCTAGCAGTGGCCTAAAGGGGAACAGGGGCCCTACTTAGGGCTCCGAAAGTTCATTTCTGTCTGCCTCTTCAAGGTGGTGGGACCACAATGAAAAGGCAGTTGGAAAGGGACATCCTAATCCCT
Source organism: Calotriton arnoldi (assembly GCA_963921515.1). Lineage (NCBI taxonomy): Eukaryota > Metazoa > Chordata > Amphibia > Caudata > Salamandridae > Calotriton > Calotriton arnoldi. The sequence continues at coordinate 1,579,809 of CAWUFW010002331.1, read as the reverse complement.
TCCGTGGTGCCTGCACAAGCACCACCTCCATTGTAGGGATAGGAGTCCAACTGCCATCCCGACGGAATCTTGAATCCTGTCGGAGGTGGTGGTCTTCCCTCCAACATTATCGCTCCAACCGTCTGCATTTTAATGCAGCAGTCGGACCGATGCCCTGTATGTCAGGCAGAACGCCACCAACGGCTTGTTGGTGGCAGTCTGCCCGAACAGGCTACTGTGTTTTGCAGCACCTGCAATTGGCAGATGAGATACTTAGTGATACACTTAGGCATTTAATTAATCCAGCAGAGGATTTGTATGTAGAAGATTTGTAAAGCGCTGGAATCACCCCCGCAGTTATCAAGGCGTGGATCAATATCTTGCATGTTGATTCTGGCAGAAGGGGACTTATTTTGCTCAAGGATCTTAGGGCGTGATTTAGATCTTGGCGGATCTGGTTCTGCCAACACTTTTCCAACGGTTTCTCCATCCCCCTACTAGACGGTCTGCCCGCTGTATTTAGATGTTGGTGGGTCTATAGACGACAGTCTGTCTGAGTGCCGTTATCTACGCCAGAATTTTCCACCCGTGTCGGCGTCATAGGCAGAAGCAGCTGTCGGAGGGAGTCCAGCCAATATTTCCACCAGGCCAATCACAATGAGCCTTTCCGTCGAGGAAACTGTAATGGGTAAACTTCCAAACCTGAGTTGGTGGAATCGAAGGGATATGAGGTAGAAACTTACCTTTTTTCTGTTTTCCTCTTCCGTGACGAACCCGATCGTCCAAGTCCTTCCTTTGCTGTTGCTAGTTGAACATGAAACAAATCAACTCTGTTGTCACCAGAATCAAAGGTAAGCTACATTTTAACTTGTTTTCTTATGAATTGTTAGTTTGCATTTGCCCTGGACTCATGCATTTTTAAATTGCTCTTACGTGTAATGCATATGTGTTTATTTTTTCACTTAAAATAATCACACCTGTATTAACACTTTATAAACAAATGTCCACTGTAAAATTAAAAATATGTAAAAATAATTGAAACAATTCTCTCATGTACCTTTTTAAAATTGCAAAAATAAAAGTTAAGAAAAAAGGAGTACGGGTAGGAGGGGTGGTAGAGGAGTGGTGTTTGGAGGTAGAGGGGGCGGGAGTGGGAGATGTGCTTGTGTTTTTATGTTTGGCAGTTGCATGTGGGTCTGGTGTTTGTTGTGACGGTTTGTATGTGTGTTTTTTGGCTGGTGGATAATAATCTGGTGAGTGTGTGCCTTTGCCTTTGGTTGGTGTTGGTATGAGTGTAGGTGTGCTTTTGTGTAAGTGTGCTGGTTTGGATGAGTGTGTTGTGGTGATTGGTGTGGTTGCAGTGGTAGAGGGTGTTGTGCTTGTGGTGCTTGTGGGTGTAGTTTCAATAGTGTGTGTATGTTGTTTCTGTGTTTTTTTGTGTGTTTGTGTGATTGTGCTGCTTGTGTCTGTTAGAGTGGGTGCATGCAAGGAAGTGAGTGTGCCTGGGATTACAGTGGGTGTTTGGAATTGGGTTTAGGAAGGGAACTGAGTTGGGGCAGAAGATTGGGCTGGTTGGGAGGCTGGGGTGAGTGAGGACGCTGCTATGCTATATGTTACAAAAAGAGACAAAACACATTTGCAACAGCTAATTTGAAAGCAAAAACTACATGTATGTTTAGTGACACATTAAAAAGTATTACTTACCATTCTCCACTGCACCAGGGATTCCTGTCAGGTCTTCAGGATGTAGGACCTGCAAGACCTTCTCCTCCCAGGGATATACTGGAATGGGAGACTGGGAGAACCACCACCAGTCCTCTGGGCCTCCAGGTGATGCTTGGAGGTATGCTGGTGACAAAAATTGGCACAAACACATCAGGTGTGTGATGCTAGCATTTATCCAAAAGCCACAGGAATAATACAATGTTGAACGCGTCCCGCGATGAACTCACTCCGACACGATTCTGTTGCTGGACAAAGGCAGCACAATTGTAAAATGTAAATAGGACTAAGCGCAAACCCGCCCCCCTAACGGCTACGGAGTACTGTTAGCAAGTAGAAGAGTCCGCCACATCAAAGGAAGTGTTCCACTTATTATTGAGAAGCAAAGTGAGCAAACCTTGCTTAGCTGTGGTTTAAACGTCAGCTGGGTGTAAAATGTTACACTTATGTTCCTCTCCGTGGTTGAGGGTGTGTGAGGGACACCCGGTTCTGCAGGCCACCAGTGAGATGACCTTATTGAGGAGTTTTTTCCAATATCTCAGATTTCTCCACAATCAGTTTTGGAAAGTTTTCTTTCATCCAACGTGTGATTCTGCTCATACAGTCTAGAAAAGCTTTCCTAGTAGGTTCTGGATCTTCCAAAATGGACACGATTATCTGAGTATTGGCTGCATAGGTAGAGATTTTGAAGCCAAAAGGGCTTACTATAGAAACCAATGGGGCCATATAAAAATTGAACAATGCGGGGCTCTGCGCTGAGTCCCGAGGCACTCCACTGTCAATTGAGAAAGGACTAGACTGATAGTGAGAGTGAGGATCTGAATTTGGTCTGTAAAAAAAAACCAGAGCCTTTGAGGACAGACTTGCAGATGCCAAATCCAGAGTCTAGATACGAAGTTAGAGTTACAGACCTTGATGAAGGCTACAGAGTGATACAAAAGGACACATGCAGCAGAGCTGCTTTTGCCTAAGGTGATCCATACTTCATCTGTGATGGCACCAGAGTGGTTTCAGTGCTATGAGCATATCTAAATCCCTACTGAGATTCTTCCAAAAGCTTGTTTGTTTCAAGACAGTTTGTGTAGTGGGAGTAAATGATATTCTCATTAATTTTTGCAAGTAGGGGGCGAAGCGGCATAGGTCTATAATTTCGAGGTGAGGCAGGATCTTCCAAAGGTTTTTTAGTAGTGGCATCCACATTGCTAGTTCCCAAATTTTTGGAACAATTGCAAAGATATAGTGCAGTTGTGAATGTCAGTGATCGTGGGAGAAACTTTCTCACTTACCAGCTGAAGAATCCATGGTGGACGTAGGTCTAATAGGGAGCCTAATTTGATCTTCATAATACAGTCTTTCACAAGTTGAACTTCTGATGGGGTGAAGACTTTAAAAAATGTGCCTATATTAGATGTCAGAAGACAGTAGAAATGTCACACATGTTCACAACTGCCACATCTGTAATGTCCACAAGTTAACATGGTATTCAAACTTCTACATCTAATAGATCTCTTTAGATGTATAATAGGTGTAAAATTTCCCACATAATAAATTAATAGAAAAGGAATCCATGCACATTGATCTAATTGGTATTACTCAATGAAAGACAAATATAGACCTAAGCATGGTGTATACGGTCATATGAATTTGACATTCAAATGACTAGGGATGACAATTTCTTTATGGCGAAGCAGTACGTTGTGTCTAATGGGGTTACATGAGGATGGAGGTATGTCCACATTCCATCATTGGCTGAGCACTGTCCTACTCCTGTGATATAAGAATCAGACATGGCTCAGGTGAAGAGTAAAGCCACAGGTCAGTTGCCTCCATGCAGATCTTTGGCATCTGTACATGTGCCAGCTTAGGGACTTGGCTTGGGCTGGAGAACTGATTGTCATTGAATGTGTAATTCCCTGTTGAAGATTATATCAATCAACACACAACAGGCATGAATGATCTTTCACACCACGGCAAGGAGGCATAGTAAAACTCCACATCCAAACAAGATATCTGGATCATGACTTGAGAATGCCAAGTGAGTGTTTGATAATGCCTTTGTGTGGGTTAGGGTTGCATGTGTGCTATGGTATACATATGTTAAGTCACAGCGGATGCTCATCTGATAAGGATGAGGAGATGGGCCATAGCTTGCACCCCCCTGCAAAAATGCCATTGCTAATTAATGTATAGAGCCTCAGAATTTATATTTCTTCATAGTTCATTCATGCTTACCTTAAAAAAGTTACAGTAAGTGAGAGTTTGGTGAAATGTGACAGTCACTCTGATATTATGGCCAGGTGAACTTGCATGTCCTGTGTATGTTTTTATTCCCATCAAGCAGGCATATGTCTCTGTAATCCCTAGCTGTCAAGTGATGTGCAATGATTTACTAAAGGAGCATGTAGCTGTCATATGTCATACCAGGGTAGGTGGCGTACACTTGGTATTGAAGACAGTTTGCACAATGATGGAGTGCCAGTAATTTCAAGTGCAAAACTTGTGTGCTATCAGCTGAGTTGTCTGCAATGCCCCGTTTGCAAAGTCGATGGCTCCTAGTACATGGGAGAAATGAGCAATGGCACAGAACCCCAAAGTTGCCCCTTGCCTGATGTACAGGGACTGCAGCATGGTGATATACTGCTGCAGTAAACTGGTAAGTTATCTCAGGACTTGGGAAAAGCACTGAAATTGGCTTACATGAGTGATGTTAATTATGGCCCAGATGATCCTCTGGAATGGTCCAGTGATCAGGAATTGAAATGCAGCTGATGCCTTGGCAGGTCAGTGATGGCAGACAAGAACGGTGTTGATGTTAGCTCCTGCTCCCATTCTACTTCCATGACCAGGATCACATCTGGAAGGAAATATCATCTATCCACTACCTCTGCTCAGACATGACAAATAGTGTGAACATTGTTTATACATCCTCACACTCCTCCTCAAGCAGTTAGTCTTTCGGATGAGGGGTAGTGCAATAAAGACTGAAACCAGCAATGTTTAAAAGTTGGTGTGTCTGGCCTGTTTGTGATTGGTTAGTAGTTGATGGAGATCACTTCTAGTGAGGTGTAATGTGGGTGTTGTCAATGAGCTCCTTCTTGATTAGCAAGCGTTCGATTACTGTGTATGCCTTTCGCAGTGTTATTATGTGAGTGGCTATTATATGTCTTTTTGTATCCAACTGCTAGTTATATGTAGATATTTATGTATCATGTTACATGTGACATGTCTTAAGTGATAGTGTTAACCACATGAGTTTTTAGTTCTTTTTTTAACCTTCTTGAGTGTGGATGTCGTTATGGTGCTGACTGTTGGTGTGTGTGGACTGTTAAGCTTTTATTTCATTTTTTTCCTTTGTTCAGAGAGCATTATTCCCTACGCCTATTGTTTTGTCTGTGAGTCTATTGCAGTAGAATAAGTGGCCAATGTGTGGTGTTTGATTTACTGCAAGAATGTGTAGGTTTATCTTTGATTCTTATTCACTTGTAGCAGTATTTAATTAGTATTCGGTGAAACATTTGTGAATTGGGCCTATTTTGATTGATTGTCATAGGCCTCCCTGTGACCCTCTTTGTTTTCGTCCTTGCCACACCCATTTTGGAACCAATATTTCCAGTTTTGGGACCCTTTTTTTGTCCATTTGCATATTAACATCTAAGTATTACTTTTTCATGTGTGGAATATCCTGCACACTTCGTGAAATATTCTGAACCTGGTATCCAGGCTACTACTATGTCTCCAAATGGGGCTTCACTGATTGGCACTTGAAGTATGTTATGTCTAACATGCTATTCTGAAGGTGCTGAAACAGCTTTGCAAATTGGGCTTATAGACTTCCAGTACTAATCCTAGTGTGTGTAGCAGGCATTTAGCAGTTCACTTGCATACTTCTTTTATATTTCTCTCTGCTGCATTCAGTGCAAATCACATGAATAAACTGCACACTGCATCAGAGTTTTCAGGTATTAGCCAAATAAGTCATCCAATCTGCAGTCTCTTTCCTTAAATCTGGTTTTCCTCAAGGATGATTTAGAATTTTGGAAATGGAATAATTGCCTTCACTGTGCATAGGAAATTAGTATAACATGCAAAGAATTTACTAACATTACCTCTTCTATTGTATGGTAATTTTATTACCTGCAGTGAATGGGGGTCTCATTGTGTGCACTGCCCGACTCATTTTCTTTTTTGTAATTTGTGTCCTTATTTGTAACTGAAAGTAAGAATTAAAGTGAGGTATTAGCTGTACAGCATAAGTACATTGCCCTTGTCTCATCCGGAGCTTCCCCTCTCTGTCAAAACCTCTTCCAACATCTGATTGGATCTCAGATTGGATCTTGAATTTGGCCGGGGTAATCCTCACTTGTTGGGTCATCAGTCATAATTAGGGCTCTCGGTTTTATGGGACTTATTTTTTTAATATTTCCATCTGTATTTATCCATATTTATTTTTTGGCCATTCTAGCTGTATTTATCCATATTTATTTTGTGAATAAATGAAGCATTAACTTGTATATATCCACATTTATTTAACCAATAAATGAGCACTCATACTTTGACGCCTGTCTGATTTTAGCACATTTAGCAGCCAAATATAATAAAACTAAAAAAGTCACATGAAAATATTTGCATAATAGCACAAAACTATGTTAAGATATACAGGGGCATATTAGCAAGACTCACGTTAATATTATCGCCGTTTTAGCGGCAGGAAACTGCCGCTAAAATGGCGATAATGGGCTTGCTAATATCCGTTATGGAATTCCATAGAAGCCCAGGTTAGATGTCCTGCACATCTAACCTGGGCTTCTATTGGAATTCTATAACGCATATTAGCAAGCCTCATTATCGCCGTTTTAGCGGCAGTTTCCTGCCGCTAAAACGGCGATAATTTTAACGTGGGTCTTTCTAATATGCCCCACAGTTATTTAAGGAAATGTAATTTGTTTTCCGACTAAACATGCTCTCAAACTGCACGACTATTGGCTGGGAATTCATGAACAGCAAGAATGAGAGTCACTGAGAAAATGCTCAGTTTTCTGTATTTGTCTACTTTAAAAAAATACAGACTGGAAACACAGTATTTATGTGTAAAAATCAGTCAAAACGGAAAACTGGGATCCTTTAGTCATAATTAACAGACACAGGGGATTCTCCCTCGTAGAGTTTTTTTTTTTAATTCTTTGTCTTTTTCCATCCACCATTCCTCCAGTAGTCTCCACTTTCCACCCTTTTAGTTGACATGCATTTGCGATCCAATTTGCTGAATCTCTGTGCAGAAATTGCCCACTCCCAAAACCCTGGTGCTATGTGAAATACCCATTTGATGCAGATCTACTGCCTTGCAAGAAAGGTCAGGGTGCATTGAAGTGCTCTCTAACTCTTACACAACCTTATTGTGGACCCGTCACCCTCTACGATTCTGACAATTAACAGTTGCAGGCTTACCTTGATCTCTATCCCCATTATATCCGATAGTGCCTCACTCACTTCCTGCCAAATTAGATGGATGGCTGGACACTGGTAAAACATAGGAACATCATCAGCCATCTCCAAACTGCATTTACAACATACTTTCTTTTCTTCAACTCCCAGTTTGGCAGCTATTTCGGAGTCCAGTACGCTCCATGTAGAGTGAATAGATGGTTTTTCTTAAGGGTTGCGAAATTTACTTACTGTACTCCAAAGTGTAGACATAAATACTTGCCATAAAGATGTCACCTCCAGCATCAGCAGGTCCCTTTTCCAGGTCTCTTCTGGTAAGCAGAAGGCTCCTTCAACCCCCTGTACTAACATCCGGTACCACTTTGCCACCTCTTTTTATGGAGGGAGTTGTGTGTTTTTTCCTCCTATTCTGGGTTATCGTCTCCATCTTTACTTAACTTTACAGGACCAACTGGCCATCTGGCAATATTTAAATCTAGTCAGCCTATTGTCTGTCATTTGAATCATCACTTCCCAGGATAACAGCTTGCCATCTTTGATGATCTGGCCCCATTTTACAATGCACACTTCTACTAAAGGTCTTGCCAGACTATCTTGTAAATATTCTGGGGTTCCTGGTGAATTGCAGATTGGAGCAAACTCAGTATAATATGGCATCCCTAATAACCACCTGATCTGGACCCATAGTTTGCAGGCTGCTTTGAGAGTCTGCAGCCTTAACCTTTTGAAGAACTTAGGGTGACCAACTTTCTATAGAAATTGAGGATCTTCATATGGCACACTAAGCAGCATAGCTTGCAAAATGTTATTACTTTTCTGGGATTCTCCCTTCAGCATTGCTCTTGTATTTTTCATTTGAAAACCCCTTAATAGTATCGGAAATCTGGGAACCCTGTAACTCCTTCAGACCTGTTCCTGCAAAGTTTTTTCCGGGCAATTCTTGCACTTCTTGAAGACCAAATAAAGCTACTGAATTCTCACTGTAGTTTCTTGAGCCATTATTTCTTAAATGTCAGTGGGATTGTGTTGAAAATAAATTTACATTTCAGGAGTACTATCATGTTTATAATGTTAGCTCTACCTAGAATTATTAATGGGAGCCTGCTCCACGATCTCAACTGCTTTTTGACTTCCATTGTTATTTTATCAAAGTGAACTTGTGCAATTTTGCCTAAATCTTGCACCACATTAATTCCCAAATACCTAAATTCTTTCTTTGCCAAGGGTTGCCGGTTTGTGTGATCCATTTCATGATCTTGCTCTTTTGTTGATTCACCAGATAGCTGGAGATCTCTCCAAATGTCTCCAATGTCTGTAAGATGACCGGATATGAGTTTACCACATCTCTAGTATATATTATTAAGTAATCTGCGTAGAAAGCCACTTTCTTTGTACAACCGTTCATTTCAAAGGGGAGTATGTTAGTATTCGCTCCTAATCTACTTGCTAGTGGTTCAATGTACATGTTACAAAGCAGATGTGAAAGGAGGCACACTTGTCGGGTTCCTCTTTGTATCCTTATTTTACCATTCATCACAACTTTTGCTGTTGGTTCCCTATAGATTAGTTGGATTGCTCTTGAAAATTCCTTTCCTAAAACAAGTTGTTTATCCTACCATTTAAAAAGGGCCAGCTCACTCTATCGAAGGCTTTAGCAGCATTGAATGTTCATATTGATAATGGAGTTCCTCCTTCAACTGCCTTATCTATTGCTCCCACCAATTTGTGAGTCAGTTCATATAGCTGCCGTCCTTTAATAACACTTTTTTGATTCTCTTCTACAAAACTTCCAATTACCCTTTCTAGCCAGTATATGATTATATATCTTATAATCACTGTTTAGTAGTGAGATTGGTCTATATGACTAATTGTGACTACGTCCCATGATCATGTTGGAGTTTGGCCTTCTGTGAAAATCTCTACTAATAAGTTAGTAAGTACTGGAGTTAGTTAGAAATTATTTTGATAGTCAGTGGGCCAGGTGTTGCCTGCTCTGACAAAGTAAAGACTATTATGATATAAATGTTGCTGACCTTTCTGATTTTAAAATGCAACTTGTACTGCCTCTGGTTTTGAAATGTAACTTCAAGTGCCTGGATGACCTGCACCACACAGGCTCCTGAGTACGGTATAAGAGGACCATGTTTAAGGGCATTTATGTGTGAGCCCTGGCACTCCTGAGTGACTAGAAAAATATTTAATGCCATGGTAGAACCCCTGGACATAAGAGCCAGTGTCTTGTGCTTTGTGGCCTCCTGGCCTGCCTGGATACGTTGGCACAGGCCTGGCTGCCATGATGACTTTTGCGCACGTTACTCTTAGCCGTTGTTCTGTCGCCCTCTGCTCCTGCCAAGTTATTTTACAACTGTCTGCATTTTCTGTTTCTCACCTTTTCTCCTGTTCCCTTTGGGCTCAGTCTGAACAACAGTTACAAGGTCGAACAACACGTCCCTGGTTCTTACTGATTTGGCCTGTCCCTCGCACCTAGACATAACACCATGTACAGCTGCCATGGAGAAATTAGTGTGCTTTTAATATTGCGGTTCGCCCGCTCTAGACACAGTTGGAGAAAACCTTTCCAGGGAGAAGAGCTGTGATTGTCTGCTGATGTAGTTTTGCATCTAGAGACTGAGGTATGGGGGTTCGCTAGTCAAAGCCCAGAGGTCTTCTATTTGTATAATAAACTAGCTTCCAGCACGGGGAGGGTGGTAATGTTAGATAGACATATATCCACTGCTTTATGAGATGCTTTCCCGTTCGTATTCTATGGAGTTGTAACTATGCTGATTATATTATTCATATGTATTATGCTAGTAGTACTGACACGTGTACTGTATCTTAGAGCACGTAAGTTGAAATAAACATTTTGAACTATACAGTGTCTCTTATTACGCATGTTGTGGACAGGTACGAGTGTGACGAAAGAGTGTTCTTGCTTCTGCGAGTCCTGAGTGAGAGAGAGATACCGTGTTCTGGGTTGTCTAATCATTGGTACATTATTGCTAATGGGACGCTAAGGCTAGTTGGGTTGGGGTTTTGGGTGCTAAGGTCTATGGTTGGCTCACCACTATATTCCGAGGTCCTATTATCCTGTGCATAGCTCTGTATGTGCAGAAACCTTATGACATGGCGCGACCAACGAGTGGGGCAGCTTATCTGCGGGACGCTTGAGTAGTACTTGTGCTTGTCCACAAATCCCTCACATACGCTTCCGGAGGCGTGTGTGACGGTGATACCTCCTATATTGAAGTTTTTGTAGGTTCTTTCAAGCTTGAAGTTGTTAAAAAAGGTTTCTTAAACATAACCCTTTTGTGCTGCCTCGTGTAAGGTTGTTGGATAAACCCGTTAGTAATGGCGGGTATAGACATAGCGGCGCATAGCCGCACAGCACTCCGGGATCACTTACGGGTGTATGGAGTGCCAGACGCGGGAGTTGATTTAGTCTTTGTGGTTCAAGCCGATCCGGCTTTCCACTTTGAGGTATTCTACTCTTGGATCACTTTTCCAGCGGTGGACGCGAACGATAATCTGTTCCATGCATATGAACACACTGACGTTCCCGCTGTCTATCGACCGTATACTACTCTTGAAGTACCGCTCACGGCTTGGCAACACCGTGTTTGGTTTAATGGCGCCCTCCCTCAACCGACTACCACGGTTCGTTTAGGCCCCTTATCAATTGAGGGGGCCACTTGGCCTGTTTTGGCCGGGTACACCCCACATCCGCGTTATATGACTATACCAGTCGCGGAACTGCGCACTATGTATGCGGCCTTGGTGCAAGTGCATCGAGCTTTAGTGCGATATGTTACAGGCAGCATCCATGGGGCCGCTCCTGGAGTTGCCGGCCAACCAGCTGCTGCAGGCGGAGTGACCATAAGTCCTGTCATGGTGAATTCGGTGATGGGCAAACGTCCACAAAATAAGGATGATTTTCCTTATTGGCTTGCAGAAAAATTTGATCAGTTGGAGGCAGTTTTTCCACATACAACCCCAGTGGATAAACATCGTATTTTAACGATTAGTTTGCCAAAAGACTTAATTCCCGAGTTGACAGCATGTGACAACTGGGGTAAGGTATTCGCAGCAGTATATTCTAAATGTTTTGGTACTCCTTCCATGACGGTTCTCCCCTCTGTAATTAAAAAAGTACAGGATGAACATGGCCCTGAAGCGGCTGTGGAATTAGGGATGAGACTGGTGGGAGTGTTTGAAGTAGTAGCTGAGCTGATCCTTGCGAATGTCAAGGGCGATGCAGTGAACTTTCAAGTAGCTAACGCTTTGGCTCTGGTCCCAGAATTGGACAGGCCTCGCGAATTACCGAAAATTATTACCCAGGCTTACAAAACTATTGGTAGAAATAGCCTGGGTAACAAGCCTTTTGCAAAACAGCAAACACAATCGCAACCACAACAGCAACAAACCAAATCTCAATCTGAGAAAGATGAGAAACCAGTCTTCACTAAAAAGATCTGGAGGCTGAAAAAACAGGGTAAGCAACAAAAGAAGCCGGGGTCGAGAGGCGCATCCCCGGTTTCAGTTTCTTCTGAGCGCACTTATGATTTACGCGATAGAGCGAGAATTAAGTCACCGGATAGGTTTCAGATCCCTGATGCGCGTTCTCCTCGTTCTTCACAGGCACAGACTTCGTCACAGGCCGGTGGAGGAGACCGCCAGGATAGAGGAAGGGACCGAGAGGCTCCCCAGGGACGAGATCAACCTCGACAACAAGTCAGAGGAAAAGCGGAAGACTCTCAACGTTTTCGACCACAATTTCAGAAGAAGAAAGTTGCCGCTGTAACAGCGAAATATGCCACAGACGGTGAGAACGAGGCTCCTGAATTGGACGTGGGCAGTAACCCTCCTAGACAGCGCCGCGGAAGTTACCATAGTGCGGGAGGTGCTACGTCCTCATATGGAGGCGACAGCAACTGAAACATTCATTACTGTTGAAAAAGCAGACACCAGAGTGGCACCCCCTGACAGACTATTTAATATTGTCATCCAAATTGAAGGTGATATACAGCGTGTAATTAAAGGGATTTTTTGGGAAAATCTGACCTCTTCATATGACATTTTGTTAGCAGAGGCGGATTGGCCACCCCCATTCGTTCTTGCTGCACGTAAAGGAGAGGAGGTAATCCTTCCGAGCTTTTCTCGACATGTCCCAAAGGACAAAGCGGAGGCTCTTGCAGCAGAGTGGGCTGTGTCCCTGGCTCCTGCGTTATTCCGCAATCACGTGGGTTGGGACGAAGATTCTCCCCCCCATGAAATACCTTTGCGGTCACTACCGCAGCCACAACCCCAATATCCCATACAACGTGAAGCCAAAGGCCCCGTTTCCGAAATTCTGACTCAGTTGGAATATCAGGGAGTAATTGAACCCTGTGTATCACCTATGAACAATCCCCTTTTCGCGGTTTCTAAACCCGATGGATCGTACCGCTTAGTTTTGGATTACCAGCATTTGAACTCTCATTGTCGGACCTTTGCGGTGCAAAACACCCATAGTTCTGCGCTTGTAGACAGTCTTATTCGTAAAAAATACAAAACGACCCTTGACCTTTCAAATGGATTCTACACGCACAACTTAGCCCCGGAGAGTGGCCAATGGTGCGCTTTTACTTCCGGTGGTAAAATGTTCAAATTCTGGCGTCTTCCTATGGGCTACAAAAATAGTCCAGGCGTATTCGCCGCTCGTGTTGTCTCTTTGTTAAACGGCATCGATCCAAACGCCTGTTCGTACGTAGATGACATTTATCTGACGGACGACAAATTGTTTCCGCATCTAACCAGAGTCGACCGCATTATTCTTGAATTTGCGGTTCAAGGTTACAAAATTAACTTTGCCAAATCTCATATTGCTGAATTTACCGTTTTGTTCTTGGGCTATGAGCTCAACAACGAAGGTAAGGGCTTAGCCCCCATTTTCTGGAGAAATGTGCACTTTTGTGCCCTCCTACTAATCTGAAGAAACTTCAGTCATTGCTGGGCTTTTTGAACTTCGGACGTACATACATTCCCGAATACGCCCAGCGTATCAAGCCACTGTATGCCTTGATACAACCTACCTTTTCGAAGTCTTGTTGGCTTCCGGAGCACACCTCCATTCTACAGTCTTTACAGACTGACCTACTTGAGTCTAAATATCTTTTGACACGTGATAACCACACAAACCTGGTGATTAGAATCATTCCAGGCGGTGGGTTTCACGTACTTAACCTTTAATGAAGGTGATACAGTACCCATCGCATACAAGTCACATCTGTACACCTCCGCAGAAATGCGGTTTTCATCTGTGGAGAAAGTTCTGACAGCAGTGCAAATGGCGATTCTGAAGGAGCGCGCACTGGCACAGGGAAAACGCATTCTGGTGGTAACACCATATCCTGCTCTAGAGGCAGTGACCAAAGCAAGTGTACCGAACTCTAAAGCGTTGCACCCCCGTTGGATACAATGGGCAACCTCTTTGACGTCTCCGGATGTCACTTTCATATTCGATTCTTCACTTCAGACTCAGGAGTTCTTACAGTATGAATTCGTTCATCCTCCTCCTCTGTCCTTATTGCCGCTTGAGGATTACGACTGTGTGATCTACACCGATGGTTCGGCACAACCGGCCACGGGTTCCAAGCATGCTTATTCAGCCGCGTGTGCTATTGTTGCAGGTACGTTTGTGAACGGAAAATTCAAATCCACTGTGGTGCACACACAGGCACTCGGGGACAGTACCGCACAATTGGCCGAGTTGCGAGCATTGGTGCTTGCGCTTGAGTTCGTCAATCCTGATGTGACCACTTTAATAGTGTGCGATTCTTACTACTGTGTTCAATCATACAATGACAATCTGTTCTTTTGGTCGCAAAATGACTATAGAGACGCTAAAGGCAACACAATCAAGCATAAAACGCTTTGGGTTCGAGTGGCAGAACTACAACGACGTCTGCCGCTCACACAGGTGGTTCACACCCTAGGCCATCAGTGGGTGGGCGCACACGCTGTTGGTAACAGTCTGGCAGATGAAGCTGCCAGATCAGCAGTAGTCACGTGTTCAGTAGCAGCAGTTACTAGATCCATGTCTAAAATAGACACTGATATCTTGGCAGCTATTGCTGCAACAAAGGAAGGAACGAATTAACCTAGGGGTTTCCCTTCCAAATATTCTTACCAGTTAGGTCCCGATCAGGCTCCTTATGTAACAATACCTGATGTTGGTGATCGGCTGATCCCCAACGCGGACCGCAGATTTTCCTTGATAACGGCAGCACACGAAGGCATGGCTTCGGCTCATGCCGGTGTGTCTGCGACAATTTCCATTTTGCAGCAGCGTTACTGGTGGCGTGGTTTATATAAAGATACCCGTACTTATGTGCTTTCCTGTGACGTTTGTCAACAGATCAAGCCTTCCACGGTCACACGACCACCTCAGACCTCGCTCGGAATTTCAAACAGACCCTTTGGGTGTGTTTACTTGGATCACTGCGGTCCATTTTCTTCAGACACTGCCTATAAATATATCTTAGTGGCAGTGGACTCGTGCACACGGTTCATCTGGGTCTGGCCACAACGGAGTGCTGACGCTCGAAATGTCATCAGGGATTTGCGTGTCTTTGTGGGAATTTTTGCATGCAGCACCTTCCATTCTGACCAAGGTCCGGCGATTGCCTCTAAGGCTTACAAGGACGCAATGGGTTCTTTGGGGGTGCGGGTGAAATTTTCGTCTCCGTATAGGCCTGAGGGCAACTCTATCGTGAACGAATGAACCGTGACTTAAAGCAATCCTTGACAGCTAGAGTTATAGGTACTGGCAGGAACTGGCTGGCCCACTTGTATACCGTTCAGCGTGCACTTAATAATCTCCCTAGAAGACCTCTGGGTGGGCGGACCCCTTACGAAATGCTCTTTGGCATACGAATGTTTGTGCCTGACCTTGATGGTCTAGACATGGCGGCGCAATCCGCCAAGTTTGATGTAGATAACCATTCTACCATGTTACAGGACTTACAAGAAGCCTGAGACAAACTTGCAATTGCACATTTGCCTTCAGCCACAGACCCTGCTCTGCAGATTCCGGTTGCCGGCTGGCTTCCGAAGATTGGTGACCTGGTTCGAGAGAAGGTGGAGAACAAAAAAGAATTCGGCCCCTCTTTTCGTGCACCGGTTCCAGTCCTGGGCTTGAAGGGAACACGTACAGTCATCTTACCACCGCTTCCCGGTCGCAAGGAAAACAGATACATCTCAGTGGAAAATGTCAAGCTACAACATCTGGCCGATCCTGAATAGTGTCACACCAGCGGTCTCTTGTCCTGCCATTTATCGGACATGTGTTCGAGGCACACCTGCACGAACGGTCACTGATGTTACCATGGAGATGGTTGATTTGCCTGAAAATATATTTGAACCCCCTGTCTCCCCCTGCATCGACGAGGACGAATATACCTATCCCGCCACAGAGTCGGTGGCACACCAACCAACAACGCCACTGAGCCCGACACGTTATTCCTTTGACTCGGATTCCAACTCATCAACGGTCCCATCCAAGTTTAGTCTTTTTGTATCCTGGTTTAGAGACAATTTTTTGATTCCACCTTGGACATATATCTGGATGGTGCTTTTCTTGATTTTTTTGTTCATGTCCATTGGCTTTGTCACAGTGTTTTTTCTACTCATCAATATCACTATTTACCTGAACGCTCTGCTGTGAACAGTGTTGCTGGAACTTTGGCTCCACATTCCTCTTCACACATCATGAAGCGTGACCACACATTTGTGAACATTTCAGCGTTTCCAGTTGCTGATGGCATCGTATGGGATGCGGTAAACTTTCAAATCCATGGCCCGACAGAAATTATTAATGTACCAAATGTCCTTCGAGTTTCGATGGGTGATGTAGTAAAAAGTAATATTCATTCTGACGATTGGGATGTGCATGCCGTTGAAGCATTGTTTGCTGATTTAAAATATTATGCTTCCTTTAATGCTGAGGATTTGTATATGAATTCTGCGAATTATGCCGATTTATATTGCTACCAGCATTGGGGCAACCATTTTCTCCACAAACCGAGTGCATTACGCAGCCCTGTTACCTACACCCAATGGGAACATTGCCCAAACCCCTTACCAGGTAGCTCCCAGACTCTTCGAAATAAATTCACCTATTTCACTGATTTTAATCGATCAAACCCTGGGTCCTATTATTTTAAATTGGGTGCCCCATTGACTCAAAAAATAATGTTGACCCACACCAAATTACTTTATTCGGGTTCTTTTTTGAGCGCCTTGGCGGTGGGTGGTTATGAGTACTGGAAAGACAGAGTCGATTTAAAATCAATCTGGGGTTCAAAACAATGGCAGGTGCAGGGCACCGAGGCTTTGCACCGCGCTTGCCTTATCCCGGCCCAAATTGTGTTTCTGAATGCTTCCATTCATCAAACCACGTGTTGGGGGTTGGCAACCACTAAACAATTAAATGCGCCAGCCATCCCATCCTTGTCGAATTCTCCAAATGATAGCTTGCGTTTTAATATGTCCCTTGTGACGTTGCAGTCTCTGTTTCAAAACAACTCCTTCAACGTTTCTGCAATGGTACAGTCACCCTGGTTGGCATGGCCCATATCATCGAATGCATGCCAACTGCGTTTTCATGGCACAGTTCCTGGCTACAGACAGGACAAGCCTGATCGGAGATTTGCTGAATCTCGTACTGTCACCACGTATTCAGTTGGTAAATTATGTAAACAATGGCTACAACATTCGTCCTTAGACTCTGTTAAAAAACATTTGTCCCTCCTATCAGGCACTATTGATCTGTCCGACTTTATCTTGGGACCTCGTGGTCCCCGACCGAAGAGATTCATTTATGAAGCGTATAATGAACTCTGGAAGCTGTCACAAATGGAAGCTGCTTCCCGTCTTCGGGAAATAGACCAAGCAAATTTGGAAAAGGTGCTTGCTGTTGTTGACAATAGTATAAATACCCTGTCTTCCCGCATTTACACATTAGAGAATATTGTGTCCTCTGTTGTTGATATTGTACAAGATGATGTTTCTATTTTGTATCATGGTCAGAATCAATTGCGTTCAGTAATGCAGTTTGCGTGGACTTTGCAAACCCTTAAGTTAGGTAAAGTTCCTTGGAATTTCTTGAACACCACTGCCCTTTTTCTGCCTTTTAATTTGACTGAAAAACAGCAGTTCATGTCCATGAAAGATGCATCTTACACTTTGTTACATATCGAGAAAGTGGATCCTTTACCATTCTCTGTAGCGGAACTAGATTCTGCTGTGTGGCTAGTTCATGGGGTTATCGCTTTACCTTTTTCCTTGTTTGAATTTAGCTCGTGCATGAAACATTATCCTGTGGGCCGTTTCCAGCCTTTGGGTAGTGCTTTCCTGCATGAACTCTGGTCCTTGCCTTTCATGTATAAATGCCTTAGAGACGGCAAGGAAGTGTTTCTCACGGGGAGTCTTATGATTCAACTGTGGGTCATTCGCTTATTTGTAAACATATTAAATTGCACGGGGCTTGTAGCGTTTCAGTTCCGAATCTTGCATGTGTGCTAAAGGGTATTCCTGCTCCTGCTATTTCTCCTACTTTTACTTTGCTTACTAACGGTAGCTATTTGCTTTTAAATAACGAAAACTGTTGTGGCCTACAGGCCGGCATTCCGTATATTGTTACGGTTTCGCACAGAGTTGTCTGCTGCAAGAATGTGCTTTTTCCTCCCCCTCACGACATCGTTGATAACTCTATTTGGCCTTCCATTCCTACCATGGAGGCAGATTTCAATAAGTTGAGCAGAATAAAGGCCCTATTATTGAACGAGGAGGTTACGCTCACGTCCGCCCGGGAGACATTCGTTCTCCAGGTGGCGAGTACCCACAGTGAAATACAGGCCCTTTTGAACACCAACCTCCCCCAACATTTCGGGGAGTTAATTCATCGTATTTTTAACGCATCAAACACTGAGGGTCTAGTGCATTTTTTTAAGATTGTGGGGTCTGGCCTGGTGTCCACCTTCCAAACTATTTTCGGTGTGATACCGGCGTTCATACATTCTATTTTTTCTAGCGTCTTTGGTGGTTTCCCATTAATCCTCGCTTTGGCGGCTGGTGTCTTGCTGTTGGTCTGTTTTCTGCGCAATGGCTGCTCACCACTGGGCCCTTCTCGATCCCGAACGCCTCCAGCTGCTCCGTGAGCGACTTCTGGTTGGCTTCGATGTTCTGCCCTTGGCGACTATCAGTGTGTCCTACACCCTTTCTTTTCGCTTTGCGTATTTCACTTGCGTGCAACCTGTGATGTCTTGCATCCGCTGTCCTTTCACATGGACCATGGATTATTGCCTCTCCAATTCGTCATTGTCTGTTCCGGATTTTGTTCAGTTGGTGGGTCCCTTAGAGGCCCATGAACGGGACTGTTCCGTTGCTGGCTTTATGATGGGTGCAGCTGCACTGGGGATTTTGGCACAATGGGATATCTGGGCGGCTGCTCAGAATCTCCTACAACAAAGCTATATTGAATATCACGCAAGCTGTCCCGCATTGCTTTTGGATGCTCCATCCTCTGAGGAACATTCCTGCAGCTTTGACCTGTTGGACTGGATGGCGTCTACGTTTTTTGACGATTCCAATGATGTCCTCTTGGACGGTATCGCATTTTTCTGCACTTCCACGTTTTTGGATTGATTTGCCGTTCACTGTCCGTGGACTGCCTCGCTGACTGTCTTTTTGCTACCTTACCGCGTTCCACTCCTTCCACTGTGGACGCCTCTGTTCTGCTCAGGTGTTTAGAACTCTGTCTTCGTTTTTAGTCTTGGCCGATGGACTGTCCAGGGGAGGGTGTCTTGTGGTTTGTGGCCTCCTGGCCTGCCTGGATACGTTGGCACAGGCCTGGCTGCCATGATGACTTTTGCGCACGTTACTCTTAGCCGTTGTTCTGTTGCCCTCTGCTCCTGCCAAGTTATTTTACAACTGTCTGCATTTTCTGTTTCTCACCTTTTCTCCTGTTCCCTTTGGGCTCAGTCTGAACAACAGTTACAAGGTCGAACAACACGTCCCTGGTTCTTACTGATTTGGCCTGTCCCTCGCACCTAGACATAACACCATGTACAGCTGCCATGGAGAAATTAGTGTGCTTTTAATATTGCGGTTCGCCCGCTCTAGACACAGTTGGAGAAAACCTTTCCAGGGAGAAGAGCTGTGATTGTCTGCTGATATAGTTTTGCATCTAGAGACTGAGGTATGGGGGTTCGCTAGTCAAAGCCCAGAGGTCTTCTATTTGTATAATAAACTAGCTTCCAGCACGGGGAGGGTGGTAATGTTAGATAGACATATATCCACTGCTTTATGAGATGCTTTCCCCGTTCGTATTCTATGGAGTTGTAACTATGCTGATTATATTATTCATATGTATTATGCTAGTAGTACTGACACGTGTACTGTATCTTAGAGCACGTAAGTTGAAATAAACATTTTGAACTATACAGTGTCTCTTATTACGCATGTTGTGGACAGGTACGAGTGTGATGAAAGAGTGTTCTTGCTTCTGCGAGTCCTGAGTGAGAGAGAGATACCGTGTTCTGGGTTGTCTAATCATTGGTACATTAGTGCTAATGGGACGCTAAGGCTAGTTGGGTTGGGGTTTTGGGTGCTAAGGTCTATGGTTGGCTCACCACTATATTCCGAGGTCCTATTATCCTGTGCATAGCTCTGTATGTGCAGAAACCTTATGACACCAGTTAAAGGTGTGCTACATAAGACGGTTAGGAGGAGAAAGAGTGAAACAATGGCCACTGTGTTAGCTTCTTAACAGTGGTCTCTCAGTGTATTTGTTGGCTAGTCCCCTGTTTTAAAAGTCAGCTTCCATGCCACCACTGTAGTATTGGCAATTATTAGCCAGAATGCTGATGTGAGATTTAAGGCCCATGTCTGAGATTGGACACACCAAATGATTTACAGAAAACAGCTATGGCTAATAAAAAGAGCACACCACTGTCAGAAATAACAACGGTCTACATTGGTGCTCTCTTCAAACAGCAATCAGCTGTTAGGGATGCTGCCATAACAAAAGCAGAAAAACAGTAGATTCAAAGTATAAGGGCCACCCAATACATTGTTATGGATATTGGGATAACAGTCCATGATGTTTCTATGAAGCTTCTTTATTTATTTATATCTTGTATTTTCTTGAAACAAAACAGCCAACACGTTTTATTTCAATGAACTTCTTTAGTGCTTTACAGGGTTTTAAACAATTTGAACATACAAAAATTGTAAATCCAACTTTTAAAAAATATTTAAGTTCAAAGAAGAAACAACAAAACAACATCACATTGGTGCCACTGGGTAGTTATAGTGAGGCCTACCTTTTTTGTTTTGCTAATGACCTTGACTACATATGACGAACCTTCACCAAACTTTCCCAAAAAGTTCTCTTTTTTGCATAGCTTGTGCATGGAAAGTTTCGGGTGATCAATCAAGCTCGGGCCAAGAGAATGGGGGGTCCCAAAATGCAAAATTCCCATTGACATTTTGTAGTGACCTCTCCACGCGCGCCCCTGGGGCGTGGATACTCAGTGTGACGCTGCCTCGCGCTACCCATTGGAGCACGAGCCTAGCCCATGTTTACAGTTGGTCACCAGTAGTGTGACAGTTGAAATGTACAGTTGATCCGGTACAGTTGATCCTAGCTGGCGCTGTGCTTACACGCACACCCTGCGCTGTCTGTGGGATCTTTCTACAGCTTTATCAATAAATCTTCTTACCTGCTTGGACATCTCTTTGCATTACTACACATATCAGCGCTACCGCAAAAACTGCTGAATGGAATTGCACCAAATTTGGCAGAAAGATATATCTTGGTCCGAAAAGTGTGCATTTTGAGATTTGGTATACATCTATTCAGTGGTTTTTTAAAACTAAGGATCAAATATATTTGTATATTTGGACAGCTGGGTTCGAGGGACTCTCGCAAGGGTGTCTTGAACACAACTGAAGAAAATAGAGCATTCTGATTTGTGCATGGGTGCTTTTTTTTTCCTTGAGCCATCTTGCTCCAGTGGGAATGAATGCTCTGAATGGCTGACCACAACATGAAAGAAAAGGTTGCAGTAGCCGTTACAGGACTCGGATGCTTAGCCAAACGTCCTAAGTTTGTTTAATAGAAAAGATATAAGGGCGAGGGACACCCTGTCCCTATAACCCTTGTTAGGGGGTCTCAAAGGGAAATAAAAAAACAGTTGTTTTATGCCGCTGCTCTGCAGGAGTCCTGCCGGATCACGGCATTAAAAAAATCAAAAAGGCAGGCCAGGTGACATTTTTTTATTATATTATTTGACCACCAGTGTGGGACAGGACCAGGTGGTCATCATTATATCATATTTGGGAAGAGGAGAGTGAGTGGGTCACTCATCCCAGAGCCACTATTTATCCCTGGGACCACATAACCCTAGTCCATATGCCAATATAGGAAGAAGAGGGGCATGGGCCCCCACTCCCTAAGCCACTATTGGGCTGAGGAACCCCATTTCACAGGGCCAAAATTCCTCAAATAGGGAGTGGGGCCATGCACCCCCTTCCCTATGCAGGTATCTGTCCTGGGGACTCCCTTTCCCGGAGGAGTGTTACTTGACAGTGCTCTGGGTGCCTACCAACCCCCCCCCCCCGGGGCACTGTGGTTCCCTGAATGGGAGAGTGTGGGCACACCCTGCCTGCACTCTCCCCGGCAGGGAACTCAGCTTTGCTCCCAACCAGTGGGAGCAGTAAAAAGAAAATGCTGCTCCTGCTGGGTGGGAACAAAGGAAAGGTGCTGGAGCCAGAAGTGGCCGTGTGCGAGCCTGGACCTCCTCCTGTGGCCCATCTAATGAAAGAAAACCAACAAAAATAAATTTAAATAAAAAATGAGAGACAGGAGCACTTCTGACTTGTTTGAAATGCTCGTTGTCTGGCTATTTTCCGCTTTGAGAAGCAGTCTCATTGCTGCGTTGAGCCATAATGGATGTTTAGGGTTAAATAATTATTTTTTGTTGATTTGCTTTGTTTCTAATTATCCGTCATTGTTTATTAGGATTGTTCGTGTGCTATAACATGTTCACCTTTGATCCTTTTCTTACCATTTTAAGCATTATGCTTTATAAAGTGTGGCTTTTAACTAAACTTTGTTTGGACCTTTGCATTAATCTCACGACTACATTATGGATTGGTCTGATGCTCTAACCACAAGATCATTTATTTCTCTGAAGTTCAGGTTGTCGCTCAATCCACATTATTTGAACTCAACAAAGGTTAAAATTATCGAAACTTATTTTCATCTGTGGACTGGGTTATGGGTCTGCAGAAATGATTGGTTCCACACTTCTTTTTTTTAAGTTTGAGTTTATTGAAAACCAGAGGAAAAAGAACAATACAATAGTAATATAGTAAAAAATCAATTGATATCAAAGGGTGTGTGAAGGCTAAAAAGAAGTGTTGGTAACAATAAACAAATTATGAGTAAAGGAGGGGTAAGGAAGGAAAGGGAGGGGGGAGGAGACATCAGTATATTATAAAAAAATGACAAAGAAAGTATGCAGTTAAACACTGTAGGCAGAATAAATATACAGAATAAACAGTACCATAAAATTAAACCATCAAAAAACTATAAAAGGACAACGGGGTGCAATCATGGTGGTTTCCGAACATCGTCTAATGCATTAACAACATTCACAGTGGAGATATTCAAAGGAGCAAACGAGGATAAATATGTAGTGAAAGGAAGCCATAACAAATCCCTTTTAATTGCAAGAGAAATGGGGGTAACATAGTTAGTGTCGAGTCTGTGATGAAAACACACAGCATTCCACCAAGCTTTAACAGTGACTTTATCAGCATGTTTCCAATTTGAAGTAATTAAATGGAAGGCAATAGCTATACATAAATCCACCAATTGAAAATGAGATGGTGACTGGGGCCATTGAAGTGAAAGTGAACCTAGGAAAATGTTAGATAAGGAAAAGGGGACATGAACTTTAAAAACCTTGTTTATTTGGGGCCAGACAGAATGCCAAAATTAGGAAATAGGAGGGCATTGGAATAACATGTGTTTTAAATTAGCAGAAGGGCAGTGGCATGACCAGCAAGTAGAGGGAGTGGTAGAGGAAAAAGAAGCTAGTTTCGCAGGGGAAAGCAAGAGACGATGATAAATGAAATAGAGTGTTTGGGTAGTATTAGCAGCTCGCGAAGTTTTGTGGATCTTGAGCCACAACCTGTCCCAAGTGGAGGCCGACCAACACTGCACGAGATCCTGTTCCCATGCCAACTCAGTCCTTGTTTTTTGTCGCTCAAGGTTTGATAACAAGCATTTATAAATGGAAGATGCTGAGGGGGAAGAATCTAAAAGGGGAAAAATTGTAGAACATGGTAAAGGAGGGTTAGAGATAGGTGGAAGAAGGGGGAGATATTGATTGTAAGAGGGAAGTAAAAGATTATATTGAGCTTTGAAAGCAGAAGGGAGAGAGAATTTGGATTGGAGAGTGGGAAAAGATAAAGGGGCTTGATTCTCCAGGAGTTGGGAAATCCAGATCAGACCCCTAGAATGCCAAGATTTCCAGTAAATAGAACGGTGTTTGATTCGTAAAGATTTATTGTGCCAAATGGGTTGTTGAGATAACAAAGTCTCAGAAGGATAGGAAGAGGACAGAAGAGGAGTTAAGAATTTACAAGTATGAGCAATGACAGAAGAGCGCAAAGAAGAAAAAAAGTGAGTAAAGGTGAGGATTTCTTGAAAGTCAAAAGGGGAGACAAAACATTTTTCTATGGTTAACCACACCGGGGGATTTATAGAAATAGCAGGGGAAATCCAGCGAGAAGCTTGTTTAAGGGAAAAAGCGTAGTGATAAGATTTAAAATCAGGGAATTTAAGACCACCATGATATTTATCTTTCTTTAGCATGGACAAGGCTAAACGGGGGAGTTTATTAGTGCAAAGGAATTTTACCAATAGCGAATCAATTTTCTTGAAGTAATGTCCGGGAATAGGTACAGGAATCATGGAGAGAGAGTAAAGAATTAAAGGAGTGAGCATCATCTTAATTGAGTCTAAGCGACCCCACCAGGAAAGAAAAAGAGGATGCCACCTGGTAATGGAGTTGTTTAATGCATTAATAATATAATTAAAATTCAATTTTAAAGTTTCCGAGATAGTCGAGGAGAACCATAAGCCTAAGTACTTTATCTTAGAAGGTTGCCAGGAAAAGCCCGTATGAAGAAAAGAGTGTTTAAGACATAAGACATTAAGAGGCAAAACTTCACATTTATCTTGATTAAGGCGGTAACCAGACAAGCAAGAAAAAATATCAACCTGGTGGAAGAAAGAAGGGAGGGAGCTATCCGGATTAGAACAATATAAAAGAATATCATCCGCATATACAGACATTTTAACTTGTTGAGGACCAAGTTGAAACCCAGAAATTTGAGTTTCTTGCCTACTTTTAGTTAAAAAAGGTTCTAAAGCCACTATAAACAGTAAGGGTGAAAGGGGACATCCCTGTCGGACCCCCCTAGAAAGTGAGAAATATTGCGAGATTTTACCATTTACAAAAATAGATGCTTTAGGACTGCAATACAATAGGGAAATCAAGGAGATCAATTAGGGGGGAAGCCAATCCATTTCAACGCATAAAACATAAAGTCCCAACCAATTCTATCGAAAGCCTTCTCGGCGTCTAAGGCTATAGCAGCAAGAGGATAATCTAAAGAAGAGGCCTTACTGAGAACATTAAAGAAAACTCGGGAATTATCGGAAGATAAACGACCTTTAACAAAGCCCGATTGTTCTGGGCCAATAAGATCAGGAAGGATAGGTTCAATTCATAAAGCAAAAATTTTTGCAAAAATCTTGTAATCTGTGTTAACTAAGGAGATGAGGCGATAATTTTTGCAAAGCGAGGGATCTTTATTATCCTTTGGGATTAAACAGATCAAAGCTTCTTGGAAAGTACCTTGCAAAGAACCAAGAGCGATGAAGTAATTAAACAGAAGGAGAAGATGTGGAAGGAGAAGTTTAGAAAAATGTTCATAAAATTCAACCGTAAACCCATCAGGTCCAGGAGTTTTACCACGGCGTAATACTGACATAGCATGAGTAAGTTCAGCTAGAGAGATATCAATTCCCAAGGAGTCAAAGTCAATGTTGTGTGAAGGAGGGGGAGTAATAGATTGGAAATAAGAGGATAAATCTGATTGGGTTAGCGATTCAGGAGAGTATAAATGTTTATAAAAGGAAACAAATTCGTTTAAAATGTCCTCGTCTTTAAAAAGTAGAGAGCCATTAGAGCTTTGCAACGATTCTATTTTAGTAATTTGCTAATAACTTCCCCATTCTATTTTGACCACCGTAATAGCGAGAACTACTTTTCAAAAGATAAGAGGAAGCGGCTTCTGTAGAAAGTCGGTTAAAAGTAAATTTGGCCTTAAGGAGATTCTGCAAAGAAGATTCAGTATTTGAGTGATAATAAGCATACTCCAATTGTTTAATTTTTGTGAGAAGTTGGGTAGTTTGTTTCTCAAGACCTTTTTTCTTACGTGAAACAAAATTGATTATAAAACCTCTGGCAGCAGCTTTAAAGGAATCCCAAACCAGCGCAGGGGTGGAGTCTGGAGTCGTATTAATAACAAAAAATTCAGAGGCAAAGGAACTGAATTGGTTGGAAAAATCAGGATCTGTAAGTAATGCATTATTAAAGCGCCATCTACCAGCACCCGGGACAAAAGGCAGCAAATCAAAATCAACCCAAACCGGAGCGTGATCCGATATTAAAATGGAGCCTATCTCGGATTGGATAGCGTGCTGAGTTAAGGATTTACTTAAGAATAGATAGTACATGTGGGATTGGGAGTGATGTGGGGGTGAGTAATAGCTGTATTCTCTAAGGTCTGGATGGCATAATCTCCAGATATCCACTAAAGATTTACAGCGTATGGTGGAAGTGAATTGTGAATGCATCATATTGTTTACAAATTTAACTGAGGAGTGTCTGTCTAATATGGGGTCATAGACTTGATTGCAATCACCACCAAAAATAGTATAATCATCATCAAATGTAAGTAATTTATCAGAAATTGAAGACCAGAATGTTTTATCTACAGAAACTGGACCATAAACATTAAAAATAACTAACGGTACTTTATCTATAAGTAATCTAATAATGACCCAACGACCCTCAGAATCAGATTCTTGATGAACAACATTAACATGGAACTTTTTATGGCAAAAAATTAACACACCATTTTTCTTACCAAGGGCCGGGGAAGAAAAAACATTACCAACCCAACATTTTTTAAGCTTAGAAGCTTCAGCATCGGACAAATGTGTCTCTTGGAGAAGAGCAATGTCAGTTTGTAACTTAGCTAAATGAGATAACACCCGTTGTCTTTTAATTGGGTTACCTAACCCTTTAATATTCCAAGTTGTAACTCTGAAGGTAACCAAATAAGAAGAACAGAAACTAACAATAAGCATACAGTGTCATATTCATATTCAAGATTGAGAAAAAAGGGGCAGAGGATAACAACAAGGAGAAGAAGAAAGAGAAAAAGAAGAAATAGAAAAAAGGCATTGAGAATCAGAAAGGAAATGAGAAGAAAACAGAGAACAAAGAAACAATACAAGTCGTACAAGAATATGTAGGATAAGAGAAGGAAACAGAGAACAAGGAGACAGTACAAGTCATACAATAATACATAAAGACAAAAATTACGAAACATATGACGACTGAAAAACATACCTATGACACAGAACGAAGGTGAGGGATGGCGGCACCAAAAAGGTGACGACGAGACCAGCAAGACTCCACCGAACTCCAGATGAATCAGGGAAAGAACAACAGAAGGATGAGACCACATGGAATCATTTGACGGGAATAAATTATACCTGTAAGAGAAGATAAAATATGAAGACAGAGGAGAGATAAATAGAAGGAATAATATAATTTAAAAAAAAACATCATAAAACAGGAAGCGAAGAAACAACAATCAAACGGAATAACACAGACAAGATACAATCAAACAAAACAGCTTAGGAGGTCAAGTCAAATAGGTCGTGAGGTGTCCATGGCCACAGCTCCTTGTTGACGAAGAAATTCTTGCAGGGCTTTTGGATCTTCATACGACGTAGTCTTATCTTTATAGGTGACCTTGAAAATACAGGGATGAATTAATCCAAATCTGGCATTAAGGGAGCGCAGTTGAGGTCGAAGATCCAAAAATTGTTTGTGACGATCCGCTGTAGCCTTGGCAACATCTTGAGAAAAATAGAGTTGGTGACCCTCCCAAAAACTTGTTTTTGGATTTAACTACAGACAAGACTTGCATAAGGTCTGTATATTGCAGGAAAAACATAATGACTCCACGAGGTTTCGTTGAAATCTTGGGACCCAGTCTGTGTGCTCTCTGGATATTAAGGGAAGAGATGGGAGACATTTCCAAAAGTTTGGGCACAAAAGTCTGAAAGAAAGATGTTGGATTATTTCCTTCAATATTTTCAGGAAGACCATAAATTCGGAGGTTGTTCCTATGATTTCGATTTTCCAAATCTTCGGTGTGTCTCTTGAGTAGAGAGATCTCAGATTCCAAAACAGAAATACGAGAGCAAGAGGTCTGGAGGGAGTCTGTCTTTTGTTCCACTACAATCACACGTGACTCCAACGAAGACCATTTATCGTCTAAAAGTTGTAGAGTTTTTTTAGTGTCTTCGATGAAGGGTTTCAGAGCGCGAATTTCCTCAAGAATGATATCCATGGTAGGCGAGGACGAACTCACTGGAGAAGGAGGATCTTTTTTCGTCCGCTTAGTAGAGATCGCAGGAAGTTTACTGGTAGGGTGCGCCTTCGGAATGGCGCCTGTCGGTAGATCAGGTTTGTGAGGAGAAGATTCCTCCATATCGTTGAGAGCGGAGTCAGAATCCGAGTGTACGGCAGATTTCGATGGATTAGATGAAGAGCTAAGTTTAAGGTTTTTCAGCCTTCCCATGGGGGGTTGATGATGAAATCAGAAAAACCACTTCTTTAGTAACAAAACTCCCCAAAGGTAAGTTGCACGACAGTAAGAGAAAACCAAAAACGCAGAGAGAGTTGTAGTTCAGTGCAGCAAGCAACTAACTACCACTTCACTAATTACCTGGTGGGAATCTAGAGAATGTGCAATTTCAGGTATGCAAAAGATAAAATGTGTGTCCGCAGTATAAATAAATTGAAAGGACCATTCACAATTAGGGTCAATAGTAATGGTAGCACTTCATGTTGTTCAAAACCAGGAGAAGTAATAAGGAAGCTGGCAGTAAGACATGCGGTGAATTCAAAACGAAGAGAGGAAACATAGTGGAGGAGTGGGAGGGTCACAAAATGGCTTCCATGTAATTCAAAGGGCTTCCGGGTCACAACAGCAGCCAGAAAAAATGAAGAGATAAAGCAAGAACATTTAAGTAAAAAGATGGCAGGCACAGAAAAAACGTTGCAGACACATGCAAAAATAGAGCATGTCTGGGCACAGCTGAAGCGAGCGTGGCATAGAAGAGCTGCAGTTGCGAAATGGCGGCCGCTGTGAGGGAGACAGTCACGATGAAACAAGTGCCGAACAGTAAGGCACAAGTCACATTCTTGATATGGAAATGTAGCGCGCTATCTCCCGAAGGCACAGATCTGCATTTAAAGCGTAGTTGAGGTCTCTATCCGCCACGAAACAACCGAAGACGGAGTTCTCCCGCGGAGCTCCGGGATCACGCCGCCATCTTAAACGGCACCGAAACCACGCCCCCCTGGTTCCACACTTCTTATTCTAACATCTATTTATTGGAATTTACACTGTGTTCTAGGAAGAATTTTCTCATTAATTTCTAATTTTCAAATAGAACCAACATCTTGGTGCAGTAAGTTTCAAATTTCAGTATTGTAAAGAGTGATCTCTGTCTCTTTTTAAGGTTATGAATGTACTTACAATTGATAATTTGAGTCTTGTAATGCATTGTATTCCCACGAACAGGCTTTCGGGTATACAGTTTAAGTGGAAATATATTTATGTACAAATGTCCATGAAATATCACCACATGTTCAGGCTTATGGTCTTTAAGGAGGGCTTGGTGGTACATTTGTGCATAAGCATATTGATACCTCTGGTATGGCATATGGTATCATGCGGATCGTGTGGATACTGTATGGTTTAGTTTTATACACTTATGCCTCTAGCACAAATAATGATTTTTGGCTGATAATTGTGTGCTTATTTCAATGCAAGGTTGCTAACATTGGGGGTAATGATGAGAGTAATATTACTGAATGCTTAAATTATTACATAGTTAGGTTCTGGTCATCCAGCAATACTCAGTCAAAATGTGTATTGTGTGAAGTTTAATAAATATGGTGGCTTTTAGATGTTTCTTCAAAAGTAGAAATCCAGATGTGCTGCAGTGAGTGCAGTCAATCACAAAATAAAATGGTACAATAACTAAGGAAACTCAGTAAGATTTAAGATGTCACAGACAAGGACTAAACAGGAGCTAAGTAAGTTAGAAGATTTTACAGTCTCCATCAATGGCAAATCATTTACTAAAACTTTATGATATTGAGTACGAAGATGCCAAGCAGAGATGGCGCCAAAATCAGCGCTCTCGTCAAATCTCATTCACAAAACATGACCCTCAAACCAATGTGATTTTTTTTTTTGGTGCTCATAACATTTTATTTGACACACATAGAAAAACACAGTGTTATTGCAATATGTTCTGTGCACAGCCCATCTTACAAGCCTACTGTAATATACAAGCAAGCATAACTAACATCAAAAACAACTAATGAAGTTAAATGAAAGTGAATGTTTTAACCAGATAATATTTTTTATTTGGGCTCTAGTTCTAAAGTCCTTGGGGCATATTAGCAAGAACGGCGTTAAAATTATCGCCGCTTTAGGGGCAGGAAACTGCCGCTAAAGCGGCGATAATGGGCTTGATAATATGCCCTTGAGAATACCAATAGAAGCCCATGTTCTGCTGTGATCCTGGGCTTCTATTGGTATTCTCAGGGGCATATTATCAAGCCCATTATCGCCGGTTTAGCGGCAGTTTCCTGCCACTAAAGCGGCGATAATTTTAACGCCGTTCTTGCTAATATGCCCCCTTCACTCTTAAAACAGCATGTATGCCAGAGTTTTTCTGTCTTTTATTAAAAAGCTCTTAGAAGGGTTGGCAACTTGTATACCTATTTGTTCAAATGGATATTACTTTTGTAACTCGAATACAATGGTCTTTGCCTTCACATTTTGCTTTTTCAACACACTGTTCAGCACGTAGTTTGCGAAAAAACGCCCTTACACGCGAGTGGAACTACACATCACGACATTACCTCATTATGTATAAGCCCTACTAAAATGTTAAACTTTCCTGAAAATGAGAAACGATTTTTAAACAATTCAATACGTGAGAAATTAATTATACCAGAATAATAACACACAATTTCCCTAAAATCTGTTTTGCCTCCAAAGTAATCAGAGGGTGAATTAATGGAGAATGGGCAATCACAATCACAATGTAGTAACTTCACAATTCAATAAAGATCCAATTGCCAGCTACATCTCCTATCACTTGTTAACTGCATGTTTGCCTTTGACTCTGTACAATGATCCGCTGTCTTTTTGGCTATGTTCGTGCTATACAAGCCAAAATATATACAAACAAATACCAGCTTTTATTTAAAAAAATATATGAAAAAGGATGTCTGCTTCTTTTGGATTTATTGATCCACTTGTTAAAATAAAGTGGGTGTGGGGATGAATTTTACTCTCATTGAATATATTAAAGCAAATATAATTTTATTCTTCTCACAAGAATAATTTTATTCTACTCACAAGATGTGTTATTACAGTTGTAATTGAACTACTTACAACAATTCATAGGCTGATTACATACTAGGGGTACAATCTCGAATCCAGCACAAACAGAAGTTTGCACTTGGATTGGTGTTCTTGTTCCTTCAATAATTATGTTATCTCTGCTGTTTTCCCCAGATATATTTCAGCATGAAAGCTATCAGTGGAAAAGGCCCAAAAAACGACAAAACAGGCAGAAATCAGTAATTGAAATATGAATTCCTCTTTCCATGTGAAAAACTTGTAATAGGAACTATTTACCAGTATGCTAAAAAAACTCACCCAAAACCTTCTGGCAAAGCATGTCACATGGTGCTGGTATGATTCTTAGTGTGGGGGCGGGGGCTGGGCAATAACGTCACCTGACTAAAGACATAGGGGATGTTTGAGAGTGTTTCTTTGAAAACACCACTAATGCTGATAGAAGAAAAGCAGTTGGAGGGCTTCGTTAGTGTTCGTTTTGTTTTATGTGGGTGCTGCAGCACTTCCCGCACCCTAGTTCCAGTACCACTGGCCTAGGCGATCACATTTAAATAGGGCACTTTACAGGAGGAGGACCTGCTTCAAAGTTTAAAAATATGTCTGTATCGAATGGCCCTATCTCTTCTGCACCCTGGTAAAAGCTGGTTTCCAAAACCATTTTATTCTAATTATGAAACTCCTTTACTCCTTTCATCCACCTGGATCAACAGGAATGGCTTCCAATTAGACCGATCCACCATCTCCATGGGAGCAAGGTAGGGTGGCACCCTTTTGCTACTCCTATTTCTTCTGGCTCTTGAGTCCTTGGTGATCAAGATACGAATGACTGCATATATCTCAGCCAATCATACAAAATAAAGCTCAGGCTCTATGCCGATGACATCTTAATGCTCCTATATAAGGTGGACAACTCTTTTCTGGCACTGATGACACTAATTGCTGACTTTGGCCATTTGACCACCAGCTGGCCGACTCCCACTGTCAATGGGTGGTTGGCATGATAGCCTAACTAGGGGTTTGGATTGGGAACAATCTTTTCACCACATCCCAAGAAAGTTTGGAGCTCTTGCTGACAACCACCACTATGGATTTTAGGAAATGGCCCCACCTCCGCCGGTCTCTTTGAAGA
Organism: Calotriton arnoldi; assembly: GCA_963921515.1. Classification (NCBI taxonomy): domain Eukaryota; kingdom Metazoa; phylum Chordata; class Amphibia; order Caudata; family Salamandridae; genus Calotriton; species Calotriton arnoldi. The sequence continues at coordinate 1,547,666 of CAWUFW010002331.1, read as the reverse complement.
CACATCCAGAGGATCAGAATTGGCACCCAGATTGAGCTACTTGTTCAGCATGATCCTTGTGGGCGTCCCAAGACACTCGTTACTGAAACTGACTAAAATAATCAAAGATTATGTTTGGAACGGACAGAGACCTCTCATCTGGCCCTCTAAGCTAGAATCCAGTCCTGTGACAGGAGGCCGCTGACTCCTGGATATGATCCTTTACTATAACGCCCCCTGCCTGGCATATCTAGCCTATTTCTTCTCACGAGACTTGAGTACGGATAGAACAGGGGTTTTTGGTGGGGGGTGGCAAGTCACTTCCTACCTCCTATATAATGCCCTTACTCTTGGTGAGTGCACTGCTAACCCACTATTACGGATGACCATGAAGATATGAGACCTAATGCATAAGCACCTTAATGTGCATGCTTACGTGCATGAAAAGGCCACCATCTAGGGTAACAAAGTGCTAGAACTGGCATCCGTGATGTGGTTCCTCCTAACATTTTGCCATCAGACCTTCTGTTTTTGCTGACTTCATTTTTGATAGCCTTAGGACCCACTTTAGCACTGCTAACCGGTGCTAAAGTTCCCCTAAAACATGGTAAAATTGCCTTATACCCAACTCGCATATTTACTGTACTTGAATGTCCCTAGTAAAGTGGCACTACCTGTGCCCAGGGCCTGTAAATTACTAGTAGTGGGCCTGCAGCACTGAATGTGCCACCCACTTAAGCAGCCCTTTCAACTTGTCTCAGGTCTGCCATTTCAGAGCTTGTGTGTGCAGTTAAAACTGTCATTTTGACTTGGCAAAGTAAACCTTTTTTCCAGACCCAAACCTTCCATGTTAATACATATAAATCACCCTAGGGTAGGCCCTGAGCAGCCAGAGGGCAGAGTGCAATGTATTTAAAAAGCAGTACACATACCTTTAAGTTTTACATGTGCTGGTAGTGAAAAACTCTTAAATTCATTTTTCACTACTGCAAGGCCTATGTCTTCCATGGGATAACATTGAAGTTGCCTTATTATATTTTATAAGTGTAATTTCCAAATGGGAATAGATGACCAATTCATGTTTGGTGTCCTTGAAATTGGATTTCAAAATCCTAACTTATGGTGCAGTTGGATTTTAAATGACAGTTTTGAAAGTGCCATTTGTGGAAAGTTGGCATTTTCTTTGTAGGAGAGTAGGATCTGCTTCACATGGGTACCCCCACTTTTTGCTGATGCTTCACTGTTTTTCGACATTAGTCTGGCTGGGGCCCTGCTAATCAGAACCCCAGCCTAGCTGCTTCCTCTCTAAAATGGTTTCCATGTGCCTTAGGCACATCACTGATGGGAATCTGGAGTGCCCTTATAAGTCCCTAGTATATGGTATACTATGTACCAAGGGCATAGGTACCTCAGAGGCCTGCCAGGGGCTGCAGCATGTATTATGCCACCCCTGGAAGGCCATCCAAACTGACACCACAGGTCTGCTACTGCAGCCTGGGTAAGGTGGTGCATGCACCCCTTACTGTGATATAGGTTACCTATATCACTAAATACATACACACATATAAACCTATAAGTCACTCCTAAGGCAGGCCTTATCAATCCTAAAGGCAGAGTGCATGGTTCCTATGTGAGAGGGTGCCCCTGCATGAGCAGGGCCCCTCTGCAGCGTTCGGAGACCCTTCTCTGATGCTGTTTGTAGTGCAGCCTGACCATATACTCTTAAGCGCATTATAACCTCGCGTTAAATGCTAACTTTGGAATGGCTGCACCTAAACATGTCGTGTTTGGTGTCAAACATCTTGGAATACTACCCCCCGCCAATTCTGGTGGCGGGGGTAGCATTCCACCCTTCTAGAGGGAAAGACATGTTAACTCTGGCTAGCCCGGTAACTTCTTTCCAAAGCCCTGGCATCACAAAATGGATTCTGCTGCCACAGACACGAGTCTGGCCTCCTGCTGCTGGACGAAACTCCGGCAGGGGAGGCCTGGACAATAGGTTTCCTGTCCCAGGGAGGTGTGACCACCTCCCCAGACAGGATAATGTGTATTGGGGCTGGGCGGGAGCACTTTCGGGTGCTTTGAAGTCCTGCACTGGGGGCACATTTGGTGTCCCTGTGCATACTCCAGTTCAAACCGGATCAGGGGCTTGCAGCCCCTGCTTTGGCGTGAACTGGACAAAGGGAAAGGGGTGTAGCCACCCTCTGCCCTGACCCACCCATAGGTGGGGCCACAGAGTAGTCCAACCCCTATCCTTAGTATAAGTATAGGAGCCCAGTCCTTAGGACTTTAGATTATCCCTGGACGAAACTCTGAAACTGAATCCTGGACCTTCGACGCTCTACTCACGATTAGAGGACAGAAGAATCTCCCTTGGGGTCAAGGAGTGACTCCCCTGCTTGGCAGGCACCAAAGAAGCATCTGTCCGGTTCGCATTTCTGAAGCTCCCGTCGGACGCCGAAGTCATCGCATCACCAGAGGTGGATTCTCAGACTTCCTCGAGGCTACCCTGAGTCCCCAGCAAAGCTGAGGCCCGTGGCTATCGTGGGTGACTTGAGACCGTGACCCCTGGACACCGAGCACATTTGCAAGTGCATCCTCTTCTGGGCCTCCCCCAAAGTCATGCTTTGGGCTCCGAGTAGCCCTAGCCTCCAGCACCAACTGCACCGAAGATCACTGGCCTCCACTCCACGAGTGTCCTGTGAGCCAGATCCACGTGCGGCGTCTCGAGGCTCCTTCGCGGTTGCTAGCCTGTTGGCTAGTAGCCCTTAACGAAGGCCAATCTTTTTCTAACTTGGCATCCTGGTTGCTCCAGGCCTGCCCTCACTTACTCTCGCTGGGTGAGTTCCCTAGACCTTGCTGTTCTGCACCATCGACGATCTTCCTCTGCGTCGAGACTTGCCGTTGCTAAGGCTTGTTGGGTCCAATCCGGTCGCCGACACCTCAGCACTCGACAGACATCGTGTACCAGCCCGAATCCTGGTTGCCGACAACGCCTCCTGGACCTCATGGCTGAAGAGTCAAGACGACCGTCAATGCACCTGAAGCACTCGACATCGGTGGGCATCTGTCCATCGCCTTCCTGGTCACTGGCTAGTGACCCAGACTCTGTCCCCTCTGCTTTCAGGTTCTTCAGAACTCCGATCCACTCTTGGATCCACCCGGACACTTTTCACTTGGTCGCCAGCAGCACTTTGCAGCAGATCGCCATTCAAATCGACGACGAAACCCGACCCCGAAAGGCACCTATGCACCCGGCTTCCTGGGTGAGGTAACACGAGTACTCCGGTGCTCCCGTGGGTAGAGACTCTTCAAAGTCCTAGATCTCAAAGGGTTTGGTTCAAGTCCTCTTTTAAGTGTCCCTTTTCTCTAATTTCCCGATCACGACTTTCTCCATAGAAGTCAACGGCGTATCGCGGTTGTGTATTTACACTGCACGCGTCTCCCGTGGGTCCCCTGTGTCACTACCTTGGGTGGTTCCTTGTGGTCCAAGCACTTCTAGAGGCTCTAGGCCTAGTGTCTAGTTCAGTCGTGGTTCTTATACCACTTTATTGGTATATGGTTTGGTACGCCCCTAGGGCCCAAACGTGTATTTGTGCTATTACTGTGTTTAAATAACTTCTAACTTATGTACTTCGAACTCTAGCCTCATAAAGAGACTAGAGGGGTGTGTTTAGCAATAAATACATATATTTTGAATATAAACCTGTTGTGGTGCTCTTTCATTTGGTCACTCAAGAGATTATAGACTGGTAAAACAAGCTGCTTTACATTCCTTCAAGACTTAGCCTGAAGGCTGCTCTCCATAGCTACCACTAGGATAGCTTTCAATAAGGTTGTCTTTAACCTATCTCCAATAAGGGGTTGTTTGGACTGGTGCAAGGTGCCCACTATAATTAGTGGACAGCATATGCCAGGCCAACATCTCACATTGGTGTGCAGCGTGTGGGATTCCAGCTTGCTATTGTTTTACCAGATAATCTCAATTGAATTGATCAACTGAAAACCACTAAAGGTACCTAAGGTACATATAATTTAAGCTTAGAATACAGTAAGTTCTACTGAACTTAGAGTTGTGTGTTAAGGGATAGCACAACCCTTTCTACAACTCAAGAGAGTTTAGTAGGCCACACTAGAGTAGGTAGTGCATACACCACACTAGTAATGTCTTTAAGGGTAGGATCTAAAGAATCATTGCAGGAAGCCATTGAGCTTCCACCCTCCAAGTATGATACACTCCCATTCTTGGAATTGAGAGCTTTATGCAACTTGAGAAAAATAAGGACAGGCCAAAGCCCCACCACCCAACACCTCAAGGAGTTGTTGGTGGCTTATGACCTTAGTAAGCCCTTGGGGACTGAATGGGTAGGAGCTGAGGGTGGGGCAGAAGATGAGGATGGGACCAGGGGTACCATTACCCCCAGCCCCCCCTCTGAAACTGGCCAGGAGGGCGACAATGGCCCTGACCTGGATAATCCAATCCCTCCTGAGGAAGATGAAGAGGATGATCAGGATGATGCCCTCTTTGTCCCCCCAGGAAGGATTATGAGTGTGCCCAGAAGGTCTAGGTCTCCTTCTCAGGAGTCTAACCACTCTGGCACCTCAATAGGGAGCTCTGTCTCATCTCATAGGAGGGAATCCTCACATGAGAGAAGAAAGAGGCTGGTTCAATATGAGGAAGCTCAGCTTGAAATCAAAAAGAAGCAACTGGCTATAGACAGGAGTCCCTAGATCTCTTTAGAGAGAGAAGAAAGTTGGGACTAGAGTCCCATGGTGGCAGCCATGTCCCTAGAGATAGGGAAAGGTCCTATGACCATAGGAACCTGAGCAAGATTGTCCCTCCCTATCAGAATGGGGATGACATCCACAAGTGGATAACTGCTCTAGAGAGGGCCTGTAAGGTACAGAAGGTCCCTCAGGAGCAGTGGGCAGCAATCTTGTGGCTCTCCTTTGCTGACAAAGGTAGAGATAAGCTCCTCACTGTTAGAGAGGAGGATGCTGATAATTACAAGGTCTTGAAGAGTGCTCTTATTGATGGGTTTGGCCTAACCACTGAACAGTACAGGTTGAAGTTCAGAGATACCCAAAAAGCACAGACTCAAGACTGGGTAGACTATGTGGATTGTTCTGCCAAGGCTCTGGAAGGCTGGTTGATGGGCAGTAAGGTGTGTGACTTCTCAGGATTGTACAATCTGATAATGAGGGAGCAGATTCTTAATAGCTGTCAAAATCAGCTGTTGCATCAATACCTGGTAGACTCTGATCTGACCTCTCCCCAAGAATTGGGAAAGAAGGCAGACAAATGGGTCAGAACCAGGGTGAAGCAGAAGGTACAGAACCAAGGTGGGGAAACCAAGAAGCAAGATGCTAAGAACTCTGAAAAGGGTGGGGAGAAGGGTAAAGATCAAAAGTCTTCATCAGGCCCCCAAAAATCTTCTTCTGGTGGGGATTCACAGTCTACCAAAGGGAAAGGACAAAGAAAACCATGGTGCAAGGTCTGTAAGCAAAAGACCCACTGGACCAGTGATTGCACCAAGTCCAAAGACTCCAGTCCAGCACCCACCAATGCCCCTAAGGCACCTGTTCCCCCTAGTACAGTTGGTGGGAGTGCTCCAGCCAAGGGTTTAGTAGGGTTCACCCTGGGTACTGAGTTGGGCTCTGACCTAGTCAGAGAACTGACTCAGGCTGTGTTAGTCTGTGATGGAGGCATGGATGCGACCTCCACTGTGAGCCCCAGTAATCTGGGCAAGTACAGACAACAGCCTTTAATCAATGGACGTGAGGCTTTGGCATTTAGGGACACAGGGGCAAGTGTCACAATGGTGACACAAGACCTTGTGAATCCTGGGCAAGTTATACTTGGTGAGATGTACCAAGTGACCAATGCTAGCAATGTCAGAACAGACCATACTCTGGCAGTTGTTAACTTCTCCTGGGGAGGGGTAACTGGCCTTAAGAAGGTTGTGGTGAGTGCAAACCTACCAGTCGAATGCTTGCTTGGCAATGACTTAGAGACTTCTGCTTGGGCAAAAGTGGAGCTCAGGACCCATGCAGAAATGCTGGGGATCCCTGCAGATGTGTTTGCTGTGACCAGGTCACAAGCCAAAATGTCTAGCACTGAACAGGCCTTGGATTCTGGAAGAATGGACCAAGTGCCTTCCAAGAGGAGGAGTAGTAGGGTTAAGGCAGTGCCTTCCCCTTGGCTCAGGAGGAAGATCAGTCCCTTGAGGGGGATGATCTCATCCCTGAAGAAGGAACTGTCCCAGAGGAACTTGAACCTGACCAGGTTGAGTTCTTGGGGACAGGGGGACCTTCTAGGGCAGATCTGAGCCAGGAGCAGCAGAGCTGCCCCTCCCTTGAACCCCTCAGACAGCAAGCTGCTGCTGAGGCTGCTGGGAAAGCTAGTGGTCCCCATACAGTGTATTGGGATGATGGACTCCTGTACTCAGAGAGTAGAGACCCCAAGCCTGGTGCTACCAGGAGGTTGGTTATACCTCTGAAGTTCAGGGGCTTCCTATTGACCCTAGCCCATGATATTCCCTTAGCAGGTCACCTGGGCCAGAACAAGACTTGGGACAGAATTGTCCCTCACTTTCACTGGCCCCACATGTCTGAAGACAGCAAGGAGTTTTGTCGCTCCTGTGTAACCTGCCAAGCCAGTGGCAAGGCAGGTGGCACTACAAAGGCCCCCCTGATACCACTACCTGTGGTGGGGGTGCCCTTTGAAAGGGTAGGGATTGACATTGTTGGTCCCATGGATCCCCAAACAGCCTCCTGGCACAGGTTTATCGTGGTGGTAGTGGATCATGCCACCAGGTACCCAGAAGCTATTCCCCTCAGGACCACTACAGCACCTGTGGTGGCAAGGGCCCTCCTGGGAATTTTCTCAAGAGTGGGCTTTCTTAAGGAGGTAGTATCAGACAGGGGTGCTAACTTCATGTCTGGGTACTTAAAAGCAATGTGGAAGGAGTGTGGAGTGACTTATAAGTTCACCACACCCTATCACCCACAATGCAATGGTTTAGTTGAGAGATTCAACAAAACCTTGAAGGGCATGATTAAAGGGCTCCCAGAAAAGCTTAGGCGTAGATGGGACATACTCTTGCCCTGCCTTTTATTCGCATATAGGGAGGTGCCTCAGAAGGGGGTTGGTTACAGCCCTTTTGAACTTCTGTTTGGCCACCCTGTGAGGGGTCCACTGTGCTTGGTGAAGGAAGGATGGGAGTTACCTCTCAAGCCCCCAAAGCAAGATATAGTGGACTATGTACTTGGTCTCCGCTCCAGGATGGCTGAGTATATGAAAAAGGCAACCAAAAACCTTGAGGCTAGCCAGGAACTTCAAAAGGCCTGGCATGACCAAAAGGCTGTTCTGACTGTTTACCAGCCAGGACAGAAGGTGTGGGTGTTGGAGCCAGTGGCCCCAGCAGCTCTCCAAGACAAATGGAGTGGACCCCACACTATTGTTGAGCAGAAGGGTGAGGTTACCTACTTAGTAGACCTAGGAACACCCAGGAGTCCCCACAGGGTTCTCCATGTCAACAGGTTAAAACCATATGTGGACAGGGCAGACATGGGCTTGCTCATGGCTACTGATGAAGGGCAGGAGGAAGAGAGTGACCCACTCCCTGACCTGCTCTCACAGAACCCTGACGATGGGTCAGTAGATGGTGTAGCCTTGGCAGGCAGCCTCACTACCCAGCAACAAACTGATTGTAGGCAAGTTCTCAATCAGTTTAGACATATGTTTTCACTGACACCCAGTCAGACCACCTGGTGCACTCATGAAGTGGACACTGGGGACAGTCTGCCTATTAAAAATAAGATTTATAGGCAACCTGACCATGTCAGGGACTGTATCAGGACTGAAGTCCAGAAAATGTTGGAATTGGGAGTTATTGAACCCTCAGATAGCCCTTGTGCTAGTCCAGTGGTCCTTGTGCCAAAACCTCACACCAGTGGTGGAAAAAGAGAGATGAGGTTTTGTGTGGACTACAGGGGTCTCAATGCAGTCACTAGGACTGATGCCCATCCAATACCAAGGGCAGATGAGCTCATAGATACTTTGGCCTCAGCCAAATATCTCAGCACATTTGACTTGACAGCTGGCTACTGGCAGATCAGACTAGCTGATACTGCAAAGCCCAAAACAGCATTCTCAACCCCTAGTGGGCATTATCAATTTGTGGTAATGCCCTTTGGTCTTAAGAATGCACCTGCCACTTTCCAGAGGTTGGTGAATACAGTTCTCACAGGTCTGGAAGCCTATAGTGCAGCATATCTAGATGATATTGCTGTCTTTAGCTCCACCTGGGAGGATCACCTGGTCCACCTCAGGAATGTTTTACAGGCCCTGCAAAGGTAGGCCTGACTATCAAGGCCACTAAGTGCCAGATAGGGCAGAGTCAGGTTGTGTACCTGGGCCACCTTGTGGGTGGAGGCCAGGTTCAACCTTTGCAGAGCAAGATCCAGACTATCATGGACTGGACTGCTCCCACTACCCAGACTCAGGTGAGAGCCTTCTTAGGCCTGACTGGGTACTATAGGAGATTTGTCAAGGGGTATGGATCAATAGTGACACCCCTGAATGACTTAACTTCTAAGAAAATGCCCAAAAGGTTCAGTGGACAGTTAGCTGTCAAAAGGCATTTGATGACCTGAAGCAGGCCATGTGCACTGCTCCCATTCTACAGAGTCCTGATTACTCCAAGAAGTTCATTGTTCAAACTGATGCATCTGAATTGGGGGTAGGGGCTGTACTGTCACAATTGAATGAAGAAGGTCAGGATCAGCCAGTAGCTTTCATTAGCAGAAGGCTGACCCCTAGAGAGAAACGTTGGTCAGCCATAGAGAGGGAGGCCTTTGCTGTGGTCTGGGCTCTGAAGAAGTTGAGGCCATACTTGTTTGGTACACACTTCCTGGTTCAGACAGACCATAAGCCCCTCTTATGGCTAAAACAAATGAAGGGTGAAAACCCCAAACTGCTTAGGTGGTCCATTTCCCTACAGCGGTTGGACTTTACAGTGGAACATAGACCTGGGAGTAACCATGCCAATGCAGATGGACTCTCTAGGTACTTCCACTTAGAACATGAAGACTTAACTGGGCAAGGTTAGTTTAATGTCCCTACGTTTGGGGGGGGGGTTGTGTAGGAGAGTAGGATCTGCTTCACCTGGGTACCCCCACTTTTTGCTGATGCTTCACTGTTTTTCGACATTAGTCTGGCTGGGGCCCTGCTAATCAGAACCCCAGCCTAGCTGCTTCCTCTCTAAAATGGTTTCCATGTGCCTTAGGCACATCACTGATGGGAATCTGGAGTGCCCTTATAAGTCCCTAGTATATGGTATACTATGTACCAAGGGCATAGGTACCTCAGAGGCCTGCCAGGGGCTGCAGCTTGTATTATGCCACCCCTGGAAGGCCATCCAAACTGACACCACAGGTCTGCTACTGCAGCCTGGGTAAGGTGGTGCATGCACCCCTTACTGTGATATAGGTTACCTATATCACTAAATACATACACACATATAAACCTATAAGTCACTCCTAAGGCAGGCCTTATCAATCCTAAAGGCAGAGTGCATGGTTCCTATGTGAGAGGGTGCCCCTGCATGAGCAGGGCCCCTCTGCAGCATTCGGAGACCCTTCTCTGATGCTGTTTGTAGTGCAGCCTGACCATATACTCTTAAGCGCATTATAACCTCGCGTTAAATGCTAACTTTGGAATGGCTGCACCTAAACATGTCGTGTTTGGTGTCAAACATCTTGGAATACTACCCCCCGCCAATTATGGTGGCGGGGGTAGCATTACACCCTTCTAGAGGGAAAGACATGATAACTCTGGCTAGCCCGGTAACTTCTTTCCAAAGCCCTGGCATCACAAAATGGATGCTGCTGCCACAGACACAAGTCTGGCCTCCTGCTGCTGGACGAAACTCCGGCAGGGGAGGCCTGGACAATAGGTTTCCTGTCCCAGGGAGGTGTGACCACCTCCCCAGACAGGATAATGTGTATTGGGGCTGGGCGGGAGCACTTTCGGGTGCTTTGAAGTCCTGCACTGGGGGCACATTTGGTGTCCCTGTGCATACCCCAGTTCAAACCAGATCAGGGGCTTGCAGCCCCTGCTTTGGCGCGAACTGGACAAAGGGAAAGGGGTGTAGCCACCCCTCTGCCCTGACCCACCCATAGGTGGGGCCACAGAGTAGTCCAACCCCTATCCTTAGTATAAGTATAGGAGCCCAGTCCTTAGGACTTTAGATTATCCCTGGACGAAACTCTGAAACTGAATCCTGGACCTTCGACGCTCTACTCACAATTAGAGGACAGAAGAATCTCCCTTGGGGTCAAGGAGTGACTCCCCTGCTTGGCAGGCACCAAAGAAGCATCTGTCCGGTTCGCATTTCTGAAGCTCCCGTCGGACGCCGAAGTCATCGCATCACCAGAGGTGGATTCTCAGACTTCCCCGAGGCTACCCTGAGTCCCCAGCAAAGCTGAGGCCCGTGGCTATCGTGGGTGACTTGAGACCGTGACCCCTGGACACCGAGCACATTTGCAAGTGCATCCTCTTCTGGGCCTCCCCCAAAGTCGTGCTTTGGGCTCCGAGTAGCCCTAGCCTCCAGCACCAACTGCACCAAAGATCACTGGCCTCCACTCCACGAGTGTCCTGTGAGCCAGATCCACATGCGGCATCTTGAGGCTCCTTTGTGGTCGCTAGCCTGTTGGCTAGTAGCCCTTAACGAAGGCCAATCTTTTTCTAACTTGGCATCCTGGTTTCTCCAGGCCTGCCCTCACTTACCCTCACTGGGTGAGTTCTCCAGACCTTGCTGGTCTGCACCATCGACGATCTTCCTCTGCGTCGAGACTTGCCGTTGCCAAGGCTTGTTGGGTCCAATCCGGTCGCCGACACCTCAGCACTCGATAGACATCGTGTACCAGCCCGAATCCTGCTCCTGGTCGCCGACAACACCTCCTGGACCTTGTGGCTGAAGAGTCAAGACAACCGTCAACGCACCTGAAGCACTCGACATCGGTGGGCATCTGTCCATCGCCTTCCTGGTCACTGGCTAGTGACCCAGACTCTGTCCCCTCTGCTTTCAGGTTCTTCAGAACTCCGATCCACTCTTGGATCCACCCGGACACTTTTCACTTGGTCGCCAGCAGCACTTTGCAGCAGATCGCCATTCAAATCGACGACGAAACCCGACCCCGAAAGGCACCTATGCACCCGGCTTCCCTGGGTGAGGTAACACGAGTACTCCGGTGCTCCCGTGGGTAGAGACTCTTCAAAGTCCTAGATATCAAAGGGTTTGGTTCAAGTCTTCTTTTAAGTGTCCCTTTTCTCTAATTTCCCGATCACGACTTTCTCCATAGAAGTCAACGGCGTATCGCGGTTGTGTATTTACACTGCACGCGTCTCCCGTGGGTCCCCTGTGTCACTACCTTGGGTGGTTCCTTGTGGTCCAAGCACTTCTAGAGGCTCTAGGCCTAGTGTCTAGTTCAGTCGTGGTTCTTATACCACTTTATTGGTATATGGTTTGGTACGCCCCTAGGGCCCAAACGTGTATTTGTGCTATTACTGTGTTTAAATAACTTCTAACTTATGTACTTCGAACTCTAGCCTCATAAAGAGACTAGAGGGGTGTGTTTAGCAATAAATACATATATTTTGAATATATACCTGGTGTGGTGCTCTTTGATTTGGTCACTCAAGAGATTATAGACTGGTAAAACAAGCTGCTTTACATTCCTTCAAGACTTAGCCTGAAGGCTGCTCTCCATAGCTACCACTAGGATAGCTTTCAATAAGGTTGTCTTTAACCTATCTCCAATAAGGGGTTGTTTGGACTGGTGCAAGGTGCCCACTATAATTAGTGGACAGCATATGCCAGGCCAACATCTCACATTCTTGTTTTGCCATTTGGTGCCTGCACCCTGTCTCTGGGTCACATGGCTGGGGGTAGCTGACAGTTGGGCTTTGTGTAGTTCTCCTAGACAGCTACACACATTGGGGAGCTTAGGTGTTACTGAATGGGCCATCACTAGCAGGATGGGTAGGAGGAGCTGGGCCCAGCCCCACTTACACTTGAAGAGGCTGTGTCCGGCCTCCACACAAAAGGCTACATACCCTGTGTAGTTAGTGTGGATCAGGGCCAGGAAGGCAGGGCATCTGTGCACTTCAAAAGCATCCCTATAGAAGCTTCTCCCCACTTCAAAGGCCAAACTATGTATAAATACTGGACCTCAGACACCAACTCTTCAGCACAGTTCTGCACATGTGGATACTCTAACAGGAAGAAGGACTGATGTGCTGCTAATAGGACTGCCACTCTGCTGGACTGCTGCTCTAAAGAAACTGCTGCCCTGCTGTGCTGACCTGCTGCCTGCCGCCCTCTTGCCTGGGAAAAAAGAACCAGACCTGCAACTTCATCTTGAACCCAGGAGCCTGAGTGACTCCAAGGGATAGTCTGCAGGGCTCCTGATCTGAGCCTCAGGGACATAAAAGGCTCCCCAAACAACTCCTGGACCCAGCTGCAGTGGGTTTCTGACACCAAGAGGTGCCTCTCAGGTCCTGACCACTTGATGTGGATCAAGGGTCCTGAAATCAAGCTTTTGGGCACCTCAGAACCACGGGCGTGCCCCTTTGCACTGAGACCGTGCCTCCCGCACCGAAAATCAGTGCAAAGCACCACCAGCCCGTCTCTTCGCAGCATCAACTACTCACTGGGGACAGCCAAAGCAAAGCTCCAGCCCTCCCGTCAGTAACACCGGGCCTGCTCTTTGTGCCACGCTGACAGCATCCCGCAACATTGCTTCTTGCTGCCCTCTCCAACGTGAACTGGACTCTTGGCACAAAACTTGAGAAGCTGAAACTTCAGCTGGACCAATCTGGGACTGTATCAGGCCTGCGCTCCATCGCAGTTGGCCTAAACTTTTGACTTTGACCCAGTCTAGTGCTACTAGATAGCCACGGTAGGCACGTTGTGTTTTTAGGCACTATTTTACACTTTATTCTTCAAAAAGTCATATCTCAGGTTGGATTTTTGTCGTTTTGGTCTTGTTTTATTTAATAGATTCTGTTCTATTTTTCCAACTCAGTTTGGGATCTTTTTTGTGTGGTGTTTACACTGTTTGAAGTGTTGCACAAATACTTTACACATTGCCTCTAAGTTAAGCCTGGTTGCTCTCTGTCAAGCTACCAGGGTGTGGAGCACAGGTTACTTTGGGGTTTGCTTGTGCCTTACCCTAGTGAGCACTGTGGTTGCTGCTTGACCAGGACTCACACCCCAGTCAACCAGTAACCCAATTTCTTACACAACGCATTACAAATTGGGAGACCAACCACTGGAAGATGTGGCCTAATAAAGGCAATTTTAAAGTCAACCTACTGCTTCAGAATGGGGCTTTCAACTCATTTTCTTCCCTACGAGAGGAACCCCCCCTCGAAGCCAGACAACAATGGCTATATTTGCAGCTGTTCCATTGTGTGTCTAGAAACCTACAGCCACTGTCAGACTCCCTCCTCAGATCTGTTATCTATGACTACTTGCACCATTGGAGCTCCTACACAGGGGTTGTATCAGGATTCTACAACACGTTACTCGAGGAACATGACTCATGACCACTCAAGTCATTACGGAGTGACAAATGGTGAGGTAGGCTGGCAATAGGGAACCTAGAAGATGATTGTGATGAACTCCTGGATACCCGTGAGAGGGGGCTTTGGGAAGCAAGGCTAAAACTGAGATTTTTCAAACTTCTACAGGACTGGCACACAGACTACAATGGGCTAGTGTAGACCCCAACTCTGCTTGTTAGCGATGGGCACACCCCCATGGGGACATCGTCACCTTGTTTACCCCTGGAATTCTTTCCAGGCGTACTGGACCCAAGCAATATATACACCAAGAACGCATCCATTGCTTTGAACCTGTACCTCCCCCTGGAGCTCATCTTCCTCCATGACATGCTGGACCTACCGCAGATCACTGTCACACTAAATGCTGGATAGACACAGAACTTTTGATGGTCACAATTTCCATTCTGAGATGATAGAATCTACGGTTGCCACTAACGTGCATGGACCAGATGTGCGATATAGCAGTTGCTGCCTCTCATGAACAGATCATCTACTGTCTACAGGACCAACTGGACATCTTCAAAGACATATGGTCCCCCATTCTTCAAGGCTACCCTTGATATTTGGATGTTTTTACTACCCCTACACCTCTCCCCTTTTCCCTGAAAGCACTGTTTTGGCCCACTGTAGCACCACCCCTGTACCCCACGGAAGAAGTTTTCACCTTACATGTCAGACTGTTTGATGTATTTCATGTAACAATGTTTCCTTTTCTGCGCTCATTGACTGTACGGCTTGCATGAACCTGGCTTAGGACTTACCACACTGGCGGCATATTTACAAGCCCCTATCACCACAGAAGCTTTAATTTTTTTCATGCTCCAGTGGTGTAGCGCCATTTTCAATATTTACAAGATGATGCTAAGCCACTTAGCGTGGCTTAACGATGCCTTGTAAATATGCCCCTTTATGCCACAGTCTTCTGCGGCAAAGGGGCATGCAATGGGTGTTGCTGTGGGCAGTCCACAGCAACACCCATTGCTTTTTTTTGCTGCCCCAGATTTACAAGGAGGAGTAAACATGTGGCAGTGCCAAAAACTAACGCCATGCAACAGCAGGCGTTAGAATGCTGCATGAGGAGAAATGCTTTAATTCCTCCTCGTTTTTGCTTTTTCTATGTGTGCGGCATTCTGCAGCACACATAGAAAGAGGAAAAAGCCAATAATTATTGTTTATTTGCAGGAAGCTGTGCCTTCCTGCACATAAACAATCATTAACTAATGACAATTTGCTGCTTCTATGTGTGCTGCAGAATGGAATGCAACAAACATAGAAGTAACAAATAGCCATTATGGATTGTTTATGTGCAGGAAGGGACACCTTCCTGCACATAAACAATAATTCCCTGGAAAGCAGGCATGCAAGGGTGCCTGTGTTGGCGCTAGGCAGCTAATTTTAGCACCAGCTCTAGGGAAAAAAACAGGGGTGCACCGTCTTGTAGTTAATATGGTACATCCCTGTGTTTTAAAAATGTCAGAGCGCGGCCTGCCATATTTTTCTAGTAAATATGCCCTTAGATCATTTGTTGTACTCTCTACATGTGTTCCTCCTGCCCTATTGGACCCTGTGTGCCTCATTTATAAGGAATTAGCATAGGAAAGCGTCACAAGTCTTCTTGTTGCGCTGCCCTAGGCCAATGTGAAAGGGCAGGAATGCACCAGATTTATGAAATACAGTGCATTCCTGTCCTTTCCCCTGCCCAGGTGCATAATTTGCTGCCTAGCACTAACATAGAAAAGAAAAAAAAAAAAGAAAAGCTAGCAACAAAGTCTCAACCGGATTTAATGGAAATTAATATATATGTATGTACAAAACATTACAGAAAGAAAACAAGAAAGAGGGGAGACTCCAAGTAGTTTGTTGAATGTGCTCATGGCATCATATATTTAAAACACATTTTATACATGACAGTTATATCAGCACTGTTAGCATAATTGCAGAGGCAACCCAAAGGAACTTGGTGCACGTTGTGCTCGTGACAAAAAGTGACGGCGCAAGTGACAAGTGAGGAACACAGCGATAAGCGCAAAGTGATAAAGTGATCTAGAATATATACAAAATAATTGGTTCAACACAATGATTTTAAGATAATTTAAGCAAGGTTTAGAACAATTCTGTGAACCAAAGATGAATGTGCGCCATAAATTGCACTGGTAAAATCGGTTGACGGCGTTTCGATCCTAGTCAATCAGGATCATCATCAGGACCGGGTAGCCAAGATTGTAAGTGCTGTATAGAGAAGGAAAGGAGAGGGTCAGGGCGGCTGGGGGCCGGGGGCACACTGAAAAAGGAGAATGGGAGAAGGGAAATTGGAAGTAGGGGCAAAGTTGCCTACCTGAAGCACACGGGGGAAGGGATCCAAGAATAGATCAAACAAAGGAGGTCCTATTGTGTGAAGCAGCGTGGAAAAACGTCTGCGAATAGTCACAGGACCGGAATTATTACTCTGAGGAAAAGGGAAAGAACAAAACCGGGGTAAAACAAGTTGCCGTGCTCATACGCACGCGTAGTAGGGGCTGAGGCAGCAATGCTGTAATGGTTAACTCACCTACTGGTAACTCGATAAGGGTAAAATAGGCGAGGTGCAGGGTCGGAGCCCTGATCCACTGCAACAACGACGGGTGTTGATTCCTAGGGAGATAGAGGGCATCTGAACATAAGTGCCGGCAATTGGAAAGGAAAGTAAGGTATCGGGGGCTCTGGTGTAACCACGGCTTACCTAGAGGTTTCAGGGGGCGATGTTGAGTGAATCTGTGAGGCTGACGAGTATCCCTGGGCCGCCACGAGCGTGTGCGGTGTCCTCCGGTGTCTCATGGGAGGGAAATGGATGGATTAGTTAAATATGTCTACCATATCCAGCGGAGCGCGTCAGAGGATCGCATGACCACCTGCGGATAGGTTACGGAGGGGGGTGGGAGGGGCGTAGTTAAGGACGCTAGTCTGTCCACTGACGGGCGTCAAAAGGAAAGTAAAGAGCTACTCTACGAGAGGCCCTATGGGGCGCACATGAGAGTGTGGTGAAGTAATAATCAGTCAATAATAACAGTAAGGGATGTAGCAAGAAAGAATGATTGTAACATTAATATAGTTCTGACAAAATTGGTGAATTTAGAGTCAATCTGGTAGTGACAGTAAGAAAAACAGACTGGTAACAATTGACGATCAGCATAAACAGTTCAATAGCATATAATAACGTCAATAATTACTAATGGTTGTGTCGACAGTCTACAATTACAAAATAAGATTAAATAGATGAAAATTACAATAATGAAAAAGACATGGATGTAACATTGATAAAATTAAAGCAAAAAAGGGAGGTGAATTCAGAGTACACCGGGCTATGACAAGTTGTGAGCAGGTAGGTAACAATTTACATCCGGCGCAGACATTTCACACGCATACAATTCACACGCATATAATGGCGTGAATGGTTACAGCGATTGGAAACCAGTAATGGGCAAGAAGAAGTCTGAGTATAGTGTGACTGGCGCGTTAACAAGGCAGACAGTGTACATGAGAAATTGTTGTATAGAAGGAGATTAGCAAAAAACAACTGGTACAAAGGGGAACGAGGATCACACCTGGATGGTGCTATTCCACTCATCAATCATGTTCAGGCCCTGGTTCACTGAGTTACAGCGTGTGATCCATTTGCATTCACTCCTGTTCAATAAAGTCTGGAGATTGCCTCCTCTGAGGGGAAGCAAAGGTTGATCAATCACCTGCCAAGAAATGTCAAGCTCACTATGGTTTTCTTCAAGGTAGTGTGTCACCAACGGGGCTGTCAGAACTTTGCAGTGTATTCTGCTCTTATGTTGTATAATTCTTTGCTTCACCATCTGGGTAGTCTGGCCAATGTATGTGAGATTGCATGGGCATTGGATTGCGTAAATCACATTCTGGGAACGACAGTTGGTAAAAGTCTTCAAGGCGTATGATTTGGTATTGGTCCTAAATTCCCTGGTGTTGGAGATGAGGTCACAGAAGCTACATGTTTGGCATCTGTAGTGGACAATCAATGGGGGTAAACCCCATGCGGTGGTGATGGAATTCTGCTGAATGGGTTTGGTAGGCCAAGTAATGGCATGGACAAGGTGATTGGCCAGATTATCACCTCGTTGGAACGAAAAGAGTGGGGGTTCCTGAAAGGGCTTGTGAGTTCTCAATATAGTCCAGTTCCGTTTGATGATCTTCTTGATATGGTTGCTGCAGGGGCTGAATTTAGTTACAAATGGAAATCTAGAATTCATCTTTTTAGGTTGCGGCGTGAGGAGGAGGTCTCGGTGGCAGTACCATGCCCTTTTACGGGCTCGTGAGATCAATTGTGGTGGATAGCCCCTGGAGATCAATTTTTCGCGAAGGATATCAGACTCCCTGAAGTAATCCTTTCGCCATTTACAATTCCTTCGAATGTGCAAAAATTGGCCGTATGGTAGACCATCCCTCAGGCCACGGGGGTGGTAACTGGAGTAATGCAATAGAGTGTTTTGTTCTGTAGGTTTACGGTAGAGCATAGTTCCAATTTTGCCTTCCTCCACATGAATGGTAATGTCCAAAAATGGTAAGTCATTTGATTTGTAGTCTGAGGTAAACTTTAGGTGAGGTTGAGATTGATTTAACCAGACAACAAAAGCGTTCAATGTATCAGGAGTGCCTTTCCAGAAAAGGAGAACGTCATCTATGTAACGTCGCCAAAGGGAAATTTGTGTCCTGAATGGGTTGGTCGGGGTAAGTATGTGCGATTTTTCCAGATTATGTACAAACAGGATAGCGAAGTTCGGGGCAAAACAAGCTCCCATGGAGACCCCCTTAATTTGTAGGTAGAATGAGTCTTGGTAGAGAAAGTAATTGTTCTCCAGGGCGATGCGTAATAGATCCATGACAAAGTCAGTGGGGATCAAGGTGGGTCTGGGTCTGTCTTCAAGTAGTTCTTTAATAACTGTGAGACCCTCATCATGAGGAATGTTTGTGTATAAGCACTCTATGTCCAGTCCAGCCATAAGTTCAGTGTCTATATCATAAGGTCTATCTTCGATGGTTCTGATAAGATCCATACTATCACGTATGAAAGTATCAGTCAACGGAACAAATTCTTTGATGACTGCATCAATATATTTTCCTAGTGGTTCCAGAATGGAACCACAGCCGGATACAATCGGGCGTCCAGGTGGATTATTGCTGTCCTTGTGGACCTTAGGTAAGACGTAGATCACAGGTGTTCGGGGGTGTAGGTTGTTGAGAAAAGCAAATTCTTTATTTGAGATAATGTTCTTAGTTTGGGCTTCACTCTTGACACGTTGAATCTTGTTTTTCAGATCGGGCAGGTGATCTCTGGTGAGTTTGCGGTAGTGTAGAGCGTTAGATAGTTATCTTTTAATCTCAAGATCGTACTTGTTGCTGTCCATGACAACGATCCCGCCACCCTTGTCTGCCGGTTTTATGATTAAGTCTGTTCTTTCTTTTAGGCTGAGAAGTGCTTGTTTTTCTGTAAGTGGTAAATTGTAAGGGACATATTCAAATTGTTTTTGAAGATCCATGACCTCACGTAGGACCA
Source organism: Calotriton arnoldi (assembly GCA_963921515.1). Lineage (NCBI taxonomy): Eukaryota > Metazoa > Chordata > Amphibia > Caudata > Salamandridae > Calotriton > Calotriton arnoldi. The sequence continues at coordinate 1,528,500 of CAWUFW010002331.1, read as the reverse complement.
GAAGTTCAAAGGAGAGTATCTCAGGAGGCATGGCCGTTGAGGGTGGGTTAAAGGTGGATGGCGGGTGAAAGCGTGGTCTGTTCAAGTAGTTGGATTCCGGCTTATCTGCAAAGAATTGCCATAGTCTAATGTGTCGAAAGAACTGTAAAAGCTGTGCTTGAAGTTCGAAAAAATTACTGCGTTCGGTAGGAACGAAGCTAAGGCCTCTACTGAGGAGTTTGGTCTCATCAATGGAAAGAATGTGTTTGGAAAGGTTGAATATGGGTATCAGTTGTGAATTAGGGTTGGCGTTGGTAGTGGTAGGATCCAAGTCGGCAAAGGTGTCACTGTTGGAATGCGTGATTGTAGTCACTGTTGTGGTCCCCATCGGTAAAACTTGTTTCTGGTTTGCCTTTCCCCGGAGTATTGAAATTGGTAGTTGTTGCGTCCTCGAGAACGATTCTGGCCGCGTCCGCGGCCCTGTTCTAAAAAACCAGGTGCTAACAGGGGGGGTGGTCTGTTGGTATTCCTAGATGTGCTTGGTCTGTCATTGGAGTCTGAGTCTTCAATGGATGTGTTAGAAGAATCGGAGAATGTGATTTGTTGGTGATTACGAAATCTTCCCCAGTTGCGTGTTCTTGGGGGGTTGTAGGGTGTGTTGTAAAATTCGTCTTTCAGGTAGGGATAGGTTTTTTCTACATTGTAGTATTTAATGTCTTTCTGGATTTTGGTGATTTTTTTGTTCAATTCAAACGTGTTGAAAGTGGCAATAGTGGTGTTGATCTTGTCCAAAAGATTTTTTGCTTCTGGTATGGAGCTGTCCTCTAGTATAAGTTTCTCAATTTCGGCAATTTCCACTAGTTCTTTCTGTCTGTGTTCGATAGCGGTGTCAATGCCCAACACCATCCAGTGTCGGGAACAGGTGGTGGCCAAATGACTAAAACCTGTCTGAAACTTGGGGTCTTGGGTGAAGATTGCTGGTATATTTCGGATTTGTAGACCTAGTGGGATAATGCCTGATTTGAGATACTCTGTGAGCATACGGGCATGAAGGGTCGTTCTGATTTGTTTTTTCTTTAATTTCTCTAGCCTGTCGAGTAGGATCTTAGAGGTATTGGTAGTAGGGGTGGTGGAATTGGAGGGCCCAGGGGTAGAGAGTAAGGAAGGACCACTAAGGATGCGCTGGATATAGTCTTCTGTATAAGTGGGAGTCTCCCTAGACATGTTCGGTTAGGAAAAATTCCTAACTGAACAAACCAAATTAAATGGTTTAAAGTAATGGCCGCACAAGAGGCCTACTCTCGCAGCTCAGCAGCTGCTCACAATGTAGTAAAACACGACAGGAGTATAACCCATAGACCAGGTTGAGATCTGGGTGAGTACAGAAAGGCTAGCAACAAAGTCTCAACCGGATTTAATGGAAATTAATATATATGTATGTACAAAACATTACAGAAAGAAAACAAGAAAGAGGGGAGACTCCAAGTAGTTTGTTGAATGTGCTCATGGCATCATATATTTAAAACACATTTTATACATGACAGTTATATCAGCACTGTTAGCATAAATGCAGAGGCAACCCAAAGGAACTTGGTGCACGTTGTGCTCGTGACAAAAAAGTGACGGCGCAAGTGACAAGTAAGGAACACAGCGATAAGCGCAAAGTGATAAAGTGATCTAGAATATATACAAAATAATTGGTTCAACACAATGATTTTAAGATAATTTAAGCAAGGTTTAGAACAACTCTGTGAACCAAAGATGAATGTGCGCCATAAATTGCACTGGTAAAATCGGTCGACGGCGTTTCGATCCTAGTCAATCAGGATCATCATCAGGACCGGGTAGCCAAGATTGTAAGTGCTGTATAGAGAAGGAAAGGAGAGGGTCAGGGCGGCTGGGGGCCGGGGGCACACTGAAAAAGGAGAATGGGAGAAGGGAAATTGGAAGTAGGGGCAAAACTGCCTACCTGAAGCACACGGGGTAGGGATCCAAGAATAGATCAAACAAAGGAGGTCCTATTGTGTGAAGCAGCGTGGGAAAAAATCTGCGAATGGTCACGGGACCGGAATGAGTACTCTGAGGAAAAGGGAAAGAACAAAACCGGGGTAAAACAAGTTGCCGTGCTCATACGCACGCGTAGTAGGGGCTGAGGCAGCAATGCTGTAATGGTTAACTCACCTACTGGTAACTCGACAAGGGTAAAGTAGGCGAGGTGCAAGGTCGGAGCCCCGATCCACTGCAACAACGACAGGTGTTGATTCCTAGGGAGGTAGAGGGCATCTGAACATAAGTGCCGGCAATTGGAAAGGAAAGTAAGGTATCGGGGGCTCTGGTGTAACCACGGCTTACCTAGAGGTTTCAGGGGGCGATGTTGAGTGAATCCGTGAGGCTGACGAGTATCCCCGGGCCGCCACGAGCGTGTGCGGTGTCCTCCGGTGTCTCATGGGAGGGAAATGGACGGATTAGTTAAATATGTCTGCCATATCCGGCGGAGCGCGTCAGAGGATCGCGTGACCACCTCCGGATAGGTTACGGAGGGGGGTGGGAGGGGCGTAGTTAAGGACGCTAGTCTGTCCACTGACGGGCGTCAAAAGGAAAGTAAAGAGCTACTCTACGAGAGGCCCTATGGGGCGCACATGAGAGTGTGGTGAAGTAATAATCAGTCAATAATAATAGTAAGGGATGTAGCAAGAAAGAATGATTGTAACATTAATATAGTTCTGACAAAATTGGTGAATTTAGAGTCAATCTGGTAGTGACAGTAAGAAAAACAGACTGGTAACAATTGACGATCGGCATAAACAGTTCAATAGCATATAATAATGTCAATAATTACTAATGGTTGTGTCGACAGTCTACAATTACAAAATAAGATTAAATAGATGAAAATTACAATAATGAAAAAGACATGGATGTAACATTGATAAAATTAAAGCAAAAAAGGGGGGTGAATTCAGAGTACACCGGGCAATGACAAGTTGTGGGCAGGTAGGTAACAATTTACATCCGGCGCAGACATTTCACACGCATACAATTCACACGCATATAATGGCATGAATGGTTACAGCGACTGGAAACCAGTAATGGGCAAGAAGAAGTCTGAGTATAGTGTGACTGGCACGTCAACAAGGCGGACAGTGTACATGAGAAATTGTTGTATAGAAGGAGATTAGCAAAAAACAACTGGTACAAAGGGGAACGAGGATCACACCTGGATGGTGCTATTCCACTCATCAATCGTGTTCAGGCCCTGGTTCACTGAGTTACAGCGTGTGATCCATTTGCATTCACTCCTGTTCAATAAAGTCTGGAGATTGCCTCCTCTGAGGGGAAGCAAAGGTTGATCAATCACCTGCCAAGAAATGTCAAGCTCACTATGGTTTTCTTCAAGGTAGTGTGTCACCAACGGGGCTGTCAGAACTTTGCAGTGTATTCTGCTCTTATGTTGTATAATTCTTTGCTTCACCATCTGGGTAGTCTGGCCAATGTATGTGAGATTGCATGGGCATTGGATTGCGTAAATCACATTCTGGGAACGACAGTTGGTAAAAGTCTTCAATGCGTATGATTTGTTATTGGTCCTAAATTCCCTGGTGTTGGAGGTGAGGTCACAGACGCTACATGTTTGGCATCTGTAGTGGCCAATCAATGGGGGTAAACCCCATGCGGCGGTGATGGAATTCTGCTGAATGGGTTTGGTAGGCCAAGTAATGGCATGGACAAGGTGATTGGCCAGATTATCACCTCGTTGGAACGAAAAGAGTGGTGGTTCCTGAAAGGACTTGTGAGTTCTCAATATAGTCCAGTTCCGTTTGATGATCTTCTTGATATGGTTGCTGCAGGGGCTGAATTTAGTTACAAATGGAATTCTAGAATTCATCTTTTTAGGTTGCGGCGTGAGGAGGAGGTCTCAGTGGCAGTACCATGCCCTTTTACGGGCTCGTGAGATCAATCGTGGTGGATAGCCCCTGGAGATCAATTTTTCGCGAAGGATATCAGACTCCCTGAAGTAATCCTTTCGCCATTTACAATTCCTTCGAATGCGCAAAAATTGGCCGTATGGTAGACCATCCCTCAGGCCACGGGGGTGGTAACTGGAGTAATGCAATAGAGTGTTTTGTTCTGTAGGTTTACGGTAGAGCATAGTTCCAATTTTGCCTTCCTCCACATGAATGGTAATGTCCAAAAATGGTAAGTCATTTGATTTGTAGTCTGAGGTAAACTTTAGGTGAGGTTGAGATTGATTTAACCAGACAACAAAAGCGTTCAATGTATCAGGAGTGCCTTTCCAGAAAAGGAGAACGTCATCTATGTAACGTCGCCAAAGGGAAATTTGTGTCCTGAATGGGTTGGTCGGGGTAAGTATGTGCGATTTTTCCAGATTATGTACAAACAGGATAGCGAAGTTCGGGGCAAAACAAGCTCCCATGGAGACCCCCTTAATTTGTAGGTAGAATGAGTCTTGGTAGAGAAAGTAATTGTTCTCCAGGGCGATGCGTAATAGATCCATGACAAAGTCAGTGGGGATCAAGGTGGGTCTGGATCTGTCTTCAAGTAGTTCTTTAATAACTGTGAGACCCTCATCATGAGGAATGTTTGTGTATAAGGACTCTATGTCCAGTCCAGCCATAAGTTCAGTGTCTATATCATAAGGTCTATCTTCGATGGTTCTGATAAGATCCATACTATCACGTATGAAAGTATCAGTCAACGGAACAAATTCTTTGATGACTGCATCAATATATTTTCCTAGTGGCTCCAGAATGGAACCACAGCCGGATTCAATCAGGCGTCCAGGTGGATTATTGCTGTCCTTGTGGACCTTAGGTAAGACGTAGATCACAGGTGTTCGGGGGTGTAGGTTGTTGAGAAAAGCAAATTCTTTATTTGAGATAATGTTCTTAGTTTGGGCTTCACTCGTGACACGTTGGATCTTGTTTTTCAGATCGGGCAGGGGATCTCTGGTGAGTTTGCGGTAGTGTAGAGCGTTAGATAGTTGTCTTTTAATCTCAAGATCGTACTTGTCGCTGTCCATGACAACGATCCCGCCACCCTTGTCTGCCGGTTTTATGATTAAGTCTGTTCTTTCTTTTAGGCTGAGAAGTGCTTGTTTTTCTGTAAGTGGTAAATTGTAAGGGACATATTCAAATTGTTTTTGAAGATCCATGACCTCACGTAGGACCAGACGTTCAAAGGAGAGTATCTCAGGAGGCATGGCCGTTGAGGGTGGGTTAAAGGTGGATGGCGGGTGAAAGCGTGGTCTGTTCAAGTAGTTGGATTCCGGCTTATCTGCAAAGAATTGCCGTAGTCTAATGCTTCGAAAGAACTGTAAAAGCTGTGCTTGAAGTTCGAAAAAATTACTGCGTTCGGTAGGAACGAAGCTAAGGCCTCTACTGAGGAGTTTGGTCTCATCAATGGAAAGAATGTGGTTGGAAAGGTTGAATATGGGTATCAGTTGTGAATTAGGGTTGGCGTTGGTAGTGGTAGGATCCACGTCGGCAAAGGTGTCACTGTTGGAATGCGTGATTGTAGTCACTGTTGTGGTCCCCATCGGTAAAACTTGTTTCTGGTTTGCCTTTCCCCGGAGTATTGAAATTGGTAGTTGTTGCGTCCTCGAGCACGATTCTGGCCGCGTCCGCGGCCCTGTTCTAAAAAACCAGGTGCTAACCTCGCCTACTTTACCCTTGTCAAGTTACCAGTAGGTGAGTTAACCATTACAGCATTGCTGCCTCAGCCCCTACTACGCGTGCGTATGAGCACGGCAACTTGTTTTACCCCGGTTTTGTTCTTTCCCTTTTCCTCAGAGTACTCATTCCGGTCCTGTGACCATTCGCAGACGTTTTTCCACGCTGCTTCACACAATAGGACCTCCTTTGTTTGATCTATTCTTGGATCCCTACCCCCGTGTGCTTCAGGTAGGCAGCTTTGCCCCTACTTTCAAATTCCCTTCTCCCATTCTCCTTTTTCAGTGTGCCCCCGGCCCCCAGCCGCCCTGACCCTCTCCTTTCCTTCTCTATACAGCACTTACAATCTTGGCTACCCGGTCCTGATGATGATCCTGATTGACTAGGATCGAAACGCCGTCAACCGATTTTACCAGTGCAATTTATGGCGCACATTCATCTTTGGTTCACAGAATTGTTCTAAACCTTGCTTAAATTATCTTAAAATCATTGTGTTGAACCAATTATTTTGTATATATTCTAGATCACTTTATCACTTTGCGCTTATCGCTGTGTTCCTCACTTGTCACTTGCGCCGTCACTTTTTTGTCACGAGCACAACGTGCACCAAGTTCCTTTGGGTTGCCTCTGCATTTATGCTAACAGTGCTGATATAACTGTCATGTATAAAATGTGTTTTAAATATATAATGCCATGAGCACATTCAACAAACTACTTGGAGTCTCCCCTCTTTCTTGTTTTCTTTCTGTAATGTTTTGTACATACATATATATTAATTTCCATTAAATCCGGTTGAGACTTTGTTGCTAGCTTTTCTGTACTCACCCAGATCTCAACCTGGTCTATGGGTTATACTCCTGTCGTGTTTTACTAGCACTAACGTAGGCACCTTTGCACCATGGTGCAAGGGTGCCTCAGTTGCAGGTAAGATTGTTTTTGTGCAGCAAAAGGCACCTTCCCGCACACATACAACTCCGAGGCATTTCCCTCTTACTGCAGCACACATGGAAAGAGGAAATAACGAGGAGAAGTAAAAATATTTCACCTCGTTACGCCTGCTCTGGGGAGGCATAAAGTTTTGGCACTGCCCCAGGTTTACATGATTAGGTAAATCTGGGGCAGCCTCAAAATCCATGGGTGCTGAGTGGGAAAACCTACCGCAACACCTGTAGGAACACCTCTTTGATGCAGAGTAAGGCAAGGCAGGGACTTGCTATGCTTTGCCTTACTCCATATCTATAAGGCCATGCAAATCCACTCAGAGTGGCTTTGCATCACCTCATAGATATGATTGAGAGCCTTACGCTGCCGAAACGTCAAAAAAAGTGACGCTCCTGCGGTGGAAGCCTCTCATAAATAAGCCCCTGTGCATCTAATTGGCTATTCTTGACTGTTTCCTTTGTAGCACAAGTTTTTGTAAGCTGCAGTCTGATTGGATCTTTCAATGTTTATGCCATGCCTTGAATGTATTTCATGTTAGAATCGAAAACAAAATAAAGAATTATTTAAATAAAATATATATGTTCTGTAGGAAAGGATAAAACATTTCATATCAGCATCTGGTGTCATCTAGAGGAATCAGGGTGTTAGTGATTGTCATTAATAATGACAGCAGATTTACTTTAAAATCAATAAATCAATATGAATTCATGTATTCAGTTTATAGAGCTTCATGTTGCAGCATGAGGGCAGGATCATCAAAGAGCATGGAGTCAGGGAAATATTGACCCCTCTGCGTCCCGTTCTGATGAGTCTACTTTGGTGCCCACTTGAAATCGGCACCAGAGAATGAGTGCTGATTAGTGTTTTTTTGACATCACATTAATCGGTTGACTGGACAGCATGGTCATTTGAATACTTGGGTAGGAAGATTAACAAATTATGTTGCCTGATATTGTTTTAATGTCGGAAACATAACTGACATAGGGCCTGATTACGAGTTTGGCAGTCCTCAGACCACTGCTGTGGCAGCGTCTGCCCACCGTATTACGAGTTTGGCGGTTTGCTGAACGAATGACTGCCGGTGCACCGCCAACACCGCCAGCCAATCGCTGACCACCTCTATAGCGCTCCGGGAAAAACAGCTGTCATAGGGTGGTACAGAGATGTTCACCACCGTCCGAATCACGAGTTTGCTTTCCGATGATCTGACAGTGGCGGTGGGACCGCCTGCTTCAAGTCCGTTGAATCGAAGGATTTGGGGTGCATACTCACCCATTACGTTTCATCCCTTCAGTCACCAACGTGGATACCTTTTCCCAGGGCTCCCCTTCACAGCAGCATCTTGATCACGAAGAATACTACCCTGTTGTCACTGAACTCCAGGTAAGTCCATTTTGTACCGTTTGCCGATTGACTGGACTGGGCACATATGGTCCAGACTTCAGCAGTTGGAAAGTACAAGTAGCAGGTATTTTTTCACATGTGTCATGCATACGTGTACATTGCAGTAAAAAAATACACACCTGCACCAACACATATGAATGAATAGACACCGCCATCAGAAACACTGCCGCTGGCCCATCAGGAACCTCGTGATACAGCGGGCGGGAGACTGCCCCCACCGCAGTTGGGCGGTCGGACTTCCAAACTCATAATCGGGCCCATAGTCAGATAAGGAGACCAGCAAAACACATTTATTAAAGAAATAAGAATTTATTGCCTCGGGAGAGACCTTCCAGGTGAGGTTCAACTTTGAGCCAACTATAGATGTGCAAAGCTGCAACAAATAACTTCTATACTTGTTGTGATGTTTTTATAAAACTTTACAAACTTTGTGACGTTTATGAAGATGCAAAATAATTGCGGAAAGCAATCTTGGAAAACGCCATTGTAATTGGGCGCATTCCCTTACAAAATGTAATTGTTGGAAAATTCTTTTGCAAAATAGTTACTAGGCAGGATATTTTTGAGACTTGGACAAACAGATCAAACTTGACAGAATGTGTGGTTTGCCTACTTTGCATAGAGAGAAAATTCTATTCTAGTTATTCTATTTCTAGCTAATGAGCTCTCCATTGGGTCCTGGCCAGCAAAGGTGTGAGACAAGCCGGGTAAGTGACTTACTCCACCCCAAGCCTAAACCTAGTGAGTGGCCTTTGAAGAAAGGGTGGCCAACATTCCTATTTTTGCCAGTCCGCCTCTGGCGAAAGCAAACTTAGCTCCATGGATGTACAGAGGTAAGCCTTTGGGGACTTAAAATAATTTGCAGAAAAAAATGCCATATTTGACCTACTCCAACACAATTCTATGGTTTATTTTAATTCGAAATGGTGCTGAGACACACTATTGTTGTGAGAAAAACATAAAAAATGTTTCTTCCAAAATTTACTGCCAATCGTGGAAACAAAACTGCTGATTCGATTAGTAAATCTCGCTATCCCGCTGGAGTCATTTACCAGCGTTTGGAATGCAAATGTATCTATATTAATTTAGTTCTCTTTCTTTTATCTTATCTTTCATTTTTCAAGTGGCTCTCGTCCCAAGAATTGGCAAGAGATCTGTTTTCCCAGGCAGGAATATCAGTTTGGTCAGGATTAATATTTACTATTCGAGAATCAACAATGGCGTGACAAAAGGTGAATGTAATTCATATTCCTGCCAAGGCAGCGTGTTCCCTGGAGGTGTATCTGTTATTAAAACAAGGACAACTGAACTATTCATTGCTCGGGGCTACGGTTACTCGTTTAAGGGCCCGAGGCCAAAACCAGCGCGCTCGTCTCAGCAGGGACCTGTGCTTTGCGGCAAATTCAGTGAGGTTTCTCTCTAAAAAAATATAATGTAGACCTTATGACAGTGCCAGTGTCTGTGAAGAAAACAGTGTGCATTAGGGAAGCCATGCAACTGAGACGAGAACATTCTTATTTTACTCCGCCACCAAACGAACCCTTTGAAATAATCTGGGGACACTGGGACTGAGGCGGCCTGCTCTCAACAAGTTAAAACATCTGACAATTAAACGTGTTTTTCTGCCTTTCCTGTGGGGATTGTTTGTTTTTAACGACAGTGTCCTAAAATGGACGCAACCACTTTTCCTTGTTGAAACTCCAATGTATTTGTAAAAGAGCCAGTTTGGAACGTGAATTTAGTTAAAAACCAGAGATTGGCTTGCGTTAAACAAGGGCCTCTGATCAGTTTTGGGTGAATCTTGACAATTCTTAGCAAGCAGGTACCCTTACAATCTGGGAATTTTGTTGACCCACCCCGACCCTGAGTTGTCTTTGAGATGTACTGACCTGTAATGCAGTCTCTAAAAATGCCCAGGAACTCACGGTTTCTCTGCCACTGACTAAAGGGGGTCAAGAGTAACATTACTTCAAAGAATGTTCTATATAGTCATGCAACGTCATCTTGAGCAGTGAGTAAACAAGATGGCGTTAACAGGACTGAGTTAAAAAAATTGTAACCTCAACCGCAGCATACCAAGCAAGGAGCAACATGCAGAAATGTTAATCATAGGTGGATGTCCCTAAAACTAAGGGGCATATTAGCAAGACCCACGTTAAAATTATCGCCGTTTTAGCGGCAGGAAACTGCCGCTAAAACGGCGATAATGGGCTTGCTAATATGCGTTATGGAATTCCAATAGAAGCCCAGGTTAGATGTCCTGCACATCTAACCTGGGCTTCTATTGGAATTCCATAACGCATATTAGCAAGCCCATTATCGCCGCTTTAGCGGCGGTTTCCTGCCGCTAAAACGGCGATAATTTTAACGTGGGTCTTGCTAATATGCCCCTAAGGGGCATATTAGCAAATTATCGCCGTTTTAGCGGCAGGAAACTGCCGCTAAAACGGCGATAATGGGCTTGCTAATAAGCGTTATAGAATTCCAATAGAAGCCCAGGTTAGATGTGCAGGACGTCTAACCTGGGCTTCTATTGGAATTCCATAACGCATATTAGCAAGCCCATTATCGCCGTTTTAGCGGCAGTTTCCTGCCGCTAAAACTGCGATAATTGTAACGTGGGTCTTGCTAATATGCCCCTAAAGTCTTTATCAGATCTAAGCTGAAACAACTTTCATTGGTCTAACCATCTCCTGTTTTAAGAACTTGATTATGATCTACGTGGACAATTGCACTAAAATGTGTTTTTGAAAAGATTTAATTGGGTTGGATGTTATTGTCGATTCAGCAGGCATTGATGCTTTAGATTAAAACCAGGATGGTGTTTAAACGAAATATTGTGACTGGGATGTTATATTACACATTTTTTCATGTAGGGAATGCTCACCCAATACTTAGGGCCTGACTCATCAAACTTTCACGCAGCGCCGAAAGCTACCTTACTGTGCTGCATGAAAGGGCAGGAATGCACCATATTTAACATAATACAGCTCGTTGCTGCAATTTCCTTGCTTGGTGCACAAACTGCTGCCTAGCACCTACTCAGGCACCCTTGCACCACCTGCCTGCATTGTAAGCAGGACTTTTTTGTGCAGGAAGGGATACCTTCCTGCACAAAAACAATCCTCTGAGGCATTTTCCTCTTTCTATGTGTGCTGCAGAATGCAGCACACATTGAAAGAGGACAAAACTAGGGGAAATAAAGATACTTCTCCTTGTTTCACCTCATCTGGGGAGACAGAATTTTGAAGCATTCCCCGGTCTACCAGTGTTGGCACATCTGGGAATGCATCAAAATCCATGGGTGGATGCGTGGAAACACCCACGCTCCACCCATGGAACGCCTCCTTGGGGCACAGTAACGCAATGAAGTGATTTGCGCTGTGTTGCATTACTCTAGATTTATCAAGCCACGCAGGGCCATGCATGGCTTGATAAAGCTCATTTAGTAGCTGTGTTGCCCTTGTGCCCCATTGCATGGCGTAAATGCAATGCAACTCTTTGATAAATCTCCCCTTTATTCTGTCAGCAATTTGGTGCATTACTGGATTTTCTCACAAATGAACTCCATGGGGAAAAGTCTAAGAACAAGGCCTGGACCTATAAGTAAGTATATTGTGGCAAGGGACAGCTGTTAGGTATTCTCAAATGATTGGTTCCGTAGTGGGTGGATCTTGTGACCAGCTGTTCAAACCCATGTCCAATTGGAACATGCTAGTGTTGCCTCTGTGGGGTGCACTGTAGTGGGAGCAGAGGTGTCTTAGAACTATCTGCCTAAACCACGAACAGCTGTGTGGCATAGTCTATCATTTTTGGTTTCATTGGACCCATACCGCAAGGAGTGGATAATGCCTATTTGTTTGGTCAATGAACTTTACCCTTAGCTCTTGTATGTTATTTTTTAACAGATTCCAGTGTTGATGTATTTGTTGAATGATCTGTTTTGTTCCTTAGATTCACAGTGTTGTATAGCTCCTTTATTGTAGTTGAAATAGTCTGCTGATTCAAGCGGTGTATTGCCTGGCCTCAAATTGCATGTTCTTGTGTATCCTTCTTTTTAGATTTTGCCTTTTCAGTGCTTGTGAAATCTATTTTATGTAATATAAATCTTAAAAGGGGCTCATATCCCGCCCTTGGTTTTTATTGGTTCCTGTGCTTGCCACTTGCATTTCCTCGGTGTCTATTGGCTGTAGCATACTATTTCCTGTTGTTCCTCATTTGTTTCTCTTATCAGTGTCCAGTGGCCCAAGTACTGGTTTCGTCCACTTTGGCTGAACTTCTTTTAAGCGTGTCATCACCTCTGCATGCTTTGCGGGAAGCCAAACGCTACGATTGCAACATGCACAGCAGTACGGCCGGGGCCAAAGCAGGGACCCTCTCTAGTGCTCCCTTTTGTTTGCAGACTGAACGGGGCACTCACCAGTCCCCCCGGGGCCGAAGCAGTGACCCACTCTAGTGCTCCTTTTGTTTGCAAACTGAGCAGTGCACTCACCAGTCCCCTTGAGGACAAATCAGGGACCTACTCTAGTTCTCATAGAGCTCTGCACAAGTGAAGTGTCATCTTATGCAATGGCCCTGCTTCTAGATATCTGCCAGATGGGCGGCTTATTATAGCGCCAAAAGGGAACCCATATTGCAGTAGCACTGTGAATTCTATGGTGGATAATCAAAGATGCACAAGTTCAGTGTTTATAAAGCACTCAAGCCTGGCACTGACCCTGCTTCTAAGCACTCCCTCATTTGGCAGTTAACACTCACTATATAGGAGTTGGATAATTGTACATCAAAATATAGGGTTTAATATATTTTGGCAAGTTTGCCAGCTGCTTTACTCGAGTCCTTTCAGAAGAATATCCATACACGTCCCCTGCGTCAAAGTCAGAATTGTGCCACTCACCATAGCTCCAATCAGGTCCTTTCACTAGGGCACAGACACTGCACCCCTAAATCGAGCCTTGGCTTAGAGAAATAGGCCTCAGCATCTGTTTTTCATAAAACACCAGACAGTGGCAGCAGCATTATTTTTATACGCGCAAAAAGTGAGGTATGGTTTGCGTTCCTGGTACTCAAAAGAATATTATTTTTACTTTCTAGATTTTATTTGAAACAGTATGACCAAGGTCCATGTTTTTCTTGTTGCACTGCCTTCGTGCTTTTAGCACTCGCATTCTCCACATGTAAAACATGGTACTGAACACCTTGCAGTGAGATGCATTAGATCGTATTTGAGTTTTTCCCAACATTTTTCACAGTTTTTAATTTCTTTGCCGCAGAATAGGAAAGACCCTTTAACAAAAAGACAGCTATCACTCCATTGTGAATTTTTGGTTACTAATGCATCCTAATGCTGATGTAACTTGACGAGTTTGCAACGGTATAGCTGAAATGAATGATTACATATTTAAAGAAATACATTTATGGATTACTAATAATGTTTCTTGTTTCTATATTTTATACTTTTGCGTATAATTTGTTTTTTGTTTCCATTTATAAAAAAACACACTTGCTCAGCGTTTTTGGTTGTTTTGTTTCAAGAATATGTTCCTTGTTCTTTTAGTTTGCATAACAAGTTCCCTGTTCTTCAAATCTGAATAATATATTTCCCTTTCTCACTCTGCCTGTTCATGTATATCACTGCTGTACACATTTTGTACTTTTTCACCTAGTAAACATGTTTTGCTTTGTGCAGGCATGGAAACGGAAGTTATCTCGAAAGTAAAAAAAAACAGAGCAAGTGCTGATTAGTTTAAAGTACCATATTCCTTGGAACCGATACACTTTACATCTTGGGTATCTCTACCTAAAAAGTGTGTGTGTGCAGAAGATATACCAGCAGCATAGAGAATGCTTTTTTTTACAAAGTTTGATACCAGACATTTTGGAGCAAACGTAGTGACTGGATTTATTTCCTGTTATCTGAGACTAACACCAGAAGCAATTAAACGATGCTTTGAGCCTTCCAGGCACCTACCTATCAAGACAGTGTTAGCGTGTGGGTCCCAGGCCGCTTCCTACACATCTGGCTTGGCCCTCTCCCCTTCCAGGTGAATCATCTCTCCTGGGAGGTTGGCTTGCAGCTCTGTGGCATCTGCAGAGTGGCAGGAAGCGTCTGAATCCATCTGAGAGTGATTTCTATCTCCACATGCTTTTCCAATTTCATCAGGCCCCTTTTGTATTGCATTCCAAGTGACATGATTACATCTGCCTGATGCGCACATAAATATCAGTGAGCTTTTAAAACTTTTGTCGTGTTCTCACGAGGGTGTGTTGATTTAAATAAGCGCTGCATGGGCCATGGTTTAAGTTTTGCCTGCACATTGCTTACACTGCGCTTCTTTGATTTTTCCTCCACCCTTTACATAATCTCCCCACAGCTGCACCCATTTCAAGCGTACTTGTTGGGTGCATATTTTTCTTTCTTTGTCCTCCACACTTTTCCTAATCTCCCTGCTTTACAGTACCATCAGTAACAGCACAATATATTGCCTTTCTCAATAAAAAAGTCATAACACTTAAATGGAGTTTCAATAACTTATATTGCACAACTGCTCACCAAGCTACAACTTCCATCAAAAAGCAGTTTATTATTAACCACATAGGTGAAATCTGTTGCATTTACCATTGCTTGTTTGTGTTTTTCAGTGTGCCGATTCTTAGTCCCATGTTCCTGATGCCATGTCCCTGATTAGACATGTCTGGCTCCAAAATCATCATTCTGCCTGCCACCTCAATCCCACATCCATCCTTCCACTCCTCTCTTAATTTGGAAAATACTTTAAAGCCCTTCATGATAGAATCTCCTTAGAAAACAACATAATTCCTCCATTTACTGTGCTCACTCTGAAGGTGAGACACGCTTGTTTTTGCCCCATCTGCATGATGAAAGGACGGGTGAATGTGACCACAGTAAAATGGGATCTTAACTGCCACTGTCAATCATCAGTCTGCATTAGGGAGTGTTCTACTTAAGTACACTCACGTCAAATTAGGGACAGCTTTCTAGGACTACCCCTAACTGTAAATGAATCTCGTATAGATTCATTATATGTAAATCTATCTTATGTGGATATTTTGACAATTGGGCATTTAGCCAGCCATCACGTACCAACACTGGACATCTTGGGCCTAGAACTAGGCAAATCTATGTTATTGTTGAGTCAAATGTGGAGCACGATGCAACTTAATGCTTTATACAACATCTGCACATTTCATCTCTTTATTTAACAAATCCTGTCTAACTTTTTCTGTACTCATTGGACTATGAAGACAAACCCAGTACTTCATGATACAGGATGATGCCCCTGATCCAGCGATCTGGGACTAATAATTTTCCACAATCTAGGCCCAATTTCATCACCCAACAAGTCCCTTCACGCTGGGTTAGTGAATTTCCAAACAAACTACCAAAATTACCAAAATCATATTTGTGTCTTCATTTCTATTATACCAATTGTGGCGATGCGATCTTTGTATAGTTGACAGAGTTTGGCAAACCAATACTTGTTTCTAGAATACTCATAAACTAGAAAAATACCTCTAATAAAGACAGACACATTTGTAAATTTATAATGTTTATCTAAATAATGTGAAATAAATGCTCATCAATACCAGAAATACAGTACAAATCATATATCATCACAGAGCAACAATATCAGAGAAATTAAAACACATCTCACCTCGCCAGCACATAAAGGAGTGGAAAGGCAAAGAGACAAAAGGTTCAGAGACAAAATACATTTGCAAATGATTATGCAAATTCAGTTTTCTGTCTATACTAACCCAATTGAATAGGAAATCTACTCCCTGGCCGTGAGAGCAGTAAGGCCCCTCAAGAAGAGTTGAAGAGGCAAAGATTAAGTCAGGAATCAGCAGACAGGAACAGCCAGCTCAAGAATAGGAGACAGCAAAGAAGGCCTCTCCTCACGCAGGTAGGAAAGCAAGCCGCCAACAGAACCAACTCCCGAAAAACTCCCAAACCCTTCCCACCAGGAACCCCAATTATACCCAAAAACCCAAATGTCCAAACCACATTTGTGTCAGAACAGAGGATTTCTCTGCACGATTGTTTAAGGAAGGGGGTGTACTGTCACACCACTCTCGTCATGTCCATCTCACTCAATGTCTTATTGTTTATTTATTCTGCATATCTACTTCCACCCCAGGAAATACAAATTCGAGCCACTGTTATAGCATTTGTTTCCTCCATCCCAGTCATGTAGCAAATTTTGTGTCACATTTATCAGTTCGTGCAGCACGAAGAGGAAATGTTCTTTCACTCAAGGAAAATGTTGTTTCTATCAGCTGTCTCTTGGCAGGCACACAGGACTGGCGAAGGACACTTGTCTTCTACTGTCATCGTCTTGCTCAGTTCTATTTTGCAGAATTTATTTTATTTTCATTAACCCCGTGTTTTCCCGCAGAAAAGAAAACCATGCTTCTATGAAAAACAAACACAGACATTATTAATCACTTATAATGTTTTTTTCATTACGCATCCATCCCATGTTGCATTTATCCATGCGCAACCCATGTTAATATTATTTTTCTAGCAAACGTTAATAATGTGCACAAAAGCAGCATTAGTCTTTTATTTTTCGTTTGTCAAGAAGCATTTTGTGGCCTACTCCAGTGCTTTAGTACGCGCTTGTGCAGTAGAGTTTTCCCTCATGTTAGGCTCTTTTCCACATTAGTTTTTCACCGCACACTATTAGTAAATGTTACTGAGGGTTCAATTCGAGCAGGTTTTATTTCACGAAAACCCTGCTCCATCAATCCCCCTTTGATGACGTTTTGAGCCATCACCAAAATACCCACCAATATAAATTATCACTTTCAGAAAGCAGTTGTTCTCTCTCACCTTACCATTATTCCATCTAAATCCTTCATTATTTCATAATAATTCCCTTTCCTGTCCTCTAATTCTATCTCTTCTCTCTTTCTCTTTCTTGCTCTTCGTTTCACATCAGATGTCTCCTTTCTGCATCTACAGCATTTATAAATCAGAAAAATCATTATTATTGCTGTAGCTACTGCAATAATAGGCGTTAGTATTCTTCCTAATACACTATTCCCAAAGGTAGCAAACCAATTACCCATGGAGGAAAAACTCTTACTAAGTTTCTCCCAAGCACCGTAAACTTTCAGTTCAGCCAAGGCTTCTCGAAGATTCGTAATGTTCTTAATATACCCCTCCAAACTCTTACTCTTGTCCGGTATATAAGTACAACATTGTTGAATCTTTAACATATTACAGACTCCACCCGCCTTGGCCAATAATACATCAAGGGCAAGCCGATTTTGTAAAACCATTGACCTAATTGCAACCATTTTAGTATCAATCATCAAGAAACCACCAGCAGTATCTGTTGATAAACGATCAACCACTGTGGACAATTTTCTAATTTTATGCGAGTTTAATATGACTCCAACTGAAGGTATCAATGCTCCAAAAATATATCCCACTATTTCTGAAAAACTCGCTCCTCTCTTATTACGTATTAATCCATTCTTTATTTCATTGATTCTATCACTTTTATCCAAGTGGTACACCTTTGGAAATACAATGCCAATATAGCAACATCCATACCAATGTGCAGGCAACGTATAGTAGGCATTCTTACCACACACATAATAGATTCCCGGAAAGACAGGATCAGTTCCTCCTCTTATTCCCCATCCTCCCGTAATTAAGAAAGTATGATCACACTCACTAGAACCAATGAAATAATTGTTATAATGTTTTTAATCTAAGCAAGCAAAGCTTCCTTCTATGATGCCAGTCCAGGGTCATGGCAGCGTATGTCTCACCCTTTTTGTAATCTCCTTCTCTGAAAGCCCATGGAGGTACATGGGACTTTTGCTCAGCAGCTTTTCTCTTGAAATCCTGCCTTCTATCCTCTACTATGTTAATGAATTCTATTTCTTCAAACCGTAGTCTGCATGTTAAGTTATGTCTATGTGCGTATACTATATCTATTGTTTTTGTTGGGTGAAAAAATTCCCCCATATATTTTGCATTTTCAGCACTACTTACTCTATTCATGTTCTTTCTAATAGGAATTTCTGAAAACACTAAATCCATGTTAGACTAATAATATTGTAAGCTACCTCTCGTAAAATAGACTTGTTAGAACACTACAAGACACTCCATATGTTCAAGGTAGGTGATGGTAAGTCACCCCCTCTGAGACAGACAATGGTAATTGCATGCACACATAACAATCTCTTGCATCAATTGTATCAACATACTCATATAACAACTTAGTAAAAACATTTAACGAAAAGTCATTAATTGATTTATCTTGATGGTAAATGCTGTCACCTTCCATCTTTTCTATATTAGTATGTGAAATTTCTTTAAGACTTTTAAAATCTACTTTTTCACTCATCACACCATTAGTATTATTTTTATGGTTAGTTACCATTAATACAGGCACAATAACAATTAGTGTTAACCACACCAACATTAGTAATAGAATACTAAATAAGCAAGCATGAATACATCTACGTTTAAGCCTACGATTTTGATATCCAGTCTCTGCTATTTCTGGCATTTTAAGGAAAAAATGTATATCAATTCAAAAAGAAAAAAAGAAAAAAACTATAAAAAATAAAAAACTATAAAAACTATAAAACTAAGTAGTGTATCAAAACACTTCAAGCCTTTCTTCCTTCACCCCTCTTTTTCTTTTTTTAAATTTCTTTACAGCTTTTGATTCAATTTCTTCTTTAGTTCTCTTTTCTTCTTTGAACGAATTCCTTAATTTTCTGCACCCTTTAGTTTACACAGTTCTTTTAGGTTGGTTCAAAACCATTTGTTTCACTCTGTTTTGTACCAGTGTCTTCTTTGTTCTGATCTGTATGCTCAATTTTTCCAATACCACATATGTCCATTCTGGAGCTGTGTATTTCTTGTTCAGAACTCTTACTCTCTTAGTTTTCCAAACTAATTCTTCTTCTAACTCACTTTGTTCTGTTTTGTTTGGTACTTCAACTATCGTGTCTGGTATTTTCTTTTTCAGAGTGTATTTCAGTCTTTTCACTCCTTTTGGACACACATCACCTTTTCTTGCTTTCTTAACTTGCACAGTTCCTTCTGCTTCAGTGTCAAGTTCGCAAGTTCTTTTATTCAGTTATTTTCTCTGTTGTACTTGCTCTTGATTCTCATTTAACACTCCTCCATCATCACTTTCAACAGCAGTCTTATGAGACCCTGTAGCTAGTGCCCACTTTATTCGACTTTGTTCCCGATCAATCGCGTGTTCAATACCTTCAGAATCTGTAGCTTCAGGCTCTATGGTTTCACGTTCTACAGCTTCTGGCTCTTCTTGACTCTCTGCTCTTCTTCTTCTTGTCTTTCAAGTGGACTTGGGACTCTCCTTGTGTGACTTGCGTGTATCCAATTTGGCAAGCCTCCACACTTCACTGCTGTCGTTGTCACCAGTATTACCTGGTATGGGCCATGCCATCTAGGTTCCAGACATGATTTTCTCACATGCTTCTTCACCAGGATCCACTCTCCTGGACTTAAATCATGTGCTTCCTCTTGCTGTGTGTGGTTGCACTTTCTCCAACCTGATGAGACACAGAACGCACCACATCAGCCAATCCTTTGCAATAATCAAGCACCAAACCATCAGTTATATTCATCAGTTGATTTGCTGGTACAATCAGCTGTCTCATTGCTCTCCCCATTATAACTCCATGAGGGGACAATCCAGTCTTTTTATAAGGAATGCTTCTCAGACTCATTAATACCAAGGGTAAAGCATCTGGCCATTTCAGTGCTGTGGATGCACACACTTTTGACAGTCTTGATTTAATAGTGCCATTAATTTGCTCAACTTCTCCTGAGGCTTCTGGTCAATAGGCACAATGCAGCTTTTGCTCAATCTGTAATGCTGCGCAAATCATCCAAATTATTTCATTATTAAAATGAGTACCTCTATCCGTTTCTAAAGAGACTGGAAATCCAAATCTAGGAATGATCCCTCTCAAAAGCAATTTAGCAACTCTTAAACTATCATTTCTTCTTGTTGGATATGCTTCTACCCAACGAGAAAACAGACAACAACCAACACATATTTCAGTCCATTACAAGGAGGAAGCTCAATAAAATCAGCCTGTAACCTGGTAAAAGGACCTGCTGCTTTTCCAATCCGCCCCCAATGGACAACAGTCTTTCTACCTGGATTTTGCTGCTGGCACACTACAAATCTCTGGCAAAGACTCTCTGCAATAACCCTGAACTTTGGATTGTACCATGACTGTTTGAAGAGCCTAATCATAGCATCTCTTCCTACATGTGTTACTCCATGGTACATCCTTGCAAATTGAGAAAGTAAACAGTCTGGCATTACTGGTCTATCATCCATGTACACCCATATTTCATCTTCAGGTCTCTTAGTACATCCTGATTTAATCCAAATGTCTTTCTCTTCTTCACTAGCTTCTTTTTGCAATTGTCTAACCTTATCCCAAGTTTCTACAGAAGAGAACATCAAGTGACAATTTGTATTCTTTTTTCTTCTCCTTTATTAATCGAAACCGAATTTTGTGCACAGAAACGAGCCACTTGGTCTACGTAACTGTTGCCACTAGTCACATAATCATTTCCAGATTTATGTGCTTGGCATTTGACCACTGCAATTTCTTTAGGCAATTGTAATGCATTCAGCAAATCTTTTACATCTTTGCTATTTCTGATCGGGGATCCTGAAGATGTCAGAAATCCACGTTGCATCCACAATTGACCAAAATCGTGCACCACCCGAAACCATATTGACTATCCGTAAATATGGTTATCCTCAAATTATTGCCAATTATACAAGCCCTGGTCAAAGCGACCAATTCAGAAATTTGAGCTGAATTTATCCCTCTTAGACAAGATGTTTCAAGAACCATAGCAACTGTACATACAGCATATGAAGCACGCAATGCACCCTTTTCATATCTCAGGCATGAACCGTCTACAAACATCACACAATCTGATTCTGACAATGGTGTGTCTTTTATGTCAGGCCTTGGTTTCGTACACAATTCTGTCACATACAGACAATCATGATCTGCTTCATCTTTCACTTCTTCACAACTCGAACTCGGCAACAAAGTCGCTGGGTTCAATGTCATACATCTTGTTACTGTCACATTCTTAGCACCCAAGATCACTCTCTCATATCTAGTCAAACGACTACTTGTCATGTACTGTGTTCTCGTCCTTGTTAGCAAAATCTCAACAGAATGTGGCACATACACTATCAATGGATGTCCCATCACAATTTATTCACTCTGCTCCAGACTCACACATGTAGCAGCCACTGCTTTCAAACAACCTGGCAACGCTGCAGCCACTGAGTCCAAAGTAGCAGAAAAATATGCCACTGGACGACGCGCCATTCCATGTGTCTGCGTCAAAACTGAAACTGCACATCCATCCTTTTCACAACAGAACAATGCAAAATCTTTAGAATAATCTGGCATTCCCAATGCAGGTGCTCGACAAAGACTATCTCGCAACTCAACAGTTCAATCGGATCGACTACATCTTTGTGAGTCAATATCTGTAATGGCTTGGCTATCAGTGAAAAACCACTGATCCACTGTCTGCATTATCGAACCATGCCCAGAAACATTCAAACTTCTTTCTGTGTTCTGGGAGGACCCATTTGCAAGATCACAGCAATTCGATCTAGTGATACTTTCCTGACTCGTTTCTCAATTTTGTGTCCCAAATATTGAACCTCTTTTTGACAAAACTGCAATTTTGCTGGTGACACTTTATGCACACCTACTGCCAAATGGTTCAGTAGAGCAATTGTATCTGTCACACATGCTTCTCGTGTCTTTGATGCCACCAATAGATCATCGATGTATTGCACCAATACTGAGTCTTCTGGCATAACCAATGACTCCAGACACTTTTTCAAAATCTGATTGAAAATTAAAGGACTCTCTGTATACCCTTGAGGGACTCGACATCATGCCAAGACACGGTCTCCGAACCGGAAAGCGAAAAGATATTGGCTATCCTAGTGCAAGGGTATAGAGAAAAAGGCTTGGCACATACCAATCACTGTGAACCATTCCGCGTCACAGGGAATTTGGTAAATAATTACTGCTGGGTTTGGCACTATCGGACAACAAGGTACTACAATCTTATTAATTTTACTCAAATCTTGCACAATTCTATACTTGCCACTCGGTTTTTTAATTCCCATAATAAGTCCATTACAAGGACTACCTAGCATTTCTCTCAGAATACCTTGTTGAATCATTTGCTCAATTACAGGAGTAACTCCTGCAATGTTCTCAGGACTCATTATATACTGTGGTGTTTTGGGAAATTCTGCACCTTGTTTGACCAAAATTTGAATTAGATCAACACCCTTCATCAATCCGATGTCTTTCCCTGAAAAATCCCACACATCAGTCGTCACAGTATCTCTCAATTCAACAGGCAAATCCTTTGCTGTAAATAAAGGATACAAATCATGCAGTTCTGTCCCTTGCCTTGCTAACATCACTTTGAAAGCAACATCCTCATCTGGTGTTTGAAAAGCAATACCATCTGGTGTACAATAGATGGTGCAGTTCATCTTGCACAACAAGTCCCTACCTAAAAGGTTCACCTGACTTGTATCACACACCACAAACCGATGCAAATCTCTAAATTCTCCAATATGAACCTCCATTGGTTTGGTCACTGGAGTTCTAATATACTTGTTTGAAACTCCTGCAACTTGGATTGTTTCTCCCGAGAGGGGTAGGTTTGGAATTTCTGCTGCTCTCACAGTAGAACGGGTAGCACCAGTGTCCACAAGGAATGTAATATCATTACTTTCCACTTTCCCATCCACAAAAGGACTTGATTGATCTACCTCTAGAGATGCGCCAAGCATGCACTCTTCCTCCCCCCTCAGGCACCGTCATTGAGATGAATCTGAATCACTCTCAGGACATGGCAACTAATATTGCGAAACCATCTGTCCATTTTGTTTCTTACCAATTTGTTCACTCGTGTGAAATCCAGCATTCGCACTGTATCTCTGTACCTGACCATTCACATTATTTGGCATAGGAGCCTGAGGCACTTGTACCTGTTGTACCTGTGGTGTAAATACCTGTTGCTGTTGTTGATTCACAACCACCTCATTCTGCATCTGTGGATTAGAATTTTGAACCATTCCATTATTCTCTAACAAGAACTTACATTCGTTCTTCCAATGTCCTAACCTTCCGCACTCATGACAAGGGAATTTTCTCTTTATTTCTTCCTTATTATTTCTACCTCTACCCTTTCCTGGTAATTGCACTTTAAAACCACCATTTGGTACAACACTCAAACCAGGTACCTGACCATTTTGAAAATTCTGATTCTGTCCTTTCAACTGAAAACATGTTTGAGAAAAATCAACAAAATTCCCATTTTACTGCTGTGCCGCTTTCACTTGCGCCCACATCATTTTCTCTTTCA
Organism: Calotriton arnoldi; assembly: GCA_963921515.1. Taxonomy (NCBI): domain Eukaryota; kingdom Metazoa; phylum Chordata; class Amphibia; order Caudata; family Salamandridae; genus Calotriton; species Calotriton arnoldi. Next base: position 1,505,016 of record CAWUFW010002331.1, on the reverse strand, counting down.
ATTTCTTATGCCTAGATTCAATATCATCACAACAATACTTTGCATACCTCAGTATCTCATCCACTGTCTTATTCTGCCAACAAATCAAATGCTGCTGAATCATATTACTAATTTCAGGTTTCAATCCAATTACAAACTTATACACAAAATGTCCCATATCTTTGTCAGTTATGCATTCAAAGCCACTATACTGTTTAAACACCTGTAAAAGTCTCTCGTAGTAGGCATGTACTGTTTCTTTTGACTACTGTGTCATCCTGTCAATCTTAACTCAGTCTGTTTCCTTTGGGGAAATCTTACTCTTCAAATAAGTAATCACTTGATTATATTTCTTCATCACCTCTTCTGAAGGCACTCCAGTTTTAACATCTCTAGGATATTCCTCTTTTGGCCAATCAATTGCAATCTTACACTCAGTCCATAAATCAGCTGGAACTACAATATCAAACAAACCTTCCAAATCTTTCAACAAGACCTTTGAGACCTTTACAAACCTCTCTACCTGTTTATACCACTCGACAGGCTTTTCTCTCAATCTTGGGAAGTCATTCGTAAAAGACAATATGTCCTGTCTTGACCAAGGAATATCAACATATCCACCACCCAGAACTTCTCTCATTGGATATATCATTTCTGCAGGTTCTGTCTCTTTTAACGGAAGCAAAGAAGATGCAGTCACACCTTTACTTGCAAGCGCCTATTCTTTCTTTCTTGCCCATCTGCCTTTTCATCGTTCCAAATCACCCCATTTTTTCAGAGTATTAATCAACTCTTTTATTTGCAATCGTTTACCAGATGCATTCAAACTCTCCAGAACTCTGTCACTAAAATCCAACCTATATGTCTTTTGTAAAGCTTTCGATTTCTCAATATCCTCTCCATATTCCTGTGCTGCTTCTGCCAACTTCTCATGCAAATTTCTCGCTTTTAATGTAATATTCATACACAAGAATAACAACTCATCATCCTGATATTTACTCAATCTCTCTGGACTTATTGTACCAATAATCATTTCTTTCAGATCTACTTCTAACCTACTTATATCTATATTCTGTTTGGACTTACTAGATGCCATTCCTCTAATCCAATCATCCAACTCTTCTGGTGAAGGTCCCACTGAACTCCCTGATACTGAAGTCGTTTCTCTCATATTTGACATTAATTTTCTAGGATCAATCTGTACATTCCTTTTTGGCGTTTCAGTCACATTTCCATTTGCTGGAATATCAATCAGTGACATACTCATCCCATTTGATTCTGGTCCACTAACATCCCTAGCACTATTCACTGGAACTGTCAATGCATGCACTCTAGAAATATTTTGACCCTCACTATACAATGGAACTATAGGACCAATTGTTACCGGAACTGATAACGCTTCTGCATTTAAACTCATCTGACTAATTTTCTGGGTCAATTCTTCTTTTGCTCTATTGAGCATTTCAATCTCTCTCCTGTGAGACACGAGTAACTGATGAAGACGGTAAAACTAATGGAACTTATGAAGTTTGTTGTACCTGTGGAACTTGTAGAGCTTCTATTTCAATTAACGGTGCACTTGGAGTAATCCCATCCGGGCTGTCCTGATATGATGGAGGTCTCTTCAATAGCATCTCATCTAATAACTAATCATCAATTTCATTCGGATCTATATCTAGCTCTGAAGTCTCTACATTATTCTTTTTCTCCTTGCACTTTCTACCAGCTTGTCCCTCGGCAACCATTACTGGATATAATCCATCTATGTTTACATCTCTCCTCCACTTTTTCATCTGCGCATCCCATTTTGCTTCTGAATACCATCTCATTGTATTCCTATATTTCATCCCATTCCTATCTCTCTCCCTTCTGTACGCCTCATGTTCCCATTCCTCAAGCGCCTCATACTGCATAGGTCTAGGATTTGGTTTTAACAAATTCATTCGTCTTCTGAAATTCTCCAAAATCTTTGCATTGAAAGTACCATGCTCTGGAAAAGCTAAAACTCCATCATCCTCCGTATAACTCACCCAATTCTCTAAACATGTACACGTATGATATCCACGCTCTATCATCATAAAAGAAGCAGGTGATCTTGCAGGAGGTACAGGAAGTTCCTCTCTAGTAACTATAGGCTTGTCTTTTTTAAACAAATCTTGTATCATCTTTACCAACTTCATTTTCGACTCTCTCTTTTCCGCTAAATATTTTAGAAATCAAGGAAAATCCTTCCGTAATTCCGCTCACTCTATTCGCTCACACTCGTCCAATACCAGCGCGACTCATACCAACCAACCAATCACAGCACAATACACGCCCGCTATCTGACCAATGCCAGCGTGGCTTTTTGTGACGTCAGTATAACTCCTGCGACTGACCCTCCCTTTACAAAATAATACGGCAATGTACTACAAGTCTTTCTAAATAAATTCTTATTAGAAACGACACAAAACGCTGCTACTTTGTCTGCTCCACTAAATGAAAGATAGTTCAGTCATTCAAGAGAACCTTTTACAACCAGCAGAATAACGACCAGCGTCACTCTACTCACAATCAAGTGAAAGGAGGTCTTGGTACTCCTTTAGGTGTGTTTCCTAAAGTTTCGGAAGAGGACTTTCCACAATAACAGTCAAGCAAAGTTAGGTCTTGGTACTCCTTTAGGTGTACTTTCTAAAGTTTCGGAAGAGGACTTCACTATAGCATCCAGCTAACTAACATACTTTAGAATAGGTCCCTTAGAATAATATCATTAGCCTTTCACTGTTCGATATTACAACAACAGACAAAGTACTTCTGCAGTGTGATACTTTTCCACACACTTCCTCTGCCCCTGAGGCTAAATCAACATCCCTGGATCTTAGGCAACTCCGTACCCGTACTTCCAGACTACATAAAACAAAGATGCTAACTTTTCATATTAGTAACCAAAATCAATAATTCAACCATTAATTTGCCAAAATAATCAATATAAACCATCAGGCTGCTACCAAAACTGATCCAGTGATCTGGGACTAATAGTTTCCCACAATCTAGGCCCAATTTCATCACCCTACAAGTCCCTTCACGCTGGGTTAGTGAATTTCCAAACAAATTACCAAAATGCAATTTGTGTCTTCATTTCTATTATACCAATTGTGGCGATGCAATCTTTATATAGTTGACAGGGTTTGTCAAACCAATACTTGTTTCTAGAATACTCATAAACTAGAGAAATACCTCTAATAAAGACAGACACATTTGTAAATTTATAATGTTTATCTAAATAATGTGACATAAATGCTCGTCAATACCAAAAATACAGTACAAATCATAGATCGTCACAGAGCAACAATATCAGAGCAATTAAAACACATCTCAACTCGACAGCACATAAAGGAGTGGAAAGGCAAAGAGACAAAAGGTTCAGAGACAAAATACATTTGCAACTGATTATGCAAATTCAGTTTTCTGTCTATACTAACCCAATTGAATAGGAAATCTACTCCCTGGCCATGAGAGCAGTAAGGCCCCTCAAGAAGAGTTGAAGAGGCAAAGATGAAGTCTGGAATCAGCAGACAGGAACAGCCAGCTCAAGAATAGGAGACAGCAAAGAAGGCCTCTCCTCACGCAGGTAGGAAAGCAAGCCGCCAACAGAACCAACTCCCGAAAAACTCCCAAACCCCTCCCACCAGGAACCTCAATTATACCCAAATTTCCAAACCACATTTGTGTCAGAACAGAGGATTTCTCTACACATGATTGGTTAAGGAAGGGGGTGTACTGTCACACCACTCTCGTCATGTCCATCTCACTCAATGTCTTATTATTTATTTATTCTGCATATCTATTTCCACCCCAGGTAATACAAAAAAATTCAAGCCACTGTCATAGCATTCGTTTCCTCCATTCCAGTCATGTAGCAAATTTTGTGTCACATTTATCCGTTCGTGCCGCACGAAGAGGAAATGTTCTTTCACTCAAGGAAAATTTTGTTTCTATCAGCTGTCTCTTGGCAGGCACACAGGACTGGCGAAGGACACTTGTCTTCTACTGTCATCATCTTGCTCAGTTCTATTTTGCAGAATTTATTTTATTTTCATTAACCCCGTGTTTTCCCGCAGAACAGAAAACCATGCTTCTATGAAAAACAAACACAGTAAGTAAGTAAGTAATTTTTTATTGTTTTTGATTAGTTAAAACCATTACAAAAATACACATTGGTAAAAGTCATATATATTAAAACAAGTCGAAATACGTTTCTAAAAACGAAAGAGTCTCCGGTATAAGAGAGGCCCTTATTCGGGTTGTGCTGGAGACGGTCCAATATCTGTACTCACAGGTTGCAGTTATGTAGGCTAAAACCCTGTGTAATATTTGCAATTGCTCGGGGTGCCACTGTTCTTTGCTTAGATGCTGCTAATAACAGGAACTTTACTTACTTCCCATTTAGCTGTGGGTCCTTGGGATCGAAGCAAGCAATCACAGACTGACTCCGAGTTTGAATTCCACGTTCGTTGAAATGTGCTTTTAGTAGGCCTACCCTTTCCTCTTTTAATTTGGTGCAAGAGCATATTAGATGTTCTATATCCTCAATTCCGTTCCCACATAGCCTGCATGAGTTTCCATGGTTCTCTCTCTGCCAGGGTGGAAGGTGCAGTATGGCTGTCAGGATTCCCAGCCTGTATTTTAAAAATTGGTCTTTGGTCTTCCTTGAGTACCCTAGTTTAAAATATGCCTGTGGCCCGAGTAGTTTGTAGCCACTCAATGTCATCCAGGTGTGTCTCCTACGGGCAGAGGCAGCTTTGTCTTCAGCAAGAGAGAGCTTCTGATGACCTTGTTTACTACATGCTTGAAGTGCGAGTGGGTAGTTTGGGTTTCCCATAAGTTGACTAATCTAGTGATGGCCAGTGACTCCTCCAAATATTTTTTAGCCGGCAAGGTGGATGTGCTACACAGTTCTTGCCAGAGCTGATGGTTCAGTGTATTCCTGGGAGAGATCTTGATTTTATGCCAACACTTGATATAGGAACCTTGCCTTGCAAAAAAGTTGTTTGGTTAGACCAAACTAGAGTCGAATCTGTGCAGGTGAAACGTAAGATGGGAGGTTTAATATGACTCTATATGCTTTGGCTAGGGTGATATGCAGCAGTTTGGCGTCCCTGCCCCTCAGGGCTTCATTGCCGTAAGTAATCGAGGGTGGAATTTTAGCTTGCACTACCCGGAGCAGAGGGGAAATTATAGGCCCAGTAAGTTTTGTTTTAAGCTGCCTTAGTGTTGTGGCTATCACCATCCCTTTCCTCTTGATAGCCTAAAGTTGGTTGGTGAATTGGCCACCGTTGTCGATGATTACCCCTAGGTATTTGTACGCGGAGGTGTTCACAATTGTTTTTTTTCCCAAAGACCAGGAGTGGGACCGCCTTTTGCCGTTAATTGTCAGGGTTTTTGTTTTATTGATGTTTACTTCTAGGTGGTTTTCAACTGCATATTCGTGCATCTTATTGAGTAACCGTTGTAGACCAACTTGAGTATGGCTTGCCAGGACAGCATCATCCGCGTATGACATACTAGAGATGGCTTTGCCGCCAAGTCTTGGGGCGTGCACGCTGCAGGTGCTGAGGGCTGATGTCATGTCTGCTGTATAGAGGTAAAACAGAGTTGGTTCAAGCACGCATCCCTGTTTGAGTCCTTTGGTGGTTGGTATACGCCTCGAGAGATGGGAGCCATTGCCTAGTTTAACCTGTATCCATGTGTTGGTGTGAAGATGTATCAAGAGGTTCAAAAGAGATGGAGGGATTCCCCAGAGTGCCAGGTTCCTCCACAGTATTGCTCGATTGACGTTATCGAAGGCGGCCTTGAAATTGATAAAGCAAAAGTGAAGTGTTTGTTTGGATAGTTTTGCCTTATCGATAAGTAGTGACATAGTTAGTATGTTAGTTGTTGTACCAGTGTCTTTGCAGAACCCTGTTTGGTAGGGGGGGATTATTTCTTTCTCTTTTGGCCAGTCCTGTAGCTCTGTGAGTAGGATGCCTGCAAAGTATTTTGCCTCTACATCTAATAGTGCAATCAGACAATAGTTTTTTGGTGAGGTTTTGTCACCGGCCTTATAAATCGGTGAAATAATGGAACCCTTCCATGATGCGGGTAGGAGCCCGGACTGCCTGACAGTACAGAAGAGTGGGGGCCAGTGTTTCTGACCAATATTCCGGGTCTTGTTTGAAAAGAGCTGGTGGAATCCCGTTTGGCCCCGGTGCTCCTTCTTTCCTCCCTTTTGAAATTTGGTTCCTGATCAAAACAGCATCGATTCCATTGTCCTCTTCCTCTGTATTCTTCGCGGTTTGAGTGGAAGGAGCTAATTGATTGTCCGGAAATGCTTGTGATCCAAGGGGCTTATTTACAAGGCCCTTGCGCCACTTTTGCATCACTTTTAACATGGGGAAAGTGATGCAAACGTGGCGCAAGGAGCTTGTAAATCTGCCCCCAGGTGTTTATTGATTGAAGTGGGATTCTAGAAAGGTTGTCCATGAGTTCTCTGTGATGTATGATGTTAAGCCTCCATGTGCCGGTTGTAGAATTTTGTTGATGGTGGACCAGAAACACGCGCTATTGATTCCTTTGGAGTCATGGTAGAGTTTTGCCCAGAATTCGTTTTCATTGGACCTATTGATGTCCCACTTGTGTTTTTTAATTTTGGCCTTTCTTTTACGAAGTTGATGGTTTAGATTTTCGTCTCCAGGGCAGAGCCTCAATGATCTTAAAAGTTTGTTTACAGATTGTTTAAGTAGTTTCAAGTCAGTCCTCTGTGTGCGCATGACCCTCCCTGCGACCATTGGATCATTGGGAAGGGAATATCTGGCTATGGTCGAGAAGGAATTTGCAAGCGAAGCCGTGAAATTTTCCCATATACTAGTAGGGGTGTCGGTAGGGTAATTAAGCTTGTATAGCTGTGATTTCGCTGCCAGGAGCACCTCCCCAGAGTTTGCTAGGGACAACTTGATTCTTTTTAAATTTATGGTATGGCATGCATGCCTGCCAACAGGATTAAGTGTCGGTTTGTGCGGAAGAGCTTGAATTGCGGCGGAAGAGCTTGAATTGTTGCAGAAGAGCTTGAATTGAAAAACACAGACATTATTAATCACTTATAATGTTTTTTCATTACACATCCACCCCATGTGGCATCTATCCATGCGCAACCCATGTTAATATTATTTTTCTAGCAAACGTTAATAATGTGCACAAAAGCAGGATTAGTCTTTTATTTTTCGTTTGTCAAGAAGCATTTTGCGGCCTACTCCAGTGCTTTAGTACGCGCTTGCGCAGTAGCATTTTCCCTCATGTTAGGCTCTTTTCCGCATTCGTTTTTCACCGCACACTATTAGTAAATGTTACTGAGGGTTCAATTCGAGCAAGTTTTATTTCACGAAAACCCAGCTCCATCACCCCTTAACTCTAAGTTCGGCTATAGGTTCTGCAATTAATGCTTTCACTGGAGATATGAGTAAGAGCTCTGCCTAATTATCAGTGGAACACCCCCCTTCTTTGAACCTGATGGTGACTAAAGTGTAAGGTGATGTTATTATGCACTTTCTCAAGCCAGCTGTTTCCTGAGAGTTCATGGAGGTCTACACTTGGTGTGGCGGTGGTGGTGGAGCATGAAAGCCATTGAGATACTTTCACACATCATGGTCCTTAGTTTATATGGATGACTTCAACTTCTGATGAGAGGTACCTAGGTCACAAATATCTCCTCTGGTCTAATAATATTAAAAGTACTGATGGCAATTTTCATAACATTAGCCTTCGTTTATCTCATAAGTACTGCCCTTGGCATCCGTGCATATCTGCCTAGAAAGGGAGACATCCCTGAGAGACTGGAATGAAACAGTGCAGCAGTACTTGTGAAGTAGACCATTCTCCAAAGCATTCTCAAAGCAGTTCCTCCTAATGATCCCAGTTGAACGATCTGGTACTTGGATACATGACACTCTTGGTGAAGTACAATTTTAGCAAACCCTCTTGTGACTAGATTACTTAGTTGTTTTTATAGTGCTTCATATCACATTAACGTTGTTCTTAAACTCTGTATATAATATGTGTTATTATTATTACCCAATTAAGTGGCACTGAATTTACCAACCTTGGAACGATGGAAGCTGACATTGCTGTTTTCCCAACGATGACATCCAAGAGACAGGTAATCTCAGTGGCAAATGCTTAACTCGCTGAGCCATCTTCGTCGCATTAGAACCAGTCTAGAACCTCGTGCTCTTAGTACCTTGAGAAGATGTCTCACGTTGCCTTGCCCTAGAACCAGGCCCAAAATCAAAATATGAATGCGAAGGGTATCTGCACACATCAACTAGATAAGACCAAGGTGGCTGTGGGGAGCTCAAATACCTCGCTGGCAATGTATCATAGTTGGTTGATGGTGTATTCGAAAGTATAACAAGACTATTCCTAAACCCAGCACTTGAATATTTCTCCCGGTCTGTTTTGATAGCAACTGTCTGCTCTAAGTGGTATGAATAAAGTTCTTTAACGAAAGATATAGCTCTCAGCTGCTGGCTATAATGCTATACTATTTAATGGCCAAATGACAACCACTAGAGTGCACAGTTTAAAGAATAAAAGCGGCACAGTGCTAATACTCAACTACGAGTGCCCAGAATGGCTTCATTGGCGACCTCAGTGTCCCGAAGAAAACACACCTTAAAACCCTATTGAGTCTGCTCCGCTCTCCCCACCCCGAGCAAGGGTCCAGCTAGGCCCTCTGGTAGCCTCTGTATTATAACATTTACTGAACGCGAACATTGCAGAGTTTATTGGAAGCATATTTTAATGTGCCTCAGAAGGGTATTAATATTACTTTAATGCACAATGCCATTCACCCAGACACTGTAATGCTCTTCGGAATCGCTTAGAATGTGATTTAGGAGCCCATGATGTGCGGTGAGAGGCTGGCTGGTGTGAGAGCCCAGCAGGTAATGAGTCAGTTTCTACAGCAGCAGACACGATTACAAGGTGGGCTGAGCTCTATGATCTATGCCAGTGTGCCGCTGAATGTCACTGTGCATTGCATCTAACTCATTTGTAAGCTGGTATCAGATGCCCACGCGGTAGACACTATATTTGAATGTAAGCCTTGCCAGAACAAGATATGTCTCAGAGTCCTGCAGCTATGAATAAAATTAGGCAGTGAGGCTCTTATATGGAAGTTGGACTGCATTTAAAGGGACTTTCGCCGTGTGCAAGAGAAGTGGGTGCCAACTGACTCAGCAGCCTTGCCAATGTAAGCTTTTCGACGGCTGTAGCTAGTTGTAGTACAAAATGTAAATATTCGTATGCATTTTAAAATGTATGCAAGCATCTACCCGAGCAGGCAGACTCAGATCAATGGACATTCACATGCACATAGGTACACATACACGCACGCACACGCACACACACAAACACACACAGTTCAAACCTGCACTCACGCAACACAGTCATAGAAGCCACATGAAGGTAAACAAACACAGATATACACAGTCAAAAATGTTCACATAACAAGATGTACTAGGGGGCGCATATATGCATAGAGAGAAAGAGGTGCGCAAACACACCTCGGACACACACAGACAAATACTGAAACACAAAAACAAACATTTGTCACTCAGAGATGCACATATAGTACACGCAGTTGTGATGGAAATAAAAGTGCTTTACAAATCCTATACATTGTGTGATTTTTGGCACGTGACCAAGGCTGTAGCCAGAACTTAATCATCGAAGCAAGCGGTGCACCTTACACGAGTTAGTTTTACAATTCCATTCATCCTTCTATCCACCCACACATCTTTGTCGTATTCCTTTCTAGCTATCCATCCTATCACTGTTCCAATTTTCTGTCATCCTCTCACCCTGCCAGACTTTCAGCCATCCATACAACAATCTTTAGATCGTTCCATCTGACTATCCACGGATCCTTTCACGAATTATATCCTTCTACCATTTATCCATACATCCCTTTTCCCTTTCATAAGCCCAGCCATCAGGCAATTCATCCATCTTTTCAAACATTCATCCATTCATCTTTCCTTCACCCATCGATTCACCATTCCAACCATCCATCTAACTACTCATTCGTAACCCTGAAACACTTATCGTCGATAACTACCACAGCCTCTCTTCCGCCATAAAAACCAACTACATCTTCTATTCCAAACGCCCCTCCAAATGGAAAAGCATTTTCCTACGTCAGCTCCCAGTCACTCACTCAATCAAAATTCCCTATGGATTTAAATTATACACTACTCCCTCCCCAATTTTTCCAGGTGAAATCGACATCTCCATCTTCAAAACGGGTAACAGCCTCATACAAGCCGCCGAATCGCACCTCGCCATCTTTGAGCACCACTTCAGCACCTTGTCTCTCCACCTAGACAAAATGATCCCTAATCCTCCGTATACCCAACCGATCAACACCCCCCACTCTCTCCCTTTCCCCCTACCCCACTCTCCCCCTCCCGTGTCTTCCCTCCTACAAACACCATAGTCCAAACACCTACTTCCCACTCCCCCTCCCCTGTCATCTCTATAGCCAATGCCATCTCCCAATCCCTGTCACCCATATATTCTCCCCCTCCAACGATCCTCCCTCTTCATGACATCCCCACTGCACACCCCCTCCTCCAACTACTCACATCCTCCAATGACCTGTCCCCCTCAACCCCTTCTAAAATAACTAACCCCTATCCTCTTCCTTGACCCCCCAACCTGAATCCCTACCCCTCCACCCTGTCTCTCCCATCGTACCACCTCCGGCCCCACCTTCACCTTCACCCTCTCCTAATCCTCCATCACTACCACCGAATTTCTCGCCACCGTTAATCCCTGACGCAGTCCTACTTCATACTCTTTGTGCCCTCATATAATCTCTATCCACATCCCCTCAAATCTCTTGTCCTCCATCACGCCACCACCCACGCCTAATAGCCTTAACTCTACTCATTCCACCACCATTGACCTCACACACCCTACACACAATTGTCCCATGTCTGCAACAAACACTATCCATTCCCTCTCACCCTCATCCTCCCCTTCTGAGATCCCCCTCTCCCCTATAACCCTGACCCTACACAACATTGAATGCAATCTCTCTTTACTGACGAATGAACTCTCTCGACTTAGAGAAGATGTTAAATCCCTCAGCTCTGGAACCCGACTCACGCATGCAAATTCCCCCCACCCCAACCGCAAAATCCCGCCAACTTCAATCGCCATCATTGGAATACTTCCCCCCTCTACAACCGGATGTCTAGACCTCACCGCACCTCGAACCCATCTGACCTCTCCGATCTATGCAATTCTTACCATCCTAGTACTTTAGTCAACTACCCACCTCCCCCCTACTCCAACATCCCTGTCATTCTAGGTACCAACAGAATTCCCTCCTCTCCCGCATCCCCCAGACCCCCTCCACAACTCACCACCATCCACTCCTGCCCTCCCCCCAAAACAACCCCAAACCACTCGCCTGCATGCTTGTTAACTGTCGATCTGCCGTTCGACACACCACTGAAATCTCCGAATCTATCCTTAGCGAATCAATTGACATTGCGTTCCTCATGGAAACCTGGCTCAATGACCACTCAACGAGCATGCCTGATCTACTCTCCCCCCGGATACTCTATCCTCAGAAAAGACAGACCTGACAGAATAGAGGGGGACCTGGCCATAATCTTCAAAAACGAACTTCAGCTCTCCCTTGTTAACAACTCTGGCCACTCCACCTTCGAATACCTTGAAGCTGAACTTAAAGTTCAAGATACCCACCCTATTCGTTTACATACTATCTACCACCCCCCTGGTGATCCACACCCCTTTATTGATGAACTTTGTGACTTGATGACACAATCCTCAATATCCAACTCAAAAAATCTCTTCCTTGGAAACCTCAACCTCCACTTGAATGACACCAATGATCCCACTACCACCCTCTTCACCAACCTTCTCGAGATCCATGACCTCAAACAAATATGTCAGTCCCCCACCCACACCAAAGGAGCCATCCTGGACGCCATCATTACCAACAATGACTTGGCCTTCCTGACCAACATCATCCCCATTGACTGGTCCGACCACCACCTCATATTGTTCCCCATTGCTATCACGCCCCCTCCCCACTAAACAAATTAAACCCATGAAATGGACCAGAAATCTAAAATGTATCCCTCCAGACGAGCTTGAGTCCAAACTCCAAGCTCAACTGCTCCTCACTCCTCTCTCACAAAACGCAAATGAGCTTACTGATCACTTTAATAAAGCTGTCACGGATGTCCTAGTCCAATTGGCCCCTCCTAAACTTAAAACTCTAAGAAACATCCCTTCCAAATCATGGTTTAACCTAGAACTTAACAAGGAAAGACGCTCATTAAGACTGATGGAAAGAACCTGGAGACAGCATCCCTCCCACTCAAACCTGACACTCCTCAGATCAGCTAGATCTACATACAAAAACCACATTTTTAACGAAAAGGCATCCTTCTTCCGTACACAACTCGATCGGGCCAAAAACAGACCTAGAGAACTGTTCAACATTATCCGTCACCGAACCTCCTCAGCTCCGCCTAACCCGACGGCCTTCAACCTCTAGAAATTGCCCTCTTCTTCTCTGAAAAAATCGCCAAAATAGCTCAATCCTTCCTCTCAACGCAGATCCCAACCAACCCCCTACTTACTCCTGACATCACCTCTAAATCACACATCACACTCCTGACACCCCCTAGTCCCCCCTCATACTCACCTGCTTCCTCACCTCACCCTAACCCCTCCTCACACATTCCCTCTCCTATTACCACCCTAAACTACCCCCCACACCTTCCCACCACTACTCCTCTCGTATCCAACCACCAAAACTCACGACCAAAAAACAATGCCTCCTGGCAAAATTTCCTCCCTGTAACTGAGCGTGAAGTCCACAGCATCATTGCTAAACTAAAACCATCCTCCCATACCAAAGACCCCCTCCCTTCTAACCTTGTCCAAGACCTAAAGCACATCATTGTCCCATCCTGGACCACAATCATCAACACCTCCCTTGCTACTGGAAGTGTCCCTAGCTCCCTTCAACTTGGTCAAATCTCCCCCTTCAAATCTGGATCTCTGACCTCAATGCCCTCAACTGCTCTCTCTCCTTGTCCAACTCAGTAAAATCTCTTGGTATCTCCATCGATAACAGTCTTAACCTCAATGTCACATCAAAAATTCGGCTAAAGGAGCCCTCTTCACTCTCCGTCATCTCAAGAAAATCAAACCCTTTCTCCCAACTGAAGATTTTAAATTAGTATTTCAATCCCTGGTCCTTTCGCAAATTGATTATGGCAATGCCATCCTCACGGAATCCCCAAGGTCCACCTAGCTCCACTCAAATCTGTACTCAACCTTGCAGCCAGGCTCATCACCGACTGTAAACGGTTCGACCACATTTCCCCAGCCCTCAAAACTCTTAAATGGCTCCCCATCGAAGGCAGATCCGCCTACAAAAACGCATGCATCACACACAAAGTCCTCCACCAAAATGCACCACCATACCTCGCCAATAAACTCTGCAAAGCGGGCAGCACACGACCTCTGAGAAGCACTAATGCTCTCTTCCTTGTCCCTCCCCTGCTAAAAAAGAAGTCCACACAATCCCGCTCCTTCTCCGGAAATGCCCCCTACATCTGGAATGCCCTCCCCAAAGACCTACGATGCAACCCCTCCTACACCAGCTTTAAAAAGACCTCAAAATGCACCTCCTCAATAAATATTGGGGGTCTTTACCTGCGCCTTAAATTCGATCTGCCATATCTTATAGGTATTTAACTCTTTACTCTGACTATCTGTTTACATGATGTGTATAATCTCAAGCCGTTCTTTCTCTGCTTTACCTGCTGTTATTCCATGATGTTGTAATTTTGTTTTACCGTTATTAGCTCTGTCATGTAAAGCGCTCTGATGTTTTGTTATTCCATGATGCTGTAATTTGTTTCTTACCGTAACTAGCTCTATCATGTTAAGCACTCTGATACCTCCGGGTCCAGCCAGCGCTATATAAAACCTCTAAAATAAAATAAAATAAAATAAATCCATCTATTATTTTAATAATCCTTCCACCATTCCACTGATCCATTGTTTCATCCTTCCTTCAATTTATCCACCACCCACCCATCCTTTAGACTTTTCATTTATCCATCTATCCATCTATACTTTCACATTTCATCTGTCCTGTATTACTTCAATCCATCCATCCATCCATCCATCCATCCATCCATCCATATATCCATCCATCCATTCATCCATCCTTTCCACCCTGATTGGCATTCTTTCACCATTTCGTCCATTCATTCTTCCACTCAACCCTCCATTCATTCACCCATCCAGCCTTTCAACATTCTAGTACTCCAACCATCCACCCATTCTTTCACCCTTCCATCTATCCACCAATTATTTCAACGTTTCATTACTCATTTCATCTTCCATCCATCTATCTTTTGGTCCTTCATCCTTTCCTTCTTTTCACCCTCACTTCATTAATTTCACCTTTCCTTCCTTTCACTCGTTTGTCCTTCATTCCATTGTTTCTTCAACTTTCCTTCCATTTATATTTTCATCCTTTCTTTCATTCTATTTCCTACCTTCTCTCCCTTTTCCCTGTCTATCCAATTTCCTTCCTTCCTTCCTTCCTTCCTTCCTTCCTTCCCTCCTTCCTTTTTCTTTCCTACCTTTCTGTTTCCCTCTGTCATTTTGTTTACCTCATTCCCTCTTTGTCCCTTCCTTCTATTTTCCAATTTCTCCTTCTCTGTCCCCTTCACTATTTTTGGCTCTGCACTTATCAGTTCTTATACGTTGTTATTAGCAAACTTTTCTCACCAGATCTGCAGGCAGAAGAGGTCCATAATACCTAACCAGCATTTAGGGGCCAGCTTACAGCCCGTGCAGCCCAGTGGCAACATCGCCCCAGGCTGGTCTACCTGCTATCAATCAATCAATCAGGGGTTTGTAGAGCGCAACCTACTCACCCGGAACGGGTCTCAAGGTGCCGAGGGAAAAAGGGAGGGGTTCTGCAGATCCTGGAGGTTCACTGAGTTCCATCGAAGAGCCATGTCTTGAGGTCCTTTAGGAATGTAGGGAGCGATGCGGTCTGTTGCAGGTGGAGAGGGAGGGAGTTCCATGCTTTGGGCACGAGGAGGGAGAAGGATCGCCCTCTTGTTCTGCTTTTCTTGATCCGCGGTACCGTTGCGAGGAAGAGCTGGGCCGAGTGAGGGAACGCTGGGGAGTGTGGAACGTGAGGCGGTGGTTCAGGTTGGCGGGTCTGGTGTTGTGGAGGGTCTTGTGTGCGTGGGTGAGGAGCTTGAAGGTGATCCTCTTCTCGAGCTGCTAGAGTAAGGACTTCAGGACACCACTGCATGTCACGTTATCTACCTGAGCATAAAATTGTGAATACATATATTCATGTAAATTGCACATTTATTTATTATTGTATCGATCTTATAACAACAGATTTAGCAAGAATTACCAATAATTCATAGATTATGTACACACATAATAAAAAATATCTAAAATATCCAATAATTGCAATAGTTGCAAACAATCAGCATAATTCATCTTCGCGTAACACAACTCCCCCTTACTGTGGATATTTGACGGGACAACACAAAAGGCAAGCACCCTCCTCCTCTGAGGGAGGACGTAGGAACAATCATATAATGCGTTTTTCAAATGACTCGTTGGAGGAATTACCAAACACGCATGGCCTTTTCTCATCTTGAACCCCAGGTGAGCTCTCGTTATCTGGAAGAGTGGAAGGTGCCTGAGCTTCGAACACACTAATATAAATGAAATATCCCCAATAAATTCATCTCGACCATCAAGGCTTGATCCACTGCCCTAAACATAGCGCCTTCTTCCATCCGGGCCTTCACTCTATAGCTCTGCATAGACAGGCTAGGTCACCACGTTTCCACCCTACTCTCCATTACATCCTGGATTCTACTATCTGGTCTTTCCTGCTCCAAACACCGTAGCGACCTTAGTGCAGCACCTTCTGGCCAGATGCTCTGCATACAATACCAATGGTGACTGCAAAAACCTTAGCAGTTCGTTGGAGATGTTTTTTGCAATGTAATAACGACAATAAAACTTAGTAAGAAAGGAGTAACAGCTCTTAAAGAATATACTTCACTAACGAGTAAGGAGAGCTCTATAAGCAGTGAAACTAAATGTTATACACTTCACAGTAAATAAGCATTTTCAGTGCCAATAGGTTTGGGTTTAAGGTGCTAAAAGAGACAAATACAGGTATGCACAAATGCTGTTTGTATGCATTAGCACATGAAAGCAAAACAACATATCTTTTAAGCAGATAAGTATATTGGTGAATAATTTGATATCCGTCATGAGCTCTGTGTGCTTTTATATACAACACTTTTCTGGTGACTGTAGACTCTACTTGTAACTTTTGTGTCTTCAAATCCAAATTGCATAGATAGTCTTATGTGAGGAAATACCCATTTTTGTGTGGTCACTTCCTTTTGTTACTGTTTTTTTTACCCTGCACACTGCTGTCCAGTGCCCAGTGTATGTGCTTTGACGCCAAAAACATGTGAAATTGTTTTTAAAACTTACCTATAAGTCTCTAGTATATGGTACAAAGTGTACCCAAGGCTAGTAATTTACCTGTCATTAGTTGGGTGCAGCACATATTATGCCACCATTAAAGTGCCAATGCTAAGCATGTCTCTATTCCTACCTCTGTAGCCTGGGTGTGCAGATTTCAAAGTACAAATTGAACATGTCAAAATAAATATTTTGCCAGACCTTAATCTTCCCTTTTAATACTTATAAGTAGGGCTCCTGGTATTATGTTTTTTGTTTTTTTACATTTCCATCTGTATCCATATTTGATTTTTGGCCATCTTATCATTATTTTTCCATATTTATTTTGCGGCTTGCAAATAAGTGGAGTCAAAAAATTGGTATATTTCCACTTTTATTTAACTGATAAACATGTATTCATGCTTAGATGCCTGTCACGTTTTAGCAAATTCAGCAGCCAAATATAGCAAAACACTATACGCACAGGTAAATATTAGCAATTTACTACAAATATATTTTAACAGATGTCTGCATTCAAAGATATCTTAACCAGTTTTTTAACTCCATTAGCTCCATTTGCTATCTATCTGCTCATCTGTTGTCTTGTAATTCACAACAGACAGCATGGAAAGTTACTCATTAGAAGCACAATTTTCAGTATTTGTCTGCTTCTAAAAATAAATACAGACAGGAAATACATTTTTTTCTGTCTGTATTCATCTGGAAAAATCAGTTAAAATGGTAAACTGGGAGCCTTACTTAAAAGTCACCAATAAGGTAGGCCCTAAATGCCCATAGGGCAGGGTGCGTGGGATTTAAAAAGTATGACATGTAGATTTTACGTTTTAATTGTCTTGTCAGTGAAAAATCTCCAAAGTTGCGGTCCCACAAAGCATATTACGAGTTTCCTCTCTGCCATTGTTATCAACGCCATGAAAACCTTCGTGGAGAGGAATCAAAGGGGGCCCTATAGGGCCCCCTGGTGCCTCATGCCATGTGGATGCACACAGGGCACCACAACATGTGCCCCCCTGCACACCAGTTAACTTGCTGTGCAGGAACAGTTTTTGGCGTTCCTATTATGGTGCCCAGTTTTAGAGGCACCACCGTTGGAATGCCAAAAAAAAGCCTGGAGGAAACTCTGATGGGTTGCCTGACCACGGCTGTGGTGCAGCAGGAGCGTGGCGGTGGTGTACCACCCGCCCCCACTGCACCAAAAATTGTAATCTGGCCCTTAGGCTAGACATATTAGCATCACCATCCCTGATGGTTCTAACAGCACTCCAATATAATTTAACATTCTTACACTCGAAGGCCAGCATTAGAGAATCACATTTCTGTTTAGACATTTTTTCTAACTGCCTTCCTTTAATAGCATTTGCAACACGCTAAAATCACTACAGTATCCTTTGGTCTAATTTTTAGGGTTTTCCAAAATTGTTTCCAAGCAGCCGAATGCGGAGAGTCAAACCACTTAGCTGCTGAGTTAAGATAATTACGAGCTATTGTAAGCGAAGATTATTTGATTTTTAAACAAATATCTACAAAAAATCTAATTTGGTCATCCCTCTTAGTTTGTTCAAACAAACATAAGATAAATAGTGCTGTGTGATCAAGAATGAGGAATTTTAAAAAGCCTTCCACACCAATCTCAGCCTATCAGAGGTTACGGTAGCTGAAAAGTTGTCCTTCGACAGATAATGGAAAAGAGGTGCAAGGGGGAGAATCACAGCTACGAGCAGGTAATGGTTGCTAAAATATTTGGCAATGATCTCACAGGATACGATGTGGGATAAATAACTCTGTGAAAAAAGATGTGATTGATGGCAAAGAGACAACTGCGTCCCGAATAGGCTGACTGATAAGAATTGCTTATATAAACATACACAATTTGCTATTGGAGATGATTTTGGTGAAAATTGAATTATTTGGTTTCAGCATGGCCACCATGAAGATTAATGGCATGCCTGATATCCAAAAGTCCAATGCTCTTTGTAGTCTCTCCTAGTAAGGTTTTGCATTTTATTTTTAAAAAACCCAATAATTTTGTGAATACAAATTGGCAAATCAGAAACCAGACAGAAATTTGGCTGGATCTATATATGGGATAGCACATGCCACCTCAGCCTTATAATGTGCCCCAGGTGTGCCCTTTGTTCAGTCTTGCCTTTATTCCTCTTCACCCCTTTGTCTCCATTTTCTGGGCCAAACATTGGCTCATTACTCTTCTCGCTGTCTGTGGAATATAATATAGCCCCATATGCGCTCAGGCTACCACACTCACACTTCTTCAATAACTTTTCCACAAAGTCTTTACTGTGCCTCAGAATGCCTGCATTGCAAAGTCGGAAGCACTTAGACCCTCATTATTAGTATAGTATCCCTTATTTCCCCATCCTGTATAACTAATGTAATTTCAATGGGGAGGGGAGTGATAATGGGTATTTCGAGATTTTGAGGCATAATATGCAGGATTCACTCTTACTATGTTGATTCTCATAGGTTTTTATGGTCTGGCTTAACAGAGAACTGTCACCAGACAAAAATGTGAGAATAACCAGGAGAGAGGGCTTTGGCTCCACCCACCTGTTGGGTGCTAGGGGTACAGCATTTGATTGGTCAGAAGTAGCACACTTCCACAGAAAGAGAGCTTGCAATTCATTATTATTGGATTATTGAGGCTTTCGCCTCATCTAACATGGCCACCATGTCAAAGCGCATTGATGCGGTGCCAAGCAGTGATTTTCCCACATGCCAGAATGTGCAGTTCATTGCCTTTCATAGGCACTTCAGTATTGGCAACATGAGATTGTACGTACTACAATCCCCATTACGCCCAGCACTGCCCCACTTCTGTTGCGGAGCTATGTATCAGCTTTTATTTATTTTTATACTTTTATATACTGTGTGTCACTTGCTTTTGTTTTTTTTAAAAGTTTCATTTAGCATGCACTCGTCCCAAAGGAATTGCTTTACATGAACACCAGGGGCCCATATTATATAAGTAACAGGTGTTTATGCCCGCTTTGTTCACCCCAGGGCAATTTGGTATTACAGAAGGGGTAGCAGACGCTTGGGCAGCCCTTTCTGTAATACAGATAACACTAGCATACATGTTGTGCCTGCTCTATCTCAAGAGGGCATTACCTCATTTGCACAGGGGGGTGGCCCCATGCAAATGAGGATATCTCTTTACCGTTGTGCCCGTGGCATATTATGGATGTGGGCTCAGAGTTAAGAAGCTGCCAGGAGGCGCACTGTCAGTGCGCCACAAAATGGTGGCGCACTGTCAGTGCGCCCCCTGATGGTAGTCCTCTGGAGTGGGCCAAGGGGCGTCCCCCCCAGACATCTATTTGCTGGAAGGTGCAGTCTCTCCCTACTTTAATGTGCAGGCAGATGCCACCTGCACAGAGAAACATGACACAGCTTTCAATCGGCTGCTCCGTATTTCACTTGAATGCACTGCCTCCAAGACAGCACATGCAACCTAATAGGGAGCTCTTTCCCTGTTTGCACACAGCACACCTGTACCAATATCGCATATCGTAAGCAATATCGTTGACGAAAATTTTGTGGCAATATTATTCTTTACCCCAATATCGTGCTCCTAAACTTATAATTAAGGCTCCCTGTTTTCCGTTTTTACTGATTTTTAAAGATAAATACCGACAGAAAACCATTTATTTTCTTGTCTGTATTTATTTTTAAATGTGAATAAAAACAGAAATTGGGTGCTTTTTGAGTGATTCTAAATACACTTTGCCATGGCTGCCAGGCAAATACCTGCGTGGATTGATAGGTAAGGGGGTTAAAAAATAAAGGGATTTTAGTAAAGAGGCTTAAACAGCAGTAGTAGATTTGCACAAGGATGATACTGAAATGTGCATATTTTCATTTAAGTGCATTGATTTATCTTCTGCAGGTGTTCATATCACTGAAACCTGGCAGGCATTCAAGCATGACTGCATATTTATTGGTTAAATGAATGTGGGAAAATACCAGTTTCAGCTTTATTTCTTTCACAAAACCCATAATAAATATGGATAAATACAGATAAAGTTGACAAAAAATAAATATGGATAAATACAGACGGAAATGTCAAAAAAATAAATACCATACAACCGGGAGCCCTACTTATAATATAAGTACAAAAATATTGTACCAAAAATTCCGACACTAATATTGTCCAGAAGTAGACAAGAAATTGATTTTTTAATATAAATAGAGTTAAAGTACTAAATGTTACATATTTTAATATAGAAATTTAATATAATGTATACTTCACTAATGTTTAATACTATAAAAAATATATACTTATATAAACACACAAACGTTTAGGGTATTTTTTATAAATGTGTTTTTTGAATTTAAAAATGTTAATATTTTATTTAATGTCTACTTTGGATTATAGAAGGGGTGAAATTGTCCTGTTCCCACTCCAAACAGCACAACAGTTGGGAAAGTGATGGACTTTGGAGGCGAAAAATTTAATATTCCCGCACCAGTCTGTGCAACAGTAGGGAAAGCGTAGGATTTGTGAGGGATGAAATGTACTATTCCCACAGTAGTCAGCGCAACATTAGGGAAAGTGTTGGACTTTGAAGTGTGCAATTTACTGTTCCTACTCCAGTCTCTGCAAAAGTAGGGAAAGTGTTGGATTTCGGAAGGGTGAAATTTAATATTCCCTCTCCAAAAGGGCGGAACAGTAAGGAAAGTGTCGATCTGCAAAGAGGTACATTTTGCTATTCCTACTGCAGTCTAATAAAGAGTAGGGGAAATAATTCACTTTAAACATATTATATGTATGAGTAACTCCATGAATGTGGAAAAACTATTAAAATCCTATAATCAATTTATATAATTACTATTCAATAAAAATTAATTATCAATTAATAAATAATTGTTATTCAATTATTAATTAACTTCCCACCCTGCACCCCTACAAATCTAGCAGTCCGCACCTACAAATATAACTAAAAAGACAACTATTCTATAGATTACATATTTAAAATAAATTACATAATAATTGTTAATTCATTATTACTTAATTACCTTCCCACCCTAAACTCCTATAATTCTAGCATATCACATCTGAAATAAGTATTCAAAAATTTACATATCTAAAATTCAATTAAATAATTATTTACAAATAAAATTAATAGCTTATTCAGTATTACTTTATTAACTTCCCACCCTATACCCCTACAAACCTAACAGCCTGTAAATAAAATATAATGAAAATAAATCAGCATTACATAATTTACATAACAAATATCAATCATATAATTAAATAAAATATATTACATAATTCTTATTCATTTATAGCCTAGTTAACTTCCCAACCTATCCACCTACAGACCCAACAACCCACTATGACCCTTAAAATTACTATTAAAATGTATAAAATGGGGTGTTGCCAAGAAGGCCAAGATGGGAGTCAAGCCTTAACGAAGCTCCCACCGCCGAATTCAATCTCTTCCCATACTGCCAGACATGAGCCATAAAGGAACACCCTCCCTGACTCCTGACACCTGTGGTGCCCTGGCAACCCTCCTCGGCCCTCTTAGGGGCGACAGTAGGGCTGCAGGGTCCGCGCTGCAGAGACTGATTGAGCAGTGAGCCATGGGTAAAATGGCAGCTCCAGTGCTTCTGCTCTGCGGCCTGTGAGCGACTCATGGAAGCTGTCTCTTCTGGCGGAGCTGAAGTTCAAGCCATCTGGGGCTGGTGGTGCCAGACGGGATCAGTGGATGGGCCCCCCTGCCCATGGAGGGGGCCTCATGAAGTGCAGGTGAGGCTGAGTGATTGCGGGTGGTATCTCCTGCCCAGCGGCTGGAGCCAAGGCTGGAGCTGGATCCGCCCTGCTCTGGAATGGGCTGCGATTGGAGCCGTGAAGCATCTTCCCTGCACATCAGGTGAGACAGCCTTTATGCTCCCCAGGATCCCTTGAAAACCTTGTCCCACATAGTTATCTGACTGGGGAGGGTGCACGGGTGGTAACAGACCTTCCCCCACCTGTAGATGCAGCTGCACATGCCCCGTGCCTTCCGGTGGCACGTTGGCGGGACCTGATTTCAGAAGACCATCATAATGCACCTGCAGGTCGCAGAACCCAGCCAGGGAGATAGGTGGGCCCTGCATACGTACACTGCGCTGTGAGACCCTGGCGGCTGTGTATCCCATGATTGCTGCTCCCATCTGGTGACTGTATGCTGCAGCGATGTCCCCTGCGCCTAATCAGTCTCCTCCCTGAGTTAGAAGGGCTCTTGACTTTTGGGCTGTATCCACCCTGCCCACCCCACAAAATGTACAGTGTGTGATTCAGCCAGGTAGCTCTCTTGTGCCTTCTGTGCACTACAGCCTTGGATGCAGGACATTGCTGTGGCTTCAATGCTGCTGCTCTGTCTAGGGTGGGAGTTACCAGATGACAGAGTACTGGCCTGCACTCTGGGTCAGTCGCCCGGCTCCCCCCTTGTGGGATATTGAGGTTCTGCCCCAGTGCTCCTGACTAGATACCGCAGACTGCTCATGCTGCCCTTGGGCAAGTGGGTGGGTGCACCTGGACCCTCCCGCTGTTCCGCTCATACATCCTCCCCTCCACCAAGACCAAATGTTACACTAAAGTGGGATTGCTCAAGGGAATGGGGACCCCGCCTGAGATGAACTGCTCGTACTGCCTCACAGCAAACGGGCCTGTCCACATCATTCCCATCCCCTGCTGTTCTTGACTGAGGACTCCCTGATGGTGGCTCGTGGCAAGCCTCTTCCGCCTACATCAGCCCAGGCTACAATGCACCAGAATACGGTCCCAACATTGTACAATAGAGAGGCTGCTGTGTACAATTAGGAGGCTACTGGGGCCACCCATCTGCGGTCACCCCCCACTCTGAAGTGGATCTAGGCCCAATCCTCAAGGTAATTCAGGACTCATGAGAGGTGGTGGAAACTAAAGTTGACGGCCTCCAAGTGGACCTCTTGCTTCTGCACCAGGACCTGCGCAGAGTGGCTGACAGAGTGACCAAAACAGAAACACGGATCTCTATGAATGAGGATGAGATAGCTGCAATTAAGTGTCAAGTATCCATATTGATAGCATCAGTGGCAACCCTGGACCGAAGAGTTAAAGACAATGAGAATCACTCTAGGTGTAATACCTTGCACCTTGTAAGACTTCCTGAGGCTGTGGAGAGCTCGGGCTGAGTGAACTTCTCGAAACCTGGTTCCTATCCTGGGTCCCAGTGGGTAAACTATCCAGCCTTTTTGTTATTGAGTGTGCATTTGGCCCTAACTAAGAAGCCCCCACCTGAAGAACCTCCCTGTCCGGTGATACTGCGTCTCCTCAATTTTCGTGAAAGAGATACAATCCTGCGCGAAGCTCGAAACCAGCTGGATCTTTGACACCTAAACTCTGATGTCATGATTTGCCCAGATTATACAAAGGCAGTCCAACAGCAGTGGCGCTCCTTTGAGGAAGTGAAACAGAAACTCTGTACTCTCAATCTTCTCTATATGCTTCTCTTCCAAGCCCGCCTAAAGGTCATCTTCCAAACCTTGACCTATTTTTTTGACACCCTAGAACAAGCCTGGGAATGAGCCGCAGAGAGACGATTGCCATGACTCACTGACTTGGGAGATCAGTTGGACCCGAGGCCACATGGGCACCCCCCACCGCTGCCTCTCCGGGGCCTGGGAAGAAGTGTTCCAGATCCCGGAATTCGAGATCCAATCAGTGGGAGGTGGGCACCTCAGCGACCATGCCTGCAGTGGAAGGGACTCAGGTTGTCATGGAGCCTAACCCGCAGCTCTTTGGCTCCCTGAATGATATTCGTGGCTCTTTGACTTAACCTTCCTCTTCCCATTACTATGTCTGGATGCAGCAGGGACCTGCAGTGAAACTTAACTGGCTGGAGACACTTGAAGTGGTATTGTATGCCTCGGCACCTCACCCTTGGCGGTGGAAGGTTGGGGGAATGTGCGTAACACATTCTAATGCTTTGACTGTATACTGATTTCACAGAAGAATATGGGTCATCTTCACCAGGGAATTCACTTTTAGTTGATCAACTGAATGCTGTCAGGCATGTGATCCACCTTATGGGTGCACGTACTGCTATTTGAGTTCCCTTGAGTTTTCTTTCTTTCCGCTTGTTCTCTTTTGTAAATGATGTTTTGTTTGCAGGCAACTGATGTTTCAAGGGAGGAAGTATGGGGTGGAGGGAGTTGAGGGGGGACTGATGTTGGTCTCTGTGGGATTGTTACATTGTTATAAGTTTGTTCTTGCCTTTCTACTATTCTTTTTGTGAGCACTCCAATGCAGCGTCACTGAAGTTTTAGCTGTGCTCCAGGCTGCCACGTGCAGACTGTCCCTGTCCTTGACGGGTTCCCAAACGTCCTGTATTTACCATAGCATCCTCCTGTATGATTAAGATTATCTCTTGGAATGTTAACGGTCTCTTAGAGAGTATAAAGAAATCTGCAGTGCTGCATTATATCAAGCAATACAGACCAGATGTAGTCCTATTGCAGGAAACACATCTGCTGGGCTCCCTCTGTCCCCTCCTTGGTCAATATGGCTATGACAGGGTTTTTCACTCGGGCTTCATCAGAGGCTCAAAGGGAGTCGCCCTCCTATTGCATAAGTCTCTTCCACTGACTGTGATCATAATACCTGAGGATCCCCAGGGAGGTACAATTACAAGCTATATTTCAAAAACAATTAACAATAAACAACAGTAATGCATAAAATTATTATATCAACTAAAACACAATACAATAATTAGAAAACGCTCTTTTTAACCACTATATTAGTGAAAACAGTATTCAAAAGATCAATATTATTTAACCCCTTCCGTGCGCGCGGAATTTCCGCGCTGTGCAGGCGTTTCCATCAGCGGGCGGGGATTCGGACGGCCAGGGGCCGTCCTGCGCACACGCAGGCTACCGGCCGTCACGAGCATGGAAGAGGTTAAAAGGCTATTACTTACCTCAAAAATTGATATTCTTGGCAACGATATTTGTGCACCATGATATTTGTGTGTCACGATATTTAGGTTCTGATATTCCTGTCTCCTGATATTTTTAAAACAATATATTGTCCAAACACCAAACCAAAATCACATGAAGAACAATACCTAGATCTTTATCTATTTTGTGTTGACTAGGTTGACGCATCCAGATTAATTAATCGTGGATAGTCGGATTCCAGGAAAGAAAGAGTTTTGAGGTGCACATCTCATGCTTAGCAACACCAAAGGGAGGGCATCTAGCCATTTCAACGTGGTTGAGGTACAAACTTTTTTTAGTTTGTTTCTTATTACAACATTAAGGGGCTTATATTGATGGTGGTCAGACTGCACACTGACCGGCCATCAGTGGAGGTCGGACTGCAGCATTTCGATGCTGGCGGCCGGACACCCATTGGGCAGAGTACAGACTGCCGCCTCCACCAGGATCAGTGATCCCGACGGGGCGGCAGTTGGTATCATAGTCCCGAATGGAGGCTGTGCTGAGGCAGCCACTGCCATCGGGATTACGACAACACCCCTTTCCAACAGCCCTTTCATGTCGGGTAAACCACCATGAAAAGGCTGTCAAAAAGGGACTTTGGGGGCCCCAAACAGAGGCCCATCCATCGTGGGTACCTCCATGCACTGTGTGTCATGCACCACATGGTGCTTGGCACAGGGTGCATGAATGTGCAGGAAGTACTCCTTACCACGGCGGCCTGTGCTGTGGCCCTTTTTCTGGGCCACATCCAGCCCGGCAGTCGCATCGTAATGTGGTCATTTGGACCACGGCCAGCTTGTGGAGTTGTCTCCTGACCGCCGTGACAGCGGGCAGTGGTCTGACCGATTGCCATCGATAATAAGCCCCTAAGTCTTTACACCACTCCAGATACGCCTGAAGAATAACTACAATGGAACTTGTGATCAGTCTTTAGAGTGGCACACAAAACTCTCATGATTTCATTTTGAAAGTGTGTTCGTGTTAGACCTGGCATCCTTGGCGTGGTTTCCCCTGACTTTTTGCCTCTACCTTCTGTATTTTTGACACTGTGCTGGAATTCGTTTTTGCTGGTTTAGATGCTTTGGGCACTTTGCCACTGCTGATCAGTGCCAAAGTGCAAGTGCTCCCTGGTTAAATTGTTATTGTGATTGGCTATCCATGATTGGTATATTTGCTTTACCAATAAGTCCCTAGTAAAGTGCACTAAGTGTGCCAGGGCTGGTGATTCAAATGCTACTAGTGGGCCTGCAGCACTGATTGTGCCACCCACAGGAGTAGCCCTAAGATGATGTCTCAGGCCTGCCACTGCAGTGCCTGTACGTAGTTTGTGAACTGCCATGTTGTCCTGGCCAGTGTACACACTTGCCAGGCCTAACCCTTCCCTTTTCTTACACATTGGACACCCCTATGGTAGGCCCAAGGTACCCCCCTGGGCAGGGTGCAGTGTATGTGAAAGGTAGGACATGTACTAGTGTGGGTAACATGTCCTGATAGTGAAATACTGCCAATTTCGTTTTTCACTATTGAAAGGCTATCTTGCCCATAGGTTAACATGGGGAATGCTGTGTAACATGGTTACCTGCATATCTTCCCATAGCAGCAAGATAGAGAGTTGGAATCTGGTACCCCTGAACTCAGAATTTGATTACACATATTTTAGTGAGGATGGTTTTTAAATTCTAAGTTTGGAAATAGCACTTTTTAGAAAGTGGGTATTTTCTTGTTCACCCTTTCTGTGTGCCTCTGCCTGTTTGTGAATTGACCGTCTGGTTTGTGAGTGACAGGGGCTGGGGGTGGCTGCAGGAGGCTGGGTGAGTCAGCACTAGACTGAATAGACCTACTACATGTAGACTGGTGGGAGGAGTGGCACCTGGGTCTGAATAGGGCTGTGCCTGCCTTCCACAATGCTGGCTCCACCTCCTGCGGTGTGTCTGATGACCCTGGCCCTCACTCACAAAGGAAGGAGAGTTGCCCTGGCAGAATTCACCCTGAACTGGTTTGGACTGGGTCCAGGACCCCTCACACAGGAAGAACAAAGACTTTTGGGGTATAAAAGTAGAGCTGAGACCCCTGTAAAATCAGATTAGGAAACTTCGTGATCAAGAAGGAATCACTGCCAAAGAAGAACAGCCAGGAAGACTGAGAAACAGTGCTGCCATTGCTGAGTGTCTGGGAGCTGACCTGCAGTTGCCGTGATTGCTGAGGAAGAGGACCAAGGGACTGTCTGCTGTGTGCTGTGTCCCCCTTATTTGAAGAGGAGCTGTGCTGTGTGCTTTGCCCCCTCTGAAGTCCCCCTATCTCCAAGGGCCTGGGAAGAGCTGGCCTCCTGTTATAAACTCAGGGACACAAAAGTTTACAAGAAGAAACCATCTGTATCAACGCTGAGTGCGTGTCTCTGCACCCTGTCTGTGGCCTCCCGAGCTTTGCCCTGCTTGCCCGTGTGCTCTGGACTTGGTGTGCTCATCGGCACACAGCTGGGGCCTGTCTCGAGGTCTGCTTTGCCTCAAGCGTGATCTGCCCCGGGGTCGTGCCCTTAACGTTCTGTGCAGACTAGTGCGCAGCTGAAGATCTCCCCGGCGTCTGCTTTGCCCCGGATTGCTGTGTGTGTGCTGATTTCGCCACCGCCGGCCCGGGGGAGTGAGTGCGCTTCGTGCGCTACCCGAGACCGTGAACAAAGGGGGCCGAGATCACCGCCGCCGGCCCGGTACAGAGAGGAAGCGATGCGCTGTGTCAAATATCACCGCCGCCGGCCCGGGAGCCTCGCCAGCAACGCTCCCAGCCAGTGCCGACATCAGGGGAAAGCCGCGCTGAGATTGGACTCAGCGAGGTGCATCGCCTAGCAACAGAGGGGCTCGTCAGGCCAGAGCCGCGCTAGGATTGGAGAAAGCGCGAGGCGTCTCCCTCTTCAACGAAGATGCTGTAACTGAAGCCTGAGACCCGCACGGACTGCCAAGCCCCCCTTCGCATCAAAGAGGTAACTGGCTCCCATCTGGGACCGAAGTCGGCGCTGGGGGAATTGTGTGCACTGACGCGCTGTTGCCGGCCGCGCATTTGGGAAGAGGGCGATTTCGAGTGGAGCACGTCCCGTGCTACGGCGGGACAATAGATAAGGAAGTGTCCTGTTGGTGAACCATAGTACAGCGAGGGCGATATTCAGAGACTGTGTCTTGTGTGACTGGCGCGCGCTCCCGCTTTTGAAAAGGGTGATTTTCTAAAAGGGAAAGTGGACAAGCGAGGGTAGCACATTCTGTGCTAAGAGTACAGCGGGGGCATTTGGTTGTTAAGGGCACCATTTGTTTTTGAGTGACCTTCCCTACGCTGGGGGCAGGAGTCCTATAGTTAAATGGACTCAACCACTACCCTTATCCTTACAAGTACGTTGTATAAAGAGAACATTGCTAAAAGAGAACGTTTTCCACAAACGAACATTTCTAAAGAAAGGATTAATTGTGTATGTGATTTTTAGGTCGTTTTGATCTGCCTAATCTATATAAAGATAACTTTATTTTTATAAGCAACTTGCGTAGTGTCCATTTGTGGTGTTTCACTATATTACTGTGAGTGTTGGTACAAATACTTTACACATTGCCTTGGGGATAAGCCTGTCTGCTCGTGCCAAGCTACCAAGGGGGTGAGCAGGGGTTATCAACAGTGTGCATCCCCCTTACCCTGACTAGAAGCAAGGATCCCTATTTGGACAAAGGTACTTACCTCTGCCGACTAGAGACCCCCAGATCTAACAGTTCCCTTATCCGACTCAATTGCATTGGCATTCAAAATCTAGAAATCCATTTCCTAAGTAATAATTTTGCAACTGTCAGTTCATCACTCCTCCTTTTTTTGATATGCCTCAAACCATTTTGAAAATAAACAGTTACTAAGATGTATTTCAATTTGTTGTATTGTGGCATTTCTACAAAATCAATCTGCAGTCTCGTAAAAGTACCTTCTGTTTTTTCTACATGGCTTATAGTTACACACGTGTTCTTTCCAACATTATTTTGTTGACAAACAATACATGCCTGACAAAAAACTCCTGCAATAGATCTGAAATGAGGTTTAAACCAAACTTCTTTAAAAACCCTTATCATCCCATTGCATCCCACATTGTTTGGTTCATGATAACACCTTACACTCTGCTGTAGAAATTAATCTGGCAAGACAAATCTCTGATCTGTACTTACCCACAAATTATCCAGACCTTGTGTGTGCCCTGCATTTCCCCACTTTTTCGTTTCCTCATCTGACATTTCAGGTTTTACAACTTTTCATTTGTCCACTGTTTGTATGGACACACAATTAAGAACAATTTTAATACTGTCTTACTGCTCTTATATCTTCATCGACATCACAGTGTCATTTGTTACTTAACATCTTTAAACCTTGTCTACAAAACTATTCTCCATTGTTATCTTGTCACTACAAGGTGTATTTGCTGAACACTTCACCACAGATGTTCTTGATGGCAAATTCAATGCATACAACAAATGAAGAATGCTAGGTCCATTCTGAATTGGGGTGGCAGCCAAGATCATAAACACAACTGGCCAACATCATCGACTACCATAAAACAATACTATCTGTATATATTGTAACACTTGGTTCTTAGTCTATGCAGCAAGCTCTGGTAATGGCATTCAATTCAGCCACCTAGGCAGATGCTACATTTCACAAGTAAGATGTTTCCACTATGCATGTCAATATGCAAACTTCAGATGCTGCTCATCATTTTCCTTGATTTCCTTGATTCCCTCTTAAGCATGAACCATCTACAAATAAAATCAAATGATCCAAATTGAGTTGTACATCCCGATTAGCTCTTGGTTTAGTGCATTATTCAGTCACATACAAACAATTATGTTCATAATCATTTTGTTCATTATTCTCACATTTGAAATTTTGTGGGAAAGAATTGCAGGATTCAATTATTCTGCTGTTTAATTGATAGGTTTGGTGTTGTAACAGTTGCCAGTTGATACTTTGTCAATCTTGAACTGGTCAGGTACTGTATCTTTGACCTTGTCAAAAGTATTTCCACTGAATGGGGCACTAACACCATTTGGGTGTGACCCATCACAACCAAACCACTCTGGGTAATTGCAATCAAAGTTTTAGCCACTGATTTCAAACAACCAGTACAAGAAACAGCAACTGGGTCTAACAATATAGAAAAATATGCAATTGTTCCTTTACCAGAGCCCCCATCCTCACTCCTTTCTGAATTTGATGTCCCAGATAAGTGACATCTATCTGACAATATTGTAGCTTTTTGGGCAGAAGCCTTATGCCCATTATCAGCAAAATGATTCAATAAAGTAATGGTATCCAACTTAAAATCCTCTTTTATATATGCTGCAAACATCAAATATTCAATCTGTTTGAAACTGACTCACAAGGTAACGTTAAGGATGCCAATCCTTGTTTAAGGTCTTGAGAGACAATACAAGGTATTTCTCTATACCCCGATGAGATTGAGTCCAAACCATAGCTTTATTTTTTTCAATTAAATGAAACAAAAATATTGCCTATTTTCATGCAGAGGAATGGAGAAAAATGCAGAACATATATTTACTGTGAACCACTCTGCATTGGCCGGAAACTGAAATAAAATCACTGCTAGATTCGGTACCATGGGACAACGTTGGACTACTATCTCCAATTAGGTTTGCAAAGCTCCATTATCAGTAAATTACATAGGGTTCCTAAAACCTCCTTCAAAATGCTTTGCTCTACTATCTTTTCAATCACAGATGCAATCCCTTCCTCAGCTTCACAAAAAGTCTATATTAGGGAGTGCATGGAAACTCTGCATTTGATTTCATTGCAATCTGACCTGGCTTTGGACTTTTTTTCAACCCAAACTGTAAAATCCCAAATCCCTCTTTTCACTGTCTGTAAATCTGGAGTTGCATTCTCTTCTATGAGAAGTGGAAATATACCACATGTCACCGCTTGTGACTTCATTTTGAATCCTGCATTGGGAATTTTGACTAAGCAAAAACACCATCTGGTATAAAATACAATGAAAAATTAAATGTACATATTAAATCATGACCCAAAAGATTACTGGTCTGGTTTCACTAATTATATATTCATGTTAATTTATAGCGGAACTTATTTAATCTGGACTATTAGCTGACAACATATTTATTACTTGTTTATTTGAAATGCATACTACTTGGACTTCTTTTACTGAGAGGAGTAGGTTAGGAAATTCCACTGTTCTCACTGAGGAACGGAAGGCACCAGTATCAAACAAATATGATGCATGATGGCCACTAACGTCTTCTACAAATGGGCCATTTTGGTCTACCTCTAAGACATGCAGCAAGCATGCAATCCTCCCCTCGCAGGTACCATCATTGTGCCTGACTCGGGTGTTATTGAACTCAGAGGGTAGCAGCAAATTGTGGAAACAAATCACCTATCACAGAATTTCTCACTTGGGGTTGAGCTGTATTTTACTGAAATTGGGTAATCCTACTGCACTGTACTAACATGTATAAGAGGTTGTTGAGAAGGCAGAAGGCATAGTTCTGTAAAACTACCTTGTATTCTGTACATTCTGCATTGAGGGTATTGGGAATGGGACCATTGACTGTGCAACCCCATGTGTAATCGGATTCATATTCAATTGCATGGTATTCATTTGAGACACCATTTGAGATTCATGAGCATATGGCTCCACAGTTGCTATAAAATTTCTGTTCTAATGGCCTTCTTTACTACAAATGTGACATACATAGATCTCACCAAACTATTGTTTGTATTGTTATTAGAGCCCTTGCCTCTACCTCAGAGATCACCTCTACCTCCAGAATAATCTTGATACTGTACCCAACCTCCTTGAGGTGGCAATCCTTGCTGTCCTTGCTGAAAGCAGTCAGTTTGTGTCAACTTTAATTTCTCCTTTACAGATTTATTTTTAGACTCGCAATCATCACTACAATACATGGCATAGGGCAATACTTAATCGAGCGATTTTGCTTGCCAACACATCACACTCTGATGAAGATGTGAGCGTAAGTTCAAATGCAAACCCAACACAAAAGCTGAAACAAATCCCTAGGCACCTTCTTTTGTCATCTCCGCCATTCCAATATATTGTCTGAAATCCTGCACCGATCTCTCATAAAATGCATGCACTGACTCTTTTGCATTGCGAGTAGTTCTCATGATTTCTGACAAATTATCTTGTTTTACAGGAACCTTTCCTTTCAC
Source organism: Calotriton arnoldi (assembly GCA_963921515.1). NCBI lineage: Eukaryota > Metazoa > Chordata > Amphibia > Caudata > Salamandridae > Calotriton > Calotriton arnoldi. Next base: position 1,472,220 of record CAWUFW010002331.1, on the reverse strand, counting down.
ATGAACATTAACTGCAGAATATTTATCCATAATCATATTCAACAGCTCAAAACTCGGACCACTTCTATGCAGCTCTGCATCAGCCCACTTCACTGCCAATTTGCAATTAATCCACAAATCCTTTGGCACTATTATTGAAAACAATGCCTCCAAATCTGCCCACAATACTTTAGACACTGTAACAATTCTTTCTACTCCTGAGTACTATTTTTCAGGCTCACCTCTAAACTTTAAAAAATCTTTTGCAAAAGTCCACAAATCCTATCTGGACTAAAGAACATGTACATAAGTTAGACTATGAATTCCTGTTACTTCTTTCAATGGGAATTCTCTTTCAACAAGAACAAATCTCATTCAGAATCACTCGCTCCCATGTTTCTTTTACTCTTCAATAGGTTTGTATTCCAATCACCCTGGAACCTTTCCATATTTTCCCAATTTCTGATTAGTTGCATAATTTCTCTGAAATTTCCTACCAATTGAATAAGGATTTACTTTTGCAATTCAAATTCTGTAATTTTTATTTTGTCAAGGTTCCTAATTCTCCTTGCATACAGATCTCCACCCATTTCTTTGGCCATCATTTTCAGTTTATCATGAGCGTTTCATACTCTCTTTCCCGCTTCCAAATTCCAAAATAGTAACTCGTCAAAAGACAATTTTGGAATTTTGTAATGATTAATATGTGAATGAGCAAATTATTCCAACTCTAGTCTATTAAATGTCATATCATTTTGAAATCTTTTCATCACAGATTACTATATCACTCACTATCAAATCATCCTATTTCTCACTCACTTCACTTCACTCGACTCCGACTCTTGAGCCTGTTTATAAAGTGACAGTCTTGTCACAATTCATCCAAGAGTTCATTTTCATTCTGTGAATCATTCTTACTATTGTTTTCTCCTTTTTATTTTCATTTTCATGTGTTTGCTTCTCTGTTTTGTTTTTACCAATCACAGGAAATGAATCCAGAGTCTCAAACACTCTAGTGCGATGTGCCTTTTACCTCATATGCAACCTCACATCCATCCAGCCATTCATAGCCTTACTAACCTGATCAGTCAACATTTCATGTTGTGCTTTCTGATGGGATCTTGTATCCCGTTTGTTCAATGCTTTGAACTCAGCGGGCCTCGATTGCAGGCTAGTATCAAGCAAACAACATCTCAAATATTACATTTTCGTTACCTAAAAAGTACCGTTCTCAGGAAATTGTAATTTCTTGTGTTTTGCAGTAGCTTTATGTCATTCTTTGAGCCACAAACAAGTATCCATATCACAATTGACGATAATCTCATAGGTTGGACTTCCACTGGCAATGTAGAATGTCCTTATGTTAGCAACTTTGGCATTGACTTTACTAGATTTGCACCCATTATAAAATTCAACTATCTCTTTCAAACAACACAATCTCTCTTTTTTTTTTTTTTCTTTTTTTTTATTGTCAGCAAGTAAACATCATTACAAAATAGAAGAAGAAGTCTTCATTAAAAGTGCATCGAAACATGTAAATAAACGTTTCTAAAAGAAAACAGTATAGTACAATACCAATCATATTATTAACAAATCCTCATTTCTTCTTCCGGGAAGCTTCCCTTCAGGTTATATATTACAAATTTGCGCAATCAAATCTATTTAGCTTTACATCTAATGCCAAATGGCCCCGATAGAGTGTCCAACTTTATCAAAGGATGAATTCCTCTTGCTTGAGCTAGAGATTTCTCCATTTCGTAAGTTTCCCTTACTATAACCCACCATTCGCTTGTGGTGGGAGGTTTTGGAGATATCAAAGCCCTGGGGATAGTAAGTCGGGCAGCAACCAATAGGATTGTGATAAGTCGCTTCAAACCTTGGTTCTCTTCTTTATAGCCCAGTATAATTTCCATGACTGTAGGGGTGAAGTCTGCCCCTGTTCGTTGCCTTATCACCTGAGCTATCTTCTGTCAAAATACTTCTAACTCTGGGCAGGTGGCAAACATATGTACTATGCCCGCAGCGTACATCCCACATTTGGGGCATTTTTTCCTATACCCTCCTTGAACCCCTGGAGCCCAGCTAGCAATCTTCTCTGGGGTATAATGAAGCATGCAATTGTACGAAATTACTGTAATCTTAAATTAACAGAATGAACTGATCCTTCTATAGTTCCTAATGCCAACAAAATGGTTTTAGAAGTAACATTTATCCCCAGAGTCCTAGTACATCTTGCCGCCAACTTTTGACAACCATTCTGTCTAAAGTTGCTAAGACACTGATACATCCTACTAATTTTTGATTTTGCTTTTTCCTCATATAAGCAATCCAATACTTCTGAGTTAGACATTGTCATTAATGCTAGATGTTTCACTAAATAATCTCTGATTTGAAGATACTTAAAATACATCTGGTCTGGAAGATTGTAGTGAAGCTGCAAGTTCTCAAATGCCCTAAAGCCATTACAACGTACAGTTCGCCCAATTATTGTATCCCATACCTAACCCACCGCCTACTGACAGTGTCGTGAAACACCTCCGGTAACAAGGGATTACCCCATAGTGGGAGTTTTTCATGAAAGAATGACAAGTTATACTTAACAGACATAGTTCGCCATATATTCACATTATCTCTAATAGTCTTAAACCTGACCCTTTGAAAGTAATTGGGGTCATTAGTTTTATATAGAAACATTCGAGATTCCGATCCCAAAACCAATCGATGAAAAAGGTCGGGTTCATCAGAATCCAAAAGGCGGCTCGCGAATGCGGCCCAAAAATACATTTTAAAATCTGGGAACCCGAGCCCCCCTTGATTATACGGGTGTTTCAATAAATCTATTGCGCGTCGTGCTTTTTTATACCCCCAGATGAAACTACCTAACACACCTTCTAGTTTCCTAACAAAAAGCATTAGAAACAAGGAGAGGAATCGAACGAAATAAGTATAAGAACTTAGGAAGTACCTCCATTTTAATAATATTACACCTCCCTACTATACCGATGGGGAGCTTATGCAAGCTTTTCAGTTGTTTAGTCGTGATTTCTAACAGGGGCTCATAGTTCAATATGTGTATGCGCTCAATCTGCGCTGAGATACGGACCCCAAGGTATGTGGCTACCGAACACACTCCTGCCATATACCTGGCAGGCCGAAAGCTAAGGATCACATACGTCTTTTGAACATTCAACTTATAGCCTGACAGAAGGCCAAATCTGCTCGCTTCCTCTTCTATGAAACTAATTGCAGTTTCTGGGTCAGTAGTAAAAACCGCTATATCGTCCACATAAGCAGTTTCCCTTAGGTGGCTTTCTCCTAATATCAATGGTGCGATTTGTATATTAGAATGTAATGCCCGGATAAATGGCTCAATATATAGAGCAAACAACAGGGGGGATAGAGGACACCCCTGTCTAGTGCCGCTTAATATCGAGAAAGGTAGAGATTGTAAGCCTAAATAGAGCAGTTTTGCCTGAGGTTTGTTATACAGAGCTCGTACCCATTAACAGAATTTCCCTCTAAAGCCAAAGGCTATGAGTGTGGCCCACAGATACCTCCAGACCACTCTATCAAAAGCCTTTTCGGCATCCAAGAGTACCATACCTAAGTTTTTTGCTGACTTCCTGGCTAGATCAAAGTTCCAATTGCAGTATTAATATGGGCTGTAGTATCCCTTCCCTGTATAAAGCCATGTTGTTGCCTGGATACTAGTCCGGACATTAATGGGGCCAGATGAGTAGCCAGGATTTTAGCAAAAACTTTTGCATCTGAATTAATGAGTGAGATCGGTCGGTAAGAACCTCGCTCCTCTGGAGGTTTATCTTTCTTTAAAAAGAAGACAATATTTGTCATATTCCAGGTCTCTGGTATCTTACCATAGGACCCGATATGTTGTATAACCGCCCACATAGGCAAAACTATAAGACTTTAAATTTTTTTATAGAACTCAGCAGGTATAGAATCCTCCCCTGCAGCTTTCCCCGAGGGAAGAAAAGATATTGCTTCGATTATTTCATCATGCAAAATTTCTTTCTCCAAAGAGACCGAGTCTTCCTCTCTCAGAGTAGGTAGCCTACTGCCACGCAGGTATTGCTGCAGGTCAACCTCCTCTGGTACTGTAGGTTGTGCATATCATTTTTGGTAAAACCCGGAGAATTGATCCAATATTGCCTGCGGTGATGTATATAAGATTCCATTTGTCCCTTTTATAGACTTTATCCGAGTTTTAGCCCTGCTTTCTGCTATTTGATGAGTAAGAACTTTCCTGATTTGTTCCCTATATTCATATTGTGAAAACTTCATCTTGTTGTAATTCACAGCGACTTTCTCCTTTAATGAACGACTCATGACTATCCTTGCATTTACCAAAGAGATGTACAATTGATCTTGATCGCTAGCCCCCTGTTGGACCGCTTCTGCGTGTTGTATCTCAGCAGCCAGTAAAGCTTGAATAGCTGTTCTACTTAAAGTTTCCCGCTCCTTATTCTGATGGAAAATATACTGTTGGGTAACCCCTCTTATAAATGCCTTCATAGCATCCCAAACCACTAAGGGAGAAGCTGTCCCTGTATTATCTACTAAAAAGTCTTCTAGCTGTTTATGAATGATAGCCACATACTTGCTATCTGTAAGTAAGTAACGTGGGAATGAAAAAGACCTAGCTGTCTATTGGGCCATTTCAACCTTAAAAGATAGTAAGATGGGATTGTGATCAGACGTAATTCTGGGACACACTTCCATGTCTACAGAGTCCATGATTTTCTCCGAGACCCATGCCTTATCAATTCTGGAATATTGCTTGTGTGAGGCAGAGTAATATGTATAGCCGGGGATAGTTGGGTAAAGTTGCCGCCAAGTATCCCGTAAACCATGTATCCGCCCTATTTCTAATATTGCAGATCAAACTTTCCCCATTCTTGTGGTAGCTGATCTGTTCGTTGAGTCAATGGAGTAGTCCATGACACAATTAAAGTCCACCATGACCAAGCAATCCCCCTGCCAATCCAGCAGTTCTATATTTAAGAAATCGAAAATCGTGGGATCGTCAACGTTAGGGCCATATACTATACAGAAAATATATTTCCTTCCCTTTATCTCTAAATGCGCTAGTGCCCATCTCCCCCGTTGGTCCGCTAGAGTCTTAATGATTCTATACTCAAGCTTCTTATCCACTAAAATAGCTGTGCCCCTTATAGAGGTACTCTGTGTTGTACATACAATTGTCTGATACCCCAAGTGTTTGAGAAGACCATGGTCCTTATAAGCTAAGTGTGTCTCTGTAAGTAACACAATCTGAGGTCTGTACATTTTCAATTCTTCCCTAACAAGTTGTCTCGTAGTTCCATTATTCAGGCCTGCCATGTTCCAGGCCATACATCTAATCTGCAGCATAGTAGGTATAATTCATGCCTCCAAAGTTTGTATATATCAAAATCTTTCTACTCCCCCACTTGTTATGTCTATTCACTCTATTTAATCTACTGCATTCTCTACTCCCATCTGATACCTCCCTTTCCCAATGTTTCAATACACTCCTGCTGTCATTTTTTTTTTACCTGCTCCCTCTAGCCACCCCTCCCTGCCCTCCCGCCCCCACCCTGTGTCATACAGGAGGAATCTACCCCTTTATACGCTGCCGATGAATAGGCAGCTGCGTGGTCGCAGCGCACCACCGTTAGCCCCCACACACCACCATAACCCTGTGCATTGAATAGCTAAAGAAAAGGAAGAAGGGGAAGAGTGGAGAAACCAAACCATAAAAGTGATGAAACATTCAAAAAGCCATTAACAGTAATTGCCCAAAGTATACAGATAACTCCGCGCCTTTAAAAGTCCAGTCTCTTAAATCTTTGTGGCTGCTGCCTCCGCCTGCCATTTACGTAATGCCTGCTTGGCCTCCTGCTCAGTAAAAAAAAAGTGAGATTGTCCTCCTTTGATAACTTTTAAGCGTGCAGGCTCTTGTAAAACAAAACTTGTGCGCCTTCAGCTTTCAGCGGGTCAATAAGCTGCCTTAGTTTCCAGCGCCTATCCATAGTGGCTCTGCATAAGTCAGATCTCACAAAAATAAATAAAGAATTCACACTTACAGGAGAACTAGGGCGGGCTTTCAGAGATATAGCTTGCCTCAGTAAGAAATTACCAACAAAAATCAGCAGTGGTCGGGGGTATCGAGACCCCTGCTTGTACACACCCAATGGTAGTCTATGCACGCGTTGCAGCTGGCAATCCCAATCCCAATCTGCAAGGTCAGGGAAGGCCTTTTGAAATAGTTGAAATACAAACGCCTGGGGATCTGAGCCCTCTTTACCCTCTGGAACCCCAAATAATCTTAGATTATTACGGCGTTGCTGATTCTCCATGTCTTCTGTCTTTAACTGCAGGGCGCTTATCTGGACGTTGTGCGACTGCACTGAGCTGGCTGTTGAATTAGCTACTTCTTCAGTTTCTGCAATCCTTTGTTGTAGTTCTGATATGTCATTCGTTATTGTCCCCATCTTGACTGTAACATCACTAAGTGCTTGCTGGATACTAGCATTATCCGCTCTGGCCTGTGCGTAGTGCTCTTGTGCTTCCAGTCTTTGATCCTGTAAGGCTTGCAGAATTAGAGAGAGAGCTGGTTCATTGCTATCCTTTGTGTCTAGAGGATTTTGTTTTTCTGTCGCCTCTATGTTCCCATTTGTAGGAGCATCTATAATTGATGAGTTCTGTGATCCAGGGCTAGGTGTCTGGGCAGCGGGCATTATAGACTCCGGACTGGTCGTAGCTATGTACCTTATTCCGGCGTTGCCTGTAAGTCCTGCGCCTGAGAGCCGTGATATTATTGACTTGACTTCCCCCTTTGTTTGCACCCACTTCCGGAGGGGGCTACCCTCTGAGCTGGCTTTGCTACGCACCATGCTGGCATTATGTTGTTGTATTTCAGAGATTTCCGGGGTTTTCTTCAAAGCCCTTGTTGTTTTAGAGCTTCTTTTCTTTTTTACTGAGGATGAGTTCAACAACTTCTTGGTCTGGGTCTCGTCTGTATATTTGTTAGTTGCAGCTGGCGAGACCTGTGTAGATTGTTTCTGCATAGCCGTTGTGTAATTATCATTCCCCTGAGCTACATGTCTCCCCTCAGGCGATTCTACCCTGCTCGGGGACAACTGCGCAGAGGGATCAGCACTAGGAATGAGTGTTCCTTCGTTCAGATCCTCTACCCGTTTATTTAGTTTGCTAGCTGTTGAACTTGCCCCTTCCGGGTTAGCAACTGTCTCTGTTTGCATGTCCCTGACAGTTAAATTAGTTCTATCTGCTATAATGTTTCCGTTCTCAGTTGTTAAATCCGGCGGAATCAATGTATACTCTGCATGTTGCATCCTGTGAACGCTGCATGTGTCTCCTTGACAAGCCAAGCCTAGTTCAAGACCGCCTAACTCTGTATTCTGGGACCCCTTCTGACTCTCCCCTCCATTTGCTTGGATGAATGGGATTGCCTCCAAAAGTGCATCTGCTATTGTATTCCCCGCAGACTGTCCCGATAATCTACCAGCTGATAGTAAATCTGCAGCCTTGCCCGAGTGTAATAGCTTCAGCATGGGTTTACCCACTTTCGAGGTCCCTCGGAGAGTGGCCGCCCCCTGGACTGCCGTCGATAGTTCCTCAGTACCGGTACCGGTACCAGCCACAGAGCCCCCTCCTGTGTTCACCGGTGCACGAGTTGCTCGCGCACCTCTCAGAGCCGTCTTCGGTGGGGCCATGTCTTCGCTCTATGAGAAAACCACCGCAACAGGTAGTCCTAACCAGCCGCTAGCCGATCCACGCAACCTAGCCAACCAGCAGGCGGCCCAGGAGATGTGCAGCAGCCGTCGAGCTCTAGTCACTAACGCCGGAGACATTTGTCCTCAGGCAGCGTAAGCCAAATTTTCTCGTTTTTGCCATTTCACCATTTCCCTATGTTTCTTTTAATTTCTTTTCCTCCATCCTCCGTCTCCTCGAGTCACAGCCAGTATCCACTCCTCCAATCTCTCATTGTCTGGTGTGTGGGAGCCTTCCATGTGCCTGCTCTCCGCTGCAGCGTCAGTCCGCCATCTTCTCCCCAACACAACAACACAATCTCTTTTCAAACACAATACCTCCAATAAACAAAACAAATAAATCTGTGTCTGTGTACCAGGAATAAGATGGAAATGAAGCTCACCATGGGAAGTAGCGTTTCAAGGCACTGCCAATCTACACTTGGAACTAGTATAGTCTATCCTCATGCTATATGTAAAGAGGTACCCCCTAAAATTAATTTGTAGGTCTGGGAGCGAGGGGGAAGAAACCACAAAATATATGAGAAGAACTCCCACACGACCTATATGCTTTCTTTATAGGCTCACTAGAGCTCTATGGGTTACCCATTACTGGATCTGAACAATCATACCATTAATCATATGATTTTTATAATTTTATTATATTTTTAAACTCTTTCATGTTTCTTTTAACATTTTCACTGATTGTATAAAAGTTAAAAACATCTTTATAAAGCCACAAAAAATTCGTTAGTGCAATTATACAATTGTTTCACTTAGAAGAACATGTTACAATTTATTTAGTGCAGTGTTACTGTTTGAAAAAGAAACATATATTGAAACATTGAATATGTCCCCTGTATCAACCACACATCCATTCTCACCTCTCCCATACCACCACACTAACGCTTTCTCATCACATACATGGTCTACCCAGTCTAGATTAGCATACACAGATGACAGCCACGGAGAGAACACTTCGAGAGATATCTGCGGTAGTGTTGCAGACTGGGATTTCACAACAACCAAGTCAATGCACGTTTTGGTGGGAATTTTGATTTCTATCCACTTTCATCAGGACCACCCTTATATGTATTTCAAGGTGAGTGGTAGGGGAATCAAAAGCATCTCTGCTGCTTCTTTAGGATGCCTTAAGGGGCTCACAAGGGTGAGCGAACAAGCCCAACGTATCACTCCTAGGACTAAAGTTTGATACAGGAATTTAGGTAGAAAGCACATCCAACCGATGGTAATTATATCCACAAAGGGGAAAAAATTCCAGCTCTGCGATGGACTGTTATCATCTGTGTTGTTACCGTCAGTTCACTCAGTACGGCATACGCCGATGCCTCTATTTCAGATAGGGGACCTATCAGAACACATATCCACCTACGTGGAAAACGCCAATTCAAGTATAGCTTGATTCAACCGATCGCACGTCTAGCATGAGCAAACAGTCAGACCGTCTGGGTTTTCCTATAAAAGGCCGTAACACGAGTCTATCCTCATGCACAGAATAACCACTACTGTTTCACTCTAAATTAGTGCATTTACCACAAGACTATTAAGGATCTTAACTTCAATTTATACATAATCCTGATGCCTCACTATTATACCTTTCACAGACACGTAATACCTGACTTGAGTCTTCCTAAACCTAAATCTCTACTTAAAATATATAAGTTGCCAAAATCACGTCATCAACAATATTCTGCACGCCACTTAATAATATAGCATAATTTGAAAGCAATCACCAAAACCACAACAACACTTACAGTCGTTAATCACGCCATCACACTGGCGTGTAACTATGTAAGACATTGTGGCCTAGTAAAACTCACCAAGCCAATTGGAAGGTTTAATGCCAACATTATCAGTTTTCTTGAGCTGCAAGTCTTGAGCACTCTCCACTATAGTGTAAATATCATCTAATTAGCCTCATAATCACTGCTAATTAACACATTGCTTGCATTCTCGAACAAAACTGTTGACACACCCAGGGGCAGATTTACAAGCCCCTTGAGCTCTTGCATACAAGTCATTAGCCAGTTTATCATTAACAGTAAGGGAAGGCTTGAGACATCAATCTGCTTTAAGGATTGATTGAATATTCAAAGTACCCATTACAGGAAAAACGAGTTAATTAAGGGAAACTGCATAATCAATATAAAGAGACAAGGAGCAGCCCCTGTAAGCCTAGCAAATCCAACAAGAAAACTGTCCCTCTTCCAATTGACAGTTCTTTTTAAAAGATTTTTGGCAAAATAGAAACGCAATATTCATAGCATGATATTATGTAAATGGGATGTTCTAAAATGTTACTTTGCATAGAAAATGATGAGACTATTGGTTTGCATAACACCCTAGCCATCACCAATTTCCAAATGATTATGATTGGTTAAATGTCTACAAAATTTAACCCAGACAGAAAAACATTATGAAATGAAACTTTGCATAATGAGCAGCTTCTGCACCTTCATAACAATGGATATAGACCTTGTAATGTTTCAATTTCTTTCGTAAGCTAGGAAACTAGAAAATTGTAGTTTAACAAGTTCAGCAAACACAGACCATAACGTGCCTGTGAATTTCAATGGTTTTCTGAAATGGAATAAAATTATGAACGTGTATGGTTCCAGCGGTGGCTCCTCCAGCATCGCCCCACTGCTCTGCGGGCAGTGTAAAAAGGAAAACTAAAATGATAATAACTAATGTTATTTTGGTTTTCTTTCCTGCTCGGGTGTGGGGCGGGGCGGGGTTGGCCAGGCTGGTCAGTGTAGGGGGCAAGGGAGTAGTGTAAAGCACACTCTAAAGTGCGTATGACGGTTTGACTGGCCCAAGAGGAGAGACAGCCAAGTCGTGGGAGTGTTTGAAATTGGCTGTCTCTCCTTGTTGTCTGCTCGTCCCGAAGAAGACCCACCTTGACGTTTACCTTATTGCGCACTCGTTTGGGTCGCCACATTGACGTACTTTCGGTCCATGTCCATTAGGTTTCCCGGCTCCAAGATTTAAGAGCCCATTTAATGTGCACCGGAGGCACTATATTTAGAATTGAAAAGGACAGACTCCATCTTGCAGTTGTCTTTCGTATATTGTGTACATGGTTGCATGTCTTGTATCACTTATGTATAAACTTCACTAAGTCACCTAAGTCACTTTGTCACTTTATTCACTCAACTTTTTGTCACTGATGTCATTTGTTGCTTTTTGAATTGGGACAGCCGTATATGATTTACAGAAAAGAAAAACAGTAAAAATTAACTTTTATGTCAAATATTTCTTGGCATTGATGTTCCATCCTGAAATCTACAAAGGAATTTAATTGATTTGTTTTTTACATGATTAATACCACACGATTTTAAAGCAATTGTTCTACCCGACAGAACCATTTGCAGTTTATTGTATGCTTGCCCAGGTTCTGAGTGACACAGGTTACCCCATTGACTCTTTCTTCTTTTAAAAAGTAGGTATTTTCTTGCTTAACCATCCTGTGTGCCTCTGCTGGGCTGTGTATTGACTATCTGGCTTTAGAGTGACAGGGGCTGGGGATGTGCATTCACTGAAGACAGCCACTGGGGGGGTTGAGGTGTGTCCTGCCTTTCCTGGGTGAGTCAGGGCTGGGCTGAATAGACCTGGGCTGCATTTAGAGTAGTGGAAGGAGATTTCCTTGCACCTGAATAGGCCTGGTCTGCCTTACACAATGCTGTCTCCACCTCCTGCCAGGAAGCTAGACCAGAGGGGACAAGAGTTGGTTTGGACCAAGCACAAAGACTTTCTCCCACAAGAGAACAAAGGGAAATGTGGTATAAATATTGGGACCCAGACCCCAGAACTTTAGAACTCTTTTGGACTCAGAAACCTGCCAAGAAGAAGAGCTGGATAAGCTGCAAAGAGGAACTACCACTTTGCTGTGTGCTTTGCTGTGTTGGCCTGCAGTGGCTGCTTCTGTCTTGGGCAGAGAAAGGACTGGACTGAACTTTCTGCAACTTCTTTGTTTGAATTTCTCCAAGGGCTTGAGGTAGAGCTTGCCCCCTGTACAAGAAGTCTCAGGAACAGCAAATACTTCACCTTCCTCTGGGTACCGCCTCTGGGACTGCATGTCTCAGTTGCCACAGAGGGAAACCGCAACCCGATGCCGTCACCAAGACCGCCGGTGGTTCAATGACCTGAAGGCACTGCAGAGGGCACCGCTGCACTTCGCACCGCAACCCTGGTCTCACCTGGACGACCGCCACCAAGCTGCTGCTTGCACCGCGACCTTTGGGCACTGCACTGCCCGCTTGAATTCGCTGCCTTTGTCGCACCGATGACGCCATTGCCAGATGACATCGCCGCTGTGGTCCGCACCATGGTTTGGGGGCACCACCCGTAAGCTACATGAAGCACCGCCCCGTCCCACACCGCAGCCCACCAACGCCAGCCCCATCGACTGCCAATCTTCGAAGGATGCCGCCAATTGCACTGTGACCGTCAGCACTGGGATGAGCACCGCCCCGCTTTGCACCGCAGCCCTGGTCTCACTGACACCGCTGGACAACCGCCACCGAGCCGCTGCTTGCTCCGCTTCACACCGCAACCTTGATGACCGCCGCCACTGGCCCACACCGCCGCGATCGGCTGGAGAAAAGGTACTGTTTACAAGTCTTCTGACACCGGTCCGCACTGACGCAGTCGACTGAACCTGTTGGATTTGGTTGTTGTTAGCACCACGATAGCACCGGACAGAGCTACCGCCTCAAGGAACTGCATTTGTAAGGCTATTCATCTAAGTACACATTTTTGATTATTGTATGTTGGATTTTTATTGTTTTGGTCTTGTTTTAAACGGATATATATTGGATATTTTTCTAAACTGGTGTGGTGTCCTTTTGTAGTGTTCTCACTGTATTACTGTGTGTTATGAGCAAATGCTTTACACACTGCCTCAGAGATAAGCCTGGCTGCTCGTGCGGTCAGCATTATCTCTTATTTTAGGAGTGTAACTCCCTTATCCTGACTAGGAAGAAGGGCCCCTACTTGGACAGGGTAACAACCTGGCAGCGCTACACAAGAGTGAATGGAGGGGCTGGGCTCTCCGGAGTGTCAGTTAAAGAGTCTTCCTAGGTTTATCGCATTATCATGTATGGTGCACAAGAGGCTATGGTCAGAGGCTCGAATATGTACGGTGAAGATGCTGTCAGGTGGCACTTATGATGTTTGCTGATCTAAGTGTGGAGACGGGAATGAGCACATTTCTAGTTCATGCGTCTCTTTTGCTGGGGTGTTGTCGTAGTGTGGTGACCCTCCTCCATGGCACTCTGTCTCCTGCCTTTCATGTAAATATGTCATGATCTAGGCTGGCTTTGGAGACCTCCCTGGGTAGGGGTATATCACAGGATGCATGGGATAAAATCTAGAAATATGATGACATCGTCATTCGCAATGCGCAATTCCATTTTACACAACCCATCTAAATACCTCAGAAATATCTACCCCTTATAAGATCAGTAAAATGTATAGGGGGGCTAGCGACTCATGCCCCAGATGTATGCAGTCACCAGCACATTTCTAACACATGGTCTGGGAGTGTTGTCATATCCAAATTTTTTGGCAAGGAGTGGGTGCTGCACTTAGGGAGATGACAGATACCAACTGCAGTACCACTTGGGACAGTTCCGCAGGCCTAAGTCGCTGCGCCTACTTGCTCAATCTATAGATCTGGCATTGATAGTAGCAAAAAAAAGAATATTGCAGTGAGCTGGAATGCTAAAAAAAAGCTCCTGATCCACATTAATGGCTGCTAAATGAAATTAAATGGTCCAGAGCGGAAGTGGTCATCCCTACAGCGCTCCAGAGATGTAATAATAATGGTCCAACATTAGATGAGTGGGACAAGGTATTACTTGCACTGGAAGGCAAAACAGAAGAAACCGCCCCTTGAGCAACACTTACCCGGATCTGAACAATCAACACAATCCTTCTATTCACTTAGAAAGTGCTACATGGAGGTTTGGACTTCTCATTGTGGCCGGCCCCCAGCTGCACCTAGGGTTCCAACTCACCGGAGAACTGTATTGGTTTATGAGTTAGTGACTAAGACAAGGTAGGGGGGTTCAGGGAAAAGCTTTCAGCTGAGGTGTTCCTGTCTTGCATGTATTTTTTCTTCCCATCGTTCAGAAGCCCTTTATTTGTATGTCAGAGGTGATACTGGACATAAAGTATACCAGTCCAATGTAACAGGATGTGTGCATCTGATATAGACATGGTGACTGTTGACTACATATATACTGGCTAGCTTGTATGGCTCGGTGAAAATCAAATAAATATATATTTAGAAAAACATCCAGGAGGTATGCCATGAAAGCTGTGTTAAGTGCGGGTTTCCAGGCATACTTCTGAAACTATCATATGACTGTTCCTAAGTGCTCCTATTCCCCTGCAGATAAGTCTGCAGAGAAAGAATGGAGCCCCAATAAAATGCACATTTTGTTTTCTTTCTTTTTTTTTCTCTGCAGGGAAAACATTGTTCATAATTAAGGCTTCCGGTTTTCTGTTTATACTGATTTTTACAGATAAATACAGACAGAAAACAATATGTTTCCTGTCTGTATTTATTTAAAAAAGCGTAAAAATACTGAAAATGGTGCTTATTGTGAGAGACTCTCCATGCTGTCTTTCATGATTTCCAGGCAACAGCTGAGCAGATGTACAGCAAGGAGAGTTGAAAAACATCATGCGATTTCATTAAATACAGGCATATGTTAACATATATTTGTAGTATAACACTAATATGTACTTGTGAGTGTAGCGTTTTGTTATACGTGGCTGCTTATTTTGCAAATCGTGATAGGCATCCATGTATGAGTGCACATTCAAGAGTTAAATAAACGTGGACATATGCCAATTTATGGCTCCATTTATCCTCAATACACAAAATAAATATGGATAAATACCAATTAGATGGGCAAAAAATAAATATGGATAAATACAGACGGAAATGTTCAAAAAATAAATACCATAAAACCGGGAGCCCTATTCATAATGAAGAAACACTTTCCCCTGCACTCCCCCAAATGTGGGGTTATCCAGTCCCTTTCTAACCCTGGAAGGGAAGTTACTCTAGCTCTTTGTTAGAGGTACATCTTCAACTATTTCCAAGGTGGAAATGAAATGGAGAGGAGTTTGGGAATAGCCACAAATATACGTTTGTGGGCTTTCCCAAACATTCAAGCCAAACCACGCCTTCAGGGCCCATTTCCCACCCACTGAGTGAAAGTTGCAAGTGTAGGTGTCTTATTACTCATAGGCTTAGAAATCCATACGTGTAAAAGCATATATGCCTGCTAGTTTGCCATTCGCAAATTTCAGGCAGGCGTAGGTCGGGTACATTTGCTTAGAAACTTGAGTTTGCGATCAAGTTTACCTTTGTGAATTGGCCCCAAAACCTAGAACGGAACATTAAAGTCAGGCTGACAGGTGTTTTCTTTTTCTATGATACCTTGTACGTTATTCACATTTCATAGAACCATTTAGAAATACTCTTATATCTCAATGGATTTCTTAATACTGGTATACTTGAATTGATTTCTTAATAGTAATATCATTGAATGGATTTTATAAGACTGCAAAGCAGGTGCAATGCAGAAAATTACACTATTATTGCGGCTTTAAGGCATATGACTAATCCAAAAAGCAAAAAGGTTATATAAATGACTCGCAGCCTAATACCCTACATTGACGTACGTGCCTAATATCGTTTTCCTCTTCACTCCTGATTTTCTCTTATCAAGCTATGTCTGCATGAGCTTTCTATTTCTCATTGCACAGAGTGAGATTTCAGGCACTCACTGTAGATTGAAAACCCATTGCCAGGCTGTATCAATGAGCTGCTTTTGGTTCAGTCATGCTCTAACTGGAGATAATGAAAGCTTGAATCTGCAGAAAGTGCATGCAAAATACCTCTAAGCCCATTTTACCACAGGCAAGCTTCATGTCTTTGTACATTTTTATCTCTGCTTTGCTTTTGATATTTCATACAACTTCGTTTTCTGACGATTGGAGATGTAAGTTACAGTAATCGCAATATTTGGGGAGAGGATGTGGCATAACGGTTAGAGCGGTTGACCTCGATGCTGGGGAACTGGGTTCGATTCTCAGCAGGGACACTCAACATCCTGTGATTCTGGGCAAATCACTTAATTAATCTCCCAGTGCATAACAAAATGAATGTGCCCCTCTATAATGCAACTGGTGCTCGTGTAAAGCACTCTGATACCTTCGAGTCGAGTTCCCGCTATATAAAAACTCCCCATAAATAAATAAATAACAAATTGTAAATGTGCACTCTTGATATATTTGTAAACACACTAGTATGCTTAAAAGGAAGTTATAGTCCATTATGCTCACGCTTCAAAAAAGCTCATAAAATAGGGTCTTCTGGCTCCATAGAATATAAGAATCAGATGATGACTTGTGGCATTTGAGCCAATCAGTCCTTTGCACCACAACATGAACTGTGGCAGCTGGACACAGATTAGAACAAAGAATGAGTCAGGGTCAGGACTGTCTCCGACTGTTCAGATAGCCCAGTATGAATGAACAATATATTGTAGATTAATTAAAATCATAGCTGTCGGAATTGGCCCTCTCTGCAGGGTCACCTCCAAACTTTTCTGCCTTCACCCCTCCTGATTTCGAATTTTTTTTGTTGGCATTAGGTCTCTGCGCACTTTACAGCCGCTAACCAAGGCTAAAGTGCTTATGCTCTCTCCCTAAAACATGGTACTTTTAGCTTACACCTGATTGGCATATTTAATGTACCTATATTTCTCTAGTATATACTACTATATGTACCCAGGGCATGTAAATTAAATGCTACTAGTGGCCTGTAGCACTCATTGTGCCACCCACTTAAGTAGAACTTTAAACATGTCTCAGGCCTGCCATTGCAGCCTGTTGTGCAGCTATAAAAATGCCAATTGCACCTGGCAAAATAAACCTTTCGCCACACCTAATCCCTCCTCTTTAAAACATCTAAGTCACCCCAAGGTAGGTTCTAAACAACCCTTAGGGCAGGGTGCATTGTATTTAAAAATTTCAATATGTGTTTTTTAGTTTTACATGTCCTGGTAGTGAAAACTTCCTAAATTCGTTTTTCACTACTGTATGGCCTATCTCTTCTAGTGGATAACATTGGGTTACCATATTGCATTTAATATGTGCTAACATTTGATTTGGAACAGATAGGGATGTCAAGTTTGGACTCAAATGAATTGTAGCTTAAAATCCTCATTAATGGTAAAGTTGGATTTTAAGTCACAATTCTGAAAATGCCACTTTTAGAAAGTTGGCATTTTCTTGTCCTATCCATTTGGTGTGTTTTGCCTGTGTGCTGGGTCACATAACTGTGAGTAGCTTGGCAGTTGGCCTTTGTGTATTCCTTCTTGACAGAGAGACAAAGGGGGACTAGGTTTTGGCAGGATGGGTCATCCTGTTCCCTGCCCAACTTACATTTGAAAGGGCTGCCCCCCGCACACACACAAAGGAACCTACATCAGTCTTTTGTCATCCTACTTGGAGCCTTGACAGAGGAAGGGGAAAACTCTCCAGAACTAGATGCAGGTGTAGCCAGGATGTCAACCTCACTTCAAAGGCTGGCACCAGGTATAAATATTGGACCTTCTGAACCACCTCATCAGTACAGTCCTGGACCTGTGTAAGACTTCAGAAAGACTGCCTTGTGCTCCGGAGGACTGCCCTTCTGCTTAAGGTGTGCCTTGCACCTCATAGGATTTCCCTGCTGCTACCAGAGGACTGCTCCAGGCCTGTCTTATTCTTCAGAGGACTGCCCTGCTGCTTGAAGTAGTGAAGACCATCTCCTTGAACTCTGAACTTCCAGAGTGACTCCAGGAGCAAGTTGACTGGCCTCCTGTGTGAGCTACAGGGACATGACAAGCTCCAGCGAGCTTAAAGCCTGCACCTGGCCTCTGCTAACATGAGTCTTAAGCCCCCAAATGGTGCACCCAGGTCCTTGAACGTTGGAAGTGGTGTTAGAGGTGCTGCTCCTGCCTAGCCATAAAAGTTAGGACTTGTAAGCATTTTCACCAAAAAGTGCCAGAAAAACCAACAGAATTCTGGGACCTACCTGCAATCTGATCCACCCAGGGTGCATTGCCCATTGGCCTGACTTCGGAGTATCTCCTGCTACATTTTTCTCCTCTGCAGCAAATCCTGCTCGAATGGTCCCCCGGGCGACAGTATCCAGTCTTGTGGAATCGTCTTTGACTATGGCTTGCAGCATCCCCCCACTGGAGGTTTTTGACTTGCAAAAAGTCCAAAGTTTAAAATCTTCACCGGGCACACCGGCGACAGGACGTCATCGATGACAATGACTTCGGACACAGTCTGCTGCCTTGCCGATCTGAACCCTTCCTTCTCCTGTGCTTTTCTTTGAAATTTCTTCTAAGTCCGAAGGTAAGCCGAGACCGGGTTCAATCCATCTCGTGTATCTGAACTGCACTCCATCGGGATCTGCGCTAACTTTTTACTTTGCCCTGGTCTCACACAACCAGATACCCACAGTTGGTGCTTTGATCTTTTAGGCGCTATTTTTCACTAAAAACTTTAAAAAATCAGGTTCTTTTGATTGCATGAAATTCATTTTAGTGTCATTTTATACATTAACACTTTCTCTAGTTTTATGAATTTTTTTTTTTTTCTTGTGTTGTGTTTTCACTTTATTATTGTTTGTTTGCTACATAAAAGCCTTTACACATTGCCTCTAATTTAAGCCTGACTGCTTTTGTGCAAAGCTCTCATAGGGTTAAGCACATGTTAATTTAGTGAGTTTTGTGGTTCACCCTGAAAAGGATTGTGGTTGTTGCTTGAGTAGGGTCCCCTCCTCAATCTCAAACCCATTTTATTAACAATAACAATAAAATACATCTTATCGAAAACCATTGGTGAACTAGTAATCTCAGCATGACAGCATGGAGGGCGGCATGAGTTATGGAATGTGCATTGTTGGTAACCATACTGTAGGAAGGTGAAGTATTATGTGGTGATGCTGGTTAGGCTTCACCATGCAATACTCTCACAATACCCCAAAGATGGTCCTTGGATTCACAATAATAAATCCTTAGCTTAGTCTTGGTAGAGTAGCAAAGAGCAGTCAGGCTTTACTAGAGAAACGTGTTAAGCATTTCAGAGTACCAATATGGACGAAAAGTAATTGACATGACTCAAAAGAAATCCGTCACCAATTCATGAAAAAGGAGCAGATTTTTATATAATTTCATATACCAAAATGAAGTAAATCACATAAGCGTAACAGGAGTTATGGATTTTAGAAGAAAAATTAAATCAGTGCAAAACAGTACTGCAAGACTTTAACATTGCGGTCAATGGGAAAATGAACTAGTGACAATTGGTCACTTGCAGGTCGACTTGAGTGAAACCCAAGGAGGGTAAAGGTGATGAGGGTTCCAGGACCAAGCCATGATAGTCAGTTCAATTTTACCTGGCTCGAGAAGCCTGTGGGCAGAATTGTCCTTGGTGCTAAAACTGGAGAGCTGGTTTTACAGTGTGCACAGTGCCGGTGGGGAACATGGTGCAAAAAGTTGACAATGAAGCCACTGCTGACATTGGATTAAGGGTTCGTGGAGTTCACTCGAGGTGTAGCACCAAGTAAAGGGGGTGGTTGCATGATTGGCGACCCACAATTCTTGGCAGCGGTAAGCACATCATAAAGTTAATTTGACGTCAGGAGGTCTGGAGGAATATGGTAGCTGCCTGAAACTTCATGTACGTCAGGACTACATCTCCCACCATGTACTGGAGCATCTATTTTTAGGCGATCCCTCAGAGGGCCCGCTGGCCAGTATTTCTTTGATTCAGGTATGTTGTTTTTACCTGCAGTTGCAGGGGACTAGTGCCACTAGTTCAGAGGTGTCTGGTGATGCCTTTGGCTCTCAAAGAGGTGCCTCTGTCTGGGAACCGAGTTTGCTCCAGGATGAGTCGCAGATGTGCAGTACGAGGAAGTTTTCCACAAGTGTAGAGTATACCATTTTTGGTTTTTGCAACTCCTGTTGTTGCAGACTTGGTGTCTTCTTGTGTCCTTTGTTGCAAATTGGATAAGAACTGATGTTCTGGTGTAAGAGGTAGCCCTTAAATCCTAGATTTAGGGACGTTAGGGCTGTGGGGGCAAGTGGCCAATGGGCTACTAGCCTCCATGGCTAATCCGCCCCTGGGGTGTACACATCGGCAGTGTAGGTCATCTTTTCTACTCAGAACCCACTATTCTGCCACTTTTAAAAATGGCCGAAGTCTTCCTTAGCTGTAAAGACCAGTTAGGACACCCTAGAGGTGTGGCTGGCATTCTGGGGGTGCGTACCCCCTGAATACCTCATTTTCCCACCTGCCTGGGGGCAAGGGGAGGGCTGTTTCCTCCTTTGGGTGGCAGCCTGAATTCATATCACAGGTGATGCAGCTTTTGAAGCTCACTTCCTTGATGTGCCACTTCATTAGGTGTGACCTCCTTCCCATCCAGGCCTTTGTTTTTGAGTCCTGGGAGAGTTCACACCTCCTGGAAAGGGGTCAGATTCCTGTCTTAGTGACAGCAGCCACAGGCTGGCAGCCAGAGCACAAGAAAGGCTGGTGCAACCAGGTGGGCAATCTCTAAGGTAGCCACCTGGGTGCATGTCACATCATCCTCAACATGAGAGTCATGTCAGGGGTGATGAGGCATGTTGTTTGATACTAAACACAACATATTTAGTTGGTGCCATAATGGAGCTGCTAGCCTCTGGTTTGCCCGGGTGCCAGCCCATGTAAGTCTATCACTTATTGTGTCCTTTAATTGTAAAGGCCACTATAGGGACATATAAGCATGCGCTTACATGTCCACACATTTAATATAATGCACCCAGCCCCCTGGGCTCAGGAGGCTTTCCTTAGGGGTGACTAGCATTTATTAAAAATAGTGCATTGGCTTTCCCAAACATGGTGAAGGCAAAGGCGAGTTGAGCAGTTTGCACTGTTCCTGCAGTCTGCAATTACAGGCCTACTGTCAGTAGTTTACTTGGGTCACTCAGGGTGGCACAAACAGTGCTTCAGGCTCTGGTGGCCCCTTAAACTCCTATGCCCTGGATACCAATGGCATCATATACTTGGGACTTATAAGGGGGTTAAAGTCCTTTGCCAATTGGGGTTACCAATTAACACATATCAGTTTTAGGGAGAGAGCACTGGTACTGAGGCCTGGGCAGCAGGCGCCAGAGTACATTCAGATTCATAATCATCGGCATTGGAGCGAGAATTAGGGGGGGGGGGGATAGCATACAAAAGGGCACTTTCCTACTCATACCTGGAGAGTAGCAGTGTTTTTGTACATTTTAACAGTTGTTTTCATATATATTATCTAAGAGGTTAGATTTAATTGAATGGTTGGTCAAGTGAGAGTCCCGTGAGAGCCCTGCGGTATCAAAATAAAAATGGAGCCCTCTGGTTGGTTGAGGGATCTTTTCTCCTATAGGCCTTTTGAGTCCATCAAGAATGGTAGTGATCCTGCAGTAATGAGAGATCTCGTTGATTGGCTGCAAATTGGAGAAAAATGTTGCAGCTGCCAATACAGGAATCGGGCACCAAGCCTGCGTGCCCTGAAGTAAAAGAAAAAGGGTACTAGGGTCCAGGGTAGGGATAACTTGACACCCTAGCACTTGTGGGGGGATCCAAAGGTACCCCCTCATGGAACAAAAACAAATTGTGCCGCAGGTACCCCAGTACTCCCATGGGTCCAAGCACAGCCCTGGTACAAGGTACCACAGTATTTCTGTGGGAGTCACAACTCAAGCTTCAGCTCCATGGTACCTCAGGAACTTGCAGACTTCATTTAGACGAGGCTTGCATGTCCTGACATACCATGAAGGTGATGATTGATCAGTGGTACCGCGGGGCTAACATGATATAGAGTAAAAATTTAAATAAATTAATAAATAGGTTAAATCTGGGGTGTGGTCTGCGGGACCGTTGGCGCCCATGGTTGGTGTGGCAAGGGCACTAATTCCAATGCCCTGCTGTGTCCAGTCGGAAATCAAGATTAACAGGTAAGCGGGGAAGTTGCCTGAATATGATACATGAAAACATACATTCACTGGAAAAAAAATGTTATAGTGATGTTTTAGTTAGTTATGTTTAATAAGATCTTACCTTGTGTTAAAAACAATTCTTGGAAAATCACTCAAACAAGCAAATGTTAAGCGACGTTACAGTTAGATGCAGTAATAAGGTGTTCACTTAAGTTTAAAAATTCCTAAAATGTCACTGAAAAAATACAAAGTTTAAAGGGAAATTATAGTTAGGTGTGGAAATAACAAAAAACCTAACATTTCAAAACCAAAAAAACACTTACATTTGCCTGGTTTAGTTTACTGAGCTAACTGTAACTTACCCCCCTGCAAGGCACTGCTTATGACTTCACATGTTAGATCACTCATGGCATAATAAATGACACCATTGATGACATCACTAATGACATCTCAATTGACATAATTGATGACATAATCCAACTTACTGCTTCTCAAATTACTCAATAAGTGGCTAGATCAATTTTTAAAAAACAAACTGGGTAGTAAATGGCCCATAAGCCCATATAGCATAGATTGACTATCTGTACATATATACATGTATGAAATAGAAACAATTTAATACTGCAGACAAGTCTGGTTCAGTATGGTAAATGTTATATTACGCAGTTTAGCTACCAGTAATTTTTTAAGTTCAAGTAGTACTTCATTACTTCATTTAAATAAGGCAAAGACTGACTGCAACTAGCGATAGTTGCACAAGTATGTTTCAAATAAATTGTGGCTTAAATCAAAGGCCTGTTTCCAAAATGTGTGAAAAAAGCTGAAGTGTCACCTTAAAGAACATTACTCACATGAGCTTTCTGTGGACATATTGAGATTAAAGAGTTCCAATGTGCTGCTATTGACAATTTGTATATAAACAGAAGACTTAAAACATGCTGATATTTGTTTGCATAATTTTAGTAAAAATGTTGAGACATTATACATTGTTATAGAATAATGTTTGGATGACCCAGAGGTTGTTCAAGTTGCAGTATAATTGTAAGCATTGTTCTAATGGTGTATCCCATTCTACTCATTTCAGGAATATATAGGGCCTGGTTGTACATGTCTTATCATTAGCTAATGTATAGATATGAAGCTGTTGACATAAAATTCTATGTCAGATGACTCAAGGCCAGGGAATGCATGCAGGGGGGCACATGATGTCTACCCCCAGTTCCAGTACATCATGGACTTTACAGTCAATGTCATGCAGGAACGTGCTTTGGTGCTTCCATTGGAGTGCCTTTCTAACAGGCACCGCTGTGGGACCGCCAAAGCACCACCGTCCAGACCTCTAATGTACTTGTAATCTGGTGGGCAGTGTGCGGATAAGTTTGGCGTGTGGGAGGGGGCGCTGGCTTGGTGGCCTGCTCCCACAACGCCAAACTCGCAATCAGGCCCTAAGTCTTCCTGTAATGTCAACCACAACATTTCTCCTCATGTTGTGGCCAGTCAACCAGATCGAGGTGGCCGATGGGAAAAAGCCCTTTCTGAAAATCATGTTGCTCTATTAGTTGAAGATGCGTGCCTGTGTGACTCCCGCAGGACTTGTGCGCAACCATCCATTCAGCTACCTATAAAATTTGAACCTTAATTTCTCAACAACTACTGAACGGATTTACACCAAAAGCACATTTTCTGGGTAAAGATCTAGCTTTGTCATGTGTTCAGTGCATGGCCAAGTCTTCCCTATGTAAGCCTAACTATGCACGATGCAGGCCGCTTTTGCTTTGCGCACGTTACTAGATAAACATGCTTATTTTTGTGCCACGTTGTAATTCCACACAGAACTTGCATCTATTTTGCGTGCTGTTCTTTCCTGGGATTTAGTCTGAACACAGCAGACAAGGTCAAACAACAATGTCCCAAGTTATTTCATTCTGGTCAGGCACCAGCACCTAGACACAACACAGGAGTGCAGCTGTTTGTGAGTATATGAGCCTTGTCATATAGGTATGCACAGTAATGTCACACACATATAGAGAGAAAGAGACTTTCTGAGAGGAGATCACGGCTGTATCTGAGATGTAGAATGTCCACCTGTGTATGCTAAGGTACGGGGTCCGCTACTAATCACAGAGATCTTTTTTGTATAATCATTCCACTTCTGTAGAAGGGGAGGGGGTTTAGGCTAATCTGTTTTATAATATGACAGGGATTTTCATAACATATACATTTTACTGACTATGCTGACTGTATTTCTGGCATTTGTTTTTTAAGTTTAAATTATTTTATTGTTGCTGTAAAGATATGTCAATATATAGTTTCTGACTCAGCCTCAACATTCCACCTCGTCAGTTTTAGTGCAACATTTTCAAATAACCAGTGGCAAACTAATACAAAGAAAAAATAAGTCCATCCCACCCTGCCCAACTCCCACCTCCTTCTCCGTCCCCACCCCGGGTGCCTGCTCATCCCAGAGTCCAAATCGCCTAAGTATCTTCCTCATCTGCCTGTGTGCGAGAGGAGTGTTTTGGATGGGGTCTCCGGTCAATCTTAATACTCTGAGGTATCGGGGGCATGTGAGTTCGGTGAATTCCTGTGAAAGAAAAGCGAGGAATGGACGCCATATTTCCCGGAATGTGTCATCTCCTGAGCTTGCTGCTGAGGAGAGGTGCTCCATACATAGTAGGCCCCAGATCCTATGTAGCCAATTTAGCCTGGACGGTATCTTATCAGTGCCCCAGAGCGCCAATATAGCTTGATGTGCTGCTCGAAGTGCTAATGGTATTTGCCTACCTCTTCGTGACCTAAGCGGGTAGGTAAGTGGGTTCGGGAGTCCCAAAATAATGTATGAAGGAAATCGAGGTAACTGGGTGGAGAAATGCGTGTCGATTTCTGTAAGGATGCCCTCCCAAAATTGTGACAGCTTGGGGCAATCCCATAATATATGCATAAGCTTGCCTTCCTCTGTGAGGCATCTCCAACATTTGCTCTCTCGTGCAGGGTCTATTTGGTGTAAGTGAGTTGGAGTGAGGTACCAATAGGAGACTATTTTCACTGCTGTTTCGGTGCTTGTGGTATTAGGGTTTGAACGCCCAGCTCTGTGATAGGTGCCTCTCCACTCCTTCCAAGTCAACTCTCTACCCAGCTCCCTCTCCCATCGCTGTTGAGCCACAGATTTAATCCCCGTCTCTGGACCTATTAAAATTTTGTACAGATCCGATACCAGTCGCCTTTCAGAGGTTCTGCTAAGAAGCCGCTTCTCAAATGTGGTGAGGTGTCGCTGTGCGGCTTCTCTGTTTCCCTGGCTCAAAACCCAATGTCTGACTTGAGTGTATCGAAAACTTTTCTCTTCTGGGAGTATGCCTTCTGTTCTCAGGGAGCTAAATGGGATAGAGCCGTCTACATCGAACAGGTGGCCTATTGATCTACACCCCTCTTTCTGCCAGGCCTCAAATTCCCTCTGTTTCGTTCCAGGTGTAAAAGCTGGGTTACCCACTATAGGAGTCAGGGGAGAGGGATTTGAGGTGAGCCCCCTCTTTACCCCCACCGAGTCCCAGACCCTGAGAGTGGAAGCTGTAATGGCTGACAAATAAAGGCTAGGCGCACGGCTGGCTTTGTCCAGGAAGGGGACTTTCAACAGTGGTGAACCCTAGTCCCCTTCCATAAATAACCACGTTTTCTCCGATTCCGGTCGGGACCACTCGACTAGGAATCTTAGCTGTGCTGCCTGAAAGTAACTGACTATAGATGGAATTTCCAGGCGTCCCTTTCTGGGGTCTCTGATACTAAGCTCCTTTCGCATTCGAGGGTTTTTATTTGCCAACGCGAAGGAGTGGAAAGCTCGCAGTAACTCCTGTAGCACACCAGGTGGCGGCCAGAGTGGCAAAGTTAAAAATATATATAATAACTTTGGTAAGGCTGTCATTTTCAAAGCTGCAATTCATCCCAACCATGATAGCGCATACGGATGCCATCTAGCTAGATCTGCCTTTATGCGGCTCTCTAGCGCATTATAATTAATCTTTGTGGTTTCTTGTATAGTTGGAGCTAAGCTTATCCCCAAATATGCAATATCCGGCTGCCATGTAATTGAGAGTGTTTGAGATAGGTAAGTCTGTGTCTCTGGAGTAACCGATAGACTCAGCGCCTGTGATTTGGAGATGTTAATGTGAAAGCCTGACACCAGACCAAACTGCTCGATTTCTGTTAAAAAGAATGGAAGGGTCGCCTTCGGGTTATCTAAAAAGCAATAACGTCATCTGGTAAAGAGTTATGTGGTGGCCCTCCCCCCCCAAAGCACACGCCTCTCACCTCTGGATTGTCTCAGACTCGCTGGGCAAACGGTTCCATGTACAAGGCAAATAGCAATGGGGAGAGAGGACACCCCTGCTGCGTTCCTCTCCGAATTGGAAAGTTGCTAGTTGTCCTGCTGTTTACCTATACCGAAGCTGTGGAAAGCTCGTAGCCGCTGAGCACCCACACACAGACTCTGTCCCCCAGCCCAAAATGTCTAAGCACTGCTTTTAGGTACGTCCAATGCACTCTGTCAAAAGCCTTCTCTGCATCGATCGTTAGTAACATCAATTCTTATTGTGTACGTGGAGCTTTATCGATCAGGTGGAGGAGGCGTTTGGTATTATCTGAACTTTGCCTATTGGGGACAAAGCCCGATTGGTCTGGTGCAATTAATCCTGGCATAAGTGGGGCTAATCGGGCTGCCAAGAACCCGGTCAGTATCTTAGCATCGACATTCAGGAGCGATATGGGTCTATAAGACCCGCAAGCAGTTTTATCCTTGCCCAGCTTTGGTATAACAATAATGGAGGCCTGAAGCATTGAAGGTGGGAGTGTGGTCGTGCTTACGATTGTATTAAAAACCTTGGTCAAGAGAGGGGCCAGGACTGTGCAATATGTCCTATAGAATAAAGCTGAGAACCAACCCGGGCCCGGGGACTTGTTGAGTTTCAGCTTCAATCTTGCAGTTATTACCTCTTCAGCGTGTATAGGATGATCTAGTGTAGTTGCTTGCTCAGCTGTTAATTTGGTTGTTGTAACTGTTTCCAAATAGGAATCGATTAATTGGGAAGGGACGCCCTGGGCCATGTATACGTCCCTTTGGAAGTTACCAAATCTATGTGCAATTTCCACATCCTTAGTTATTTCCCCCATTTTAGTTCTGAGTTATTCCACTGTGTTAGCTTGCCGTTGACCCCTTAATCTGGATGCCAGTAGTCTCCCGCATGTGTTCCCCCTAGATAATAGGTGTGCTTAAGCCGTAAAAGCGAATATTCTGCATAGTCTAAATCCAGCCCCGCCAATTGCTTTCTTGCTACCTCTAATTGTCTCCAGACCCGAGGTGCTGCAGTGCAGTGGTGAATGTGCTCTAGCTCCGGTACTCTGATCTGGAGTTCGTCGTGTTTCTCCCTCCTCACCTTATTATCCGCAGCTGAAATAGCTATGAGAACCCCTCTAATTACTGTTTCAGGGCATCCCATACCATAGAGGGGGCCATTTCAGGATGGTCGTTAAGCTCCAAGTATTCTGAGATCGCTTCCCACACCTGCTGATTTGCCTCTGGGCAGCAAAGCATGGACTCTCTCAATCGCCAGACACTGGCCTGTTTATGCATGGAAGGGAGACTGCTGAGTGATCCAATAATGATATTGGCTCTATTTCAATTGCACGTACCACTTGCTGCATCTCTCTAGTGCCTAAAAAGTGGTCTAGTAGTGCGTATGATTTGTGTGCGTGCAAGTAAAATGTATAGTCTCTCGATGTAGGATGAGACTCTTGTCACAGATCTCGAATACCAACTTCTTTTAGCCATTGTGCCCCTCCCTCGCTGATCGACCCAGTCATTCCCTGCCTCTGCGTCGAGCGATCTAGGGAATTATTAAATACCACATTCAGGTCCCCTCCAATCAAGATCCAGTTACCTTGGGCTTCTAGAACCTCCCGCACTGCGTCCTGTATGAAGTGTTCCTGCCCTTCATTAGGAGCGCGGATCGACCCTATAAGTAAGGTGCTAGAGCCAATATGTATGTGGTAACCTAAAAGGTGGCCCTTTGCCTCTACTATCTTTGTTCCTATATTCCCCTGAAAATACCGGGAGAACAATATGGCCACCCCTGCAGCTTTCTGAGTCAGGGAAGAGAAAAACTGTTGGGGGAAGGCTCTACTTTTAAGTCTATGCCAGTCCCCTCGCAGTAGATGTGTTTCCTGCAGAAGGCATATATCTGCTTTGGTATTTTCCAGATAGAAAAGGATCTCCTTCCTCTTTGTGGGGTTATTTAATCCTTTAACGTTTAGTGTTAAAACCCGTAGGGTTTGTGGTTCTGTCATTGTATATGCATGTGTTGCAAAACAACCCAAGCCCTGGCTGCCGAGCCTCCCCTTTTTACCTTCCTCTCTCCAGGGAGTGTAATATGAATAACATATAGGCATTGAAGTGGTTTAACTAGCAGGCACCCGAAACAATACCCCCAAACTAAACCCATTGCAAACCAAAGTCTATGGTTTGGGAACAGCGTCTGAATCGCCATGCCTTACCAGCAGAAAAGTCTATTACTTGGGGGTGGTATGGTACATCTTGGTATCCTCCTCTCTGCCCCGGGCCCCCCCTGCCCCAGGCCCCCCCTGCCCCTTTTACCCTGTTTGCTTTGTCGCCTCATGCTGGGTTGTTACTGCTCTTGTCTTCTGTCAGTTTGGCCAGGAGCACCTTCCGTTCTGTTGCCATCGTTGCTGGGTCAGGGCCATATCCTCTGCTTCCCCCAGCTATCTTCTTCCAACGCTCTCTGTTGTCATGCCTTCGGAGATCCAGATGGGTCCCCAGCCGAGGACCGTCCTGAAGATCCACTCGGAGAAGATCGGCTGCCTCTGTAAGGGAGCAAAGTTGCTGGAGTTGGCCTTGCCATTTGAAAATATGACGGAAGGGGTGACCCCAGGAGTAGGGCACCTTCTGGTCTCGAAGGAAACTAGTGATTGGCCGGAACTCCCCCCGTTTTAGGAGGGTCAAGACTGCCAGGTCTTGGTACAGGTGAATAGTGTATCCTTTAAATTGAATGTCAGTTTGCTTACGGGCCTTTTTCAGGATTGTTTCCTTAAGCTGAAAATTATGTACACATGTGAGTATATCTAATGCCCGTGTTTTCCCTGAATTCCAGCTCCCCACTCTGTGCGTTCTGTCCAGTCAAATGGGTGTTGCCGGGGTGCCCCCTAAGACGTGCATGAACAGTTCAATCACATATGACTCTATATCCTCTCCCTCTGCATTCCTGGGGGCTCCCATGGTACGGATGTTATTCCTTCGGGAGCGATTTTCTAAATCTTCTGCATGAGCTTGGAGATCTAATTGTTGCTCTGATAGTCTGATAACTTCTTGCTGTAGTTGTTGGATCTCCTCGCCTGTGAGGTGCCCTGTTCCTCCAGGTCATCTACTCTCTGGCCGATGTCCGTGACTTCCTTGCTGACTATTTGTAGTTCACTGGCTAAGTCCCGTTTAACTGCTTGTAGATCTTCCTTGAGCCCTAGGAATAGGGCTTTTAGATATGGGCGGGTGACAGGGCCCTCCAAGTCCTCATGTGTTGGAGAGGTAGCTCTACATTGCTCTCCCTTCGTCTCACTTTCCTGTAGACCTCCCGATTTGGCAAACAAGTCTTTTATGGAGACTTCCTATTTCCCCCTTCCATACGCCATCTTGACCCGCGCTTGGTCTCTGTCTTGTGTTGTCCTTGTAGGCTACGATGCGCTTATCCTTTGGGTAGGGTGATATAATTTCGTGGTGGAGCCCCCCTTCCCTTTACTTTGTTTAGTTCAGCTCATGACACCAGTCTGCGTGGTGGAGCGGGGGAGGTGGGCCATCGATTAGATCGTTGGATTGGGCCTTCTGGTTAGTTTCCCACTTTGGGCCCTGCGTTCCCCTGCACCTCTTTTGCTCACTGTGCTGCAGCGGGCCCTTGTATATCAGTCCCGGCACTCACGCTTCCCAAGCGCGCCTATTTGGAGACCTTCCAGCACTCAGCCCCTCCCCTCCTCAAGTCTCACCTGGGGGATCTATTGAGCTCAGCCAGGCCTAACTCGCCCTTCGTGTAGGCCACCGCCCCTCTGCAGCCGTCGCTATTTCGATCTCCTCCTGAGGTCCCACTACCGCCAGCCCAGGGCTCCCCAAGTTCCCCCCATAGTGTCAGCTCGTCTCAAATAGATCTTCTGAGAGGGGGGGTGGATGTGAGCCTCCCCCTGTGTCCCGAGGGTCTCAGTGGCGTACCTGTGTGCCTCCTGTAATTCGGGTGTAGTCGCCTAGTGGAGCGCATCCTTCTCCAGCCGCGCCCTCTGTGTCGCGAGGGCCTCACCGGCGTAACTGCATATCTCTTTTGAGTCGGGCTCTGGGCCGGATTTGTCGCTCTGCGGCTCGACCTTTACCGCCGCATCTGGCGCTACTCAGCGCCCCAGATGTAATTACTCTGTCGGAGCGCACCCCACCCCAGCCGCGCTCACTGTCACAGTCCCTGCTCACAGCCGGGGTCTTTTTCGTTCAGGATCGGGGCTACCACCACGCCTTGCTCCAGTCTCCGTTTCAGGCGCTCCTACCGGTTAAGGGCGAGTGTGGGCCTCTCTCCGCGTCCCAGGCCTCAGCGGAGTATCGGTGTGCTTCCTGCAGTTCTAGGCCCAAGGCCGTATCTGTCACACCGTGGCCCTATCTGCTCTGCCGCCTCTTATGCTTCTCTTTGCCCCAGGGGCCGTCACCCAGCGGAGGGTGCCTCGCTCCAGTCGCGTACTCCATCTGTCCCCGCTCCCAGCCGGGGTCCACGTCGCCCAGGGTCGGGGCCTTCCACCACGCCCCGATTCCGTTTTGCGCGCTCCGGCTGGCAAAATGCGGGTCGCTATCTGAAGTTTTGGTGCCTCTCGGTTGTGCTCCGCTTCCTGGTCATCAAGCTTTATCGAGGCTGAGCTAAAGATCAGGCGGGAGGAAGTTATGGGCCCAGGGGGACAGAGCGGAGGAGAGATGCGTCTCACTCCATCGCCATCTTGGCCACGGCCCTGGCATTTGTTTTTTGACTGTTGGCACAAACACTGCATTCTAGAGCACAATAGTTTAAATAAACATTTCAAACTTCCTTCGTGTCTCTGTTATATTTTATTGTGGTTGAGTACAAGTGTGAGAGTGAAAGGGGGTACCCTGTTATCGCGATCCCTGAGAGGGTGGGGAGTGTTGTGTTCTGGGGTGTCAATTCACTTAAGGTTAGCAGGGTAAGTGAGACACTATAGCTAGTCGCACTTGGGTTCATGGGTACTGAGTTGGCATGGCGACTCAGTCCCTACCTACTGACATTCTAAGCTCCCAAGCATACCTCAGTTCCTGAGCAGAATCCGTGCAACAGCTTTTCTGCCAAATTTGGTGTAATTTTGTTTAGCCGTTTTGGCTGTAGCAATGTTCAAAAATCCCTATGGAAATTTCATGGTGAATTTGCATTTTAGGACCCCACTTTTTATTGGCCTTAGCTTGACATATCACCTCAAAATATTCCTGCAAAGTGATCAGGTGGATGAACTTTTTTGGGAAAGTTTTATGAAGATTCGTTAAACTGGCCAAAGTTAGTAGCAAACCCAAAAATATATTTCCTATAGTAACTAGTTTCTAACTAACGTTTAAAAACAAAAAAGACTGAAATTCACAAATTATATAACTTACTGAGCTAACAACAGCTTGCACCATGGAATGCACTGCTTATGACCTCACATGTTAAATCATGTAAATGACATGTAAATTACATCATTGATGACATATGTTAGAGCTGACAGCCTTAGGGTGATCTTCCCCGAACGTTTTTGCATTCTCCCCTCCTGTTATGCTGAATTTGTGTTTGTTGGCCTTAGGACACAATATCACTGATAACACTATAGTCATATAGAGTTACTGTGTGAATACCTGTGGGTGCATAGGATAGAAATAGTATGAGCCCTGAAGGCAAGTGCTTTTTTGCTTGATGAAAGTTCAAATCACTAAAGTTTATGGTGAAAGTAGTACTCTATGTTAAACAAGATAAAGGATAAACAAGCCTGTTATGAGTTGCAGCGCTATGTTTCAAAGTAGGTTATGGCTTAAAACCAAAACCTATTGCAAAAATTCTGTGAGTAAGTGCAACGCTTCTGTTGTCAATCGATTATCCTCTAGTGCATATTTGGGATAGAGTGTAATACAATGTTACAAACACATTCCATATAATGAGAACGTTTATCACTTGGAGATGTTTAGTTCTAGAACATCCCTAAAGATTTAAGGCATTGCAAATTGATAAATAAAATCAAATATAGTGGTGTCTCACTTAGAGGTGGTTATTCTCACAATAGTGTTGTAAGCATGGCTCCAAAGCTGAAGACCATTGTGCCCATCTCAAGAATGTAAGCAATGTGTTCTATGAAACTACGGAGGGTTGTCCATAGTTCCAGGCAGAAAGTGTCTATCTCTCAGTCTCTTGACTTTAAATTGTGGGCCATGTAAAGTCTTGAGGAAGATAATACTCTTAAGGTGAATAGAGTACAAACTCTTTTTTAGGGGATGTTCAATGTTTAAAAAGGGGTTGACCTCCTTAAAGTGTGTGGAGGCATCTTTTTAGGTAGGTGAATATCAGTAAATAATTGTAAGCATCCACCATATCTAGATAAGCTATGTGGCCAGCAGGAAGTCAAAAGTTATTTCCATTATCACATGATTGGTGATAGAAAACTAGCCACAGGTGTACAGTGTTGAATGACTTTAAGTACACAAACGTTATAGGGTGCTGTTCCAATGACATAATAATTTCATCAGTGATGTCATCAATGATGTAATTTCACATATCATTGATGTCATCAATGATGGCATTTAACATATCGTGAGTGATGTAATATGTAAGCTCATAAGCAGTGCACGGCAGGGGTGCATGTTAGAGTTAGCTCTGTAAACTATAGATAATGAATTTTAGATTTCTTTTGTTTTTAAACCTTAGTTTCCTATCAAGTCAACACCTAACTATAATGTCACTTTGACCTTTGTTTTTTAGTCAATATATATACAGATATAGATGTAAACATGCATACATGCATACATGCAAAGTCAGATTTAAGCAAGCAACACTGTTTTGCAATGAAAGGTGGTTAGACAAATTCATGTGTGTGGCACTGTGAATTGTCTTTTCTGTGTCACGTCCTGGTACATTCAGCCACTGTCACTGTGGGGCAAAAGGTGGGGGTGGCAGGACAAATAGTGTCGGGACTCAGGCCCCGTCTCCACCCCACATCTAGAGACACCACTGACAGCATCAGTTGGCCTTGTCTGAAGAGACACTGAGAAAGGAAAAAACAATGCACTAACACCCCTTTTTCTGAGCTCATTCTCACCCTAGAGTTTAATGTCATTTAGGTGGCATGCCTGGAACACCAGCTTGCCTTGAACAGGTGCAGCACGTGCTGCAGGTGATGCTCCATACGGGTCTACTGTGATCCACACAGCTAAACTCACCAATCAAAGAAAAAGCGCTTTCACTTATAAAATAGCCAAACTATTAGATTTCCCAGCTCTGTCTTCTCTTCAGGATAATAGAAGATAACTCATTGCTTCTTCTGCTCCATGAATGTATTGTCACCTTTTTCAGTGCAGCTCTTCCTATTTTATGGGTTGGCTTTAACCCCCAGAAGTACCTTTTTCTGTCTTGTATGTCTTCGACAATATTGCTTCAAGCGTCCCTCTTATCTAGCACTTGAATGCCCTCTCAGTATATGTAAAACCATTGTAATGCAATGTTTCTACAATATTTTTAGCAATGAATCAAATATTCTTTGCAGATTATGGAATACATTTTAATTCTACTCACAGAATCAATTTTTCCACAACCTCCTGATTCAGTCTAGCTAGGTTGTCTACCATTGGCACTATGTCTCTATCAATGAAGAGGCAAATTAAATTGAAAGAAACATGCTTTGGCTATTGACTTTGTTAATGCTCGTTTAAATTAAAGTATACGAGGTATGTAACAGTAAAATCAACAAAATGGCAAACAATCTAGGGCCAGATGTAGGTGGCTAAATACCGGTCGGTAACGCCGAAATTCGCAGAATTTCAGCGTTACCGACCGGTATATAGCCATGTGCAATGTAGGAAACACCGAACGCCATCGCAAATAAGGAATCGGTAAAAATAAGGGAAACCAGTTACCGATTCCTTAATTAGCGATTAGCAGACACCGAAACCCCGAAATACCGAATCGGTAAATAAGAAATCCTTAAATAATCGCAAATCCGATGTACCAAAAATCGGTAATACCAAATTTTCGAAAATTTGTATTTAGGAGTCGCTAATTACCACTGACTCAAAGCAGGTGGTAATCAGGTGCACTGCATTTAAACAGCCCCAAAATGCAACAGTATGAACACAATGGCAGCCCTCTATGTAATTGCAAGGCGGCTACATTTGCGAGCAGCTGGACTGAGGATCTGGAGATGGGAGGAGCGCGTGTATAGACTGCGCGTTACACTCTTCCAACTGACTGAGGCTGAAATCCATGAGAGGTACAGGCTACACCCCCAAACCATCCTAGACCTGATACGGGACCTGCACCCACTCCTGGAGCATCAGACACCAAGGGCGCACGCAATACCAACACATGTTCAGGTGCTCTGTAGCCTGCACCTACTTGCATCAGGAAGTTACCAGGGGGTGATAGCTGTGGCAGGTGGTGTGTCACAGAGTTGCCTGTCCCGTTTCTTCAACTCTTTCTTGGATGCCATGATGCAAAGAATGCATCACTACATACGCTTCCCCAGCACACAGGCGGAACTGCACAAGACAAAGCAGGATTTTTACCAAAAGGCACAGTTCCCACATGTAATAGGGTGCATTGATGGGACACACATACCAATCTGCCCACCTGCAGCTACAGCGTATATATACCGCAACCGCAAATCTACGCATTCCATCAACGTGCAGGTGATATGCGATGCGGACCACATCATCACTGACATTGTGGCCAAATTTCCAGGGAGTACCCATGACTCCTACATATTCCGGAACAGTGGGATCTACACACGTCTGGCTGGGGGTGAATTTGGAGAAGGATACCTGCTAGGTAAATCAATGTGACACACCCTGATGTATACCTTGGATGAATGTGTTGGTGACTCATATTAATAGCACTTCCTTTCTCACTTAAGTGACAGCGCATATGCCGTGCGGGCATTTATCCTGACGCCATTCCTCAACCCATCCACACCAAGTGAGAGAAGATACAATGTGGCACATAAAAGCACGCGCAACGTTGTGGAGCTCACCTTCGGACTCTTAAAAAGCAGGTTCCGCTGCCTCCACAAAAGTGGAGGTGCACGTCAGTACCGCCTCATCATCTGCTGTAAAATAATAGCAACATGTGCCATGCTGCATAACATTGCCACAAAGAAAGGAACAGCAGTGGAAATAACTAACTCTGAGGATGAGGATGAGGACTGTCCACAGCCAGAGCACAGCGCAGCAGGTGTGGCAGCAGCACCAGATGGGAGACCCAGACAGGCAGAGATAACACGCAACTATTTCTGAGTAAGTAAGGAGACACAGCCAGTTACTGTAAGTGAGTGACGGTGTTTAATGAGCATAGCACACCACCACAACATGAAGGGCGTCACATGCCAGGCCTAATGTAAATGCAGTTTCCAAAACCAAAATGGGTTACACCACCCATTTTGGTAAGCCATGTGAAGGCTGGCATTACTACCTGCGCCCACGCGCTGCACTGCCAGTCTGTCCTGTGGCAGCGCTGTGCCGTTCGCTGCGCCTCCTGGACTCTGTGATAGGTGGTGTGATGCTACTGCGGCTAGTAGCCTCCTCACTATCCCCCCCATCACCTGTAGTGGCTACCTGGTTGGTTTGTAGCACTTCTAGTGCACTGGTCACTGTGACCAGCCCCCTAGCCACATCACGGCTGCAGTGGGCCATCTCCTCCTGCATGGCCACTGAGCGCCTGCAGAGCAGAGAGGCGGCAGTGGAGAGGCGGTTCACCGCCTTGGTGTAGTTGTCCAGTTTCTGCCTCTCCCTGCGCCTTGCCAGATGGTCCTCATCAAATTTGCTGCACAGCAGCCTCACTGCCTCGGACATGTCCCTCATGCCCTCAGCCACAGTATTGTTCATGGAACAGATGCCCTTCTCTATGCGCAGCATGTGCCCATTCATCTGTACCATCTGCCGCTGGACTGACCTTATGGCTTTTCCTTGCAGGCGCTGCACCTTGAGCATGTTCCCCTCAAGACCGGCGAACACACTCTCATCCTCGCCCTGTGAAGCAGGACTGGCTGCCCTTGCCCTGCGGCGTCTGGCACGTGTGTGGGCGCGCTCTGTGGGAGATTGTGAGCCTGCACCGTTGCCATCCTCAGCCACTGTGGACTGTTGGCCTCCTATGCTGTCCTCCTCGGACAACTCCATCTGCTGGAGGCTGGCCACTGCATTCCTCCTGGCTCTTGGTGGTGGTGGCGTTGATGGTGGCACTGGTGATGCTGGTGATGCTGGTGATGGTGGTGGTGGTGGTGGGGTGGTGTGCCCTGCAGGCAACAAGACCTCCTCCTCTTGTGTCCGCTCTGTCCTGGGTGCCTTTCATTTGCTCCCCTCTGCAGCCCTGCGCCTTGGCTCGCCTGTGAAGACAGAATGTACATTTGCTCACTTGTCTGGCAGCATGTGCGTGATAATACATTTTATGCCTGCCAATCAAACTGACTGTCCTCTGCTTGCTAATTGCTGATGTGTGTCACATCCCTTTGGGTTCAGTGGACTGACTGTTCTGACATGTGTTACTTCTGACTACATCTCCCATAATGCATTGCTGGTTTTCAGTAAAACATGTACTGGAGTGCGATTCACAATGCCTCATTGGGGATTGGGGTTAGGGAGTGGGGGCACAGCAAGCAGTGCATGCATCTTACCTTGTTTGTTGCCAGCTCTGGCTGAGCTGTCTGCATCCCCAATCCCACTCACACTCTCCGGCTGGAGGGTGGACTCGACCAGGAGATCCAGGGCAGTTGGTGCAGGTGCTGTGTTTCTCCCTCCACCTGTAAGGTAGGCTTGCTGCTTTCTGTCTGCCAGCCTCTCCTTAGCACGCTTCCTCAGGTCATACCAGCGTTTCTTTAGGTCCTCAATGGAGCGCTGGGTTACTCCTATGGCATTTATTCTTTCCTGTATGACCAGCCAAATCTGCCTTTTCTGGGATTCAGGCACGTGCAGAGACTGTTTCCCAAACAGTTTGTCATGGTCCTTTGTGACATCCTCAATAAGGACCTCCAGCTCCCTCTCACTAAATTTATGCTTCCTCTTTCTTTCAGCTGCATCCTTCTCCCTCTCCTGGTTGTCCATATTTTCTCAGTCTGGTCAGCAATATGTTTGTATGGTTTCTCCTGGTTTGTTTGCTGTGCTCCCTGCCTCTCAAACAGCTTCAGGTTCAGTGCAGGTGCATGGGTGTGGCCACTTCCTGGTTGTGGTGTAATGAGGAAGCACAGGATTGGCTGAATCTTCAATTACCGTTTTTTAAATTACCGATTCGCTAATTACCGAATCGGTCTTAAGGAATCGGTAAATATTTTTACCGATTCATTCCGATTCGTTATTTTTTTAAAGATTATTACCGATTCGGTGAAATTTTACTGATTGTTACCGATTCGGTAAAATTTTACCGAATATTACCGAATCGGTAATTTTTACCGATTTATTACGTACATCTGAAATACCGAGTTCTTAATAGCGATTCGGTAAAATTCGCTATTAAGAATTCAGTATTTCAGAATTACCTACATCTGGCCCTTAGTCATTTCTATTCCTAATGTGCCATGCGCAGTGTTACTATGAAAACCAACAATAATCACTTTCGGATAAATGAGCGAAATGGCTATAGAAATGAAAGGCAGTATTTGATCATTAACATCATGCTTTTGTTTCCTGTTTGTAATGGGGCAGATGTGTTGATATTTTCTTAATGCAGAAAGCATGTGAGGCATGTGTGATACAAATACCATTAAGGCCTTATCACAGCACCATCTGTTTTATTTTTCTTGATTCATCCAAACATCTACACTCTTCCTGTAGTTACATCATCTACAGTTTTTTCACTTGCCTCTCCTTTAATGGCAACATTTTAAATACTGCTTGCAAAAGGTACTAATTAACTATGCCATGCTCTGCTGCATTGCATAAAAAGCTGGCCCTGACATGTAAAACAATCAGCTGAGAGCACATTTGTGTGGTGGAGGGGGTGGTGGGGGTGGGTCACTGCATCATATTGTAGCAGATACAAAAGGGCATTGTGAGCCACCTGCGTTAGCGCCTGCATGGGGTGCAGGAGGTTACCATGGGCTCATTGCTGTTCTGTCACATTACGATACCAAAGGGGATGATGGACGGATACTTGTTTCCGGTCCAGGGAAGACACGGCTTGGCAGTTCGGGCTGGACTGTTCCCATGAGGCACAGGGTCAGACTGATTTGCATATGGCCATGTCTGAACTGGGGTGGTGGGGTGAGCTAAAGAATGATGATGGATTAAACCCAGATCAGTTGACTGAGGGTGAGTGTTTGATTTGCTCTAACGCTCCGTCCATCATCCCCTTTGGTATCGCTTTGTTCGCCCTAAGTTGGCAGGGTATGCCCAGACGTGGGTCCCTTGCTCACTTTGCCACTGGATTCAAGATAGTCTGGCTGATGAGGGTTATGAACCCGAAACCGGTTCCAGGATGCTTGTTTCTGGTCCAGGGAAGACATGGCTTGGCAGTTCGGGCTGGACTGTTCCCATGAGGCACAGGATCAGACTGATTTGCATATGGCCATGTCTGAACTGGGGTGGTGGAGTGAGCAAAAGAATGATGATGGATTAAACCCAGATCAGTTGACTGGGGGTGAGTGTTTGATTTGCTCTAACGCTCCGTCCATCATCCCCTTTTGTATCGCTTTGTTCGCCCTAAGTTGGCAGGGTATGCCCAGACGTGGGTCCCTTGCTCACTTTGCCACTGGATTCAAGATAGTCTGGCTGATGAGGGTTATGAACCCGAAACCGGTTCCAGGATGCTTGTTTCCGGTCCAGGGAAGACATGGCTTGGCAGTTCGGGCTGGACTGTTCCCATGAGGCACAGGGTCAGACTGATTTGCATATGGCCATGTCTGAACTGGGGTGGTGGAGTGAGCTAAAGAATGATGATGGATTATACCCAGATCAGTTGACTGGGGGTGAGTGTTTGATTTGCTCTAACGCTCCGTCCATCATCCCCTTTGGTATCGCTTTGTTCGCCCTAAGTTGGCAGGGTATGCCCAGACGTGGGTTCCTTGCTCACTTTGCCACTGGATTCAAGATAGTCTGGCTGATGAGGGTTATGAACCCGAAACCGGTCCCAGGATGCTTGTTTCCGGTCCGGGGAAGACATGGCTTGGCAGTTCGGGCTGGACTGTTCCCATGAGGCACAGGGTCAGACTGATTTGCATATGGCCATGTCTGAACTGGGGTGGTGGAGTGAGCTAAAGAATGATGATGGATTAAACCCAGATCAGTTGACTGGGGGTGAGTGTTTGATTTGCTCTAACGCTCCATCCATCATCCCCTTTGGTATCGCTTTGTTCTGTCACATTAAACAATTTTATTGAAATAAGTGCTGTTCTTGCCTTTTTATAGGAGACACAAAGATCACTGCTCCGCAGCTTATAAATAAACAACCTGAAATCGAAACACAGCGGTAAAGGGCTGCCTATTGGTGTCAAAGATGGCAAACTGAGGCGCAGATTTACTAATTTTGCGCTGGGTTTGGTTCACAAAAGTGACGCATGCCAGCACAATGGTTTTTTTTTGTTATTTACTTACAGGCACAAAACTTGTTTCAATCCTTTAACAATGACACCAGCACACAGACATACTAGAAATAAAAATGAAGGAACACAATTGGTGGTAGACATTTTTGGTGGTATTATTCCAGCTGTGGGAGTGATACTGAATGATGAGAGAATTAGAACGTTTTCACAGTAGTGGACAAGCTTGCAACAAGTACATCTGGAGCTTTATTAGTTACTAACACAGAACTAGTGTCAGTGAGATTAATGGTTTTACAGAAAGGATATCCTTTAGACATCGTGCTTGCTGAGAGAGGCAGAGTCTGTGAGAAAGTGTGTGCTTGTTGCAGTACCCACCCACGTTTTGCCTGGTTTTTGATGTAACTTTGACTGAGGTGTACTGGGTCCCTGCTAACCATGTTTCCAGTACCAGTGTGCTTTCCCTAAAACTGTACTACAATTGGCACAACTTCAGCAACCCCTATAAGTCCCTAGTAAATTGTACCCCTGGTATCTAGGGCATTGGGACTGAAGAGGGTCACTAGGGCTGCAGCACAAATGGTGCCACCCCAGAGACCCCTCATCAAGACTATGCAAGCTGTCATTGCAGGCTGCGTGTCTTGGTGCAGAGAAAACTGAAGTGTCGACAAGGCACATAGGGGCACATGCATCAAGGTAGGCTTTTGCGATTCCTTAATTGCGATTATTAAGGAATCGCAATTAAGGAATCGCAAAAGCCTATGCATGTAGGAATCGCTATAAAAATAGCGATTCCTAAACATTCCTTAATTGCGACTCGCTAATTGCGAGTCGCAATTAAGGAATACCTCCCATTAATTCCTATGGGCCTAGA
The DNA here is from genome assembly GCA_963921515.1 of Calotriton arnoldi. NCBI lineage: Eukaryota > Metazoa > Chordata > Amphibia > Caudata > Salamandridae > Calotriton > Calotriton arnoldi. Next base: position 1,431,748 of record CAWUFW010002331.1, on the reverse strand, counting down.
GGCCCATAGGAATGAATGGGAAGACATTCTCAATTAGCGATTCGCAATTAGAGAATCGCAAATTGAGAATGCAATTTCAAGGGTGCCAGGGTGTCAAAATGACACCCTGTTGCACCCTGAAATTGTGATGTGCACCCATGTTGCGCACACACATGCCCCAAGGGCATGCGTGTGTGTAACCTAAAACTTAAAAAAATGCATTTTAGAGCATTTTTCGAAGGTTTTGCAAATTACAGACAAGTTTGATTTGTCTGTAATTTGCGGTCCCAAATAGCTGAAATCGCTATTTGAAAGTGCTTCTAGCATTGCATTTAAGGAATCGCAAATTGCGATTCCTTAAATGCAATCGCAATTTAGGAATTCGCAATTAATTGCGAATTCTTAAATTGCGCATAGGAAACACTTTCATGCATCTCCAAAGGCCAATTTGCGATCGCAAACGGCCGATTTTTGCGATTCGCACCGTTTGCGATCGCAAAAACCTTTGATGCATGTGCCCCATAGTCCTTTGTGCCATGCCCCCATGCACTGCATGATATATACTAAAGTCATCCCTACTGCAGGCCTTACAGCCCTAATAAAGAGTGCTCTATACCCCATGTGTGGACATATCTGCATGAGTAGATATGACCCTATAATATCTAAGTCCATTCTTGGATATTGTGTAAGTGCCCAAGGAAGCCACAGAGAGTGCATGGAGTGAATACTAGTTATCACAAGTTTCCTAGCTCCATGATGACTTCACTGTACCCTAAGATGTTTGACACTGGTGTGGTCTCTGACTATTCTTAGCCAGCCTGCCACCACCAGACATGTTTCTCACCTCATGGGGTGAGAGCCAGTGCTCTCAGAGGCCGGGAACAAAGCCTGCTCTGGGCAGAGGTGCTTCACACCTCCCCAGGCCAGAAAGGCCTTCCAAGGTGAGAAGCTTCAAAGGCAATGCCACCTTTGAAATGTGACCCAGTCATCTCCAGATAGTGGAGGATTCCAACCCCTCTTTCCTGATCCACATTTGGCGGGAGGACAGGCGGGAAAATGAGGTAAATTAGGAGTAGTGTCCCCCATTCAGCCAGCACCACCCCATAGGTGCTGTTTCATCCTGCAACTATGAGGTCTCCAAGAACCCCAGAGCTCCTCCATCCTTCTACCAATCACCCAAAAACTCCCTTGGAGTGCAGGTACCGCTTTCCTGCAGCCACAGGCACCAAAATGCAGAATCCGGTTTCACTGACTTGCTGCTCCCCTGCGACTCCAATGCAGCACCCAAACCAAAAGTGGTACACCAGCCCCAGATGATCAAATCTGTCTCCCTTCCAAGTGTTGAGACACCAGGATCTACTAGAGCCGTGCCGCAACAATACCTGGGCTACCGGACCCACTGCAGCATTCTCCGAGATGAAGTGTCCTATCTGGACTCCAGCTGCCTAGGAAGGAAGCACCTTTTAAGGAATGTCAAGACCCCTAAGACCCACATTGTGAGTGGCCCAGCTGTCCCGAGTCACCTCTCCAAGCTGCCTGCTCCTGACCGCAAGGACATCTTGGCGCACGCAACCTGGCTGACCTATCTGCTCTGCACCTAGCCCGCCCGGCCTGGGTACCAACAAACCATCTGTGCTCCCATGGTGCTGAGGCCCTTGTGACCTGCTGCATCAAGTGGGACCCCTCTAACTTACCTTTAAGCCCTCTTGTGCAGTGTGTTTTCAGGATGCCCCCTTCTTCATAGGGCACTAGCGACCAATGACTTCAGCACCCTGCTCCCGGCCGAATCCGGGATGTTACTGAGAACCCGCTGGTGGCACATTGGGCATGGCCTTGCTACCTACCTAAATCCTGAAGGTGAACCTCGAAATCGAACTGTATGATTTTATATGCATTTTTCATTTTCTCCCATTGACTTCAATAGTGCGTAATTGCGCACAAAAGTGATTTATTTTCCGAACTTGAAAAATTAATATCTTGAAAAGTACTTACTGTAGAAAAAGTTCTTTGTCTGAAAAAGTATATAAAAATCTGTGTTATTTTTATAAATTGGTCTCAGATTTTTTCTTGTGTGTGTGTGTCTCATTTATTACCTCTGTGAGTACAACAAATGCTTAGCACTACCCTCTGATAAGCCTAACTGTTCGCCCACACTACCTCAAATAGAGTGTTAGTATTATCTACTTTTGCCACTGTATGCCAATCTGGGCCTCACTGGACTCTCTTCATAGTGTACTTCATTTCAGTGCACTATATAGAGAGCTGTAAAATTTTAAAGTCACAACATTGCGGCACCTACATACTTGACGAAAGTAAAAAAATCCAATAATATGCAAAGAACATTTCAAACATCAAGCTTAACCTGGATCCATTAGAAACCACTAGTATAGTAAAAAGTTTCAAAAAGGGAATTTCTGAAATAGGCAATTGGATTGCAACAGCAGGAGGAGGAATCCGAAAGGTATATTATTACCTGTATTAATTATAGTTGTCTGTTTCCTGACTTCATTAGGAGTGAATAGGGCTATCAAAATCATAAGAAAACAAGCCTGACAGTGGAGCCCTTAAATCCACAGCACCTGAACTGCTATCCCTCTATTATTATAACCCCTCTATACTTGTTGGGGTCTGTGTGCACACTGAAACGCACCCACCGTCACAGTGCAAGTCCCCATGGGAACATAACAATTTAAAACATAAGCACGGGTGCACCACACGTTAATTTCAAAAGCAGAAAAAACAATTGTGTAATCTATATGCAACACAAGTATTCTTCAAACATTTTTTCTTTATTCCAATTTCTGTTATTTAAAACGTGGTCATAAACATCAATTTTCACAACGATACAGCCAACGCGGTTCATCCTTTTAAAGGACTTCTTCAGGGCTGTTAATTTAAACAAACAAAAATTACACATTAATAAACAAAAACGAAGAACAAATATAATACATCACATACTATACAAACATTTAAATTGCTATTCTTTTTAACCACTTAACTACATTAAAAGTACAATACAAAACAAAGAGAAACGAAAAAGAACAAAGACAGACTGACTTATCAAAATCATATTGCAAAAGAAAATGAATAGAGAAACAAACAAACAGATAAAGAAAGATTTACACCTAAGTGACCACATTAACAAATACTACAACAAATTAAAGGAGAGGGAAAACTTAAAACGAAAAAGAAGAGATTCAACTGAAAGCAAGAGAAAATTGTGAAAATGATCTGTGAATGTTTTGTGATGGTTAAAAGTCATCAGATGGAGGAGGTCGATTGAGCAGATTTAATAAATAACAATTAATGCAATTAACGTGTTGAAATAAAGCGTAGGCCTAAAACAAAAAGCCACATTTTAAAAGGCAAATGGGAGCACTAGGCTTCCATAGGTACATTTGTCAAGTTAGAAATGCTTCTGAATGCAAATTTCTCTTCCCTTCCACTGACTTTAAGTCAATAATCTCAGTAATGTGAAGACTTGAAGAGTTCAATGATACAAATGTCCTGAGCTAACATGACTTAATGAAGGAAAAGTTAGTTCTCAACCTTCCCATAGCGATATATTCATAGAATACAATAGTGTATTGAATTATGTATTTATATAAATGTTGTTTCATGAATTCGCTAGTTAGATTTTGTAAGAAAGGCATGACTTCATTTGTGGAATGACAGACCTATCTGTGAACTGTTTTGTTTTTTAGAAGAAAAGATAGTGGGAACTAAACCTCGACTTGTACAATGTTAATAAAAAAGGTTTTGTTTAACGCTTAATAACTGTAAGTCTTTTTCTTGAAACTACTTACATGACGGAAGCTGTCCTGTTCCCATGATGACATCATGTGCTGATTTGCTGAGAATACCGAAGAATGCAACATTTTACCTTACTGACAGATATCGAAATGTTATATTAGCGTGTGTTACTAGAGTAAGGAATCCTCTTAGGAGAGCTTCCCTTTGAAGACCCAGACTCACTATGCTCTGAAGCTCTCTGCACTGAGCAGACCTTTCCAAACTCCTGGCTGAGCTCTATCCTGAGACCCATTCTTTTTTCCGTTGCCCTAATCTATGCTGTTTTGAGACTCTACTTAGAATCCGAGCTTCTCTTTATGGGAAGTGCTCATTGAGTGACAAATCGTTTAAAGATTTATGCTTTCACCTCTCGATTTGGAACTCTTTATGGGTTCTAAAAGATACTTTTCCCTAATTTTTCTAGACTTAGAGTAGGGATTTGCTTATATGGAACATGCTTTATGCATTTGTTTTGTATTGTACTACTGATGAATTGATAACTTATTGATGATTAATATAGAAATACTTACTAAAAGATTTTAATAAAACCCTTTAATCTCACAATAAAATCTCATCATTGACTCCCTTAAGAGATATTGAGACTGTGATGTATAAGTTGATTTTGAGTTGCAGCTTCTGAATAATCTCACCTATGAAAAAGGTCTAATTGATCAAAGGGCCCAGTAGGTGTGGGAACTTTTTCTCCAGAAAAGTTGATAAGATTGATACCGTAAACCTCTTTATTTAATTTGAGCCCCCTCCAACAGGCCTATTCACTTGCAATTAACTTTGAGATGAGTGCATTGTCTCATCATGTGCAGACAAGATACATTCATAGCAATGCTGAGCTATGACAATTGAATCTTTACACTTATCAAGAGCCCTTTTGTGACATTGATAACTGTAGCAAATGGGTCCCGCCCATTTAGTCCACCATGATTTTTTCGTAATTAACTACCCAGTTTTGGGACTTTTACTCTGAGTGAGTCTTACTACCTGAGACTCAGTCACTATAAATTCAAAATAATTGGACTGAGCGTACTAACCACAAGTACCTGAATTTTTAGATAAGGCCATTGATGCACTAGCCACTGGGCTGGTTACACATGAACATTTGTCCACATGTGTGTATGCGGGCTTCGTTTTCGAGAGTAATATTGTCCACATCCTTGTATCAGTGCACAAGGAGCCTGTTGCAGAAGGGACTCTTTAAGGATTGATACTGAAGTGGGGTAGAACTTATAATATGAGTGGGCATTCATAGTGTAGGTCTGTTGTGTTTAGAGGAACGTTTGTGGAGTTTTCATTGTATTATCGGTCTAGGCAAAATGTTTCCTAAAGTAAAGTTTCACTCCACTTAGGCCTACAGCGTCCAGCATGGTACCAAACTGGGGTAAAATCTTCATGTTGAGGTTGGATTTGAGCCTCCAGATAACACACTTCCACATCTTATGGGGCTTCAGGGTTTGTCATATTTCTCTGACTTATCTCCTAATCAAATTCCCGGCCTTTGTCCCATCTACTGGGCCAAGTTAGCTATTCTGCTCCCCAGCAGAGAGAATAAAAGACTCCCCACACAAAAGGAGCACTCAACAGTGATCGACTCATTTCCTGGGAAAGGAATGTATAGGGAGGAAATCTGCATCTGATAATTAGCTTGTCACACTGCACTTGGCTAGGACAGCCCAGGCCTATTGAAAAAAAGGAGGGAACCCAGACCTCTAGATCCAACACAGGAGGGGCTAGCCTTTGAAGTTTTGGTAGGAAGTAATCAGGCAGTGGTCTTTGCTAAGGGTAGAGCTGAGGCCCTCAGGGAACACTAACCTGGGAAAACTTGAAACTGCCATTTTGGATTGTCCCAGAATGTCCCAGAATGCTGTGCAGGAGGGTTGGGACAGAGGTGGAGGGATGATGGGCATTGTAGGACTGGCCAGGTGTGCTTGGCCTCTAAAAGATATCACCCCCACTTAAAAACCCCTAGGAGAGACAGTTGAGATGACCAGGGACCTGAGAGGTGACAATGATGGAAAGGATGGCCAGATTGAAGGGGAATCCACCTGATGCCCTACAAGGATGGATAAAGGACTTTGACTCAATTTGACCCCCAAGACTAGGATGAGTCTCTCTAGGGACAGTGGTGCTGGCATACCTATGCCCCTGAGGATCAGTTAGGGGAAAGGACTTCCTGTGGGGTCCCTCGATGATTCCTTGGAGACTTCTATGGACTGGTTCTAGACTCTACTGACACATCGGTGCCCCTCAAAAAGCCAGGAGGCTCTGGAACTGGGGGAGTGTGGCAAGGAGGGTGTTTTGCAGACTGGTTTTAGAGGAGCCGTTCAGGATGCCCCCAACAGCAGGAGAATCACACTAGGAGTCAAGAAGAGGACTGGGCGGAGGTCACAGAGTTGCGCTACGCGGAACTCACTGGAGTGGTTAAAAAACTCTGCCACATTATGTGCAGTTTCACGGGCGGGCGGGCGGAGTTTCCTGGCAGCCCATTCGCATTGCGTCTTCTGTCAAACGCAATGCAGAGTATGTCCGTGCGTTCCAAAATGCACGCAAATGGCACCATGCAGTTCGCATGGGCGGGGCCATCTTGTTTTCTTACTCTATTTATGGTGCTGGGCCTGTTTTTTAATCCTTCTTTAATCTTTGTAATTCTCTGCCCTCCTAATTAATCTACTCCTCATTTTAATTTATTGTATTAGTGTGTGTTTTTGTGTCTATGTAGTTTACGTTTTTTATTTTTTTCATGTTTTTTCATGCCTTTTCTATTTTTGTTCATTTTTTCCTTTACTTCCTTATTTCTTCTTTCCTTCCTTCCTTCCTTTTCATGTTTGTTTTCTTTACCCCACCCAGCGCCATGGCAGACCAGGGCGACCAGGGGAGCGGTGGCGTCAGGCCGCCACGAACAGCCAGCAGCAACCGCCTAACTTGCAGGTGGCACTGCTGCACAGGGGTGCAGCCCGGGCCATCTTCAGCAACAAGAAGATGGCAGCACTAGTTTTTTTTGTGCAGCACCACCTCCTCTCCATGCGGGCAGCAGGTGGCAGGCCCGGCAGTGGATACCCCATGCGGGAACACTTGCTGCGCTGTCAGAGGGTGTGCCTGTTCGTGTAGCACACCAGCCAGGTACAGCACACCCTCCAGCAGCTGAAGCACCGCCGGGTGGATATTCTTGACCATGAGCAGGACCTGCTTGACCTGCTCAGTGTCGAGATCCTAGGGCTCAGTAAGTATTATTAATTATTTCTTGTGTTTATGTTCTGCAATGCTAAAAAAAGTTCCTGAATAGCCAGTCGCTCACACTCAGAGATAAGTTACGTTTAGTTTAGGTTAAGAATATTATTATTATGTGATCCAGTTTCAGCTATGCAGGTGCTCATCGCTATCGAATTGTACTCATCACCGGCACTCGCTTTAGCTGATTAATTAAGAAGCAATTGTAGACTCTTCTGTCCTCCTGTCACCAAGTGAATCAGTGATATCAGTGAGTTAGCATTCTCTGTAACTTTCTTTATGTAGCTCGTACAGTTCCAAGCTATTCCACAGTGATGGGTAGTATGCATCTATACAGTGCAAAAAACTGAGACTGAGTTGGTCCATCAATGCGGTTGAGAAATGAGATTAGAATCAAAGATCCTTCACTGCAATGCATTAGTTCTGAATGTAGTTTCTGTTCAGGAAATTTGGAATAGGGATTGTAGGATTAGTATGGCCAACTCAACGATAGTCGATAGACTCAAAACTAGTACTACAGGCGATCTGTTTTAGATTAGTACAATGTGACTGTGTTTGTCTGTCATAATAATTTTATGGAGATTAACTGAATCACTAATCTATTTGTTTTTATCTTCTTTATTTCTTACATCAGCACCCAAGGGCAAGAATAGAGGCGTAGCGGAGGCGGGTCTGGAAGTAGCTGGTCAGGAGGAGGCACCGACTACCAGCGCCGCTGCTGAGGGCTCTGCTAACCCCAGTAAATCCTATTGTTTATTGTTATAATTTCCCTAATGTTGGGTTTTATGATTGTTGTGGACTTATGGTATAATCTTGGGGTATTCGAATGTTGGTGCTGGGTTCCAGGACAGGAGTTGCCGCCTGGAGCCCGGTGTTGCTGGCGTGAAATCCTGTTGCTCTGACACCATTATCTGCCATCTTCCTTTCACTTGGTGATGAGGATGGGATAGGAAACACGCATGCAAAGCACAATGAATTATCTCTATTTCCTCTATCCAATATGCTACCTTTAAATTTTGCCTTGTTTATTTTTTTACACTCTCAAACAGTTGTTTCATGCACCCATGACTATCACTGGCCTGGGCCTACTGGATGGCCCCTTGGCAGACTAGGCCACACAGTAAAATAAATAAATATTGCAAATTTAACAAACATGGAGAAAATATACTGAATGTGCAACATTGTTAGAAAAGAAGAAAAATTAAAATTCAAAAATATAACTAGGCCCCTACTCAAACAAGCATTTGCAATGCAATAGGTCTCGCATTTTCAAAACTTTGACCTATTGGTATTGTAAATGACAATGCCATTTATTATTGCAAGTTTTTTAAACACATAAATAAAAAGTATTGTCATTTACATTGCCAATTGCTCAAAATCTCACAAATGTGCGACCTATTACATTGCAAATGCTTGATTTTTCATTGCAGGAACCACAAACTGCAGTCCCGTCTTTGATAGTGCTGTGTTGTTTCTTGGCACTTTAGTTGTGCAACTGGGCTTATATGCCATGTGTTTCTCTGTAGTGTCCATCCACAGGGCACATGGCTTCACTTCCACTGCGGGATTGCTTCAGGATTCCAGAGGCTGGTCCTCACAGAGTGGTGCATGTCCTTCCCTGATTCAGCAATGCATGTCTTTGGCTCGTCCCGCCTCCACTCCCTCATATCTCCCTTCTTCTCAATAGCATCTTCCTTGTGCAGGGATACCTCCAGTGCCCCTGCAGAGTTGTTGGTCATGTCCATAGGACATTTTTTAGGCGAAATCCACAGTTTTTTGTCCAGAACCTGGCAAGAGGAGTGGGTGGTGCATGCCTGGAGCATAGAGAGTTTCTCAGAGGCCACTAGTGGGGAGTCCCTTGAATTCTAATCGAGAAGTCTTGGTACTCTGGTTGGAAGTCTTTACCCCATCTTTATACTAAAGTTGCAGACAGGGGTTGTCTATTCCAGTAGATTAGGTTCTATGCAATTCTGGCCTTTCACTAATTTCACTCAGACTGGTCAAGACAAGAAAGTGTAAGCAGGAAGATGGGTGCAGCTAGCAAACTCCAGGCAGGTGAAAACCAAAACAAGGCCAAAAAGGCACTTAACTACCTCCATCACCTGAGAGGTAGAGCTTCCAGAGAACTGTAGGCCAGAAAAGGACAAGCAAACCTCCCTAGCTTCAAAGGGGATCTTTGTCTCCTCTCCTTAGCGCTCATGCGTTTGACAAACAACAAAGTATCCATGGAATATCCTGGAGGAGGCCTACCATTCTCATACAGTGTCTGGGTCCCTCAAGTCCTCAATCTTAAGTACCACTTGAAGGCAGCAAATATAAAATGGATCCCAATGTGGGTATGGCCACCTGTGTCATACATGCTACATACACTTATCCTCTACACCTGCCAGATGGTGCACACATGCAACATCCCTGCCACATATGAGTGGGCAAAGGACCTGGTAGTAGGGGCGTGGCAGGTTAAGTTGGAAAAGGTAAAGAGGTCAGTAGCCGACTCTGCCTGATGTGATTAGGGAGAATGACCTGATGTACCTGGTAAAGGGGGCCCCTTCAGATCACAGAGCACAGAGCCTGCAAGTCACAAGAGCCCGCAAGTCATAAAAGTACTTCATTGCCCACACATGATCGTCATGTATGCTGAGGTAGGAGTGAATTTGAAATGAGGGAAAATGCTCACCAGAGCCATGCAGGGGACCTTTTTCCATCCCAACAATGCTACCCTGCCCCACAGCCACCTCCCCGTTGGCATACCGACCAAGTGGCATATTGTCATGTGTAATACCTTCTGCCAGCCCTGTCCTGGGTTTCTTGCCAACAGCGCATTGCTTGCTGGAGCTCTCCAGTCCAAAACGTACTATGCTAGAAGCGGAACTACAAATCCCATAGTGCACTGCTTCTTTGCCTAAAAACCCAAAAGTGGCTGAAGGTGTCACACACAACGTGAGGACCCTTTGCAGCCATTGATTTGTCATCTTCAGTAGAAGAGATCCTGACCCAGTTGCAAGGGCCCGCATGTGGACAGGAGAAGCCAGGGCTAGTGTCAGACGAGCTTTATTATATGTACCAAATATGAACACGTCACTATTAGTGCCCTGACACAAGTAATGGCTGCACGGTATTAAAACTCATCTCTCCGCCGGCTCCGGGGCAGGGAGTAATGCGGCTGATGTACAATATCACGCACAGAAGCTCGGCGAAGGAATTCCGCAATGTATTTATAGCGACGTGAAGCTAATAGCGGGATAAAAAAAAAACAAGTGGTTGCGATTGTCCCAGCAGCTTCGAAAGCGCGCACAGGGCGCTGAATGTAAACAAAGCACGTTGTCTTGCCTCAAGTGGGACACACCCAATAAAGAAAATAGTGCTTACAACACTAAAATAACACGTAGCGTGCAAGAACCCGAAGTAAAAGGGCCAGTAGCCATGGGAGGATACAAATGACGACATGGTTGTACTAAGGAGGGACTAACAAGCCTATTAAAGAATAAGATGCCAGCATTTACGAAGGACAAAGACACAAGCCAATGAAAAATATGGGCGGTAGTGGGCGGGGCTTCTCCTCCCTACTCTACCTACAACAGATCGCCAGAGCAGCTCTTGCACGCTGGCTCAGGCTCGACCTAAAAATGCAGGCCACCCACCACAATAACTTTTGAACTTACTTGTGAAATCTCAAATACAAAGTCCTTAAATCCATGGTATATATGTAGCAGACAAGGAGATTGATCCTTCCAAGTCCAAATCTAAATGAAAAGTGACCAGGAGATGGAAAAAGCACTAGGAGGAGTTTGCTGGACAGGAACAGGAAGTTGGAGTCGCTGGGGCACTTCCTTCCAGTTGGAAAAAAAAGTTAACAAAAAGGCTTCTCGCACAAAAAAAGCAACTCCAGAAGATTAGGTTCTATGCAATTCTGGCCTGGAGAAGAGAATCCACTCTAAAAGCTTCTTGAGCACAAAAGCTACTCAAGGGGTGCGTTCATGACTGCGATTGCGCTACATTGGTGCTGTCATGGCCTTAAGCAGTGCGAGCGCAACGTCTCACGCACGCTCGCTAGTGGCCTGAGATTATCGTGGGGCTCACAAGCGAGCGCCAAAACAAATCTCAAGCGCGCGTATGGGAAAAACCGCTGCTTCATGCCTGGGAAGGCAAAATTCAGGAACTCCATGCTCCTCCACGGAGAGTGGAGTGCCCGAATTCTGCAAACTCTGCGAGAGGATCGGAATGTACCACCCGGGCCTAAAGAGGACATGGCTGGTCAATGGGAGCCACAAAATCTAGCTCCCAACAAAAATCGCCCCAATAGGACGCCTAATGAAAATGCACCTGGTGGCTAATCTTTGCCTACAGGGGCAAAACAAGCCCAAGATGAAGGAAAATTGGCCGTACTAACCAGAGATATGCTGCTATAAATATTTGGCAGTTGGAAACAAAAAAACGAGTGAATGAAGCTATAGCGGTCCACCTGGTCTTCCAAAGTTATACCCAGGGTGGGCCAGGGCCTAGGGGTCAGCTCATCTTCATTTAATTTATCCATTTTGGGGAGAAGGCATATGTGAGGCTCCCTCCCTGTACTGATTCAAGTCACCCGGAATCCCCATCTCCCTGGTGGCTGCATCAATGTAAAGAGCCCTAGGGGCTCAATCCCCCTGGACCTGTAACTCAAGTTTAGCTGGTGTGTTGCCCACTCTGTGAGGCTTGAGGGAGAGTACAACTCCTGCCCACAGGTTGTAGCAGAAAGGGCACTTGCTCCTACCACAGCGGATGGCACTGGAGCGCAGCAGATGTTGGGAGTCTGCAGAGCCACAGTGACCTTGGGGCTCCTCTGGTAGGCCCCCAGTGACCCATGCAGCTGTTGGTGTCCCAGACTAAAAAGCCTAAGCAAAAGGAAACAGACGCTGTGCGACGCCGCAATCAAAACCGCTAAGTCGCTCATCAAAAATTCATAAAATAGTGCCTGGTACGCCCCATAATAACAACACAGGAACTAATTTGAATATTCTTTTTGCTTTTGTGATGCCCCAATCTGGGCAAGGGTACCACCAACGTTTTACCAATGTGCTATTGGAGGCTGCAGGCGGTGCAGCAGACCTCAGGCATGTTTTAAGAAAATTAACCATATGTCTCCTGGGGCCTAAAGGGCATGACCCCAAGAGAACATCATCATTAGTTTAAGCATTGCTAGAGCAGAAGATGTGCTTTTACACTCTGTATTGTGGGGACTGACCTCTAGTGATTGTCCTATGACTGCATTATGTAGCCTGTATACTATAAGGAGCGACTCATATGTAAATGTTTATTTGAATGCATGCGCTTTAATGACCACATTGGCATTGAACAATGAATGCTTATCATTGGAAGAAATTATATAGATAATTAATTCTGCACTTATTGATTTTAATGGTGTTGTAAAATCAAAACATTATATGTTGCTGATTTTAATAATATGGTGACACCCTGACAAACCTGATAGGCTTGCCTTCTACATGCTAACACCCCTTAGAATGTATTACATTCACAAAATATATCCTATGCTTATAGTTATTATTGTGCTGACCCCCTGACAAAGTCAGTAGGCCTGCTGTTGGACCTGACAGCCTTAGGGTAGTCTTCCCCCAACTGTTTGCCTGCCTACCTCTGTTTTCTGACCCCCATTTGCTTGTTTTAGGACTCTGCACACTTTACCACTGCTGACCAGTGCTAAAGTGCTTTTGCTCTCACCCCTAATCATGGTAACATTGGCTTAACCCCCGACTGGCATATTTAATCTTCTTATAAGTCCCCAGTAAAGTGCACTGCATGTGCCTGAGGGCTGTAAATGAAATGTTACTAATGGGCCTGCAGCACTCAGTGTGCCACCCACTTTAGTAGCCCTCTAGTCATGGCTCAGGCCTGCCATTGCAGAGCCTGTATGTGCAGTTTACACTGCTATTTCGACCTGGCAAGGTAACCCTCTTGCCAGACATAGGCATTCCCTTTTTATGCATGTAAGTCACCCCTAATGTAGACCATGTATAACCACAGGGCAGGGTGCAATGTATTTAAAAGGCAGGACTTTTACTTTTAAGTTTTACATGTCTTAATAATGAAAATCTCCCAAATTCGTTTTTCACTTCTGCAAGGCCTATCCCTCCCATAAGATAACATTGGGATTAACGTATTACATCTTTTAAGTGTAATTCCCAATTGCGAAGAGATAGACTTTTCAAGTTTGGCATCGCTGGACTCACAATTTAAAATCACAACTTAGGGTGAAGTTGGATTTTAAATTACAGTTTAGCAAATGCCACTTTTAGAAAGTTGCCATTTGCTTTCTTTAGCCATTTGGTGCTTGTTGCCTGTGTCTATTCAGTCTGGGTTGGGCGACAGCTGGGCTTTGTGTATTCCCTTTAGACAGGCGCACAAAAAGGAAGCTTAGGTGTGTCTTGATGGGCCATCCTGGGTGATGGGAGGGAGGAGCGGGGCATTGTCTCACACTTACACCTGAATAGGCTGTGTCCTATCCACACACAGGGCTGCAAACCCCCCTGGAGCCAGGGCAGGAAGGGAGGACCTCTGTGCACTTGAAAGCTTTCTCTGAAGTCTCCCCCACTTCAAAGGCACAACTGGGCATCAGTACTGACCCTCTGACATCATAACCTCAGTACACTTATGGACCTTTGAATACTGCCAGGAAGAACTGCTATGCTGCTGAAAGGACTGCCACTCTGCTGGACTGCTGCTTTGCTGGACTCTTGCCTTGCTGAGCTGCCCTGCTGCCTGCTGTTCTCCTGCTTGGGTGAGAAGGACTGGATCAGCATCACTTGGACCCAGAGTGACTCCAAGGGCTTGCTGGCTTGCCTCCTGTTCTAAGTCTTAGGGACATCAAAGACTTCAACTCATCCTGCTACAGCACCTGGACAATGCTTGCTGCACATCTTGCCCTGCCAAGGGGTGCCAACCCACTCCTGGGCCCTTGGAACTGGGTGTAAAGTGCTGCTTCAACCAGAACCCACGCATCCTCGTGGGAACCAGCGTATCTTCACCTTTGCGCAAGTCGGAACAAGCGCATCCTCATCATTGCGTGGAGCGGACCCGGGCATTGCCTTCGGAACCAGTGCATCACCTTCAGAATCTACGTTTCGCCTAGAGTGGGAGCAGCAGTCATGCATCACATTCGAAACCAGCCCGTTGCACTCGGAACCGATGCATTACCGCAGTTGCGTGGAAAAAATCGGCACATCTGGGCCACTGTGTGGCTCGACACCGACGAATTGCGTCGTACCTTGCACGTTTGTCAAAGACAATGCATCCCTGATCAAGGTACTTTGGTACAATGGGCCCAAGTAGATCCTTGTATCTGGCCAGTGCTCCATCGCGTTCAGCCTGAACATTTGACTTTGCCCATGTCCAGTGCGACCAGATAACCCATTAAAGCTCTTATTTCTTCTAAGCGATATTTTACTTTCATTCTTATAAAATTCATATGTCGACTTCTACATGTTGGATTTTTGTCATTTTGGCCATATTTATTTATAAAAGTATTCTTTATTTTTCTAATCTGGTTTGGAGTCTTTTTGTGGTGTTTTCACTGTGTTACTGTTTGAAGTGTTGCATAAATACTTTACACATTGCCTCTTAAGTTAAGCCTGACAGCTCTGTGCCAAGCTACCAGAGGGTGGACACAGGATAATTTAGGGTGTGTTGTGACTTACCCTGGCTAGGATTGTTGATCCTACTTGAACAGGGTGCATACCTCTGCCAACCAGAAACTCAATTTCTAACACCTGCCTTATTTAAAATTGCACCCCTTTATATTGACATGTTGCATCTGGCATAGGTGGGGTGATATTGTGAATATGAGGTTGCGGACGTACTAGGGGTGAAATGATATAGGGTGTCACCAATGGTATTTCCATCTGCTTGACCTATGTATTTGTAATTTTATGTGTAGTATTTAGTAGCGTGTGTAATGAAAGAACTTTTCATTTTGAACAGACAAAGCACTCACTGGACAATAATTTATCATGTGTTTGAGTTTCAGTTACAGCAAATTGGAATTGCTAGACTATACCACCTCCCCTGAGTATGCCTTGGACAGTTCTGGTTCCCTACCCTAAGAACAATGCTACAATTAAATACTTGGCCCGAGTAATTACTAGTGGCTGTGATTAATTCAAGCATTCTATCAGTCACATTTTTGTATAATTCAGTGTGAAGCCCGAAGTGGGACGAGTATGCCCAGACCTGCATTTGTGAACCTTGTGCCACTGGAACCAAGCTATACCCAGCTGCTGAGTCACACTAAGGGTGACACCAGTCCTTGGTTGTTTTTGTTCTGATTCAAGGACGACCTGATCTGGCAATTTGGGCTGCAATGTTCCCACTGAAGCAGAGTCACAACTGATTTGCATATAGCTGGGTCAAAACTAAGGTGGCATGGTGTGCGAAATAACAGTGGGCTGGGCTGCGGCCTGAGTAATTACCAGTGGCTGGGATTAATTCAAGCATACATCCATCACATGTTTGCATACTTCAGTGCGGTGCCATAAGTGGGATGGGTATACTTAGACGTGGGACCAGTGTACACTGTGCCACTGGGACCATGCTATACCCGGCTGATTAGCCATATTAAAGGTGAAACCTGTCCTTGGTTGTTTGTGTTCTGGTTAAGGGAGGACCTGGCCGGCAGTTTGGACTGAAGTGTTCCCATTTGAGAAGGGTCAAGGCTGATTTGGGATTTGGCCCAGAATACTTACCAATGAATGTGATTATTTCAAGCATTCCTTAGATCACATTTTTGTATACTTCAGTGTGATGCGCTAAGTGGGATGGGTATACCCAGACGTGGGGTGGGCCCTGTGCACACTGTGCCACTAGAACTAAGCTATACCTGGCTCATGAGGCCTAATAAGTGTGAAAATGGTCCTTGGTTGGTTGGCTGGACTGCTCCCATTGGAGAAGGATAAAGACTGATTTGGATATGACTGGGTCCAAATTGAGGTGGCATAGTGTACAAAATGACGATGGACCCGAGTAATTACCAGTGGCTTAGATTAATTCAAGCATTCTATCCATTAATTTTTTGGAAACCTCAGTGTGATGCCCTAAGTCGGATGGGGATACTCAGATGCGGGTCCCATGGGTACTGTGCACTGGAACCAAGCTATACCTGGAATGTGAGCTCTAATAAGTGCAAAATCAGTCTTGGGTTGCTTGTGTTCTGGTTCAGGGAGGACCTGGTTTGGCAATATGGGCCGGGCTGGTCCCATTGGACCAAGGTCAAGACTTCTTTGCTTGTGGCTCAATCCAAACTGATGTGGCATGGTGTGCAATGTAATGATAAAGTGGGATGTGGCCCGTGCAGTTAACAGTGGCTGAGATTAATTCAAGCAATCCATCCATCACTTTTTTGTATACTTCAGTAGCAGTTTATTTGTGGCATATTGTAGAATGGAAGGAAGATAACATTTGGAGAAGTGTTATGTCAGTCATCAGGTATTTTCTTGATGAAACAATAACTGCATATTGCAGAGGATTTTAATATTAGTCCTCCTCCCAACAGGAGCCCATTGAAGACGCAAAAAGCCACCCAAAACAGATTCAAATTAATCTGACTGTGGCATTTTAGTTTACTGAAGTCTGTTAAGATTTTTATCAGACATGCCCAATTAGTTGGCAGTACAATAGCCAATGCATGGATGGATAAAGGCATTAGTGGGAGGCATAGTTGGGTGGATTACGTAAAATAAAGAAACAATTCTTCACAGGTTCTTAAGATCGAAAATGCAAGATTTTGAAATAGTTTTGAGGTTTAGACTAGAATCAGTAAGTACAAGCAGATTTCTCACTATCAAACAAAGACTCAGGGAGAGCCATACAGCAGGACCAGTGGCTCCTGTCCCAGAAATTGAGGGGGTGTTGAGAACCTCCGTCTTAGACCCATTCAGTTTCAAAAAGTAAGTAATCATCCACAACTGGTCAAGATCCTTTGCCATCAAATGTCTCTTGGATTTACTATTACTCTCTCCACCTACCTCGAAAGAGTCTGCCATCTGCATACAGGAACAAGGAAATGCTCTGCCATCTGCATACAGGAACAAGGAAATGCTGACATCATGTAGAAAATGGGATAAATTAGGCAAATAATGATTAAAAAACTGCGAGGGAGAAGATTACTGAGGCACACCGCAAGTCTCTGGTCTTGAACTGGAGGGGAACGTTTCCAGCTGAACCATCTGATTTCCATCGGACAGGAAAGTTTTTATTCAATAAAGCACCTGGCCTCCAATGGAAGAATCCACCTGGCGACTGAGTAGCACCTGATGGCTGATGGGGTCTAAGGCTGTGGATAGACATAACACTGCAGCCATCAACATTCAATGGGGCATATGTACAAGGGAAGTGGCGGAGTGAGGAGTTAGCCTTCCAGGCTTAACGCCTCACTCCGCCACTTTAGAAATGAAGGGCTGCACCGTATTTACAAGAATATGGTGCAGCCCTGCATTTCCCCCTGTGCTGGCACTACTTTTTACAGCCTAGCGCCAACGCAGGCACCCTTGCACCATAGTGCAAGGGTGACTGTGTGCAGGGGAAGATTGTTTTTGTGCAGGAAGGTCCCCCTTCCTGCACCTAAACAATCTTTAAATGTCGCTTTGTAATTTCTATGTGTGCTGCTTAATGCAGCACACACAGAAGTTGCAAAACGGCATTTTAAAAAAATTATTGTTTATGTGCTGGAAGGGGGACCTTCCTGTACATAAACAATAATTGGCCTTTTGCTGTTTTCATGTGTGCTGCACAAAGCAGCACACATGGGAACAGCAAAATCGAGGAGAAATGAAACATTTCTCCTAATTCCGCCAGGGTAAGACCAGGTTTACCCTGGTCTTAATTCTGGCGCTGTCTCCTATTTACGCCTCCTTTGTAAATAAGAGGCAGCTTCAGAATCAATGGGTGTTGCGGTTGAACGCCCACCGCAACACCCAATGCCCTCCGCTATCACGCTAAGCATAGCGTAAAAGGGGGCCTTATTTACAAGGCAGCGTAAAGCCACGTTGAGTGGCTTAACGCTGCCTTGTAAATAAGGCAAGGCCCCTATCGACATCACGTCACTGAAAGTGACGTTGTGATGGCGATAGGGGCTTGTAAACTATGCCCCAATCTCTCTTCATCTAGTACAAATGCAACACTAGTTTGGTGCTAAAATCAGGTCTGAAGTCAGTCTGACATCAATTTCAAACAGAGTACTTCACGAATGATTGCAATTAAGATGTAACTGTAATTTTTGTGACTTTAGCAATAGTGTGAAATTGGTCTAAAGTTGTGCAGCATTAGATTGAACTAAGGATGGTTTCTTTAAAGTGGGTTTGCCAATAGCAGCTTTATGTTGTGAAGGAAAACAACCTGATATGAGCAAGGCATATAATACATTTTGAAAACATATAATTAGCGGGATTGATTTTTTTAACACTCTAGCAGAGAAAAGAGAGGATTATCTAAAATCATCATAACAGCTTGAAGGTGTAGAACAAGAGTTGGCATCTGAATTATCAGTGATTAACAACGATTCTCTACCAACTTCACCTCTGATGTCACTAATCTTGCTGCAAAAGAATGTTGAAAAAGTGTCAACCAACTATAGAGAAAGGTTAACCTACTTAATTAATGCACGGGGCTAGCAATATTATGAATAATTTTGAAAAGCTCTCTAGGAGAATTTTCAGACAATAAAACTTTAGGTCCATAATTGCATACATATTCACAGGCCCATGTTATGCTAATTATGAGAGGCAGATAATTACAGATTGGACCACTGTGACATGGGGAAGAATATCTAATGCCCACAATGAACAAGAAACCAAAGGGTGTTCGTCAATGGGGTTATTTGCTACCGGTATAAGATCTGCAGAAATAGATGAAAATAATCTTCTCTGTCCTATAGGAAAGAGCTTCAGCTGCCAAAGATGGCAAGAAATTCACTCCAAAAATAACATCTGTTGCCACGGGATCCAAATGCAGTTGCACGCACCATCTAGACCATATGTTCCAAGCTGACTGATATCTTTTGTGAGTAGACTCAGACTAGGATTTATCGATAAGGTTGAGAGCTTGCTTGAAAATTCCCAGCACTTGCCAGTGTCTCCAAGCTGCCAGCCACAATCAGTGTTGAATGGTCAATGGGATAGGCTGACCTACAAGGTCCAGGAGCAGAGTTGGAAAGATCAGGAGAATACAGGGGTGGCAGAATAATTCCAGAAGTACTGCAAATCAGCTCTGAGTTCTCCACAAAGGAGAAATTAAAATTACCCCTGCTTTCTGTTTCCTTACCTGGAGAGCTACTCTCAACAGCATAGAGAAAGGAGGAAAGGTACAGTTCAAACCCTTCTATCCTTTAGAAATGCATTTTTTGCTAAAGGGTCTTGTCTCCAACTGTAAAACAGTGTTAGTTGGAAGTTCAGATGACACGCAAAGAGATCTAACTGGCAAGGATTAGGGGTGAGCGATAAACTCTGCTCCGCCAGCGGTGTTTGTTAATATTGATGTTGATGTACAAAATGATACGTGTATGTACAAAAACGAAACTAATGCACAAGGCCCTAGGGGTGCACATTTCACAAAACACCATAAAGTTAAATGCCACGTTAAGTTAGGAACACTCAGCCAATCAGGACACAGTACATTACACACAGAGTATTCACACGCTCCCCATTTGGGCACATTACCCACTGGCCCTCATTGTGTCCACGTAAGGTCAACAGCCACCGGCATTATTTCATCAGGTGGGAGTAATTTATGTCTTTGTGACAAGATAAATTCATATTCGAGCAACATTTTGGTGAGATGGATAGGAGAGATTGGTGCTTTGAGCCTGACTGTAGCAGAAGGAAATTACCCTGCTCTGACGGATTCACATCAGCGCAGCAAGGAAGGTGAGCAGATGCCTCCAATTGATTAAAAGCTGTCAATTAGGTAAGAGACTACATTTGATGCTTAGTGCCCAGCATCTGGCGTATGGCAAACTAGGACGAAGCGCAAACATTTTACCTCAGTGCACTGTCACAGTGGCGTGGTGAAGCAAAATAACGATGGATTAAACCCAGATCTGTGACTGGGGGTGAATGTTTGCCAATGTGCAACATTCCGTCCATCATCTTGTGTGTTTTGCAATTCGCCCCAAGTGGGAAGGGTATGCCCAGACGTGGGTCCCGTGCTCACTGCGCCACTGGAGTCAGGCTATCCTGGCTGATGAGGGCTGAATGCCCGAAACCGGTCCTAGGATGCTTGATTCCGGTCCAGGTAAGACATGGCTTGGCAGTTCGGTCTGGACTGTTCCCATGAGGCACAGGGTCAAGACTGATTTGCATATGGCCATGTCTGAACTGGGGTGGCGTGGTGAAGCAAAATAACGATGGATTAAACCCAGATCTGTGACTGGGGGTGAATGTTTGCCAATGTGCAACATTCCGTCCATCATCTTGTGTGTTTTGCAATTCGCCCCAAGTGGGAAGGGTATGCCCAGACGTGGGTCCCGTGCTCACTGCGCCACTGGAGTCAGGCTATCCTGGCTGATGAGGGCTGAATGCCCGAAACCGGTCCTAGGATGCTTGATTCCGGTCCAGGTAAGACATGGCTTGGCAGTTCGGTCTGGACTGTTCCCATGAGGCACAGGGTCAAGACTGATTTGCATATGGCCATGTCTGAACTGGGGTGGCGTGGTGAAGCAAAATAACGATGGATTAAACCCAGACTTGTGACTGGGGGTGAATGTTTGCCAATGTGCAACATTCCGTCCATCATCTTGTGTGTTTTGCAATTCGCCCCAAGTGGGAAGGGTATGCCCAGACGTGGGTCCCGTGCTCACTGCGCCACTGGAGTCAGGCTATCCTGGCTGATGAGGGCTGAATGCCCGAAACCGGTCCTAGGATGCTTGATTCCGGTCCAGGTAAGACATGGCTTGGCAGTTCGGTCTGGACTGTTCCCATGAGGCACAGGGTCAAGACTGATTTGCATATGGCCATGTCTGAACTGGGGTGGCGTGGTGAAGCAAAATAACGATGGATTAAACCCAGATCTGTGACTGGGGGTGAATGTTTGCCAATGTGCAACATTCCGTCCATCATCTTGTGTGTTTTGCAATTCGCCCCAAGTGGGAAGGGTATGCCCAGACGTGGGTCCCGTGCTCACTGCGCCACTGGAGTCAGGCTATCCTGGCTGATGAGGGCTGAATGCCCGAAACCGGTCCTAGGATGCTTGATTCCGGTCCAGGTAAGACATGGCTTGGCAGTTCGGTCTGGACTGTTCCCATGAGGCACAGGGTCAAGACTGATTTGCATATGGCCATGTCTGAACTGGGGTGGCGTGGTGAAGCAAAATAACGATGGATTAAACCCAGATCTGTGACTGGGGGTGAATGTTTGCCAATGTGCAACATTCCGTCCATCATCTTGTGTGTTTTGCAATTCGCCCCAAGTGGGAAGGGTATGCCCAGACGTGGGTCCCGTGCTCACTGCGCCACTGGAGTCAGGCTATCCTGGCTGATGAGGGCTGAATGCCCGAAACCGGTCCTAGGATGCTTGATTCCGGTCCAGGTAAGACATGGCTTGGCAGTTCGGTCTGGACTGTTCCCATGAGGCACAGGGTCAAGACTGATTTGCATATGGCCATGTCTGAACTGGGGTGGCGTGGTGAAGCAAAATAACGATGGATTAAACCCAGATCTGTGACTGGGGGTGAATGTTTGCCAATGTGCAACATTCCGTCCATCATCTTGTGTGTTTTGCAATTCGCCCCAAGTGGGAAGGGTATGCCCAGACGTGGGTCCCGTGCTCACTGCGCCACTGGAGTCAGGCTATCCTGGCTGATGAGGGCTGAATGCCCGAAACCGGTCCTAGGATGCTTGATTCCGGTCCAGGTAAGACATGGCTTGGCAGTTCGGTCTGGACTGTTCCCATGAGGCACAGGGTCAAGACTGATTTGCATATGGCCATGTCTGAACTGGGGTGGCGTGGTGAAGCAAAATAACGATGGATTAAACCCAGATCTGTGACTGGGGGTGAATGTTTGCCAATGTGCAACATTCCGTCCATCATCTTGTGTGTTTTGCAATTCGCCCCAAGTGGGAAGGGTATGCCCAGACGTGGGTCCCGTGCTCACTGCGCCACTGGAGTCAGGCTATCCTGGCTGATGAGGGCTGAATGCCCGAAACCGGTCCTAGGATGCTTGATTCCGGTCCAGGTAAGACATGGCTTGGCAGTTCGGTCTGGACTGTTCCCATGAGGCACAGGGTCAAGACTGATTTGCATATGGCCATGTCTGAACTGGGGTGGCGTGGTGAAGCAAAATAACGATGGATTAAACCCAGATCTGTGACTGGGGGTGAATGTTTGCCAATGTGCAACATTCCGTCCATCATCTTGTGTGTTTTGCAACTGACAGAAATAGGACATATTACCCAATTCATGTGTCTGAACTGAGTGGTCACAAGGCAGCCTTGGAGGCGATCCTGCGGAAGTTAGATTTCATCAATAGCCAGCAGGCTAAGAAAGGTGAATATTGGTTGTCGCTTGGATCGCTGAGTGTGATACAGATGGTAGGCTTGGCCCTGAGTGTGATACAGGGTCACCGTTTGGACCGCTGGGCGTGATACAGATGGTACTCATAGCCCTGGGTGTAATAAACTGTTGTAATTCAGACATTAAGGAAAATATAGACCTTGAAGATTAGGTGTAGCTTGTGCTTGGCCAAGGAGGGCCTGTGGTTGTCAAGTTGTTCCTCGTTTCTGCGCAAGTTGTTGTTATCTTTGTCTCAGAGCCACTATTGACAGACTATCAGGCTCACTTAGTTCCGTGTACCTCACAAAGGCTTCCCGCATCATCAGGTAGCATGCGCTAAGGTTATGGCTAAGGAATTTTTTGACAAAGCCATCATTTTTTCTCTGTCATTGCGAATCCACAGTAGAGTCCGCCATTTGGATGCCTACAGGAGCCTAGGCCCCACTCTGCTACTGATTCCCCAGGGCGAGGTTGGCTGGCCACGCATCAGGGAGGGCAATCTGATGAGAGGGCAGGGCGGCTTCCCGTCCAGTGCAAAAAAGCAGACACCCAGGTCCCCTCACCCAAGTCCATTTGGGACGAGTTCCTATAACTAGGTCAAAAGGACCCCATTCTCGGGCGTCCAGCCTAGGACCAGAATTCCTTCATGCCTTGTGGTCCCAACCATAGCCAATAGTCTCCAGGTCAACGGAGGCTCCTTTTCAGTTCCAAAATGAGGCAATGTTCTCGTGCCACGAGCCAAGTCTGCCGCACACTTGGGATGATGAAGACCCCATAACATCCATAGCATGAACAAAACTCCGACCCTTCACAAACCACTGCATGTTGCTGCGTTAGTAGGGAGTTCACCAGAACAATCTGTCATCCCAGTCTATTACCCGCATCGGGCGAAATTCGATGAGTTTTGGCCTCGCACAGGATTCTCCATTGAGCAACATTCTGCCTCCTCCTTTCCCTCAAGATTCTCCAAACGGCCAAAGACAGCTCGTTGGGTCATGTCCCTCCAAAACATGGAAGGTAGCATGTCACCAGTCGGAAATCTCTGGCCACAGCCGGAGACAGAAGGCCAAAAATTTCGGGTAGTACGTAGTCAAGGGGAAAGTGGGTGCCGGTAAGAAAAGAGCCCCCAAAAATACATCACAGCTCCATGCGAGGTGTTCAGAAATAGGCTCACCATGGTATCTGGCCTAGCGACCAAGCTGACAACACACAAGGCCGTATATACACCCTCTAGGGGAATAAATTAGCCCAATCCCGAAACACTGCCACATCAGAAACACATGGGGGCCGTGGGACAGGTCTCCAACTCTCTCCGGTAAACGGCAATGGAAATAACCTGATCACATGAGAACGTAGTGAAACACCCAAGATACCACCAAAAAAAGGCCAAACCTAGCGCAAAAAGAACCCTCTAGAAAAAGGGTGTAGTCAAGACACCTGGCGTCGTTAGGGAGGGTCCTAATGCACGCCGCATGCTGGGACTTGATGGGTATACACATGACCCCAGAGAATGCTGTGTTCGCCCACTACACCTAATTACGCACACCCCCTCTTTACACATCACCCCACGCATGTGTAGGTCAAAAGGCACACCCTGCACTTCCTCACTAGGGAAGGCAGGATATTATATGTCCAGCGACACCTGTAAAACTTTAGTTAAAGAACCCACCCCATCCACAGAGTCACAAAAACCACCAATTAAATAAAATATATCATTTTCTATTATGGTGAGGGGGAGAACCAACAACCCATAAGCAAGAATTAAGGCGACCCATGAATAAACACCCTTTTTCTCCAAAAAGTAGACAGCCTGATCAGGGCCATCTTCTAGTGCTCCACCAAAAATAAGACTTGCGAATGTAACAGCACACCCCTAAAAAAGAACAGCACCGGAATCCCCAAGAAGGACTGATGATGGTACACTAAGGATGCAAATGTTTTCTAAAACCTAACTAACAAGCAACAGCTCTTATCTAACAGGTCTGCAATCGGGCCACAAAAATGCACCAACCTTACAGCGGCCCACCATCTCTCCGGTAACCACTTCCATAATCCTAACAACAGCCCAAGCATGGGCGTCCAAGACTTTGAACTTTTTTCAAACTGTTGGACATTGAATTCTTTCAAACTTTTCCAAAGTAAAGAAACTGCCAATCCCTGGAGGACCACAGACATTTTTCCTGGATCCATCCCCAAGATCTGCAATGTTCCACAAGTTATGTATTGTTATACAGTTGTATACCCTCTGTTTACTGTTGGCGTGGCCGCATCCACATGTTGCCAAAGACCTGCCTAGTCAAATGATGTCCTCCCTGACATTTGCAAAGTGCTTGCGTAGGGACCTCTCCCATGCCACTTATATTTGCACTGAAAACAACACTAGTATTCCACATGCACTACACAGCGCACTCCTTCACAACACATGGTATCAGCACATGACTGCTGTGGGTGACCAGACATGAGCTGAGTCATGCTTTATTTGTTCGCTGATACCACATGCAGCAGGCACAGACAGGCTTTACTTGCCCCAAGAGATAACCTCCGAAAAAGCAAAATGCCTTCGCCACCTGTACCTGTGTAGGGTTAGGGCCAAGATACAAACCAACAGAGTAGAACTCCATAGATTGGTAGTGAATGTGACCTGTTATGAGACCAATCCCACAGCACTGTACCTCTTCACTGATCCTAGTGAGATTCAAAGTGAGTTAGATAGGATGAACAAGTAGGGCACCATAGGGGAGGATACTGTTTGGCCATGAGACTTTCCAGAAAAGAGATTCTTGGAGGTAACCACGCCACCACACTAGTGCACAAACACATCCACTTCCATTTTCATCTGTAGTCCCAGGGTGGCCCTTAGCGTGTCCGGTGCAGTCTTCTTTAACAACAAATGGACGCCAGAATGGAGTTTCAGTGTAGGACCAACCACCTCAATGACACAAAGGGAAATGAGCCTCGTAGGGGAGGTTTGAATACCAACATAGATAACCCCAGTCAGGAAATATAGGACACTGAGATAGACAGGTACATGTGGCTGGAAGGGAAGGGGCAACCATTAATTGTAAGGAAACTTACACTGTATTCCTTGTGTTGCAGAGTAAAGGGACAATTCCACTCTGCACTAATGAGAACTGTGGCACAATACTGCACGTACTGGGCATGCAATGGGGCACCTCCGCGTTCATGGATGCCTACTGGCAGTGCAGTGAATTTGCCTACACCCAGCTTGTCCCCACATGGCGAGGCCTGTGCTTCCTGGTCACCATACACACCTCTAGCCTGGTCATTCCTGGAGAAGATCTTTCAGAGTTGTACCAACATACAGAAGAAGACAACTCTATTTCATCAGGCTTGAAAAAATAGAACTGCTCATTATTTTGACTGGGCTGAGTTCAAGGACATTTCGAAAGAATTCAGACTGTTTTCTGACACACAAGTCAATGCGGGAGGGTCAATACACTTCTTTACAGGACAGGCGAAAGCAAAAGCCCGTTGGTTTTAAATAACCAGATGGGAGTTGATGAAGATGATAAACAGTACTGAGCTCATACTTAATGCAATCAAGGAAGAACTAAGAGCAGTACGCCTCATGGTGATGCAACATCTGTATGTGTTGGACCTGATGACCAAAATGGAAGGAGTGGTGTTAGCCAAGATCGGTGCATCCTGTTGCACGTTCATCCTAGGCAATGACATGAACAACGGGACTCTGACTCTTGCCATCCAAGCACTGCATCATTTATAACCTGACATGCGTAAGCAGGAAGGTGCCACTGAGCAGGAATGGTACTCGGGCTGGTTTTCCAAGCTCCTTGAGTGGGTGACAGGACTGTGCATGTCATTGCTGCCTATTCTCATGCTTGTACTGTTTTTGAGTGGTTTCCAACAGGTGGGGGATCCTGCTGTAAAAAGCCAGTCTCAAATTGGGTAGAATGCAAGTAACTAGGTAAGTAGTAATAGTTAAAACTGAAACACGACAAGCCCTCAACAATGTGACTGTCATGAAGTATGGGATAAACGATGTAGTTGAAAATTCAACTAGAGTGGGGAAGGTCAATATTAATGTCGATGTACGCAATGATATGTGTATGTCCAAATTGAAATCAAATTACTGTTGTCAAAATCCCTCTATCTGACCTCTCCATCAATCAGGAATATGTGGTCAGGCAGGCCCTGCACCCTAGGCCTGAGGCTAATGATTGACAGATCACAGATTGGGTGGCACGTAACCAGCAGGTCAAATGCACGAACAGGAAAAACCCAAATTAGTCCCACAGATAGGCAGCACCACCACTACGGCACATGGCCGTAGGGGCACAGGTTTTCCTAAACACCATAAAGTTAGATGCCACATGAAGTTAGGAACACTCAGTCAATCAGGACACAGCACACACTACACACCCAGTGATCATGCGCTCCCCATGCTGGACATCTGAGCACGATACCCACTGGCCCTCATTGTGTCCATGTAAGGGTGAGACCCACCTGCATTTGTCATCAGGTGGGAGTAATATATGGCTTTGTGACAAGAGCCACATTCCACTCCCGAAAAAAGATCAATGAAGTGTTTATGATGCTTCAAGAAATGTATGAAAAGACATTCAAAATGATTGTACTTTGAGTCAGTCTTCTGACCCGTTTATGTGTGCTGCACTCCCAGCCATGGTGTTTCATTAAACCAACTGTTCATGTTTTGCCAACACCTCTTGTCTTTGCTTTTTAAAGGTAAATTCATATCTAAGCAACACTTTCACAGAGTTTTGCCCACTCTGCATTAAGCTTGTAATCGCATGCCAGAGTTTTTTTTCACCCGCAGCTCACCATCGTGAAATTGGTGACTAAGAATTTGCATCCACTATCATGATTTTCGGGTGTTAGAATGCCACCCTGCAAGATTTTCTCAACGAAGGCGTTCGCGGCAGGTCGCAACCATTTTCATTGAGTATGCTGCCGCTCGAGTAGATAAGCAACTCAAGCAGCAGAAAGAAGAAGTGCCCTCTGGTGAGCCGCGTGGTGCCGTTCGTACTCCTGGGGCTAAAAATCAACACAAGCAACACAACGTGCTAAATACCTCCCACTCTCCAAACTTCGCAGACTCATAGAATTTTTATATAACTCCGCAGAATTCTGCGGAGTGAAACTCCACGAGTTCTGCCCACCCCTAGCATGGACCATATTTCTTCATTATCTAGGTAAACTAGGATGAGTTAATTTCCAGCAGCTGGACTCTCGGAGGTGTCAGGAATTTCAGTCTACTATGCTGTTCAGCTTTCCTGTAAGCCATATTACTGACAGATATGTTGTGGGACAGGCAGTAATGCCATAAATATTTTATGATTTCCTCCAGAAGATGTGACTTTGTTTACCCCAAGCGATTGGCATACTGTACCGCTCACACAATGTCAATATTTAGAAGAATACAGCAATGATTTGTCTCCCAAGAGAAAGAACTGATTACAAAAGACCCGGTTAAGAATTTGAGACAATTGATGTGTACTGGCAATTCCTCTTGTGACCATCTGCCTCCTCATGTCGCACCCTAGCCAAATCGACTGCCTTCAGATTCCATTGTTTTGTCTGGAATGAGACTAAATATGACCCTCCCTTTCCAAGCTTCCATATGATCCAGCAACACTGCAGTTCTTGCCTCGGTCCTGTCAAGAGTGGATTTGGTCTGCATATGAAATACCCTTCCTCAAGTGGAAGATTTTTAATCCTTGGAGGAACAGTAGTGCAAAGGACCTGAAACAATTACCTGAAAAGAAGATGCTAGGAGGCCCATTTGTATGGGTATCCAATGGAGAATGATCTTGTCTTTCATCAGGACTCTGGAAATCTTTTTCTTGCGGTTGTATCTTTGGAATTGGGAATGATGGAGATTCTGAGAAAATATCAATGGGAAAGTCAAAGCAGGTCAACTGGTTTGAGGAATGATGTAAATCAGTGGTTCTTAACCTGTTGTCTGAGACACCCTGGGGGTCTGTGAGGCCTACTCAGGGGGTCCATGACTGTTTTGCAAAATTGAATAATAAAAAATTAATAAAGTATTTACAAATGAGGAAGCAAAATTGAAAATGTGAAAACTTTTTTCTGTACTTGATTGTTAATTAAAAAGATATTTAAATATTTGAGCATTTATTTGGTGTATACTTGTTTATGTATTTTTGTTTATTGTTTTGAGGTTAGAAATATAGAAATGGCTTAGGCCAGAGTGCTCTGGTTTCCAGTAATGACTCAGTGGACGTGTCCTGATTCCAGTTATCATTTAGCGGGGCTCCACAGAAGTCAAAAGGTTAAGAACCACTGATCTGAATAAATTAGCTGAATTTTTCAGAGCTTTGAGAAATTCTACCTCTGGTTTCAGTACCTTGGTGAGGCACCAAAAAGCTGAACAGAGTCCAAATGGCAAAGCCATAAACTCGTAGGTCATCTGACACCACTAGAATGTAAGAAAACATTGATGAGGAAGCACTATATAAGCAACCATGAGGTCCTACCAGACAATTGCCTTCTCTTAAGAGATCTCCCAGTAGGTGGATTCCTTCCATCTTGAAATGTTTGTAAACAGTCTAGAAGTTGAATTATTTGAGATTTATCACAAGATGGAATCCTCTGCCTTTTTTGTACACCAAAAACATGTTGCTGAAGAAACCATTGGGATGTTGAATACATAGTTTGATGCTGTGTTTCTGAATCAAGAAAGGCATTTCTTGATCATAAATTTCTTTTTGTGTCGAAAAACGGATTCGGGTTCGAGGATCGGTTCGGAGGGAGATGGAAAAAACCTGAGGTGGAATTCCAAAACTGCCTGGAGATTCCATGCACCCTCTTTGATTTGTTGCAAAGTTTGAAAATAGTGTTAAATTCTCCCTTTCAATTCTAGAAGAGAAAAGAATGTTTAACCTTGAAATGTAGAATTCGTTGAACTTCCACCTTTGCCTTTGAGTGGAAAATGACCCCTGTATCCATGACCTCTGATTTGAAAGAAGGATGTGTCTCTTTGGTTGGTTCTCATTACATGAACCCCTTCATCTGGAGTTTTCTCAATAAGGAGCCTGGTAAGATGAACGGCTGACTGAGTAGCTTCTGCCTGTTCAAGCCCTAGTGTTAAGGTGATGCTGAAATAATTTTTGTAAGGTCAGTTTGGACTTGTCGAGTGATGTGATGTGAACATACACCCAATTTAGCAACCTCTTTCCCAAATCGGTCTCCTACTAGTAATTCATCAGCCAAGGCCTGCCTCATTTCTTGCGAGTTCACAGAGTTTAGGTTCAATTCATATAATGGATTATCAGCATTCTGAAGGCAAGGTGCAGTTAGCATTGCCCAATTATTTGATGGCCTATTGGGTCCAACCTGACAAAATATCATGGTTGTTTGGAGTATCTATCTTGTTCTTTGACAATGAATGATGCCAAAGTTTAGACTCTTGATGGGTACTTGACAAGCCAAGTAGTTTATCTTGGCAAGGTTTGCAAGATCTGTGAATGCCCTTCTTAGGATCTCATATGATTTTTTCCAAAAAGGTTGTCATTTGGGGTCTATATAAGGAGTCTTAACTAAGTACTCCAGAAGTGTGGGTTTTAGACACTCAGGGAGATATTCACAAGGACTGGCGATACCTATCGCAAACGCCAGTTAGCTGCAGTATTTTATCGCCGCCTAACCCTGAAAACTATCACCATGTTAGCGGCGAATTAACAAGCCGTCGCTACATGGCGATAGTATCAGGGAACGGCGGTGAAAACTGCCGCTAACATCAGTTCGAAGGCGATAGGAAATCCGGCGTTAGCGGGCAAAAACTACCGATAGGCCCATTAGCGGCAAAGAAACTCACGTTAGTCAGTCCAACGTGAGTTTTTTTGCCTCTAATGCAAAACATAGCCTATCAGTCAACATCCAATAGAAAATAGGCATAAGAACCAAACAAATGCAGAATGGAGCAGCCTGGCCAAGTGCAGCACACGTCAACAACCCCTACAAGCCACCCAACATCCAGAATGACCAGGATGAGAGCCAGGATGCCTCACTGGACCTGCGTCTGGAGCCTGGATGCCTCGCTGGACCTGCGTCTGGAGCCTGGAGTGGGATGCGGAGGAGCTGTGGAGTCAATGAGCCGTGGCGGTAGACATTGAGGCGCGACGATCGCCCGTACCTGGTGGTGAAGTCTGGCAGGTCGCATGGAGACACGTTGCTGACCTGTGTGAGAAGACCGCCTTGCGCACCTTGGAGCTGTTAATAGTAGAGGCGCTCCTGCGCCCCAACGTAGGGAGGTCTGCATTGCATACTATGATCCACCACTACACCGGGGTGCACGGAGGGGATTACCAACAGTGGGTGCCGCCTCTCTGCATCACAGCGATACAAAAGGGGATGATGGACGGAACGCTTGAGCCAATCAAACACTCACCCCAGTCAACTGATCTGGGTTTAATCCATCATCATTCTTTAGCTCACTCCACCACCCCAGTTCAGACATGGCCATATGCAAATCAGTCTGACCCTGTGCCTCAGGGGAACAGTCCAGCCCGAACTGCCAAGCCATGTCTTCCCTGGACCGGAAACAAGCATCGTAGGACCGGTTTCTGGCATTTCAGCCGTCATCAGCCAGGCTTGCTTGAATCCAGTGGCAAAGTGAGCAAGGGACCCACGTCTGGGCATACCCCCGCCAACTTAGGGCGACCAAAGCGATACAAAGGGGATGATGGACGGAACGCTTGAGCCAATCAAACACTCACCCCCAGTCAACTGATCTGGGTTTAATCCATCATCATTCTTTAGCTCACTCCACCACCCCAGTTCAGACATGGCCATATGCAAATCAGTCTGACCCTGTGCCTCATGGGCTGAAGAAGGGTGACATACCCTGAAACCGGTCCCAGGATGCTTGTTTCCGGTCCAGGGAGGACCTGGCCTGGCAGTTCGGTCTGGACTGTTCCCATGGGGCACAGGGTCAAGACTGATTTGCATATGGCTGGGTCCAAACTGGGGTGGCGTAGTGGGCAAAAGAACGATGGATTTAACCCAGATCTTTTGACTGGGGGAGAATGTTTGCATTGTCAGCATTCCGTCCATCATTTGTTTGCTGTAACACTCTCTGCATCACAGGCCGGATGATGTTGGGCTGGCCGGACGCTGTGGAGGGTGAGGACCCTGAGCTGCGCCAAACATGTGTGGCGGGAGAGCTGCAACTTCACGCCTAAGGGGGCCCTGCTGCATCAACTGCATCGGGAGGTTCACCAGCGGACTTGGCGGCGACTGCTGTACCCAGGCTTGTAAAATCCCACCTGGCTGAGGCTCCTGCTGGCTGAGTCACAGATTTGGAGAGAGTGCAGCGGATTGCGCCACGGTGTCAATGTCCAGGTAAGGAGAAGGAGGGATGTGTTGCGCAGGACTCCTGGGGGTCGAGTCGCCCAGGCCTAGCACATGTAGATGACGCACCCCCAGTGGCGGCTCATCCGCTATGGCGGAAGAGCGTCGCCCACTGCTTTCAAGCAGTGCAGAAGAGGAACAATCATCACATGATGATAACTTACTGATGTAACCGTGCTATGTTTCCTTTGCGGGTGGGAGGGTGGGTCGGACTGCTCCAAGCACGGGGCAAGGCATGGGCGGATTGGCATGCCCACTGAAGGGCGCAATGACTGTTTGGTCGGCCCACTAAGGCTGCCCAAAGCAGTCATGCGCACTTCCCTGTTCGTAATGCAGGCTGCATTACAGCCTGCATGGAGAACATGCCCACCCCTCCAGCCCCTGGCTGCATGACTTGTCCCGTTGCCAATTACCAATCCCACCGCTGCATCTCAGCATTGTGATTGGCTCAGGGGAGGGAGCCTGGCTGCCTTCTTCCTGTTCCTGGAAGCAGACGCAGGAGAGCAGGAGCAACGAAGATGCGGGACCCAGCTTCGAGGTAAGACTTCCCTTATTAAAATATTTACAACACCCGCTCACACACACATCCCCGCGTCCACGCCCCATCCAGTGTTCTTTCCAGCATTTACCACCTCACAGCTGTCCAGCCCCCCCCAGCACTTCTCAATGGTGGCCGCTCTGCGCCCATGCACAGCGGGCATACCACTTGTGTGCCAAAGGCACATACGTGGTTGTGACGCATGCCATAACATCGCATTCCATTCCAATGCATACTAATACTAGGCACATTGCAACAGTAGAGTAGGTGTTGCATAGCGGAGACATTAATATTACTATTCCCACTTCATTGAGTCCAACCCAAAACTAACCATTACACCCCAAACCCAACCGTGAACCCTAGAATTCATTTTTGAGCCCCCATAACACACCCAAAAATCAAATTTGACCCAAATGCACACCCCAATTTCCATATTTTACCCCAAAACACATGCCAATTTCCATATTTTACCCCAAAACACACACCAATTTCCATATTTTACCTCAAAACACATCCCAATTTTCATATTTTACATCCAAAACCCATACCCACCCGAAAAACTTTAAATTACCCCATTACTGACCTTACAATGCGTTGTAATCAAATATGATGTAAAGGTACCTGCGTTGTCGGAGTTGCGTTGTTAACGATGTACTGCCTGCGCTGTAATGGTCGTCTCCCGTGCCAAAGGCAACCCATAGGCTCCGCCGTTTGCGTACGTCTGGCCCTGGACCGCGCTCAGCACCAAGGAGCCTTCTTCTTGGACACTCCACCGCTACGACGCCAGCACCTTCCTCGCCATCAACCCTGGATGCCACCTCGCCTGCCAGGACCAACCTCTGCTCCGGACCGGACATCGCCATCGCCATCACTGACGGCTGCAGTATCACCCGCAAGGAGCACCCTGACCATCAAGGGGGAGGCATTGCCATCACCTACAGAAGCACACTCCGACTGACCACGCACTCTAATGACCCAAGGGTGACCATGGACCACCTCAACTCCCAGATCCGGACGAAGCCCAAGCACATCCTCTGCGGCACCCTCATGTGCAGGCCCCCCGGGCCATGGCCCCTCATTCTCCAATACCATTGTAGACCTCATTGCACCCCAGGGTCTCCCATCCACCGACGACATCCTACTCGGTGAACTCAAGTTCCACCTGGACAACCCCAGTGACCAGGACACCACCCCTTCCTGTGGAAGGTCCCCTACATCAGACACAAGCAGCAAGTCACCTCAGCAAGCCACATAGAAGGACACACCATCGAGCACGTCACCTCCACCAGCGGGAACTTCAACTACAGCCACAACACCGGACTCTCCTGGACCGACCATCATTGGTAACATCACGTCTTCACCTTGCCCACCGGACGCCACCGCCATCATCGCACCCCCTCGCAGCTGGATCAAGGCCACCGAAGAACGTCTCATCAACTCCCTCCGCACTAACACTCCACCAATGCTTCCAAACGATGACACTGCAGCGCAACCACCACCGATGGATCTCCAACAGCGCCGACATTCGGGCACCCCTCATGAACGGCACTACGTCAGTACCTTCCGCCTGCCTGATGGCAGGCGTGAGGGTGAAGCAGTGCCACAGGGATAGGCTGGCCCCATGCACTGATGGAGTTGCGTCATGGTTGTGACACGACTGCGGCAATGCGTGACTTTATCGCAGACAGATACGACAGGATTCCTGACGTATCTGTCATTACTTGCATCATGGAGCGCTGTACAGTGAATACAGCACATCCATGCTGTCGCAAGAAGGGCGTAGTGAGTAGTGTTGCAACGCTGTCTTGTCGCAGCGCTGCAACATTTTTCATGACTGGGAGCCCAGGAATGCGCACTATCTTATTGATGGTGCGCATTCCTGCACTGTAGTTTTGTCGCAGGGCAGCACTGCAACATTGCTTGCAGCGCTGTCCAGCACCAAAACCTGCTGAGATGAGGCCCCAAGTGTTATCCCCATTTTTAAGACCAGCTATTTTCTGGTCTTAAGTAACTGGCTCTAACTGCAGTTAGAGACAGTTTTTTTGGTCTTCAGAACTTCAAGGATCCCCTTGTGAATATGGAGTAGTGGGGTTTGCGGCCGTTTTTGCACGGGAACGCCTCTCCTGCATATAATTATTGCTAACAGAAGTAGCGATCTTTACAACGGACGTTTTCGCCTAAAAACTGTCGCTAACGGCTGTTAGCGACAGCTTGGTAATAGGGCGATAAAATTATCGCTGCAATTAGCGGCAGAAATGTGCCGCTAACGCGGCGATAACTCTTTGTGAATATGCCCCTCAAAGTTTCATTCAAACTTCTTTTGGGAAACATTTTCTCAGTCTGCTTTGCAAATATGCAGCTTTTTTGATGTAGGAGCCCACTCAAAGGCTCGGGGTGGACATTTGCTTTTGTATCAAAACTATCATGAAGCAGAGAAGGATTAGTAATGGATTTAGAGAATCTCTCTCCTGCATCAAATTCTATATATGTTCTCTTTTTGTATATGGAACGCCAGATCCTCCGATGCATCAGAATCTAAGTTCTTATCAGCGATATCTGGGGTTGAGAAAACATTGGGGCATATTATCAAGAAACGGCGTTAAAATTATCGCCGCTTTAGTGGCAGAAAACTGCCGCTAAAGCGACGATAATGGGCTTGATAATATGCCCTTGAGAACTCCAATAGAAGCCCATGTTCTGGTGTCAACATGGGCTTTTATTGGAATTCTCAAGGGCATATTATCAAGCCCATTAAGGCCGCTTTAGCGGCAGTTTTCTGCCGCTAAGGCGGCGATAATTTTAACGCCGTTCTTGATAATATGCCCCATTGTCTTTTCCTTCGTCCCATGTAATATCCTCTTGGAAGTTAGGAAAAAGTACAAATGGGCCTTTTTTAGGATCTCTAAAGTGTCTGCCTTGGACATGGATTTTGGGGATTTTGTGTCACTCTATGTGGATCTGAAGTAGGTAGTTGGGGAGAAGTGCCATTAAATCAGGAGAGTAATGTATTTATTTGTTAAGAGATGAGTCCCGGGTAAGTAGACCATGACTTCTGGAAGTGAATTTGTAGGATCTGGTCAAATGCAGATATTTCAAGACCAATCAGAAAATCAGTGCCTATGTCGCTAGTCAGATCGACCAAAATATTTGAGAGATTACTTAGTAGCATTTTTTAAATAGGCAAATACCTGATCTGGCAGTATCAGTTTAGGTTCACAAAGAGTGATTCATTGAAATCACTTTGCCCTTTAAACGTTTATACAGGGCCATCTAGTTACTGCTACAGGTGAAACTGTAAATGAGGGGGACAGTTCCTCCAGAGACTTAAATTTAAACTGGGGCAGGTGAAGAAATTACTCCTACAGCATGTGCTGTTAATCCATAAATTAGTTCAACCCTAAAGTCTATACTTACAGGGCATCTGTGTTCAGAAAGTATTAAAAATGAACATACTGAAAAAAGTTTCTCCTATAAGGTAGGCCTAATGTGAACAAGCGGGGTAAAAAAAGGGATACTTTTATCGTAATTCCTTCCCCGAGGGCAGGAATAAAGAGGTTGACAGAGGGCATGAGGAGAGGTTGGTGATTGGCCAGAGGTCCTCAGATCGGGAGCACTATCAAATAAAAGAAAAAGATCCAGCAAGGAGAGGCCAGCCAGGACTTGAGGTAAAATCCAATGGGTGCTAATGAATGGTTCTCCACATTTTCGTGCCAGGTGAGGAAAAGGAAAGAAACTGGCTGTGATGCAGGAGAATATTTCAAGCCTGACCAGCGGGGACAAAATATATAATGAATGATACATTTGTTGTCGTTTGACTGAGATGTGTGCAGTGCCATTACACTAGTAATTGAACTGCAATAAAATACAATACCTTATAAACAAAGATAAACAAAATGATATATAAGCTATACTTGGCCACTAAGCAGTAAAGAAGAGGAGGATCTTATCTAGTCATCCTTGTTTATATGGGCATCTGACAGTTTGGCCACTGTTTATTGTTCTCGTGGGACTTGCAGTTCTTGGTTATTCATGCGTATTTTCCAGTGTGTTCTATGTTAATGTAACGTGGCTGCTGAGAATATAAAGTGAATAAGTGACTGCATAATTCAAAGCATGTGGTCCTGTCATAGAATTTTCATGCCTACTGTTAAGTAGACATCGGAGTCATAAACTCTGGAGGTGTAGAAGTAACATGTCTGCAGCACAGCACCTCGTACTGAGGCCCCATAAGTCCTGACATAGCCTCCTATGCCCACATTGTGGCATCAAATACAAAGTCAACATATACAAAGGTACCACCATCACTTACTGGAAATTGCTTCATATTTTCAAGCACAACATTCTTTTTCTGGGCCTTGCTTGCTATGTCCAGGCACAAATGAACATCTTCTAGTAATAGTACAGGTAGTGCACTTCTGTAAAAGACTATTTACATATTTTTGTCAGTGCATTATACATATTAGTTTTGTCTGACAATGTAGATTCTCATATATATTGGGGTTTGGCTTTGTTACAACACTTTTATGCCCCATTTGCATAGAAATTGTACAAATAAAAATGTGTAAAGCTTCTTTGTAGTATTGCAAGTTATTACTGGATATACCTTTTCAGTTAGGCAAAGTACTTAAAAATGCTTTTGCAAATGAGTGCTAATGTTGCTGCAAATGCTTCTCATGCATTATTTTGCATCATTAAACCGGGTTTGGAATGTATATATTAAGTAATTCAAGAGGGTTTACTCTGTTCAGTATTCTCTAGTTTGCTGAGTTTGGGAGGTTGTGATGTTTGTTTAACAGAAATGCCTATGAGATCTCAACAGCCAAAAGTACTGAATCTGGGTACAGCAATGACTTGTGTGATTGAGTATCATAACAGCATGTTGAAACGCTCATCAGAGACTTATGTTCATCTTAAAAGGGAATCTAGTAACAGCTTGCAGTATTACACCGCAGTGAATGACTCTTCAGGGAACTTGTGCTTGACTCATGAGTGACATCCAGTAGTGCGTCCAGTCCTGAATCCAGTGCTTACTTTGTTAAAAAAAAATAAGTGTCGGGGCCCTCATCAAGAGGCCACTGCAGCTTGCGCCACACATTGCTCCAGCCAGCGCTGTCCATGAAAGTACTAAAACAACTATTAACCATCACACCCCAAAAAGTGTGACTATTCAGACTATTCCAGGCCCTCAACACTAT
Source organism: Calotriton arnoldi (assembly GCA_963921515.1). Lineage (NCBI taxonomy): Eukaryota > Metazoa > Chordata > Amphibia > Caudata > Salamandridae > Calotriton > Calotriton arnoldi. The sequence continues at coordinate 1,394,102 of CAWUFW010002331.1, read as the reverse complement.
AAGTATAGCTTGAGCGCTGGTTATAGTAATTTTTAATGTATCTTGAATTAATAAACATTTGTTGTTGTGCTCATCTCTGAATTAGACAGTCAGTGCGAACATGGTGCAGACTGTCATAAGTACCGGTGTTGACAATTAAGTGCCAGTGCTGAGCACCGGAAACCACTGGCTCAAATTAAGCACTGCCTAAATCTTTGTGAAAAAAAACTTCAAGAAATTGTCCCTGTCTGAGATGAACATCTAGTACTACCACTGCACTGCACCATTGTGAAAGAATCTTAGCACATTGTTTCCAATATATTCTGCATAGATTTTTTGGCTACCAATGCAGACTCTTGGAGGCACTTGGATTTTTGCATAGGTGTAGCCTCTTTATGCCTGCTTTGCACACATTAAAAAAGGGGGTGAGAAACAAGGCAAAGTTTTTTGGTGCTGTACTCACATCAGCTTTTTGCTCTAAAACAGAGGTTTTTGTCCTTTTAACTTCTGTGGACCACCACTGAGTGATTTCTCAGTGGAGGTCTATGGACCTCAATGAATCATTACTGAAATCCAGGGATCCCCTGGCATGAGAGGAACCTGGGGAACTCGTCTTAAGCAATTTCTATGATTTGAACCACAAAACAATACACAATACTGAAACAAATCTACAACAAACAAATTCACAAATGATTAAATATCTAACTTAATTAGCAAACAAGTATAGAAAAATAAAATCGAAATTTTAATAGTAAGGTTGAAGCTTTTCTAAACTTGTTTATTAATTTTGAAAGAGGAAGCAATATACTAGATTCTAGAATATTATTTTGTCTTTTTTGCTCCTAATTTGTGCTCTCTTTTGTCAGTCTTCAATTGAGGCCACTCATCATCCAATCTATATTCTGTTTGATGTACTTGGACTGCTCTCACGAATCCAGCAGTGGCGGCTCGGATAGGGCGTGCTGCGGGGCGGGGGAGGGGCAGGGTGGGGGGGTAGTAAACTCAGACATACGACGGAACGGAGGAACGTAACTTAGTTCCTCTGTTCCGTCGTATGTCCGAGTTACTACCCCCCACCCTGCCGATTCCCCCGCCCTGCCCCGCAGCATGCCCGATGCGAGCCGCCACTGGAATCCAGCTATTGACACCAACTTATTTTTTAACCTCCAATTTGAAATTCATTCATATTTAGAGGATCTTTTTAAAAACAAAAAATACATTTTACATTTTGCTTCTTTCTTTGCATAGACTTTATTAACCTGATCATATTATTTAATTTTCTAAACATTCACGGACACCATGAGTAGGAGTTGCAATCCCCTCCGGGTCCAGGGACTGCAGGTTAAGAACCTCTGCTCTAAAACATTTAGCACTTGAAAGTTAATCAATGCTTCCATTTGCAATGCTTTGAATCATGCAGTGCTGCTCAACACTGTGCATGCACCCACAACAAAAAATAACAAATGTAACAAGACGTATGTGTATTTTTTTAAATGACCTTCTAATGATGAAATGAACCAGTGAACACTGGGTAGCTCTTTTCTTATTTCTAATCACATCCATTTTTGGCAATTATGTAAAGTGATGTACGGAGAGATGATGTCATTCTGTCCAAGATTAAAAAACTTGGTCAAGTGGGGAAGATTGTGTTTAGAGCGCTGGACTGAATGAAAATTCAGTAGTTTTTTTCAACATCACACATCTACCCCTTTACATTTGTTTTCTCTATCTGCATGAAGCAAAAATCGAATTCGGGTGCTTGCATATGATACATTAAGTTTCGGAGCTCTTTATTTAAAAATAAGGGCTCAGATTTACTATATCTTTTTACAAGTGTGCGAGCGACACAATTTGGCCCTTCATAGAGCAGCACAAACAAAAGCTTCAATCAACTTTCACTCACGAAAGCTATTTTGTACCAACCATTGATGTAACCACAGTACCAACCTCCTGATAATAAAAGCAAATTGGGGGTAGCAGGGCACCACCCTTACACCTCTAGGATTCTAACCGAAGCCACGTCTAATAAATACCATGACCTGGAGTTGTGTAAAATGTTAGTGCAAATGAAACAAGTCGCAAACAAGGGACAAGCACAACAGTGTATGGTGCTCCTTTGAAGAATGTGTAACTTCCACAGAATTATACATTTTACATTGCTTACCCTTGAGAAGTTGTCATTGTTTAGAAATGTGTGCTCGAGTTGGGATCTCGAGAACGATGCTCATGCAAGGCATCACCAATGCTTAATATGTAAAAGAATAAATGGTTGTGCCCTAAGTTATGTTCATACTCCTGATGCCCTCTCTATTGAATGACAAGACTGCCTTGTCTTGGTTCCACCTCATTCCTCCTTTATCCATCACCAAATACTCCCAGCCCTTTATCTCACTCGTTCAGATTCTTTTTCACTCTTGCTTTCTTTCTTTGTCACTGTTTTTCTATTGTTCTCTTCTTTTTTCTTATTCTCTTTTGTGTTCTCACACTTCTGCTCTGCATCAAAGTCTGATGAGGAAAAATAGGTGTCGATCCCCAAATATAAGTGTCTGTGGGCCCCAACTGCAACCACTGGCTCAAATTAAGGACATGGCATCACTCCCTATCCTTTGTGCTTTAGCACACGATGGCTTTTTGTTATCATGAGCACGGGCGATATCATTATTTGGTGTGTTACTCTTTATAAATATCTCACTTTTAAGTTTGCTAACGTTTACCCAGAACAGTGCTAAGGATTCTTAGGCACACTGAGGGAAATTTACAAAATCTGGGCCAGGAATTCTAATGATTTGCTGAGTATGAACTTGGTTCATAATTGTAAGAAAACAAGTTGTTTGGGCTTATTTACATTTCCGCACATCATTTCTCTACCCTTTATTACCACTTATTGACTAACAATACATCCAGGCATCAGTCAGCGGCTCTGGACATGTGGTTGGTTGCTTTCACGCATTAAACAAGTAGCAATGTGGCATTGATGTGATAGAGTGGCAATCGTATTTCATCTGTAGGGGTACATCATAATCACATGTAGAGTGTACCCGAATATAATCATTTGCTGTATTAACGCAAGAATGATAACATTGTGAAAATGTATCAACATGAATATGTGACGTACTTTAGGTCATTGACAAGTAGCATGGAGAATTAATGTAGGAAATTAATGTAACTAGCAGAAAACGTTAAGGTGAAGAATTTGTGTTGTGCACTGACAATTATCCAAGTGCTAATGTGTTTTATTAATCATGTTATTTCATACGTAGATAAATGTATTAGTTGAAATTGCATTAATGTTATGTGAATTCGTAAAAATTCCATGATGTTTACTTATGTAGGCTGATATTTGTAGGCCTGAGGTGCAAGTCCCTGAAAACTCTCACTTTAGAATTAACAGTTTGAATTTCATGTGTGCTGTGAAATCTTTTTCCTTGCATTCGTGTTGCAGACAAAGAAACGCTCTTTTAGGTAGAATAATGTCTTTGGTTTGCTAGTTAGACAAGGAGAGAAAAAGTTACAATCGTGTGGCTTGAGTTGATAAAGGACGTTTCTCACAGGAGAAGGCCTGGGACCCAAGAACAAACTGTTGCAACCAAGGTACGTGGTCGACATCGTGGAAAAATACCTTCAGGACTGTATCTAGAGTGGATGGCGTGATTCAAATTGCATCATGAGAATGCTTCCTGTGGATAATTAGTTGCTGGAATTAGGGATAGTGCGCCTCTTCTTTCTTGCCTTCAGAGAGAGAGCATCCTAGATCGAGCTCTGTCTTTGTGATGGTAGCTTTATGCTACTTGACCCATTGATGGTGGAGAGACTTCTTAGGAAAACTCCACGCACTGACAGCTTTAATCTTTCCTTTTGAAAATGCTTATGTAGGGATGTCACCTTAGTGCTACAGTAGGGATAGATTTAATGCTTTTCACTCACCAACCCTCGATGCAGGGAAATTCAGACTCATGCTTCCTGATTTTCTGTATCCTACTACTTGAGCTAATTGTGATGTTTATGCTGCACAGTCTAAACTGAATGAGCAGATGTGGCCTCATGCTAATTTCTTTTGCATTTCTATACTCTCGTATTGAGGTGCCTTAATGTTCAGTTATTTTTGGCCATGTAATAAACCTAACCAACTTAAGTAGTTGTCTGTGGGTTATTATATATCAAGGAGGATTATTGCCTAATTTATTGTTTCCTTAATTACTTTTCTCCCCTTTATACTTTCATGCTGCGAAATTGAACCATCAGATTGTGACTCTGCAACAGGACTAGAACTTATGGGCCCGACCCTTTCGGTTGGTAGCAGAGAGGATGGTTCGCACATGAAGTAAAAGGAAAATCTAGAAATAACCTAGCATAGGTGGAACCTAGAACCCCAAATCCCTGAACTAGAGCCCAATGATCGAGAACAGAAGGTGACGGAATCTGGTGGAGACTGATGGAGTTTGATGGTGCGGTAGATCAGCGGCGGAAGGAAGAGTGAGTATTAACAGGGTGTATGCAGTGTGTTAGATTGTGGGAATTATTTGATTGTGTGATGACTTGCGGAGTTGGGAGTGAGAGTCGAGTGAATATGGTTTCGGGCCGGATGTGGTCCAAGGACTGAGATTTGAGTTGCAGGTCCTGAAGTGGCCTAAGACCCTGGGATATTAAAAGGTGTAGAAGACACTGAGATTGTGATTGTCTGACCAAAGAATTGAGGAATTGTCGTGAGACGTCATTAGCAGTTCCACCTAAGAAAGGGAACTTTGTGTGAATGGGACGTATGGAAATCATCTAGAAGACCTTGTGTACATGGGTTAACTATAATGACACGGGTGATCTAAGCTGGTTGAGGGTCATCGAGCGTGAATGTTCTTGAATACTATTGATCCTTTTAGATGGCAGACAATTACTGATTTAAGATGATTGTGTGATTGAATGCATACGAAGACATTGTGAAAGAGGGTGAGCCGCTGCGAGGAGTGAGAGTGATGTCAGATGGTGTCGCGCTATTATAGGTCAGTTGGTGTAATGCCATGCTGAGATTGGGTGGTAGTCATCGGGAAGTTGCAGTTGAAAAAGACTGTTCCGTCATAACTTGGTGAACAACAAAAATGCAATTTGGAATCATGCGATGTTTTAGAGTGTTGCAGGATCTTTTAAGGGGTGATAAAGGGGTTGTTACTCAAGTGAGCGAAGAGGCGCCGCCCGAGGATGCTCCTGCACACTATATGGCGACCAAAGTTGGGCTTCACACTATAATTTTGCTTCAAAATTGGCATAAGATCACTGAAAAGGAGTGTGAATTGTCATTTTCATGCTTTGGGTCATTTCGGTTGGATGTAATGAATCAGCTCAGAGGAGCAATGTTTGCCCTGCGACCTTTGCCTAGACCAATACAGGTTGAAGCATAAGATGCATGGATGAGTGCAGCTCATGCTAAGCAGAGGGAGGAATACCAAGGGAGAATGAGAAAAACTGTGAGGGCATATCAGGACGCACAGTGGGATGCACAGCTTAAAAGATGGAGAGTGGATACCATTGAGAGAGGAAGGTTGTACCCAGTGCTGGTAGGAGATGGAGGATCCCAGGATAGGAGCAGAAGGCCAAATGGAAGGGACAGTAGCGATAATGAAGATAGCTTGTTGGATGGGTTATTAGCCGAGCATTCTCCTCCTTTTAGTCCATATTCTGGGGAGGTGGAGCAAGACTCAGGAAGGGCAGAGAACGTAGGAGGTGTAGCAGCTCCAGTGGGTTCTGATCCAGGGGTCATGTGAAGGATATCAGCAGGTGTTGGGGGGCAAAATAACACCTTTTGAAACCAGGCGTTAAAAGAAGAAATGTTTTAATTCCTCCTGTCTTTTCCGACTTTGCATGTGTGCTGCACTGTACAGCACACATAGAAAGTAGGAATAGTATTTTGCATTGGAAGGGAATCCTTCCATTACAAAACCTATGCCAGACTCTCACACACACCCTTGCACTATGGTGCAAAGGTGTGTGCATGGCGCACTGCAGCAACATTCTACATGAGCGCTCGGGAGAGGGAAGGAGAGAGCCATATATCTATGGATATGGTGCTCTCCCGCTCCCTCCTTGTCACACAATGCAGTGGGCATTTTTGGCTGCTGCTCTGTGTTGGGTGACACTTTAGTAAATCTGCCCACAGATGTTCTGCAGGTGAAGTTATCTTGCAATTGTGCTACCCTTGCTATGCATGTGTTGTGTGTGCGAGTTTTCCCCTTCTTCAGGGGGTGAAAATTATGTATGTGTGGAATATATTTATGAATCTATATATGGGTATTTGTAGAACTCAAAGCTAGTGAGGAATGAGGCTGAATATGGACAGGAGCCCTAAGATGCGATGAAAGATAACTGCAAAAGTAAAGTGTGGTAATATCTTTCCTGTGGTGATTAATGGCATGTGGAGGAGATGCAGAGGTCTCTGAAGTGGAGGGTTTTCAGCTACGTTCTGAATTGCTGGAGAGTGAGGTTTGTTTTACTGTTGTCAGAAAAGTTGTGCCATATCTCTGGGTCATAGATGGAGAACGTTTTTCCTCTAGTTTTTTTACCTTTTTGCAGTTTTTTGTTTCAAGTCTCGCAATGTCCTGGCTTTTCATACATGGGTGAGACACAATAACGTGATAAACAATATCGTTGACAAAAATATTGTGCTAAAACTATCGTTTACCACAATATTGTGGTCTCTTAGTTATAATGGTAGGTGCAAAAATATTGGCAAAAACATATTGTTGACTCTAATATCCTCTAATAATATACAAAAATATCGATTTTTTTAATATGAATAGAGCTTAAAGTTGCAAATGTTAAATATTTTAATATATAGATTTGATATAATATAAATTAAATAAATTCTACTATTATTTAATATTCGTGACATTTTCAAAACTAGTGGGGCACTCCGGTCAGCTCCTGTCTTGAAAGTTTTGGGGTGATTCACCAAGCGGGGGCAGAGAAAAAAGGGGGGTCCCAAAACGTGTTTTCTCCATGTTAATTTCCATAGGAAACTTTAGACACAGCTACAGCCCGAACTGCTGAACGGAATGACACCAAATTTGGCGAAAAGGTAGCCGTTGGTTCAGAAAGAGTCCTTTTTGTTAAATGGTGTAAATCCGTTCAGTAGTTCCTGAGATATTCAAAAAATAGGGGTCGGAAAATCAATTTCCCATAGGAAACTTTAGACACGGCTAGAGCTCGAACTGCTAAACGGAATTACACCAAATTTGGCAAACAGGTAGTGTTTAATATGAATAGAGCTTAAAGTTGTAAATGTTAAATATTTTAATATATAGATTTGATATAATATAAATTAAATAAATTCTACTATTATTTAATATTCGTGAAATTTTCAAAACTAGGGGGGCGCTCCGGTCAGCTCCTGTCTTGAAAGAACGGAATCACACCAAATTTGGCAAACAGGTAGTGCTTGGTTCAGAAAGCGTCCTTTTTTTAAAATGGTGTAAATCCGTTCAATAGTTGCTGAGAAATTAAAAAATTAAAGTTTTGATATCTATGGCCGAGGAGGGTTCGCGAACCCTCCCGACCACGAGCTTTATTCTAATTGGCTGTCAACACTCCAAACCAGGAAGTGTTGGCAGCCATCTTGTGACTCGGTAGAACCGAGTCACAAGACAACAGTAAAACAAGCCTGAAAAACAAGAAAAGGGGGCAGGGTAGAAACACCCTGACCCCCCAGGCCTGCTCAGGGGGTCCCACAAGGACACCCAGGGCCAAAAAAAGCATTTTTTTTTTAAATTTTGGCGAAATTCGAGCTGGGGTCGGGAATCCCGCCGAAATTTTTTTAAAAAATGAAGCGCGGGCTCCCGCACTTCATTTAATTGAGGCCCCCGGGTGGGCCAGGTCCCGGGGACATTGCCCAAAAATATATGCAGGGCCCGCGGGGGCCCCCGCAGCCCCGGGGACCGCCACCTCCCGGGGCTTCTATTTTTTTTAAAAACAACCTGTGTGGGGGGGCTTGAGCCCCCCCACACACCCCAGGGGCCACCACCTCCCCGGGGTACTAGGTATGCAAATGTGGGGATCTGTTATGGACCCCCGTGCCCCGGGGACCACCACCTCCCCGGGGCTTTACATTCTAGGGGAGGGGGCCGGGTGGCCCCCCTACTGGAGCCCTTGATGGCCCTGGGGGCAGCCACCCCCCAGGGACGGCTCCTGCAGTGTCCCGGGGTGCCCACCCCCGGGACACTGCTGTTTGCTATGGCAGGGTAGGAGCCTCGTAGCTCCCTCCCTGCCATAGCAAACTGTGGTTTGGGTTTTGAAGCGAGAGCAGAGAAACCTGCTCTCGCTTTCAAAATCCAAACCACATTGCTTTTCCACAAGGGGAGCTGCATGTCAGCAGCTCCCCCTGTGGAAAAGCAATGCCCGCTCCCGCAGGAGGCGGGAGCCGGCCGGACCATGGGGGCATTGTGGCTCCCCCCACGGTCCCCAACACAGAGGCCAGGCCCTATGGCCTATGGTTTTTTCAGTGAATATGTATATATATATATATATATATAAATCCACTGAAAAAACCACAGGTTTCAGGGACGTTATAGACGTCATTTGAGATGTCATCAGTGATGTCACTGATCATGTCATGAATGATGTAATATGTGACGTCATTAGCAGTGCATTGCGGGGGCATGAGTTGTAGTTAGCTGAACAAACTATAACGGCCGAATTTCTCTGGTTTTGTATGAGTGAAATGTCCAACTACTATAACGTCCCTGAAACCTGTGTTTTTTTCAGTGAATTTCTAAGGTTTTTTAAATGCTAATTTCTAACTATAACGTCCCTGAAACCTGTGTTTTTTTCAGTGAATTTCAAAGGATTTTTAAATGCTAATTTCTAACTATAACGTCCCAGAAACCTGTGTTTTTTTCAGTGAATTTCAAAGGTTTTTTAAATGCTAATTTCTAACTATGCCTACAGAGGTAGGACATGTGCAGAAAGACGAAGAAAGGTGCAGAAAGAAGCAAGAGATGTGCACAAAGAACCAACAGAGGAGCAGAAAGAGGCCTTGTTGCAAAGTCATCCTGTGCTCCCAACTTTTTGCTGACGGGTATTGGTGGTAACTGACTCTGACTAACCAGGCCTAGAGCCAGAGCTATGCTAAAAGACACTTAGAATACAGTGAAAACACCTACATACACTAGGGAACACTATGCGTTGGGGTACCCCTGTGATTGGCATGACCTCCTCTGTAAGGCCCTAGTACATAATAGGGCAGGGGGATTAAAACTACCTCTAAGTCAGAGGCGCAGAAAGATGCTTCTTTAAGTAGTAGTCACGTTTGCAGAGTGGTGGAGAAAGGGTGCTGGGCCTCCGACCAGCGCTCAGGAATTCCGCTGCATAGGACTTAGAGGAGGTACCAGGAGGGCTTCTTGGCCCCCAAAGTCCCTCAGGAGTAAATTGGACTTCATCCACATCCCGTAGTCTGCCAGGAGGCGCGTTTGCAGAGTGGTGGAGAAAGGGGGCATGTCCTCCAAAGACGTCTTAGCAATCCCACTGTGTGTGACTTACTGGAGGTAACAAGAGGGGTAGTTGGCCCCCAAGGACAACCTTGGGGGCAAACTACCCCTCCTATTATCTCCAGTAAGTCCCACACAGCAGGATTGCTAAGTTGTCATAGCAGGCCACGCTCCCTTTGCCAACCACTCTGCAAACACGCTCCCTGGCGCGCTCTTGGATGGGGATTGAAGTCCCCTTCCCTGTTGGGGGTCATTTAGGGGCCAAACAGCCTACCTCTTACCTCCAGTAAGCCCCACACAGTGGGATTGCTGAGAGGTAGACACAGGCCACGACCCCTTTCCCAACCACTCTGCAAACACACCTCCTGGCACGTTCTAAGTTGGGGTATTAAGTCCCCTTCATTCCTGAGGGTCCCTGGGGGCCAACTAGCCCACCAGGTACCTCCAGTAAGTGCCACACACCTGGATTGCTGAGAGTGGTCTGAGGCCACGCCCCTTCTTACACCACTCTACAAACGCAGCTCCCGGCGTACTGCTGCTCAAGGGATGAAGTCCACCTGTGTCCTGTGGACCTCAGGACACAAGTGGACCTCATCACCCTTCCAGCAGTGCGCCAAGAGGCACGGTTGCAGAGTGGTGTAAACAGGGGCATGGCCTCGGACCACCTCTCTGCAATCCAGCTGTGTGGAGCTTACTGAAGGTACCTGGTGGGCTAGTTGGCCCCCAGGGACCCTCAGTATCCAAGGGGACTTAATTCCCCAACTTAGAACGCGCCAGGGGGCGCGTTTGCAGAGTCATGCAGTTAGGGGGCAGGGACTTTTTTGTTGTTGTTACTTTATGGGAGGGGGGCTGCATGGCCCCCCTTCCCTGGGCCACGTTTGGCCCCGGGGACCCCATCCCCCGGGGCCTGGCAGCCTTGTTTTTAAAAAAAACAATTTGGGGGGAGGGGGGACACGTGGCCCTCTCCAGAGGCCAATTATGGCCCCGGGAACCCCATCCCCCGGGGCCTGGCCAGCCTTCTTTTTTTAAAAATATTTTTGGAGGGGGGCCGCGTGGCCCCCCTCCTTAGGCCAATGGGGTCCTCCTTAGGCCAATTATGGCCCCGGGGACCCCATCCCCCAGGGCCTGGTCTCACCGTTGGGGGAGCCCCAATGCAACCACGGTCTCGCCGGCTCCCCGCCTCCTGCAGGAGCCGGCATTGCTTTTGCACAAGGGGAGCTGCTAACATGCTAATTCCTAACTATAACAAGCCTGAAACCTATGGTTTTTTCAGTGAATTTCAAAGGTTTTTTAAATGCTAATTCCTAACTATAACATGTCTGAAACCTATGGTTTTTTTCAGTGAATTTCAAAGGTTTTGTAAATGACAATTTTTAAATGTATTAATTGTTATATTTATTTTTTTTGATACTGATTTACTACATTTTTTTAAACTATTTATTTTTAGATATTTTATTTTTTAAATTACATTGTAATTACATTATACATTACATTACAAAATATACTTTCTCAGAATGAATTACTTTAGTTTAAATTCTTTGCAAATAGGCAATAGACTTTTAAGTACAGTAGTTACAGTTGTTGCAATGGGCAACACAATTTCAAACACAATGCAACATTCAGCTCAATGTGAATTTCTAGTTAAATGCAATTAGTTACTTTATGGATTACTTTTCTAACCACAGGACTGGATCCTAGATTCAGTCCTGGGACATCTCCTGTAAACAGTTGAGTAAAAGCGTTTTGGTTACAGTACTGATTTTTAAGGAATATTATTGTATTTTAAAAGTTGACACTTAGAAACTTTTTCACATAGAATCACCAATGTTATCCTATGGGAGGAAATTCACTTAGCAGGTAAGTAGTGTTATCGTTACTTTTCTTACTCAGTGCTGGATCCTGGATCCAGCACTGGTGCATCTCCTGTAAACAGTTGAAAGAATGCGTTTAAGTCATACAGGCGATTTTTAAGGAATATTTGTAGTTTGTGAAAATCGACACTTTGAAACTTTTCTGCTGAAAACCAGACAATGAATTCCTATGGAAGGAAATACAAGTTACTGGTAAGTACGGTTAGAATTACTTTTCAGGGTCAGTGCTGGGCTAAAAGATGCAGCACTGGGTTCTCTCCTGATAACAGGTGAGTAAATCGGAATTTGCAGTTCGGCTGATTTTAGAGAAATATTATAAAGTTCCAAAACTCCACACTTAGAAGAATTTCGAAGTGAAACCAGTCAATGTTAGCCTATGGAAGGAAATTCAAGTTATTGGTAAGTACAGTTAGAATTACTTTTCAGGATCTGTACTGGGCTGAAAGATGCAGCAGTGAGGTCTCTCCTGATAACAGGTGAGTAAATTGGAATTCGTAGTTCAGCTGATTTTAGAGGAATATTATAAAGTTCCAAAACTCCACACTTAGAAGAATTTCCAAGTGAAACCAGTCAATGTTAGCCTATGGAAGGAAATTCAAGTTACTGGTAAGTACGGTTAGAATTACTTTTCAGGATCTGTACTGGGCTGAAAGATGCAGCACTGAGGTCTCTCCTGATAACAGGTGAGTAAATCGGAATTCGTAGTTCTGCTGATTTTAGAGGAATATTTGTATGTTTCAAAAATCGACACTTAGAAACTTTTTCAGCAAAAAGCAGGCAATGATAACCTATGGAAGGAAATTCAAGTTACTGGTAAGTTCGGTTAAAATTACATTTGAGGATCAGTACTGGGCTGAAAGATGCAGCACTGAGGTCTCTCCTGATAACAGGTGAGTAAATCGGAATTCGTAGTTCGGCTGATTTTAGAGGAATATTTGCACAATGGTGAAGGAAGGGGGTGGGGCCTGAGGTGACATGTCTGCAAACACGCCCTGTGGCGCGTTTTAAGTTGGAGAATTAATTCCTCCTCAATCCCGAGGGTCCCTAGGGGCCAACTGGCCCACCAGATACCTCCAGTATGCGCCAGAGAGCTGCGTTGTAGAGAGGTGTTCAGAGGCCACGCCCCTTTTTACAACACTCTGCAACGCAGCTCCGTGGCGCTTACTGGAGGTACCTGGTGGGCTAGTTGGCGCCCAGGGACCCTCAGGATTGAAGGGGATTTAATTCCCCATCTTAAAACGCGCCACGGGGCCTATTTGCACACATGTCACCTGAAGCCCCGCCCCCTCCCCTCACCACTGTGCAAACACGACCCGTGGCGCGTTTTAAGTTGGGGGATTAAGTCCCCTTGAATCCTGAGGGTCCCTGGGGTCCAACTATCCCACCAGGTACCTCCAGTAAGCACCACAGAGCTGCGTTGCAGAGAGGTGTAAAAAGGGGCGTGGCCTCAGAACACCTCTCTGCAACGCAGCCCCCTGGCGCATACTGGAGGTGATTTAATTTTTAAAAAAAGAAGCCCCGGGGGGTGGCGGTCCCCGGGGCTGCGGGAGGGCTCAGAGCCCTCCCGCACCATTTTGTTTAAAGCCCCGGGGGGTGGCGGTCCCCGGGGCTTGGGGGGGCCTTAGAGGCCCCCCCATATAATTAATAATTTTTTTATCGGCAGGATCCACCCACCCAGCGCGTTTTCTGCCGATTTTGTCTTTTCTTGTCCCTCGGTTCTACCGAGGGACAAGATGGCTGCCAACACTTCCTGGTTTGGAGTGTTGACAGCCAATTAGCATGCAGCTCGTGGTCGGGAGGGTGCGCGGATCCTCCGTGCCTCTAAATATCGAAACTTTTATTTTGGATTTTCTCAGCAACTACTGAACGGATTTACACCATTTTTAAAAAGGGTGCTTTCTGAACCAAGCACTACCTTTTTGCCAAATTTGGTGTAATTCCGTTCAGCAGTTTTTGCTGTAGCCTTGCATACATTTCCTATGGGAAATCGATTTTTTCACTCTTATTTTTTGAATTTCTCCGCAACTACTGAACGGATTTACACAATTTTAAAAAAAGGTCACTTTCTGAACCAAGTGCTACCTTTTTGCAAAATTTGGTGTAATTCCGTTCAGCAGTTCGGGCTGTAGCCGTGGCTAAAATTTCCTATGGGAATTAACATGGAAAAAACAAAGAAAATGCGTTTTGGGACCCCCCTTTTTTCTCGGCCCCCGCTTGACGAATCAATCCGAGACTTTCAGGATAGGAGCAGAGCGGAGCGCCCCAACAAGTTGGAAGCTTTCGTGAAGATTTGTCAACCGGCGCAAGAGTTATTTCAAATAGAATGTTGCGGATTTCCTATGGATAAAGGTCCTAACTATAACTATCTACTGGCGACCGCCAGTAGATAATATATATATATATATATCAAGGCTCCAATGCTGCCCTTCCCAGAACATAAGCCAGCACTCTCGGGGTAGTTGCAAAAAGGTTTTTAATGTCCTCAAAGCAACAACAAACGCGTTTCGGCTTTTGCGCCTTCGTCGGTGTTACTGACACACCGGCGGCGGACATTTTTAAACCCATTTCATTCATTAGCATAAACATGAACAAGGGACCAGTTTAACTGCTAATAATGAAATTCAATATGATATGGGACCAGTTTGATGAATGTCATAGAATGTTATAATTTTTAGCCCTGATTGGCCGATATACAGCAGTATTTTTCATTATAGGCCATGTAAGCCGATACACGGCATAATTGTTGAAATGCAATTGGTTGGTCTATTAGGAGGTATACATTACCTATACTTTACTCAATAGAAAACAGTGAAAGCCGATACACGGTAAAAGGAGTGTATATTTATTGGCATTTAAATTTATTTATTGAGTTTTGTATGTTATGTTTACATAATGCATTAGGGTGACAGTACGGAGACATTCAAAGATGGCGCCCATGTGTGGCAGTGAAACTAATCTTTTGTCCATGTTTATGTCAAGGAATGAAATGGGTTTAAAAATGAATGTCATAGAATGTTATATTTTTCAGCCCTAATCGGCCGATATACGGCAGCATACCTTATCATAGACCATGTAAGCCGATACACGGCGTAATTGTTGAAATGTGATTGGTTGGTCTATTAGGAGGTATACATGGCCTAATATTTTATCCAATAGCAAACAGTGAAAGCCGATATACGGCAAAAGCAGTGCATATCTATTGGCATTTAAATTCATTTAGTGAGTTCTGTATGTATACACAATGCATTAGGGCCACAGTATGGAGACATTTAACCCGTTTGCTGCTTCGAACGTTCCGCGCCAGTGCGGAACGTTCTATTAAACGGGCGGGGCCGCGTCGGCCAACGGACGTGCGCAGCACTACCGAGGTAGTGCTCGCGACGGCCGTTGGCCGACAGCAGCAGCAAACGGGTTAAAGATGGCGTACATGTATGGCAGTTAAACTGGTCCCTTCTTCATGTTTCCGCTAATGAATGAAATGGGTTTAAAAATGTCCGCCACCGGTGTGTCAGTAACACCGACGAAGGCGCAAAAGCCGAAACGCGTTTGTTGTTGCTTTGGGGACATTAAAAACCTTTTTGCAACTACCCCGAGAGTGCTGGTGTCAGGGCTGATCGTTTCCAAGCTAGACAGAAGCGTTTTTCACCTGTTCTAGGTCATAAGGGGGTTTTAGTTGTCAGACAGGCTCCTATGAGCTGGAGCCAGTTGATTGCCAAATCGTTCCACAACACAGATTCTTCACGTAGCTGCAGCCGGAATTCCAACATGGCGGTTTAGCACTGAACGTAGTTAGCGTTCTAGTGTTCCGCTTTCTTGGAAGGCATTTTTGATGGTTTGGCTCGCGCAGCTGAAGCGCGTTGCACTTCAACCGTCGTTCAACACTGAAGCAGTGTTTTTCCAGAGCTCTTCGTAGTTTTTCCTGAAAGGAATTTGGCAAGTGTACCTTCGCTCGCTTTTTCCTGTATTGCCAAGTCATAGTGAATTCAGAGGTTAGTAGCGGTTCCCCTAACCGCCGTCGAGGGAGGACTCAGGTATTTTCTATTTGAGACTTGTGAGTATGTTCAGTCAGTGGATTTACACAGCTGTTCTTATTGTCACCTTAGTCAGGAAATAACCAGTGTTCCTGAAGCTACTAAGGCAATATAAATTCTGGATTATCCAGAGACAATTCCTCTATTTGTTTTTTCTTCGAGGAATAGCAATACAGTTTGTTTCGTTTCACTTTTTGAGTCAGGCAGTGACTAATTTCTAATTTCTGGAACTTAACAAAAGACACTAATGGAGATACTAATTGCGCAGAACATTTAACAGTCAGAACTACAAGGCAGGCGCAAGAAACTCACTATTACTGGCCACTCTAACCCTACTCACATTAATCTGCTGCGATATCTCTACTTGTCTACAAGTAGGTATAAATATATATATTTCTACTTACCAACTTATCCGGAGCAGCTCTTCCATCAGCATTCATCTAGTGGGAGAATTAAGAAGAAGGTGTTAGTGGCTCAGTACTGGCATAATACCAACATATAAAGACTATTGCAATTTAAAGAGAGGATCTAGTCCACAGAGTAACACAGGTATAAGAACTTGAGGGTATGTTAATATATATATTGTGACATATAAATGCTTAAGCTGTGTACGGAGTAATTGTGTACTTGTAATTGCAGATGCCAAATAGAGGAAGAGCTCCTGGTGGCACCGCTGTGGCAGTCTCTCTGTCTTCCCATTCCCCTTTCCCCCTCCTTTCTGCGGACAGAGTGAAATCTGGTGCGCAGTGGGGTTGGGGAGTTGGGAAAATATCGTCCTTACAGTACTTCAGCCCTTCTGCTCCTGTGGAGGCACAAGTTCAGGTACTAGTTCCCGACAGCTGGCTTATGTAGGGGAGCATTGGAGCCTTGATTTATTTCACGGTACACCACCGTGATGCCGGCACCCGTTCGTGAGTGCTTCCAAATCTTGGTGTGAATGGAAAGTGATATATATATATATTATCTACTGGCGGTCGCCAGTAGATAGTTATAGTTAGGACCTATTTTCCATAGGAAATCCGCGACATTCTATTTGAAATAACTCTTGCGTCGGTTGACGAATCTTCGCGAAATTTTCAAACTTTATGGCCCGCTCCGGTCCGCTCCTACCCTGAAAGTCTCAGGGTGATTCGTCAAGCGGGGGCCGAGAAAAAGGGGGGTCCCAAAACGTGTTTTCCCCATTCATTTTCCCATAGGAAACTTTAGACACGGCTACAGCCCGAACTGCTGAACGGAATTACACCAAATTTGGCAAAGAGGTAGTTCTTGGTTCAGAAAGAACCCTTTTGTTAAATGGTGTAAATCCGTTCAGTAGTTGCGGAGAAATTTAGAAAATAAGAGTCAAAAAATCAATTTCCCATAGGAAACTTTATGCAAGGCTACAGCCCGAACTGCTGAACGGAATTACACCAAATTTGGCAAAGAGGTAGTTCTTGGTTCAAAAAGAACCCTTTTGTTAAATGGTGTAAATCCGTTCAGTAGTTGCTGAGAAAATCAAAAGTAAAAACACATATATATCTGGGCGGAGCCTAACCACACATGTCATCGTGAGATCTGATTGGCTGTCAGCACTTCATCCTGGAATTGCTGGCAGCCATCTTGGGACCAATATAAATGATAGTACCCCATTGAAATGCATTGTAGTGAATCGAAGATTTTGAGGGTTACCAAAAGGAGAACTATAAAGGGTGATAACAGACTTTAGTTACATTAGAATTCATTTGTTGATGGTACCATACTAATTTCAGGAATTGTGGTGTGTTCTAAGGTGATTTTACCCTGTGAAAAACCTTCTGCTGGGATATCATGAATCATGTTTGAGAGAAAACTATTTTCACATGCTTGTCCCATACAGTTTTGGAAGGTGCCCCAGAAGCTAAAATGAGAGCATATTTTCTGTAAATTCACATTATCTTTCTCAGTCATGTGAGAATGAAGTCTGACATTCTCAGTAAAACATGTACATCCAACAAGGGCAGAGACTGTCAGTTGATTCCTTTGTGTTCTACTGCAGCTTCCCAGAGTGTTCTAAAGAACAACTAGAGTGCTAACAGCCTTACTTATGACAAAAGTATGGCACACCTGAAGCCATCTTGATTGGAATAAACTGGTAACACTTAAAATATTTAATTTAAAAAGGAACAAAATGATGGGGTTCATCTTGTCATAGAAATTATGGTTAGTGCTCTGGAAAGAAAAATTAGGACATGTTTCAAGTGTGATCTCAAATATCTTCCTGTTATATTTCAACAGGAGCAGCCTGTCAGTTGATGCCTTTGTGTTCTACTGCAGCTTCCCAGAGTGTTCTAAAGAACAACTAGAGCGCTAACAGTCTTACTTATGACAAAAGTATGGCACACCTGAAGCCATCTTGATTGGAATAAACTGGTAACACTTAAAACATTTAATTTAAAAAGGAACAAAATGATGGGGTTCATTTTGTCATAGAAATTATGGTTAGGGCTGTAGAAAGAAAAATTAGGACATGTTTCAAGTGTGATCTCAAATATCTTCCTGTTATATTTCAACAGGAGCAGCCTGTCAGTTGATGCCTTTGTGTTCTACTGCAGCTTCCCAGAGTGTTCTAAAGAACAACTAGAGCGCTAACAGTCTTACTTATGACAAAAGTATGGCACACCTGAAGCCATCTTGATTGGAATAAACTGGTAACACTTAAAACATTTAATTTAAAAAGGAACAAAATGAGGGGGTTCATTTTGCCATAGAAATTATGGTTAGTGCTGTAGAAAGAAAAATTAGGACATGTTTTAAGTGAGATCTCAAATATCTTCCTGTTATATTTCAACAGGAGCAGCCTGTCAGTTGATGCCTTTGTGTTCTACTGCAGCTTCCCAGAGTGTTCTAAAGAACAACTAGAGTGCTAACAGCCTTACTTATGACAAAAGTATGGCACACCTGAAGCCATCTTGATTGGAATAAACTGGTAACACTTAAAACATTTAATTTAAAAAGGAACAAAATGAGGGGGTTCATTTTGCCATAGAAATTATGGTTAGTGCTGCAAAAGAAAATTTAGTGCATGTTTTAAGTGAGATCTCAAATCCTCTTCTATTTCATTAGAAAATTCTGACATGCAGACTGAAACAATCACTTTCAATACCAGCAGTAGACTTCCAGTTAACTCCTTGGTGAGCAGTAGCTTTACTACAGTGATCTAATGAACAACTAGAGTAATAACATTCTGAATTTATGGCAAATGTGTGACACATCTGAATGCCTTCTTGATGGAATCAAAGTAAAAACTGAAAGCATTTCCTACTGAGGAGACTGCAGTAAATGAGGAAATTAGGAAACTTCATAACAAAGAAGTCTTCCAAGATGGCCACCAGTGAAAAAAGAGCCCAAATGTAGCACAAATATTACCCAGATGTAGCCCACATATAGCCCAATGACAAAAGTGTGCAAAACACTTTTTATTTTTAGTTTTTTGTAGTTTTATGTAGTGCAGACTGGTCAGGTATTGGAGCGTTGCATCTTAAAACATGACCCCCCTACACTACAAAAATACCACTGCACTACCCTAAACCCTAAAACACTACCCCAACACGACCCCCTACACTACACAAGCACCACTGCACTATCCTAAACCCTAAAACACTACCCCCAGCATGACCCCCTACACTACACAAACACCACTGCACTACCCTAAACCCTAAAACACTACCCCAACACCACTGCACTAACCTAAATCCTAAAACACTACCCCCAGCACGACCCCCTACACTACCCAAACACCACTGCACTACCCTAAAACATGACCCCCTACACTACACAAACAACACTGCACTACCCTAAACCCTAAAACACTACCCCCAGCACGACCCCCTACACTACACAAGCACCACTGCACTACCCTAAACCCTAAAACACTGCCCCCAGCACGACCCCCTACACTACACAAACACCACTGCACTACCTTAAACCCTAAAACACTACCCCCAGCACGACCCCCTATACTGCCCGAACACCACTGCACTGCCCTAAACCCTGAAACACATACCCTAGCACGACCCCCTACACTGCCCAAACACCACTGCCCTGCCCTAAACCCTGAAACACCACCCCCTCACGACCCCCTACACTGCCCGAACACCACTGCACTGCCCTAAACCCTAAAACACCACCCCCAGCATGACCCCTACACAGCCCGAACACCACTGCACTGCCCTAAACCCTGAAACACTACCCCCAGCAAGACCTCCTACACTGCCCGAACACCACTGCACTGCCCTAAACCCTGAAACATCACCCCCAGCAAGACCCCCTACACTGCCCGAACACCACTGCCCTAAACCCTGAAACACCACCCCCAGCACGACCCCCTACACTGCCCGAACACCACTGCACTGCCCTAAACCCTGAAACACCACCCCCAGCACGACCCCCTACACTGCCCGAACACCACTGCACTGCCCTAAACCCTGAAACACCACCCCCTGCACGACCCCCTACACTGCCCGAACACTACTGCACTGCCCTAAACCCTGAAACACCATCCCCAGCACGACCCCCTACACTGCACGAACACCACTGCACTGCCCTAAACCCTGAAACACTACCCCCAGGAAGACCCCTACACTGCCCGAACACCACTGCACTGCCCTAAACCCTGAAACACCACCCCCAGCAAGACCCCCTACACTGCCCGAACACCACTGCCCTAAACCCTGAAACACCACCCCCAGCAAGACCCCCTACACTGCCCGAACACCACTGCACTGCCCTAAACCCTGAAACACCAGCCCCAGCACGACCCCCACACTGCCCAAACACCACTGCACTGCCCTAAACCCTGAAACGCCACCCCCTGCACGACCCCCTACACTGCCCGAACACCACTGCACTGCCCTAAACCCTGAAACATCACCCCCTGCACGATCCCCTACACTGCCCGAACACTACTGCACTGCCCTAAACCCTGAAACACCACCCCCAGCACGACCCCCTACACTGCCCGAACACCACTGCACTGCCCTAAACCCTGAAACACCACCCCCAGCACGACCCCCTACACTGCCCGAATACCACTGCACTGCCCTAAACCCCGAAACACTACCCCCAGCAAGACCCCTACACTGCCCGAACACCACTGCCCTAAACCCTAAAACACCACCCCCAGCAAGACCCCCTACACTGCCCGTACACCACTGCACTGCCCTAAACCCTGAAACACCACCCCCAGCACGACCCCCTACACTGCCCGAACACCACTGCACTGCCCTAAACCCTGAAACACCAGCCCCAGCACAACCCCTGTACACTGCCCGAACACCACTGCACTGCCCTAAACCCTGAAACACCAGCCCCAGCACGACCGCCTACACTGCCCGAAAACCACTGCACTGCCCTAAACCCTGAAACACCAGCCCCAGCAAGACCCCCTACACTGCCCGAACACCACTGCACTGCCCTAAACCCTGAAACACCACCCCCAGCAAGACCCCCTACACTGCCCGAACACCACTGCACTAAAGCCTGAAACACCACCCCCAGCAAGACCACCTACACTGGCCGAACACCACTGCACTGCCCTAAACCTTCAAACACCACCCCCTGCACGACCCCCTACACTGCCCAAACACCACTGCACTGCCCTAAACCCTGAAACACCACCCCCTGCACGACCCCCTACACTGCCCAAACACCACTGAACTGCCCTAAACCCTGAAACACCACCCCTCAGCACGACACCCTACACTGCCCGAACACCACTGCACTGCCCTAAACCCTGAAACACCACCCCTCAGCACGACACCCTACACTGCCCGAACACCACTGCACTGCCCTAAACCCTGAAACACCACCCCCTGCACGACCGCCTACACTGCCGGAACACCACTGCACTGCCCTAAACCCTGAAACACCACCCCCAGCACGACCCCCTACACTGCCCGAACACCACTGCACTGCCCTAAACCCTGAAACATCAACCCCAGCAAGACCCCCTACACTGCCTGAACACCACTGCCCTAAACCCTGAAACACCACCCCCTACACTGCACGAACACCACTGCACTGCCCTAAACCCTGAAACACCACCTCCAGCAAAACCCCCTACACTGCCTGAACACCATTGCTCTGCCCTAAATCCTGAAACACTAGCCCCAGCATGACCCCCTACACTGCCCAAACACCACTGCACTGCCCTAAACCCTGAAACACCACCCCCAGCACGACCCCCTACACTGCCCGAACACCACTGCACTGCCCTAAACCCTGAAACACCAGCCCCAGCAAGACCCCCTACACTGCCCGAACACCACTGCACTGCCCTAGACTCTGAAACACCAGCCCCAGCAAGACCCCCTACACTGCCCGAACACCAGTGCACTGCCCTAAACCCTGAAACACCAGCCCCAGCATGACCCCCTACACTGCCCGAACACCACTGCACTGCCCTAAACCCTGAAACACAAGCGCCAGCACGACCACCTACACTGCCTGAACACCACTGCACTGCCCTAAACCCTGAAACACCAGCCACAACACAACCCCCTACACTGCCCGAACACCACTGCACTGCCCTAAACCCTGAAACACCAGCCCCAGCACGACCCCCTACACTGCCCGAACACCACTGTACTGCCCTAAACCCTGAAACACCAGCCCCAGCACGACCCCCTACACTGCCCGAACACCACTGCACTGCCCTAAACCCTGAAACACCACCCCCAGCATGACCCCCTACACTGCCCGAACACCACTGCACTGGCCTAAACCCTGAAACACCACCCCTTGCAGCACCCCCTACACTGCCCGAACACCACTGCACTGCCCTAAACCCTGAAACACCACCCCCAGCACGACCCCTTTACTGCTCGAACACCACTGCACTGCCCCAAACCCTGAAACACCACCCCCAGCATGACCCCCTACACTG
Source organism: Calotriton arnoldi (assembly GCA_963921515.1). Lineage (NCBI taxonomy): Eukaryota > Metazoa > Chordata > Amphibia > Caudata > Salamandridae > Calotriton > Calotriton arnoldi. The sequence continues at coordinate 1,371,853 of CAWUFW010002331.1, read as the reverse complement.
CCCGAACACCACTGCCCTAAACCCTGAAACACCACCCCCTGCACGACCCCCTACACTGCCCGAACACCACTGCACTGCCCTAAACCCTGAAACACCACCCCCTACACTGCCCGAACACCACTGCACTGCTCTAAACCCTGAAACACCACCCCCAGCACGACCCCCTACACTGCCCGAACACCACTGCACTGCCCTAAACCCTAAAATACTACCCCCAGCACAACCCCCTACACTACCCGAACACGACTGCACTGCCCTAAACCCTCAAACACTCCCCCCAGCACGACCCCCTACACTACCCGAACACCACTGCACTGCCCTAAACCCTAAAACACTCCCCCCAGCACGACCCCCTACACTACCCGAACACCACTGCACTGCCCTAAACCCTAAAACACTCCCCCCAGCACGACCCCCTACACTACCCAAACACCACTGCACTGCCCTAAACCCTAAAACACTACCCCCCGCATGACCCCCTACACTACCCAAACACCAATGCACTACCCTAATCCCTAAAACACTACCCCCCGCATGACCCCCTACACTACCCTAAACGCTAAAACACTACCCCCGCATGACTCCCTACACTACCCAAAGACCACTGCACTACCCTAAACCCTAAAACACGACCTCCTACACTACACAAACACCACTGCACTACCCTAAACCCTAAAACACTACCCCCTACACTACACAAACACCACTGCACTACCCTAAACCCTAAAACACTACCCCCAGCAGTACCCCTACACTACCCAAACACCACTGCACTAACCTAAAACCTAAAACACTACCCCCAGCAGTACCCCCTACACTACCCAAACACCACTGCACTACCCTAAATCACTACCCCCAGCACGACCCCCTACACTACCCAAACACCACTGCACTACCCTAAACCCTAAAACACTACCCCCAGCACGACCCCCTACACTACCCAAACACCACTGCACTACCCTAAACCCTAAAACACTCCCCCCAGCACGACTCCCTACACTACCCAAACACCACTGCACTAACCTAAACCCTAAATCTACCCCCAACATGACCCCCTACACTACACAAACACCACTGCACTACCCTAAACCCTAAAACACTACCCCCAGCACGACCCTCTTCACTACCTAAACACAACTGCACAATTTGTTACAGGCGTTGCAACGCAGGCCTGTGGTGCTTACTGGAAGTACCTAGTGGGCTAGTTGGGCCCCAGGGACCCTCAGGATTCAAGGTGACCTAATCCCCCAACTTAAAACGCACCACGGGGCGCGTTTGCACAGTGGTGAAGGGAGGGGCGGGGCCTCAGGTGACATGTGCGCAAACACGCCCTGTGGTGCGTTTTAAGTTGGGGAATTAATTCCCTTTGAATCCTGAGGGACCCTGGGGGCCAACTAGCCCACCAGGTACCTTCAGTAAGCACAACAGAGTTGCGTTGCAGAGAGGTGAAAAAAGGTGCTTGGCCTCGGAACGCCTCTCTGCAACTCAGCTCTGTGGTCCTAACTGTAGGTACCTGGGGGGCTAGTTGGGCCCCAGGGATCCTCAGAATTCAAGGGGACTTAATCCCGCAACTTAAAACGAGCCACGGGGTGCGTTTGCACACATGTCACCTCAGGCCCCCCCCTCCCTTCACCACTGTGCAAACGCGCCCTGTAGCGCGTTTTAAGAGGTAGTTTTAATCCCCCTGCCCTATTATGTACTAGGGACTTGCAGAGGAGGTCATGCTAATCACAGGGGTACCCCAACGCATAGTGTTCCCTAGTGTATGTAGGTGTTTTCACTGTATTCTAAGTGTCTTTTAGCATAGCACTGGCTCTGGTTAGTCAGAGTCAGTTACCACCAGTACCAGTCTGAAAAAGTTGTGGGCACAGGATGATTTTGCAACAAGGCCTCTTTCTGCTCCTCTGTTGGTTCTTTCTGCACATCTTTTGCTTCTTTCTGTGCGTTTTTTCTTCTTTCTTCACATGTCCTACCTCTGTAGGCATAGTTAGAAACTAGCATTTAAAAAAACCTTTGAAATTCACTTAAAAAATCATAGGTTTCAGGCACGTTATAGTTAGAAATTAGCATTTAAAAAACCTTTGAAATTCACTGAAAAAACCATAGGTTTCAGACACGTTATAGTTAGAAATTAGCATTTAAAAAACCTTTGAAATTCACTGAAAAAACCATAGGTTTTAGGGACAGTTATAGTTAGTTGGACATTTCACTCGTACAAAACCATAGAAATTCCCCCGTTATAGTTAGTTCAGCTAACTATAACTCGCGCCCGCAATGCACTGCTGATGACGTCACATATTACATCACTCATGACATGGTCAGTGACATCACTGATGACATCACTGATGACATCTCAAATGACATCACTGATGACATCATCCATGTGATAATTTCATGCATCTTCTCACACCCTAATATAGCTTTTGATACACCCACTCTAAATTACAGACTGCCATTCTCAAAACCATAGACACTCCAACACCAAAAACTACATACCCACTCACTGATTCTTAGGTCTACACACACATCCACTCACTCACCTGTACAGTCACTCATACTTATAGTCACTCAGTACAGGACTATTATATGCACTCATACACATATATAAACACTCACACACCGCCACTCATCCATAGAGGTACTCACACACCTAGTCAGTCATGCAAAAAACTTAATCACACACCCATTTACTCACCTATACAGTTATACACACACCAGCTCACTTACTCATACAAATACTAGCACATTCTTACACTCTTATACAATCACTGATACAAGTACACACTCATCCATACAGCCACTCTCACAATCACACACTCTCACTTATAGCCATTTATATACTCCAACACACATATATACTGCCTTTCACATATGTAGTTACTCACACATGTACCACTGAGATATACATTCAATCACTAACACACCCATACACACACTCACCCACCCATACAGTCCATCACAGATGCCACTCTTGAAACCATGCACCCAGTGAATCACCAACTCACACATCTATGCACAGAGTCACACACACCCCACCCACACAAACACTCAGGCACCCATACAGATACTCAGACAATCAATCAATAACCCATGTAGACACTCATGTAGCTATTCAGAAAGCCATGCAGCCGCTTACAAACCAACAGACAGACGGATACAGACATTCACACAGTTTAGTCACTAACCCATGCATTCAGTAAGATACATTTAATCACTCACTTGTGAGTCAGTCACTCACGTACTAAATCATCCATTCAGACACTTATACACCCACTCATTCTTCAATACGCCTTTCCCTATATATATTAAACATATTTAAACTTTACAGAAACACACAGTCACTGGATGATGTCATCAGTGATGTCATTTGAGATGTCATCAGTGATGTCATCAGTGATGTCACTGACCATGTCATGAGTGATGTAATATGTGACGTCATCAGCAGTGCATTGCGGGGCGCGAGTTATAGTTAGCTGAACTAACTATAACGGGGGAATTTCTATGGTTTTGTACGAGTGAAATGTCCAACTAACTATAACTGTCCCTAAAACCTATGGTATTTTCAGTGAATTTCAAAGGTTTTTTAAATGCTAATTTCTAACTATAACGTGTCTGAAACCTATGGTTTTTTCAGTGAATATATACACAATACAAAAAGAGTTGCCTCTAGGTGGGATGCACTCCCAGGTGGAAATTACGCCAAAGCAAGGGCACACGCCATGAACAAAGTCCTTTTCTGGTTACCTGCCAGACGCATTTTGGGCCAACGCCCTCTAAAGTGGCAGACCATGTGATGAGCCGGCATGCGGCAACCACCAGTAAATCCCCGTAATAATTATGCTCAGGTGAACCACCTGAAGCAATGCTTCCTGGGACTGGTGGTTCAGTAAAACCCAAGTGGGTCGCCGCTGGCACTCACATTCAAAAATGTCTTTAAAGGATTGCCGATGTTCGCGTCGGCATCCCTGCATATAATAGGCACCTCCTGTTCCACAGTTATCCTCCCCAATAAAGCAGCCGCGGACCCGCAAGTGTTTCGCGGTGGTGCAATCCCGTGACCAGGCAGGCCGCTGTACAAAATACAAAAAGAGTTGCCTCTAGGTGGGATGCACTCCCAGGTGGAAATTACACCAAAGCAAGAGCACACGCCATGAACAAAGTCCTTTTCTGGTTACCTGCCAGACGTGTTTCGGGCCAACGCACTCTTCAGTGGCAGACCATGTGACGTGCCGGCATGCGGCAACCACCAGTAAATCCCCGTAATAATTATGCTCAGGTGAACCACCTGAAGCAATGCTTCCTGGGACTGGTGGTTCAGTAAAACCCAAGTGGGTCGCCGCCGGCACTCACATTCAAGAATGTCTTTAAAGGATTTCCGGTGCTCGCGCCGGCACCCCTGCATATAACAGGCACCTCCTGTTCCACAGTTGGCTGTCCCAATAAAGCAGCCGCGGACCCGCAAGTGTTTCGCGGTGGTGCAATCCCACGACCAGGCAGGCCACTGTACAAAATACAAAAAGAGTTGCCTCTAGGTGGGATGCACTCCCAGGTGGAAATTATGCCAAAGCAAGGGCACACGCCATGAACAAAGTCCTTTTCTGGTTACCTGCCAGACGCGTTTCGGGCCAACGCCTTCTTCAGTGGCAGACAATGTGACGTGCCGGCATGCGGCAACCACCAGTAAATCCCCGTAATAAGTATGCTCAGGTTAGTCACCTGAAGCAATGCTTCCTGGGACTGGTGGTTCAGTAAAACCCAAGTGGGTTGCCGCCGGCAATCACATTAAAAAATGTCTTTAAATGATTGCCGATGTTCGCGCCGGCACCCCTGCATATATCAGGCACCTCCTGTTCCACAGTTAGCTGCCCGAATAAAGCAGCCGCGGACCCGCAAGTGTTTCGCGGTGGTGCAATCCCGCGACCAGGCAGGCCACTGTACAAAATACAAAAAGAGTTGCTCTGGGTGAGATGCACTCCCAGGTGGAAATTACGCCAAAACAAGGGCACATGCCATGAACAAAGTCCTTTTCTGGTTACCTGCCAGACGCGTTTCGGGCCAACGCCCTCTTCAGTGGCAGACCATGTGACGTGCCGGCATGCAGCAACCACCAGTAAATCCCCGTAATAATTATGCTCAGGTGAACCACCTGAAGCAATGCTTCCTGGCACTGGTGGTTCAGTAAAACCCAAATGGGTCGCCGCCGGCACTCACATTCAAAAATGTCTTTAAAGCATTGCCGATGTTCGCGCCGGCACCCCTGCATATAACAGGCACCTCCTGTTCCACAGTTAGCTGCCCGAATAAAGAAGCCGCGGACCCGCAAGTGTTTCGCGGTGGTGCAATCCCGTGACCAGGCAGGCCGCTGTACAAAATATAAAAAGAGTTGCCTCTAGGTGGGATGAACTCCCAGGTGGAAATTACGCCAAAGCAAGGGCACACGCCATGAACAAAGTCCTTTTCTGGTTACCTGCCAGACGCGTTTGGGGCCAAAGCCCTCTTCAGTGGCAGACCATGTGACGTGCTGGCATGCGGCAACCACCACCAGTAAATCCCCGTAATAATTGTGCTCAGGTGAACCACCTGAAGCAATGCTTCCTGGTACTGGTGGTTCAGTAAAACCCAAGTGGATCGCCGCCGGCACTCACATTCAAAAATGTCTTTAAAGGATTGCCGATGTTCGCGCTGGCACCCCTGCATATAACAGGCACCTCCTGTTCCACAGTTAGCTGCCCAATAAAGCAGCCGCGGACCCGCAAGTGTTTTGCCGTTGTGCACTCCCGCGACCAGGCAGGCCGCTGTACAAAATACAAAAAGAGTTGCCTCTAGGTGGGATGCACTCCCAGGTGGAAATTACACCAAAGCAAGGGCAAATGCCATGAACAAAGTCCTTTTCTGGTTACCTGCCAGACACGTTTCGGGCCAACGCCCTCTTCAGTGGCGGACCATGTGACATGCCGGCATGCAGCAACCACCAGTAAATCCCCGTAATAATTATGCTCAGGTGAACCACCTGAAGCAATGCTTCCTGGCACTGGTGGTTCAGTAAAACCCAAGTGGGTCGCCGCCGGCACTCACATTCAAAAATGTCTTTAAAGGATTGCCAATGTTCGCGCCGGCACCCCTTCATATAACAGGCACCTCCTGTTCCACAGTTAGCTGCCCAATAAAGCAGACGCGGACCCGCAAGTGTTTCGCGGTGATGCAATCCCGCGACCAGGCAGGCCGCTGTACAAAATACAAAAAGAGTTGCCTCTAGGTGGGATGCACTCCCAGGTGGAAATTACGCCAAAGCAAGGGCACACGCCATGAACAAAGTCCTTTTCTGGTTACCTGCCAGACGCGTTTCGGGCCAACGCCTTCTTCAGTGGCAGACCATGTGACATGCTGGCATGTGGTAACCACCAGTAAATCCCCGTAATAATTATGCTCAGGTGAACCACCTGAAGCAATGCTTCCTGGGACTGGTGGTTCAGTAAAACCCAAGTGGGTCGCCGCCGGCACTCACATTCAAGAATGTCTTTAAGGATTGCCGGTGCTCGCGCCGTCACCCCTGCATATAACAGGCACCTCCTGTTCCACAGTTAGCTGTCCCAATAAAGCAGCCGCGGACCCGCAAGTGTTTCGCGGTGGTGCAATCCCACGACAAGGCAGGCCGCTGTACAAAATACAAAAAGAGTTGCCTCTAGGTGGGATGCACTCCCAGGTGGAAATTATGCCAAAGCAAGTGCACACGCCATGAACAAAGTCCTTTTCTGGTTACCTGCCAGACGCGTTTCGGGCCAACGCCTCCTTCAGTGGCAGACAATGTGATGTGCCGGCATGCAGCAACCACCAGTAAATCTCCGTAATAAGTATGCTCAGGTTAGTCACCTGAAGCAATGCTTCCTGGGACTGGTGGTTCAGTAAAACCAAAGTGGGTTGCCGCCGGCAATCACATTAAAAAATGTCTTTAAATGATTGCCGATGTTCGCGCCGGCACCCCTGCATATATCAGGCACCTCCTGTTCCACAGTTAGCTGCCCGAATAAAGCAGCCGCGGACCCGCAAGTGTTTCGCGGTGGTGCAATCCCGCGACCAGGCAGGCCACTGTACAAAATACAAAAAGTGTTGCTCTAGGTGAGATGCACTCCCAGGTGGAAATTACGCCAAAACAATGGCACATGCCATGAACAAAGTCCTTTTCTGGTTACCTGCCAGACACATTTCGGGCCAACGCCCTCTTCAGTGGCGGACCATGTGACGTGCCGGCATGCAGCAACCACCAGTAAATCCCCGTAATAATTATGCTCAGGTGAACCACCTGAAGCAATGCTTCCTGGCACTGGTGGTTCAGTAAAACCCAAGTGGGTCGCAGCCGGCACTCACATTCAAAAATGTCTTTAAAGGATTGCCGATGTTCGCGCCGGCACCCCTGCATATAACAGGCACCTCCTGTTCCACAGTTAGCTGCCCCAATAAAGCAGCCGCGGACCCGCAAGTGTTTCGCGGTGGTGCAATCCCGTGACCAGGAAGGCCTCTGTACAAAATACAAAAAGAGTTGCCTCTAGGTGGGATGCACTCCCAGGTGGAAATTATGCCCAAGCAAGGCACACGCCATGAACAAAGTCCTTTTCTGGTTACCTGCCAGACGCGTTTCGGGCCAACGCCCTCTTCAGTGGCAGACCATGTCATGTGCCGGCATGCAGCAACCACCAGTAAATCCCGTAATAATTATGCTCAGGTGAACCACCTGAAGCAATGCTTCCTGGCACTAGTGGTTCAGTAAAACCCAAGTGGGTCGCTGCCGGCACTCACATTCAAAAATGTCTTTAAAGGATTGCCGATGTTCGCGCCGGCACCCCTGCATATAACAGGCACCTCCTGTTCCACAGTTAGCTGCCCCAATAAAGCAGCCGTGGACCCGCAAGTGTTTCGCGGTGGTGCAATCCCGTGACCAGGCAGGCCGCTGTACAAAATACAAAAAGAGTTGCCTCTAGGTGGGATGCACTCCCAGGTGGAAATTACACCAAAGCAAGGGCACACGCCATGAAAAAAGTATTTTTCTGGTTACCTGCTAGACGTGTTTCGGGCCAACGCATTCTTCAGTGGCAGACCATGTGACGTGCCGGCACGCGGCAACCACCAGTAAATCCCCGTAATAATTATGCTCAGGTGAACCACCTGAAGCAATGCTTCCTGGGACTGGTGGTTCAGTAAAACCCAAGTGGGTTGCCGCCGGCATTCACATTAAAAAATGTCTTTAAATGATTGCCGAAGTTCGCGCCGGCACCCTTGCATATAACAGGCACCTCCTATTCCACAGTTAGCTGCCCCAATAAAGCAGCCGCGGACCCGCAAGTGTTTCGCGGTGGTGCAATACCGCGACCAGGCAGGCCGCTGTACAAAATACAAAAAGAGTTGCTCTAGGTGGGATGCACTCCCAGGTGGAAAGTACGCCAAAGCAAGTGCACACGCCATGAACAAAGTCCTTTTCTGGTTACCTGCCAGACGCATTTCGGGCCAACGCCCTCTTCAGTGGAAGACCATGTGACGTGCCGGCATGCGGCAACCACCAGTAAATCGCCGTAATAATTATGCTCAGGTGAACCACCTGAAGCAATGCTTCCTGGGACTGGTGGTTCAGTAAAACCCAAGTGCGTCGCCGCAAGCACTCACATTCAAAAATGTCTTTAAAGGATTGCCGATGTTCGCGCCGGCACCCCTGCATATAACAGTCACCTCCTGTTCCACAGTTAACTGCCCCAATAAAGCAGCCGCGGACCCGCAAGTGTTTCGCAGTGGTGCAATCCCACGACCAGGCAGGCCGCTGTACAAAATACAAAAAGAGTTGCCTCTAGGTGGGATGCACTCACAGGTGGAAATTACGCTAAAGCAAGGGCACACGCCATGAACAAAGTCCTTTTCTGGTTACCTGCCAGACGCGATTCGGGCCAACGCCCTCTTCAGTGGCAGACCATGTGACGTGCCGGCATGCGGCAACCACCAGTAAATCGCCGTAATAATTATGCTCAGGTGAACCACCTGAAGCAATGCTTCCTGGGACTGGTGGTTCAGTAAAACCCAAGTGCGTCGCCGCAAGCACTCACATTCAAAAATGTCTTTAAAGGATTGCCGATGTTCGCGCCGGCACCCCTGCATATAACAGGCACCTCCTGTTCCACAGTTAGCTGCCCCAATAAAGCAGCCGCGGACCCGCAAGTGTTTCGCGGTGGTGCAATCCCGTGACCAGGAAGGCCGCTGTACAAAATACAAAAAGAGTTGCCTCTAGGTGGGATGCACTCCCAGGTGGAAATTACGCCAAAGCAAGGGCACACGCCATGAACAAAGTCCTTTTCCGGTTACCTGCCAGACGAGTTTCGCGCCAACGCACTCTTCAGTCGCAGACCATGTGACGTGCTGGAATGCGGCAACCACCAGTAAATCCCCGTAAAAATTATGCTCAGGTGAACCACCTGAAGCTATGCTTCCTGGGACTGGTGGTTCAGTAAAACCCAAGTGGGTCGCCGCCGGCACTCACATTCAAAAATGTCTTTAAAGGATTGCCGATGTTCGCGCCGGCACCCCTGCATATAACAGGCACCTCCTGTTCCACAGTTAGCTGCCCCAATAAAGCAGCCGCGGACCCGCAAGTGTTTCGCGGTGGTGCAATCCCGCGACCAGGCAGGCCGCTGTACAAAATACAAAAATAGTTGCCTCTAGCTGGGATGCACTCCCAGGTGGAAATTACGCCAAAGCAATGGCACACGCCATGAACAAACTCCTTTTCGGGTTACCAGCCAGACGCGTTTTGGGCCAATTCCCTCTTCAGTGGCAGACCATGTGACGTGCCAGCATGCGGCAACCACCAGTAAATCCCCGTAATAATTATGCTCAGGTGAACCACCTCAAGCAATGCTTCCTGGGACTGGTGGTTCAGTAAAACCCAAGTGGGTCGCCGCCGGCACTCACATTAAAAAATGTCTTTAAAGGATTGCCGATGTTCGCGCCGGCACCCCTGCATATAACAGGCACCTCTTGTTCCACAGTGAGCTGCCCCAATAAAGCAGCTGCGGACCCGCAAGTGTTTCGCGGTGGTGCAATCCCGCGACCAGGCAGGCCGCTGTACAAAATACAAAAAGAGTTGCCTCTAGGTGGGATGCACTCCCAGGTGGAAATTATGCCCAAGCAAGGCACACGCCATGAACAAAGTCCTTTTCTGGTTACCTGCCAGACGCGTTTCGGGCCAACGCCCTCTTCAGTGGCAGACCATGTCATGTGCCGGCATGCAGCAACCACCAGTAAATCCCCGTAATAATTATGCTCAGGTGAACCACCTGAAGCAATGCTTCCTGGCACTAGTGGTTCAGTAAAACCCAAGTGGGTCGCTGCCGGCACTCACATTCAAAAATGTCTTTAAAGGATTGCCGATGTTCGCGCCAGCACCCCTGCATATAACAATCACCTCCTGTTCCACAGTTAGCTGCCCCAATAAAGCAGCCGTGGACCCGCAAGTGTTTCGCGGTGGTGCAATCCCGTGACCAGGCAGGCCGCTGTACAAAATACAAAAAGAGTTGCCTCTAGGTGGGATGCACTCCCAGGTGGAAATTACACCAAAGCAAGGGCACACGCCATGAAAAAAGTATTTTTCTGGTTACCTGCTAGACGTGTTTCGAGCCAACGCATTCTTCAGTGGCAGACCATGTGACGTGCCGGCATGCAGCAACCACCAGTAAATCCCCGTAATAATTATGCTCAGGTGAACCACCTGAAGCAATGCTTCCTGGGACTGGTGGTTCAGTAAAACCCAAGTGGGTTGCCGCCGGCATTCACATTAAAAAATGTCTTTAAATGATTGCCGAAGTTCGCGCCGGCACCCTTGCATATAACAGGCACCTCCTATTCCACAGTTAGCTGCCCCAATAAAGCAGCCGCGGACCCGCAAGTGTTTCGCGGTGGTGCAATACCGCGACCAGGCAGGCCGCTGTACAAAATACAAAAAGAGTTGCTCTAGGTGGGATGCACTCCCAGGTGGAAAGTACGCCAAAGCAAGGGCACACGCCATGAACAAAGTCCTTTTCTGGTTACCTGCCAGACGCATTTCGGGCCAACGCCCTCTTCAGTGGAAGACCATGTGACGTGCCGGCATGCGGCAACCACCAGTAAATCGCCGTAATAATTATGCTCAGGTGAACCACCTGAAGCAATGCTTCCTGGGACTGGTGGTTCAGTAAAACCCAAGTGCGTCGCCGCAAGCACTCACATTCAAAAATGTCTTTAAAGGATTGCCGATGTTCGCGCCGGCACCCCTGCATATAACAGTCACCTCCTGTTCCACAGTTAACTGCCCCAATAAAGCAGCCGCGGACCCGCAAGTGTTTCGCAGTGGTGCAATCCCACGACCAGGCAGGCCGCTGTACAAAATACAAAAAGAGTTGCCTCTAGGTGGGATGCACTCACAGGTGGAAATTACGCTAAAGCAAGGGCACACGCCATGAACAAAGTCCTTTTCTGGTTACCTGCCAGATGCGATTCGGGCCAATGCCCTCTTCAGTGGCAGACCATGTGACGTGCCGGCATGCAGCAACCACCAGTAAATCCCCGTAATAATTATGCTCAGGTGAACCACCTGAAGCAATGCTTCCTGGGACTGGTGGTTCAGTAAAACCCAAGTAGGTCGCCGCCGGCACTCACATTCAAAAATGTCTTTAAAGGATTGCCGATGTTTGTGCTGGCACACCTGCATATAACAGGCACCTCCTGTTCCACAGTTAGCTGCCCCAATAAAGCAGCCGCGGACCCGCAAGTGTTTCGCGGTGGTGCAATCCGCGACCAGGCAGGCCGCTGTACAAAATAGAAAAAGAGTTGCCTCTAGGTGGGATGCACTCCCAGGTGGAAATTACGCCAAAGCAAGGGCACACGCCATGAACAAAGTCCTTTTCTGGTTACCTGCCAGACGCGTTTCAGGCCAACGTCCTCTTCAGTGGCAGACCATGTGATGTGCCGGCATGCGGCAACCACCAGTAAATTCCCGTAATAATTATGCTCAGGTGAACCACCTGAAGCAATGCTTCCTGGGACTGGTGGTTCAGTAAAACCCAAGTGGGTCGCCGCCGGCACTCACATTCAAAAATGTCTTTAAAGGATTGCCGATGTTCGTGCCGGCACCCCTGCATAAAATAATTGCACCTCCTGTTCCACAGTTAGCTGCCCCAATAAAGCAGCCGCGGACCCGCAAGTGTTTCGCGGTGGTGCAATCCCGCGACCAGGCAGGCAGCTGTACAAAATAGAAAAAGAGTTGCCTCTAGGTGGGATGCACTCCCAGGTGGAAATTACGCCAAAGCAAGGTCACACGCCATGAACAAAGTCCTTTTCTGGTTACCTGCCAGACGCGTTTCAGGCCAACGCCCTCTTCAGTGGCAGACCATGTGACGTGCCAGCGTGCGGCAACCACCAGTAAATCCCCGAAATAACTATGCTCAGGTGAACCACCTGAAGCAATGCTTCCTGGGACTGGTGGTTCAGTAAAACCCAAGTGGGTCGCCGCCGGCACTCACATTCAAAAATGTCTTTAAAGGATTGCCGATGTTTGCACCGGCACCCTGCATATAACAGGCACCTCCTGTTCCACAGTTAGCTGCCCCAATAAAGCAGCTGCGGACCCGCAAGTGTTTCACGGTGGTGCAATCCCGCGACCAGGCAGGCTGCTGTACAAAATACAAAAAGAGTTGCCTCTAGGTGGGATGCACTCCCAGGTGGAAATTACGCCAAAGCAAGGGCACACGCCATGAACAAAGTCCTTTTCTGGTTACCTGCCAGATGCGTTTCGGGCCAACGCCTTCTTCAGTGGCAGACCATGTGACGTGCCGGCATGCGGCAACCACCAGTAAATCCCCGTAATAATTATGCTCAGGTGAACCACCTGAAGCAATGCTTCCTGGGACTGGTGGTTCAGTAAAACCCAAGTGGGTTGCCGCCGGCAATCACATTAAAAAATGTCTTTAAATGATTGCCGAAGTTCGCGCCGGCACCCTTGCATATAACAGGCACCTCCTGTTCCACAGTTAGCTGCCCCAATAAAGCAGCCGCGGACCCGCAAGTGTTTCGTGGTGGTGCAATCCCGCGACCAGGCAGGCCGCTGTACAAAATACAAAAAGAGTTGCCTCTAGGTGGGATGCACTCCCAGGTGGAAATTACGCCAAAGCAAGGGCACACGCCATGAACAAAGTCCTTTTCTGGTTACCTGCAGACGCATTTCGGGCCAACGCCCTCTTCAGTGGAAGACCATGTGACATGCCGGCATGCGGCAACCACCAGTAAATCCCCGTAATAATTATGCTCATGTGAACCACCTGAAGCAATGCTTCCTGAGACTGGTGGTTCAGTAAAACCCAAGTGGGTCGCCGCCGGCACTCACATTCAAAAATGTCTTTAAAGGATTGCCGATGTTCGCGCCGGCACCCCTGCATATAACAGGCACCTCCTGTTCCACAGTTAGCTGCCCCAATAAAGCAGCTGCGGACCCGCAAGTGTTTCGCGATGGTGCAATCCTGCGACCAGGCAGGCCACTGTACAAAATAGAAAAAGAGTTGCCTCTAGGTGGGATGCACTCCCAGGTGGAAATTACGTCAAAGCAAGGGCACACGCCCTGAACAAAGTCCTTTTCTGGTTACCTGCCAGACGTCTTTCGGGCCAACGCCCTCTTCAGTGGAAGACCATGTGACGTGCCGGCATGCGGCAACCACCAGTAAATCCCCGTAATAATTGTGCTCAGGTGAACCACCTGAAGCAATGCTTCCTGGGACTGGTGGTTCAGTAAAACCCAAGTGGGTTGCCGCCGGAAATCACATTAAAAAATGTCTTTAAATGATTGCCGATGTTCGCACCGGCACCCTTGCATATAACAGGCACCTCCTGTTCCACAGTTAGCTGCCCCAATAAAGCAGCCGCGGACCCGCAAGTGTTTCGCGGTGGTGCAATCCCGTGACCAGGCAGGCCACTGTACAAAATACAAAAAGAGTTGCCTCTAGGTGGGATGCACTCCCAGGTGGAAATTATGCCAAAGCAAGGGCACACGCCATGAACAAAGTCCTTTTCTGTTTACCTGCCAGACGCGTTTCGGGCCAACGCCCTCTTCAGTGGCAGACCATGTGAGCGTGCCGGCATGCGGCAACCACCAGTAAATCCCGTAATAATTATGCTCAGTTGAACCACCTGAAGCAATGCTTCCTGGGACTGGTGGTTCAGTAAAACCCAAGTGGGTCGCCGCCGGCACTAAAAATGCAAAAATGTCTTTAAAGGCTTGCCGATGTTCGCGCCGGCACCCCTGCATATAACAGGCACCTCCTGTTCCACAGTTAGCTGCCCAAATAAAGCAGCCGCGTACCCGCAAGTGTTTCACGGTGGTGCAATCCCGCGACCAGGCAGGCCGCTGTACAAAATACAAAAAGAGTTTTCTCTAGGTGGGATGCACTCCCAGGTGGAAATTACGCCAAAGCAAGGGCACACGCCATGAACAAAGTCCTTTTCTGGTTACATGCCAGACACGTTTCGGGCCAACGCCCTCTTCAGTGGAAGACCATGTGACGTGCCTGCATGCGGCAACCACCAGTAATTCCCGTAATAATTATGCTCAGGTGAACCACCTGAAGCAATGCTTCCTGGGACTGGTGGTTCAGTAAAACCCAAGTGGGTCGCCGCCGGCACTAACATTCAAAAATGTCTTTAAAGGATTGCCGATGTTCGCGACGGCACCCCTGCATATAACAGGCACCTCCTGTTCCACAGTTAGCTGCCCCAATAAAGCAGCCGCAGACCCGCAAGTGTTTCGCTGTGGTGCAATCCCGCGACCAGGCAGGCCGCTGTACAAAATACAAAAAGAGTTGCCTCTAGGTGGGATGCACTCCCAGGTGGAAATTACGCCAAAGCAAGGGCACACGCCATGAACAAAGTCCTTTTCCGGTTACCTGCCAGACGAGTTTCGGGCCAACGCAATCTTCAGTCGCAGACCATGTGACGTGCTGGAATGCAGCAACCACCAGTAAATCCCCGTAAAAATTATGCTCAGGTGAACCACCTGAAGCTATGCTTCCTGGGACTGGTGGTTCAGTAAAACCCAAGTGGGTCGCCGCCGGCACTCACATTCAAAAATGTCTTTAAAGGATTGCCGATGTTCGCGCCGGCACCCCTGCATATAACAGGCACCTCCTGTTCCACAGTTAGCTGCCCCAATAAAGCAGCCGCGGACCCGCAAGTGTTTCGCGGTGGTGCAATCCCGCGACCAGGCAGGCCGCTGTACAAAATACAAAAATAGTTGCCTCTAGCTGGGATGCACTCCCAGGTGGAAATTACGCCAAAGCAATGGCACACGCCATGAACAAACTCCTTTTCGGGTTACCAGCCAGACGCGTTTTGGGCCAATTCCCTCTTCAGTGGCAGACCATGTGACGTGCCAGCATGCGGCAACCACCAGTAAATCCCCGTAATAATTATGCTCAGGTGAACCACCTCAAGCAATGCTTCCTGGGACTGGTGGTTCAGTAAAACCCAAGTGGGTCGCCGCCGGCACTCACATTAAAAAATGTCTTTAAAGGATTGCCGATGTTCGCGCCGGCACCCTGCATATAACAGGCACCTCTTGTTCCACAGTGAGCTGCCCCAATAAAGCAGCTGCGGACCCGCAAGTGTTTCGCGGTGGTGCAATCCCGCGACCAGGCAGGCCGCTGTACAAAATACAAAAAGAGTTGCCTCTAGGTGGGATGCACTCCCAGGTGGAAATTATGCCCAAGCAAGGCACACGCCATGAACAAAGTCCTTTTCTGGTTACCTGCCAGACGCGTTTCGAACCCAACGCCCTCTTCAGTGGCAGACCATGTCATGTGCCGGCATGCAGCAACCACCAGTAAATCCCCATAATAATTATGCTCAGGTGAACCACCTGAAGCAATGCTTCCTGGCACTAGTGGTTCAGTAAAACCCAAGTGGGTTGCCGCCGGCATTCACATTAAAAAATGTCTTTAAATGATTGCCGAAGTTCGCGCCGGCACCCTTGCATATAACAGGCACCTCCTATTCCACAGTTAGCTGCCCCAATAAAGCAGCCGCGGACCCGCAAGTGTTTCGCGGTGGTGCAATACCGCGACCAGGCAGGCCGCTGTACAAAATACAAAAAGAGTTGCTCTGGGTGGGATGCACTCCCAGGTGGAAAGTACGCCAAAGCAAGGGCACACGCCATGAACAAAGTCCTTTTCTGGTTACCTGCCAGACGCATTTCGGGCCAACGCCCTCTTCAGTGGAAGACCATGTGACGTGCCGGCATGCGGCAACCACCAGTAAATCGCCGTAATAATTATGCTCAGGTGAACCACCTGAAGCAATGCTTCCTGGGACTGGTGGTTCAGTAAAACCCAAGTGCGTCGCCGCAAGCACTCACATTCAAAAATGTCTTTAAAGGATTGCCGATGTTCGCGCCGGCACCCCTGCATATAACAGTCACCTCCTGTTCCACAGTTAACTGCCCCAATAAAGCAGCCGCGGACCCGCAAGTGTTTCGCAGTGGTGCAATCCACGACCAGGCAGGCCGCTGTACAAAATACAAAAGAGTTGCCTCTAGGTGGGATGCACTCACAGGTGGAAATTACGCTAAAGCAAGGGCACACGCCATGAACAAAGTCCTTTTCTGGTTACCTGCCAGATGCGATTCGGGCCAATGCCCTCTTCAGTGGCAGACCATGTGACGTGCCGGCATGCAGCAACCACCAGTAAATCCCCGTAATAATTATGCTCAGGTGAACCACCTGAAGCAATGCTTCCTGGGACTGGTGGTTCAGTAAAACCCAAGTAGGTCGCCGCCGGCACTCACATTCAAAAATGTCTTTAAAGGATTGCCGATGTTTGTGCTGGCACACCTGCATATAACAGGCACCTCCTGTTCCACAGTTAGCTGCCCCAATAAAGCAGCCGCGGACCCGCAAGTGTTTCGCGGTGGTGCAATCCCGCGACCAGGCAGGCCGCTGTACAAAATAGAAAAAGAGTTGCCTCTAGGTGGGATGCACTCCCAGGTGGAAATTACGCCAAAGCAAGGGCACACGCCATGAACAAAGTCCTTTTCTGGTTACCTGCCAGACGCGTTTCAGGCCAACGTCCTCTTCAGTGGCAGACCATGTGATGTGCCGGCATGCGGCAACCACCAGTAAACTCCCGTAATAATTATGCTCAGGTGAACCACCTGAAGCAATGCTTCCTGGGACTGGTGGTTCAGTAAAACCCAAGTGGGTCGCCGCCGGCACTCACATTCAAAAATGTCTTTAAAGGATTGCCGATGTTCGTGCCGGCACCCCTGCATAAAATAATTGCACCTCCTGTTCCACAGTTAGCTGCCCCAATAAAGCAGCCGCGGACCCGCAAGTGTTTCGCGGTGGTGCAATCCAGCGACCAGGCAGGCAGCTGTACAAAATAGAAAAAGAGTTGCCTCTAGGTGGGATGCACTCCCAGGTGGAAATTACGCCAAAGCAAGGTCACACGCCATGAACAAAGTCCTTTTCTGGTTACCTGCCAGACGCGTTTCAGGCCAACGCCCTCTTCAGTGGCAGACCATGTGACGTGCCAGCGTGCGGCAACCACCAGTAAATCCCGAAATAACTATGCTCAGGTGAACCACCTGAAGCAATGCTTCCTGGGACTGGTGGTTCAGTAAAACCCAAGTGGGTCGCCGCCGGCACTCACATTCAAAAATGTCTTTAAAGGATTGCCGATGTTTGCACCGGCACCCCTGCATATAACAGGCACCTCCTGTTCCACAGTTAGCTGCCCCAATAAAGCAGCTGCGGACCCGCAAGTGTTTCACGGTGGTGCAATCCCGCGACCAGGCAGGCTGCTGTACAAAATACAAAAAGAGTTGCCTCTAGGTGGGATGCACTCCCAGGTGGAAATTACGCCAAAGCAAGGGCACACGCCATGAACAAAGTCCTTTTCTGGTTACCTGCCAGATGCGTTTCGGGCCAACGCCTTCTTCAGTGGCAGACCATGTGACGTGCCGGCATGCGGCAACCACCAGTAAATCCCCGTAATAATTATGCTCAGGTGAACCACCTGAAGCAATGCTTCCTGGGACTGGTGGTTCAGTAAAACCCAAGTGGGTTGCCGCCGGCAATCACATTAAAAAATGTCTTTAAATGATTGCCGAAGTTCGCGCCGGCACCCTTGCATATAACAGGCACCTCCTGTTCCACAGTTAGCTGCCCCAATAAAGCAGCCGCGGACCCGCAAGTGTTTCGTGGTGGTGCAATCCCGCGACCAGGCAGGCCGCTGTACAAAATACAAAAAGAGTTGCTCTAGGTGGGATGCACTCCCAGGTGGAAATTTCGCCAAAGCAAGGGCACACGCCATGAACAAAGTCCTTTTCTGGTTACCTGCCAGACGCATTTCGGGCCAACGCCCTCTTCAGTGGAAGACCATGTGACATGCCGGCATGCGGCAACCACCAGTAAATCCCCGTAATAATTATGCTCAGGTGAACCACCTGAAGCAATGCTTCCTGAGACTGGTGGTTCAGTAAAACCCAAGTGGGTCGCCGCCGGCACTCACATTCAAAAATGTCTTTAAAGGATTGCCGATGTTCGCGCCGGCACCCCTGCATATAACAGGCACCTCCTGTTCCACAGTTAGCTGCCCCAATAAAGCAGCCGCGGACCCGCAAGTGTTTTGCGGTGGTGCAATCCCGCGACCAGGCAGGCCGCTGTACAAAATACAAAAAGAGTTGCCTCTAGGTGGGATGCACTCCCAGGTGGAAATTACGCCAAAGCAAGGGCACACGCCATGAACAAGTCCTTTTCTGGTTACCTGCAGACGCGTTTCGGGCCAACGCACTCTTCAGTGGCAGACCATGTGTTGTGCCGGCATGCGGCAACCACCAGTAAATCCCCGTAATAATTATGCTCATGTGAACCACCTGAAGCAATGCTTCCTGGGACTGGTGGTTCAGTAAAACCCAAGTGGGTCGCCGCCGGCACTCACATTCAAAAATGTCTTTAAAGGATTGCCGATGTTTGCGCCGGCACCCCTGCACATAACAGGCACCTCCTGTTCCACAGTTAGCTGCCCCAATAAAGCAGCCGCGGACCCGCAAGTGTTTCGCGATGGTGCAATCCTGCGACCAGGCAGGCCACTGTACAAAATAGAAAAAGAGTTGCCTCTAGGTGGGATGCACTCCCAGGTGGAAATTACGTCAAAGCAAGGGCACACGCCCTGAACAAAGTCCTTTTCTGGTTACCTGCCAGGCGTCTTTCGGGCCAACGCCCTCTTCAGTGGAAGACCATGTGACGTGCCGGCATGCGGCAACCACCAGTAAATCCCCGTAATAATTGTGCTCAGGTGAACCACCTGAAGCAATGCTTCCTGGGACTGGTGGTTCAGTAAAACCCAAGTGGGTTGCCGCCGGAAATCACATTAAAAAATGTCTTTAAATGATTGCCGATGTTAGCACCGGCACCCTTGCATATAACAGGCACCTCCTGTTCCACAGTTAGCTGCCCCAATAAAGCAGCCGCGGACCCGCAAGTGTTTCGCGGTGGTGCAATCCCGTGACCAGGCAGGCCACTGTACAAAATACAAAAAGAGTTGCCTCTAGGTGGGATGCACTCCCAGGTGGAAATTATGCCAAAGCAAGGGCACACGCCATGAACAAAGTCCTTTTCTGTTTACCTGCCAGACGCGTTTCGGGCCAACGCCCTCTTCAGTGGCAGACCATGTGACGTGCCGGCATGCGGCAACCACCAGTAAATCCCCGTAATAATTATGCTCAGTTGAACCACCTGAAGCAATGCTTCCTGGGACTGGTGGTTCAGTAAAACCCAAGTGGGTCGCCGCCGGCACTAAAAATGCAAAAATGTCTTTAAAGGCTTGCCGATGTTCGCGCCGGCACCCCTGCATATAACAGGCACCTCCTGTTCCACAGTTAGCTGCCCAAATAAAGCAGCCGCGTACCCGCAAGTGTTTCACGGTGGTGCAATCCCGCGACCAGGCAGGCCGCTGTACAAAATACAAAAGAGTTTTCTCTAGGTGGGATGCACTCCCAGGTGGAAATTACGCCAAAGCAAGGGCACACGCCATGAACAAAGTCCTTTTCTGGTTACATGCCAGACACGTTTCGGGCCAACGCCCTCTTCAGTGGAAGACCATGTGACGTGCCTGCATGCGGCAACCACCAGTAATTCCCCGTAATAATTATGCTCAGGTGAACCACCTGAAGCAATGCTTCCTGGGACTGGTGGTTCAGTAAAACCCAAGTGGGTCGCCGCCGGCACTAACATTCAAAAATGTCTTTAAAGGATTGCCGATGTTCGCGACGGCACCCTGCATATAACAGGCACCTCCTGTTCCACAGTTAGCTGCCCCAATAAAGCAGC
Organism: Calotriton arnoldi; assembly: GCA_963921515.1. Lineage (NCBI taxonomy): Eukaryota > Metazoa > Chordata > Amphibia > Caudata > Salamandridae > Calotriton > Calotriton arnoldi. Next base: position 1,351,472 of record CAWUFW010002331.1, on the reverse strand, counting down.
CGCAGACCCGCAAGTGTTTCGCTGTGGTGCAATCCCGCGACCAGGCAGGCCGCTGTACAAAATACAAAAAGAGTTGCCTCTAGGTGGGATGCACTCCCAGGTGGAAATTACGCCAAAGCAAGGGCACACGCCATGAACAAAGTCCTTTTCCGGTTACCTGCCAGACGAGTTTCGGGCCAACGCAATCTTCAGTCGCAGACCATGTGACGTGCTGGAATGCGGCAACCACCAGTAAATCCCCGTAAAAATTATGCTCAGGTGAACCACCTGAAGCTATGCTTCCTGGGACTGGTGGTTCAGTAAAACCCAAGTGGGTCGCCGCCGGCACTCACATTCAAAAATGTCTTTAAAGGATTGCCGATGTTCGTGCCGGCACCCCTGCATATAACAGGCACCTCTTGTTCCACAGTTAGCTGCCCCAATAAAGCAGCTGCGGACCCGCATGTGTTTCGCGGTGGTGCAATCCCGCGACCAGGCAGGCCGCTGTACAAAATACAAAAAGAGTTGCCTCTAGGTGGGATGCACTCCCAGGTGGAAATTATGCCCAAGCAAGGCACACGCCATGAACAAAGTCCTTTTCTGGTTACCTGCCAGACGTGTTTCGGGCCAACGCCCTCTTCAGTGGAAGACCATGTGACGTGCCGGCATGCGGCAACCACCAGTAAATCCCCGTAATAATTATGCTCAGGTGAACCACCTGAAGCAATGCTTCCTGGGACTGGTGGTTCAGTAAAACCAAGTGGGTCGCCGCCGGCACTCACATTCAAAAATGTCTTTAAAGGATTGCCGATGTTCGCGCCGGCACCCCTGCATATAACAGGCACCTCCTGTTCCACAGTTAGCTGCCCCAATAAAGCAGCCGCGGACCCGCAAGTGTTTGCGGTGGTGCAATCCGCGACCAGGCAGGCCGCTGTACAAAATACAAAAGAGTTGCCTCTAGGTGGGATGCACTCCCAGGTGGAAGTTACGCCAAAGCAAGGGCACACGCCATGAACAAGTCCTTTTCTGGTTACCTGCCAGACGCGTTTGAGCCAACGCACTCTTCAGTGGCAGACCATGTGACGTGCCGGCATGCGGCAGCCACCAGTAAATCCCGTAATAATTATGCTCAGGTGAACCACCTGAAGCAATGCTTCCTGGGACTGGTGGTTCAGTAAAACCCAAGTGAGTGCGCCCGGCACTCACATTCAAAAATGTCTTTAAAGGATTGTCGATGTTCGCGCGGCACCCCTGCATATAACAGGCACCTCCTGTTCCACAGTTAGCTGCCCCAATAAAGCAGCCGCGGACCCGCAAGTGTTTCGCGGTGGTGCAATCCCGCGACCAGGCAGGCCGCTGTACAAAATAAAAAAAGAGTTGCCTCTAGGTGGGATGCACTCCCAGGTGGAAATTACGCCAAAGCAAGGGCACACGCCATGAACAAAGTCCTTTTCTGGTTACCTGCCAGACGCGTTTCGGGCCAACGCCCTCTTCATTGGCAGACCATGTGACGTGCCTGCATGCGGCAACCACCAGTAAATCCCCGTAATAATTATGCTCAGGTGAACCACCTGAAGCAATGCTTCCTGGGACTGGTGGTTCAGTAAAACCCAAGTGGGTCGCCGCCGGCACTCACATTCAAAAATGGCATTGCTGCAGGTGGTTCACCTGAGCATAATTATTACGGGGATTTACTGGTGGCTGCCGCATGCCGGCACGTCACATGGTCTGCCACTGAAGAGGGCGTTGGCCCGAAGCGCGTCTGGCAGGTGACCAGAAAGGACTTTGTTCATGGTGTGTGCCCTTGCTTTGGTGTAATTTCCACCTGGGAGTGCATCCCACCTAGAGGCAACTCTTTTGTATTTTGTACAGTGGCCTGCCTGGTCGCGGATTGCACCACCGCGAAACACTTGTGGGTCTGCGGCTGCTATGTGGGGCAGCTAACTGTGGAACAAGAGGTGCCTGTTATATGCAGGGGTGCCGGCCGCGAACATCGGCAATCCTTTAAAGACATTTTTGAATGTGAGTGCCGGCGGCGACGCACTGGGTTTTGCTGAACCACCAGTCCCAGGAAGCATTGCTTCAGGTGGTTCACCTGAGCATAATTATTGCGAGGATTTACTGGTGGTTGCCGCATGCCGGCACATCACATGGTCTGCCACTGAAGAAGGGCATTGGCCGAAGCGCGTCTGGCAGGTAACCAGAAAGGACTTTGTTCATGGCGTGTGCCCTTGCTGGCGTAATTCCACCTGGGAGTGCATCCACCTAGAGGCAACTCTTTTGTATTTTGTACAGCAGCCTGCCTGGTCGCGGGATTGCACCACCGCTAAACACTTGCGGGTCCGTGGCTGCTTTATTGGGGCAGCTAACTGTGGAACTGGAGGTGCCTGTTATATGCAGGGCTGCCGGCGCGAACATCGTCAATCCTTTAAAGACATTTTTGAATGTGAGTGCCGGCGGCGACCCTCTTGGGTTTTACTGAACCACCAGTCTCAGGAAGCATTGCTTCAGGTGGTTCACCTGAGCATAATTATTACGGGGATTTACTGGTGGTTGCCGCATGCCCGGCACGTCACATGGTCTGCCACTGAAGAGGCGTTGGCCCAAGCGCGTCTGGCAGGTAACCAGAAAAGGGCTTTGTTCATGGCGTGTGCCCTTACTTTGGCGTAATTTCCACCTGGGAGTGCATCCCACCTAGAGGCAACTCTTTTGTATTTTGTACAGCGGCCTGCCTGGTCGCGGTATTGCACCACCGCGAAACACTTGCGGAGTCGTGGATGCTTTATTGGGGCAGCTAACTGTGGAACAGGAGGTGCTGGTTATATGCAGGAGTGCCGGCGCTGAACATCGGCAATCCTTTAAAGACATTTTGAATGTGAGTGCCGGCGGTGACCCACTTGGGTTTTACTGAACCACCAGTCCCAGGAAGCATTGCTTCAGGTGGTTCACCTGAGCATAATTATTACGGGGATTTACTGGTGGTTGCCGCATGCCGGCACATCACATGGTCTGCCACTGAAGAGGGCGTTGGCCCAAAACGCGTCTGGCAGGTAACCAGAAAAGGACTTTGTTCATAGAGTGTGCCCTTGCTTTCGCGTAATTTCCACCTGGGAGTGCATCCCACCTAGAGGCAACTCTTTTTATATTTAATATATATATACACATATATATATTTATATATAGCTCAAAACAATACCCTTTCAGGCATAGAGTGACGCATAAATTATACAGAAAAGGAAGCCGAGAACTCAAAGGTTACAGGGCCGTCATAGTTAGGGAATGGATTTTTTTTTTAAATCATAGAAATTAACTGAAATAACAAAGGTTACAGGGATGTTATAATTAGAAATTAGCATTTAAAAACCTTAGAAATTCACGGAAAAAGCCAAAGGTTACAGAAACGTTATTGTTGGGTTGACATTTCACTTGTACACAACCAGAGAGAATCAGCAGTCATAGTTAGCGGAGTTAATTATAACTCGTGCCCCCGCAATGCACTGCTTATGACCTCACATATTACATCACTCATGACATGGTCAGCGACATCACTGATAACATCACTGATGACATCTCAAATACCATTGCTGAAGACATCAGTGATGATATGATCCACAGCGTATCTGACGCACCCACTCAGACCCCTATAGAAACTTTTATACACCCACTGCCACTCCCACACAACCATTCACAAACCCATTCACAGAGCCATACCAGTAGTTACACACCCACTCACTGATTCATTGATCTACATACACATCCACTCGCTCACCTATACTGCCACTCATAGTCCCACTTACTCACTAAGACAGCCATTGACTTATCCACTCATACACCCATACAGGCACTCACATACTGAGTTAGTCATCCATAGAACTACTCACACACCTAGTCACTCACCCATAGAGTCAATTACACAGCCACTTACTCACCTATACAGTTATACACAGACCCACTGACGTATTCATAAAGATACTAACACATACTCACTCACCTATACAGTCACTGACACAAGGACACACTCACCCATATGGCCAATCTCACAATCACTCAGTCACACATACAGTCACTCATATATTCCAACACTCACCTATACTGCCTTTCACATATGCAGTTACTTACCCATATACCACTGACACATCCATGCACCACACACTCAGTACCCACACAGCCCCTCACAGATGCACTCACTAACCCATACAGCCACTGACTCACCCACTCAATCATCCATGCAGGCTGTCACACACCCCCTCACCCACCCACACGGACACTCATACAGGTACTCAGACAACTAATCAATCACCCATATAGCCACTCACGTACCCACTCACCAACCCATACAGCCACTTTGACACCAACTGACAGACTGATAGAGACATTCACACAACCTAGTCACTCACCCATACATTCACTGAGACATCTAATCACTCACTTATACAGTCAGTCATGCACCCACTGAATCATCAATACAGGTACTTATTCACCCGCTGATTCACCAATACACCTTGATATATATATTTAACACTCATAAACTTTTTTTTAAAACAGAGTCACTGGATGATGTCATCAGTGATGTAATAAGTGATGTCATTTGAGATGTCATCAATGATGTCATCAGTGATATAACTGATCATGTCATGAGTGATGTAATATGTGAGGTCATAAGCAGTGTATTGCAGGGGTGCGACTTATAGTTAACTCAGCTAACTACAACGGCTGAATTTCTCTGGTTTTGTACGAGTGAAATGTCAGCCTAACTATAACATCTCTGTAACCTTTGTTTTTGTCGTGACTATTTATATATTTATATATATATATATATATATATATATATATATATCCAGTCAGCTTTCGCTTACACTCAAGCCTCTTTGCGACGGCAGGCCGTGGCGGGCTAGCGAAACCCCAAATATCCATACTCCATTGTAAAAATGAAACAAACAACGATCCACGGCACCCAATAGCTTTAGCAGAGATTTATTTTCGGCAAATGCACGACTCAACGCGTTTCGGAGACAAAGTCTCCTTGCTCACGAGTGTTGAGGTTGCAGCTTAATGTGATTTAAATAAACAAACATCATCTTGCATGTGACCACAATGAACAGTGTAAAGAGACTTCCCGTTTTGACCACACAGACTTTTTGTACTTGATACAATATTACTTCATATTGGTTCAGAGGTAATACAAAAGAATGTATACATTTTCCAAAGTAAAACGAGTGTGAAATAAATTTTATAACAATGAGGATGGAAAAATGGAAAAAACGTTTCCAAAGGTGAGTGTTTTTTCAATTCTACTGTCCAAAACTTTATCGTTCAGGGCTTCTGGTCAATGCAGAACAGAGTTAATAGTGAGCAAAAGTGGCGCTGTCTTAAAAGACTACTAGACGCCTATTTAGCCGCAGTGGGCACACATCCCTATTCTGCTACATATCCATAGGCAAATACGCAATCAAAATTGCAACCTAATTACAGACCAATCTGTACTGATGTTTAACATTCCTTGTACAGTGGACAAAATTGCCTAGTCTCAAGCGACTGTTGTATAACATTTTGCCCCGGTGGGCACAAATCCTTATTGTGGCAAAACTGCAATAATCAAAAGCGCAATGTTTAACCTAACAGCCTATAAAGTGAACTACCAGTTCACGGACCAGAAAAAAAACTAATATTTGAACTAAAATCCAATCCAGATATTCGTCACTCGATTTGCCTTCCACTCGTTTACAAGATATATCTTGTGCAGGAAATCTGTAAGAAACACACAACAAACAAAATGTTAACTCTACAATTAAAAAGTGAATTAAAATCATGCTACAAAAGACAATTTTAGCATTCGCAGCAATAGAGGAAAGGCCATAAAAAGGTTTCAATACTGTTTGATACTGATATGTGGCTGTTTTACATCAGGGGTCTCTGTGTAACAGACTACCCCAAGTGTACTGCTAGTTCTTCGTCAATATTGTGCCCTAATGGGTGTGTCGTATGATATTCAATGATCATTTTCGACTCCAGACGTCTTAACTCAAGAACTCTATCTCCTCCCTTTCCCTCACAGGAATGGTATCAAGAACACAAAAGGATAAGAGGTTAGCATTCTGGTTGTGTGATTGTTTAAAATGTTTAGCTATTGGATACTGTTTATCCTCTTTCTTGATTGCCCTTAAATGTTCCAAAATTCTTTTTTGGCCGGATGAATAGTACTTCCAATATAATATTTTTCACACGGGCATTTAAGGGCATACACTCGCATAGTCTGTATTACATGAGACGTGTCTGGTAATCACAAAAGGTTTGTGATTCAAAGAGAGTTTGACTTGTTTGCAATTTTTACTATATTTACCAGGCTTTACAGTTATTACATATATAAAACCCTTGTATCTGATTTCCCTGGACTTTGTGAGATGAGCCTGTCGTCGCTCGACACATAATATCTTTAAGGGATTCAGCCTTCCTATATGTAACCTGCGGGTAACTTTCAACCACTGATGATATATCTTTGTCTGTTGTTAAAACCTTCCAGAACTTGTTCAAACATTTTCTTACTTCATGTGCTTGGTTTGAGTAAGTAGTGATAAACCTAATCTTATTTTCATTGTTGGTCTTCACTGATTCAGTCGTTTTAACTTTCAGAAGCTCACTCCTGTCTCTCTTCCCAACTTCTACACAAGCCTTGTCAATAATACTCTGAGTATATCCCCTTTCAAGAAATCTTTTGGTCATGATTTTCTTTTCAATTTCAAAACCTTCTACGCTACTGCAATTCCTTTTAGCTCGTAGCAGTTCACCCAGGGAATACTACGTATTAGATTCCTGGGGTGGCAGCTATCGGCATGGAGCAGGCTGTTTCCAGCCGTCTCTTTTCTAAACAGATAGCTCTCCAAATGGTTCCCTACAACCTGTAATCTCAGGTCTAGAAAGTCGATGGTTTCTTTATTGATCTGTCTGCTGAATTTTAAATTTAACGTATTGTCATTCAGTGTTTCAACAAAATCATTAGCTTGTTCTCTACTTCCTCTCCACACACAGAAAATGTCATCAATGTATCTCACCCATGTGATGACATGTTCTTCAAAAATAGGTAGTTTGCTGACCACCTGCTCCTCCCACCAGCCTAGGTATAACCCCGCAAAGCTGGGGGCGAAGCAGGTCCCCATTGCAGTTCCAAGAATCTGGCGGTAGATTAGTTTGTCAAAGAGAAAGAAATTCTGCGTTAAGCATGTATACATCATGTCAATAATCATTTCTGCTATGGAACAGATAAGATATAGATCAGTTCCTGAGAAAATGACGACAGGCTTTGATCCCCGCCTCGTGGGGGATGCAGGTATAAAGGCTGAGTGACGTCCGACACATTAGTAAAAAATGATCTTCCCATTCTATTTGATCAATCACTCTCAAAAAATCACTCGTGTCTTTGATAAAAGATGGTAGTCCTTGAACAAGCGGTTGCAAATAGAAATCTACATATCTAGATGTGTTCTCTAGGCAGCTGCCTCGTGAGGACACAATTGGTCTACCTGGAGGATTGGTACTATTTTTGTGCAGTTTCGGAAGTAGGTATAGGGCTGGGAGTTTAGGACATTTGCATTTCAAGAATTCAAATTCTTCCCATTCAAGCAATCCTCGCTCTCTCCACTCTCCCAACTGCTCTTGATATTTCTTATTTGCTAGTTCATACTTGAGTCTCGTGGTGGTCTCATAATTTTCCCTATCCTCAAGTTGGCGTATGCTAAAATTGTCTTTTGTAGCATGATTTTAATTAACTTTTTAATTGTAGAGTTAACATTTTGTTTGTTGTGTGTTTCTTACAGATTTCCTGCACAAGATATATCTTGTAAACTAGTGGAAGGCAAATCGAGTGACGAATATCTGGATTGGATTTTAGTTCAAATATGAGTTTTTTTTCTGGACCGTGAACTGGTTGTTCACTTTATAGGCTGTTAGGTTAAACATTGCGCTTTTGATTATGGCAGTTTTGCCACAATGAGATTTGTGCCTACGGGGCAAAATGTTATACAACAGTCGCTTGAGACTAGGCAATTTTGTCCACTGTACAAGGAATGTTAAACATCAGTACAGATTGGTCTGTAATTAGGTTGCAATTTTGATTGCGTATTTGCCTATGGATATGTAGCAGAATAGGGATGTGTGCCCACTGCGGCTAAATAGGTGTCTAGTAGTCTTTTAAGACAGCGCCACTTTTGCTCACTATTAACTCTGTTCTGCATTGACCAGAAGCCCTGAACGATAAAGTTTTGGACAGTAGAATTGAAAAAAACACTCACCTTTTGAAACGTGTTTTTCCATTTTTCCATCCTCATTGTTATAAAATTTATTTCACACTCGTTTTACTTTGGAAAATGTATACATTCTTTTGTATTACCTCTGAACCAATATGAAGTAATATTGTATCAAGTACAAAAAGTCTGTGTGGTCAAAACGGGAAGTCTGTTTACACTGTTCATTGTGGTCACATGCAAGATGATGTTTGTTTATTTAATATATATCTCCCTTTTGGTGTCCTCCTCGCGGACACCCAATACAGCGGCACACAGTTCACAAATGGCAACACTTCCTGGTAGGTATATTACTTCTTTTTATTGAATAATTTTTGGTATTCAAGCCACATTTTTACACAGTCTTCATTCTATCTGTCAGAATGGACCGACGCGTTTCAGCGAATTGTCTTCTACTGGGTCACCTCTATATATATATATACATATATATATATCACTTTTTCCTTCGTCTTTCATTCCATGGGTAAGAGAACGAAATGTGAACTACCATTCAGTGCTCAGTAAGTTCCTTTATTTTTTGCCATCAAAACCACCATGACGCGTTTCGGCCTCAACTGGCCTTGATCACATGACCCGCTTTCGGAGTCACATGATGTATTTAAAGTGCTATGTGCCTACACACGTGATTTCACAATCCCTATAGACAGAGACAACATACTAAACAAGTCTGTTTTGTACAAATCAGCCAATATAAATATCATTGCATATTTAAAACATTTCAACATGAATAAATATTTGAAACAATTCTAGTAAAATACATTGATTGTTAAAATTCAAATTGCAAAATGTTAAAATTCGGCTTGAATTCTTTTGGAACGAACCCCCATGAAATTTAAATGATTCATTGGGTAACATCATGATGTCTGTAAAATATCTTAACAGTTTTCACTTCACATATGATTGATCTTTCACTAGTGTTTGGCCATACCTACCCGTCATAAATATATATAGATATAATTATATGGCTGATATAGTAGTTCCAAGTGGTAACTCCAAACAATTAAGCCCTTGTGGGCCTGTTTGCATTATTTCTCTGTCTATAATAACGTGCTAAGTGCTCAAAGTGCAATGGTGCTACCATTTTGAACTTATTGTTCATAAAGTGCGTCTTTTTTAACTATGCGGGGACGTTATGGACACGGAGTTACAATGCAGTATGGTGACTGAGGGAACTTCCGTTGCAATTGAAAAGTGGTTTTCTATTCTGTGAACTACGTTGATGTCCGGGCCCAAAAAGGTTTTTTAACTAAGAGTGTGTTCTTTAAAAGTTCGGTGACATCTTTGTAAACTCATATAAGCACAATATTTTGAAATAGCGCGTAAATCTGACCTGCTTTTGTAAATAGATGTCGGGTCTAGGGATCTCATCCGAGATTACTTTGGGCGAGCGATTTACATGAGAAGGGAAATCGCCTCTCTAGAATTTTGTTTCCCCTCATGTACAATTGAAAAGAAGGCCTCTTATGACACCTCAATGAATAGGGATTCTTTAACGAGTATCTTTGCTTCCTTTACAGAGAGTGCTAATAGGAAGCTGTTCTCACTCCCCAGCCATTTCGAGTTTAAGATTTAAATAAACTCGGTAAGTCTTTGGGACAATTAGCGTGGGATGAATGTGTTGTCCCCGAGTTCGTTTGCACTACTCAAGTGCTCCCAGATGGAACTTATCACCATTAAATGGAGAGTTCGCACGATAACAATTTTATCATGATGTGTTGGATGGGTACATGTCATTTAAAACACTATTGGGTGCATTAATCAAATTGACGAGAAAAGAGCACCCGGACCCCGATGTCAGAAGGGTAGTAGGAGTGCCCCCATGATTTTAATAGTGTGATGTGAGTGACTGGAGTTGATGCACCATTAATATTATTTCATTTTGTTTATTTGTTCATGTTTAGTATGAGTGATATAAAGGGCACCAACACATAACACATCACGTGTTTTTTGTTTTTTAATTATTCGTACAGGTTCCTCTTCAAATTTGAAGGGCTCCATGAAAGGTGATATCCCCTTTTACTTCTGAACTTATAGAAGGGAGGGGGATCACCCAGGGATCACAGTGGTGAGAGTCCTGAGGAAAGCCGGGGGCATTGTCAATTGCCGGCTGAAACATGTCGACACCCACGCAGAGTGGAGCAGTTGGAGTCTCATTATAAGCTCCCCAACCTAGCATCCACAAATTTTCTTCCATTTTTAATTCTGCACAGGGGACCTAATATTAAAACTGTAATAAGGATTCCCTGAGACCAGTTTTTACATCACTTTTCTGCACCATTTCTCACCCTTGATTTGACACTGTATGTTGTATTGTCTTCCTCCCTATTGCTCCACCTCCAGCGTTGAGTAGCGCGGAGGTGTGTTAGCCAGCCCTATGATGAGGCATGACACAGCTTGCTGTGTGTGAGGGCAGTTTTTAAGCATGGTGCATTCCCCATTTCACTCACTCATTGTCACATAGTATCACTATTTTCCCTCTTCTTTTTGTGTTGGAAGACATGTGTAAACAATCCCATCAATTATAAAAACACGTTGATAAATTATAGCATAATGCTAGGTGCAGCAAATTGCAGATGAATATCTGGATGTAAAAGATTGAACTCAAGAAATTTATGTTGATTTCTACCTGTCTGTGTATTGTTGTACTATGTTCATAGACACGTGTAGAAATCCTCACTTGAGTTATGTCCATTCGGTGTCTTGGTGTCTAACTCTAAGATGTATTGAGTTTCCAATTGTCTGAGCTTGGTTTCCCTATTGCCACCTCTTTCTTGATACTGGTATGGAATCAATTAAAAACTATTTCAGATGTTCCAAGTTGTTATTATGAAATCCTTGAAGTGGCGTGCAATGGGGTATGTTGGATCCGAGTTTGTAATTGCTCTCATGTGTTGCAGTATTCTCTTGTGGACCTGGAGCTTGGTACTGCCATCATACTGCAACCCACAAGAGCATTCCAACACATAGATCACAAATTCTGTTCTGCAATTAAGGAATTTGTTGATTTTTATAGGGTCTTCCTAAATGGGGTTTTGTAGGATGCTTTATTGATCCCATATCTACAAGCCCGACAATTGCTACATTTGACAAATCCTTTGCGTGAGGTCAGCCAGTTGGATGTGGGTTTCACCTCTGGACTACTGCTGACTAGAGTGTCTCTCATAGATTTCGTTTTTCTAAAGGTGATACTAGGGTTTCTAGGTAACTCCTTACCTATTATGGGATCACTACGTACAATGGACCAATTCCTATTTATTATCTTATCGTATTGTTTTGTGTTGTTTGTTGTATGTAAGAATAAGCCTAGTCTCCTGATCTGTTTCCTTCCCCCTTTTTGCCGTGTTTGAAATATTATCGGACATCATCAGATTTGTATCCGACAAGTTTGCTTTCTAGATTGCAATATCAATTATGTTTTCACTGTATCCCCTGGCCATGAATCTGGCTTAGCTCTGTTTCTGAGCCTCCGCCAGATCTGTGTTGGTACTGCAAATGCGCCTGATTCTCAGCATTTCCTCATAGGGGATGCTGTGTATCAAGTGCTGTGGATGATAGCTAGTAGCGTGCAGTACACTATTGCATGCAGTTTTTTTGCGATGTAGTCTGGTCTCTATTTTTTGATTCCTGATGAATACCTCTACATCTAGAAAACATAGTGTCTGGTTACTGATGGTGGCCGTGAAGTGTAAATTCAGGTTGTTTTTGTTAATTTCGTTAACAAAGTCCTGTGCCATTACCTCTGTTCCTCTCCAGATCACAAATAAATCATCTATGTACCATAACCAGGCTATAACATGATTGTTAACTGTTTCCTTATGAGTTGTATTCAAAACCATCTCCTCCCACCATCACATATGGAGGCAAGAGTAGCTGGCAGAAAAAAACAAGCCCCCATCGCTACTCCCGGTATTTGTTGAAACATTTGGTTCTGAAATAAAAAATAGTTATTTTCAAGGCAAAATCTTATCATGTTGACCAGCATTTTATTATGATGAAAGAGATACAATGGTCTAGTCCCCAAATAGTGTTCTTTGGCTTTTATACCGTCCTGATGGTGAATGCTGGTATAAAGTGAAGTTACGTCAAGGGACATTAACAAATAGTCTGATTCCCACTTGTATTTACTCAGCTTTCTTATAAAATCCCCAGTATCTTGAATATATGATGGTAAACCACGGACAAACTCTTGTAAAAGAAGTCTATGTATTTTGAAGTGTTTTCCAATAGACTTCCTACGTGCTGATATTTTCGGCCTGCCTGGTGGTTTCGTCGCATGCTTATGTATTTTAGGGATAAAATATATGACTGGCATGGTAGGATAATCATTTTTGAGAAATTTGAACTCATTCATGCTGAGAAGGCCTGCACTTCGCCAGGCTAATAGTCTAGAGTAGAATTCCTTCCATGATGCTCGAGCTAATTGGGTACTACTCCTTTTATAGCAGTCATTGTTGTTGTAAATATATATTTATATATATTCACTGAAAAAAACAAAGTTTACAGGGACGTTATGGTTCGGTTTCATGTTTTACCTTTACAAAACCATAGAAATTCAGCAGTTATAGTTATACTTATAGTAAAACTTGTGCCCTAAAGTTACTTATTGGTACGCGTTATAGTTTCTTCAGATGAGTATAACTAAAAGTATAACTATAACTGCTGAATTTCAATGGTTTTGTGGCAGCATGTCAGAGATTTTTTCATTCCTTTTAAAAAAATATACATTGATTTGGCCTCAGATGGGTTTCTGATGGGTCAATATCTCTCAACACATCTCTCAACACATGCGGTTTGCCGGTTGGTGTTTTATTCTGCCTCTAGGAAACACTTCAATTACAGTGCAATGAGTTGCATTGTTTTCGTCATTTGCCAAGGAAAACTTGGTGAATGCAGATGTCATCTTGAAAAGAAGGAATTCTCAACTAGATGCTAAACATTCTGCTTGGAAACCTGTTAAGCTATTTCTTAATTTCCATATGAAGCCTATATCCAGCACAATTTTCGGAACTCTGTAAACGTAAATGATTTTCTCAATCCTTTTGAATTACAATTAAATTAACACATGATAATGTTTTGCAATATCCCATAACAATGCTAACTTACATTGTTTGTGGAGAAACATTGGCAAATATCAAACATATCCTCAAGATTTTATTTGGCATTTATTTACTCTGATGATATTAATAACACCTCTGTTAATTAAAACATACCACTTCTCTTTCCCTGTTTTTTGGTTTAAAGTATGGGCCAGTACATGATGGTAAACCGTATCCTAATAAGACCCACTTATTATTTCTTCTTTTTTCAGTTCAAAGTGGCTTGACCTCGAAAAGGCCACTCTTACATCTTGTGAGATTAATGGCCAAAGCCACAATGATGCAAATCTTAAAACAACCATTTTAGAGTTAGGCTAGCTTGGTCTGATTATGTTCCCCACAAGATGTTCTCTCTGAGGCATCATGTAGTCTCATCAGAGAAGATGTCAAGACACTACAACTGTGAACACTGCATGCTTTTTCCTATTTTTGGGTTGCCTGCAGCTTCAATGTTATAACGGCATGTTCAATATAAAGAATAAAGATGTTTTTTCACACACCTTCCATAATTCATTATAATTCATTATACATATCTGTCTTGGCTAACACTGTGATCTCTCACCTACATCGTGAAAGCGGATCGAAGAGTAAAGCAATGTCCATTGTATAATATGCGCTTGCACCTTCAAACAAACAGTTTGCTTGGAACACACCATAACAGCACCCTCATAGTACCAAAGAGTAGTGAACTCTACAAATATTAGATTGCTTTCACTAGCCTCATCTAGAACATAGAACGGTGTACTCAGATTAGTTACAACTAGTGCTATTGTAAGCCAGCATTGGCAATTTTTTTAGCCCATTGAAAATAAGTAAATATATAAATTTACTTGTTAAATCTACTTCCTTTCTATGCTCTTCCATAGTTAAATTTGTTACCTTGTTTCCTTTACACGTTCAACAAAAGGAGATGTTTACAGGGTTTTGCTCTGCTCTTAATACAATGGTATTTAGAGACTGAGGAAGCAGTGGTGATTGTTTTAACTGGAGATGCCTGTGTGATATCTCCAAATGGCCTAAAATCCTGCAGCATGGTACAAAACAGATTCTTGTCTGATTCAGGAGCGACTTTAGCTTGCAGTGCAGCACCTTATCGAAAAATTCAGAAAGTACAAGTGGCAGACTGAAAAAGGAAATCTACAAATGACATGAGGTATTGCAGCTTTGTGGAAAAATTGTCAAGGACTTGTGTCTGACTGGAAAGGAAATTCTAGTAACTTTAGTGGTACAGCTCCTTTGAATCTTTCAGGACTTGTGTCTCAGACAGAGTGACATCTAGTGAGTGAACGTGATACCGCATCATCAATATAGAATCTTTACATAATTGTCTTAAGAATTTCTGCTTAGGTTTTTGGATAGCACTGCAATCTTCCTCTGTAAAGCATGGTACAGTCTCTCTCTTTAGTTTGCTAATGTATTTATTGAGCTTACAACAGTCTGAAAGAGATAAAGAACTGCTCGTATGCTCATGAAGGAGTAAGTCACATGCCATTTTAATTTAAGCTTATTGTAATGAATAAAACCACTTTCGAAATAATAGTGACTGGTAAGATCTATAAATATTAGGATGTCATAATGTATTCCTTATGGAATATACAGACGTGTCAGTCAGAGTTGTGATAATCACTAGTGCCATCAAAACCATTGACATATATATTTTGCACACAAAAGTATTGATAATCAATAAACCTGAGAAAATAAAAATGATAGGTTGAAGCTGCTCCCTCTTTATAATCAACCTTGATCAATTTCACAGTCGAGTTTGTTTCAACTTATTTTCAGGAACAGGAGATAACCATTAAAATTATTTGCATTAAAATCACTGCACTTAATGTCCAATATATAGCTCATGACTGTGACCCTAAAAAATAAAACAGGCTACAATATGTCTTAGGCACTTGGAAATATGTTAATCAAACACAAAGGGATTCGAAATCCATGCATTAACAGTTCATCAATAAGGTTAAATAATACTTGTTTTAATTCGCACAGAAAGGGCTCCACACATTTACAAACTTAAAAAAAAAAGCTGTGCTATTGGGAGATATTTAATTGCAAGCAAGATGTAACTTTCTCCACAATTCCGCAACCCAAGCTGCATAAAAATGGTTTTAAAAATACATTCCTAACTATAGCAAGGTTGTGCTTAAAAGATTCAGCAATGGCTCTTGGTAATCACGCAGTCGGCATCTTTTTTTAGCACTAATCACATATTTACAGATGGCACAGAATACTTTCAGCAAAAGAAGGCAAAAGAGATGGTAGATTAATTTACGTTTCAATTCTATAGGAACTGAGATGTTCAAATATACCTGGGGAGGACCTATTGTATAGGAACAAAATACCGTCAAGCAATGTCTCTTCTGGGGAAGCTCCTCACGCCTGCCTCAAGAGATGGATTTCGCCTGCGCGCGTTCTACCTTTTGGAGTGATGGGGGGATATTCACAAGAACGTGCGCTAAACATCTCCAAAAAATGTTAACACAACTTTACACATCGCAGTCTATCGCGGGAAAATAACCCCGTGTTAACCTGGAAATCACAACACGGCGGTACCATGCAATAGTCTTCCGAAAACACGGCCAATGTCCGCGATACAACCACCGCGTCGGAGATAAAAACACAAACCCCAACACCAAAAAACGTGCGATGAGCCCATTCGCGATGAGGAAATCAGCGATAAGCAGCGCCAGGCCTGCCATATACACACGGCAGGCGGGAGAATCACTACAAAAGTGGAAAAAACACACAAACACAAAATGACCAACACCGAGGCACCATGGAGGCAGCCGGAGCAGGCGCAGAGGACGAGCGCAACCCCACAAGCATCCCGGACAACCAGCCTGGGACCTCGGTGACAGGGAAGGGAAAGGACAAGAAGAAGAGGAAGACGAAGTTCAGTCCGCAGGAGAATAGGATCCTGGTCACGGAGGTGATAGAACACCATCAACAACTGTTCGTCGCCTCCAATGTGTCATTGGGCACCAAAAATGGATTATGGCGGTCCATCGTGGACAAGGTGAATGCCGTCGGAGAGCACAAGAGGTCAATGGACGAGGTCAAGAGGCGATGGATTGACATCAAGCGCAAAACCAAGGATAAACTCGCAAGCAACCAGAAGGCAGCAATGCAGACTTGTGGTGGGAGCCCAGCACCACAGCTGGAGCTGGATGACATGGAGGAGCTGGTGTCGACAGTCATCAGTGTGGAGACCGTGGCAGGAGTCGGGGCACCGGACACTGCTCGACATGACACAACACAACAGCAACAGGGTGAGTACCCACCAGGTACCGGGAGGACGGGGGGAGATGGCCACAATGGCACACATGCACAATCAAGCAGAGCACAGTGCACACCCACAATGACTCTGGATCATGGCCCTGATCTACACACTGTCACAATGTACATTGCCATGCTGTCTGAATGTGAACATGTACCATGCGGCTACATACATGTAACATTGTAACAAAGCATCTCCCCTTCACATTGCAGGGGCACCGTCAACACCTCCTGCAGAGCAGTCCCAGCCACCCTTCACTGATGACGAGGAGGACACCACCAGCATCGACACCCAAGCCCTCCAAGACATCATTGAACTCATCCGCCAATCACCTCCAGGACCAGGGCAGCCCAGCTGCATCGAGGAGACCCCACCCACTCCACAAACCACCCAGCAGGAGGCACCTGCAACCCCGGCTGTCTCCCAAGACCCCCCGAACAACACATGGCCTTCCAACGCCGTGTGTTGGAGGTCCAGAGGGAGATGGCTGAGCAGGTGTGGGTGGGGTTCGACCTCATGGCTACCAAACTTGATGCCATCCATGGGTGTCTGAGTCCCATAAGGGACCACCTCAAGTCCCTAATGTACACCCACATGCCACTCCATGGTCTCCAATAGCCCTGGCTGACATCGCTGGAGTCATGACTTGGAGACAAGAACACCTGTCCGCTCAGAGTGGCTCCAGCGATCTCAGCCGTGAGATGGCACACATGCGGAGGCTCATGGAGGATATGGTGCGGATGGAGGTGGAAAGGATGGCAGCCACCGCTGCACATCAGCAAAATGTAGCTGGGATCTACCATGCCCTGCATGTCCTCATCATGGCATTGCTGCCACAAGGCGTGGCGCAGATGAATGCTGCTGCCCCTACACCATCCACATCTCCGCCCCCTGGTGAGTCACTGCCTCACAGTGCGGCAGGCATTTCCACTCCGGCACCTGATGTGTCACTGCCACACAGTGCGGCCGACAATCCACCTCCGGCCCCTGATGTGTCAGTGGCACACAGTGCCGCAGCTGGAACTGCACCACCCACAGGTGGGGCAGAGCACACATCCGAGGATGAGGACGTGGATGGGCTTGAGTTCAGAAGGAGGCACTAGCATTCATGTCCGCCACCTGGCCTGTTGCTGCCGCACATGGCCCCATGACCTTCCACTGATCCCCGATACACACTGCTGCACTCACCTTGGACCGCGACATGGACTGCAATATCCTGTTTGGTGACCAATGACACGGTGACCACACTGCGGACTGTACCCTCCCTCTTCCGCTGTACTTGTCATTCCCCGATGGACTCTGGCTGGCCCTTCATGGGCCCATAGTGCGAAGTGGGGTTGGCATGGCCCTGTACTGCTCCAGCTGCAAAACTCCACTGGATGTGCATTAAACATTCAGAAACGCACTGATGTGTCATGTCTTACATCATTCATGTATGAATGTAGGGTCAGTGATTCCCCCTAACATCAATGATGCTCATCTAGTGGGATTCCAGTCACAGTGTGCTACATTGCCGATTGCTTTCCGGGTGCTGTAGACACTACAACAGGGCCACACGCATTAGTCACTTCCTTGTCCGGACATGGACTGAACCACGCCCAGAGCCCCCGAGTCATTGTTGCAAGCCCTGCGCTGGTCCGGCATACGCCAGGCCAGACCACTCCGCTTACGCTCCGAGGGGGGGCCACATAGCTACAAGTCGCAGGTTCACACGCTCGTGGTCTGCAGGTCGCTGGTCTAGTTGTCAGCATGTCACGGCCACTCCCTGAGGGCAGGTTTGCACACACACCACACCCATCCGGCACAGGCGTCACAGGCCATGTGACCCCGCCAATATAAGGGGCCGACAACGTCACATTCCCCTCTGCCGGTGGTGACTAGATGACGGATGTTCCACGATTCTCAATCATAAAGGGACCATGAGTTGTTGCGTACGGGGTTAGTGGCACCCGAAGCCTTGCGGCCGTCACGGGCCAACCCCCACGTGGCGCTGACTGGGGTTGCACAGGGTTAGTGGCACCCGAAGCCTTGCGGCCGTCACGGGCCTACCACCACATGGCGCTGACTGGGATTGCACATGGTTAGTGGCACCGAAATTGCTGAGCGGGTGTGCGGCCTGCGATGATAACGTGTGCACTGATGTGGTCTCTGCCATTGATGCCTCAGGACTCAGCGTCATGTGTGGGACCTGCTGGGCCGCGGTGCGGGTCCGCATGATGTGGAGCATGCCATGGTGGCGGGACCTGGTCCTGGAGCTTGCACGGGCACGTGGTGTGCCCACTGGTGGACACACCATTGGTGGCAGGTGAGCAGTGGGGCCTGGGTGCGCAAGTGCGGACAGCCAGCGCTGGCCGGCGGGAGGGGGTAGGGTGCGGCTGCATGTGTGCGCAGGGACGGACTGGCGTTGTTGCCGTGTGCAGTGAGATGGACTCTGCCATGATTGACTCTGGCCTCGATTACAGATTGCAGACCTGGTGGCTTGCAGTGTATACTGGCACGTGGTTGGAGACACACCGGTGGCAGCAGGTGAGCAGTGGTGCCTGGGTGCGCAGGGGCAGCAGTGTCCCTCCTTGTCTCTCTCTCTCTCCCTTTCTTTCCTTCTCCCTCTCTCTCTCCCTTCCTTTCCTTCTCCCTCTCTCTCTCTCCCTTCCTTTCCTTCTCCCTCTCTCTCTCTCCATTCCTTTCCTTCTCTCTCTCTCTCTCTCTCTCCCTTCCTTTCCTTCTCTCTCTCTTTCTCTCTCTCTCCCTTCCTTTCCTTCTCCCCCTCTCTCTCTCCCTTCCTTTCCTTCTCCCTCTCTCTCTCCCTTCCTTTCCTTCTCCCTCTCTCTCTCCCTTCCTTTCCTTCTCTCTCTCTCTCTCCCTTCCTTTCCTTCTCTCTCTCTCTCACCCTTCCTTTCCTTCTCTCTCTCTCTCCCTCTCCCTTTCTTTCTTTCTCTCTCTCTTTCTCCCTCTGCCTTTCTTTCCTTCTCTGTTTCTCTGTGTCTCGCTCCTCTGATGTGTGCATGACACACATTCTGATTTTGTGCTTTATTTTCCAGGCTGTGACATCAAAATTGTCCCGGACGGACCCGACAGGAGTCTTCCGCATTGGTGTTTTGTGTTGTATTCAATAAAGTTTTTGGTTGTTACTTCAATGATGTGTGACTGTTTCTCGTTCTTCTGCCCACACATGTGTTTCTTGTTGTCATTGTGCGACCTCATGCGCTTTTTGTGGCTCTTGTGTCGTGCAAGGTATGTGTTTGTCCCGGTGGGGGAGGTCGGGGGGGGCCTGGGAGTGGTGGCGGTGGGTGTTGTGGCCCTCATGGGTCTCCGAGCTGCATGATCATTGGCTCCATGGCATCTGTGGGTCTTGGCTGGGCTCCCTTTCATGCTGCAGGTAGTCGCCCTGCTTAACACCAGCAAAAAGCAGGTGTTAATTCCCTGCTGCTACCGCAGCTTATCGCCTGTTTTTGGTTCGCATCGCAGATCTGGCAGTTTGTTTTGAAAGTGGTGTAGTGGTGTTTTCGTGAGTTTTTGCACGGGAACGCCTACTCTGCATCTCATTAGGGTTAGTTGGTGGTGTCACCCGTGGAGATAAATTTTGAGGCAGTTATCGTGGGAATACTGGCGATGTCTGCAGTTTGCACCCGCTTGTGAATGGGGCGTTAAATCTATCTCCACTTTTGATGCGTTAAGGTGGCGATAACTCGGCGATAAGTCCTTGTGAATATGCCCCATAGTGCGGTAATTCACTGGCCCGGACATCATTTGATTGCAAATTGCCTCATTGCGCGTTCTTGTCTTTGTAAAGTGAATTCCGAATTCAGACTTGATGTGTGGTGTCCGTGTTGATAAAACAGCATGGCACATATCTGCCCATCATATAATTAGCCAACCTGTTGTGTACCAGGGCATGGGAAGAGAGCAGCATCAGGCCATATTTAGTAAACTTTAGTTGCTGCACTGCATGGCGCTATTTTGTTACTGGGGGTTGATATTTATGAAAAAATCATGCAGCGCAGCAAGTCACTTTGCTGCGCTGTATCTTAGGGAAAGGGCAGGAATACACCATATTTTACATTATACGGCGCAATCCTGTCTTTTCCCTCCTCTGGCGCACAATGTGCTGCCTAGTGCCAATGCAGGCACCCTTGCACCACGTTGCAAGGGTGCCTACGTTATAAACAGGATTGCTTTTGTGCAGGAAGGGGCACCTTTCTGCACAAAAACAATCCTCAGAGGCATTTTCCTCTTTGTATGTGTGCTGCAGAATTCCCAGTAATTGGAAATCTGGGAATGCCCCAAAATCTATGAGTGGATGTGTTTGAACACCCACGCTCCACCCATAAAACGCCTCTCTGGGGCAGAGTAAATCAACGCCGCGATTTATGCTGGGTTATATTACTCTAGATTTATCAAGCCACATAGGGCCACACAAGGTGGCCTTGCGTGGCTTGATAAATCTAACTTAAGAATTGCGTCGCTCTTGCGCCCAATTGCATGGCAAAAAGAGTGATGCAACTATTTCATAAATTTGGCCTTAAATCTACCCAACAGCTATTTTAAAACTGATGGTAAGTTTGTTTGAAGAACAGTATTTCCGCATTGTTGTGTCGTCCTTTGATGGGCATACTTTGTCCTATCCAATAGGACGTTGCCCTTTGCATATTGTAAGATTGCTAAAGAATGGTCACCCAATTTTGAAAGAAATGTGCTAGCTTTGCTAATATCAATGCCATGATCAGCTATATATAAGTTGAAAAGGAGGGACGCCCACACATTTTTTTCAGTGGAAGTAACTGATGCTCCTAGCTTCACCCTAACCTAGGAAACTGAATATAACTATATGACTGCGCTAAAGAGAGAAGACAGTAATCCCCAGTTTGCCAATTTTGACCTTGGCAGACCATGTCCACAGAGTCAAAGGCAGTCTCAAAGCCCATGAAATATTTTCGAATAAGGGGTAACGCAGTAACCCGGGGACTTGGGTAGGACAATAACTATAGACACAAGTGTTCCCTGTGGAGAAAATGTAGCCCTTGACTTCCACTGCCACAGTTATAAGAAAACCTCCATTAGTAAGGTTTAATATGTGGTTTGTAAGTTTATTTTGATTATTCACAAAGATAATATCTTGTTTCAAACAAGAACTTGATTTAACTATTCTCAGTATCAATCTTAAACAAGGTGCTCCTATTCGTGTGATGGCGCAGTGAGAGCGATGAAGTGGATAAATAGTGCACAAGTGCTATACATAATGCAAATATATACATGTGACTGATAAGGACATTAGGATGTAACAGGCAATACTCAGTGTAGTAGTGTTGAAATCCTCCTATGTCAGAATACTCATCTTGGTGATAGTCCATAGGTTTGAGTAGCCAATGTTTGTAGGTCAGTTCACGGTGGTAGAGTGATGCCCTTGGTTTGGAGGAATGCAGGTTTTAGGGGTTATCTGGGTTTGTCTCTGTCACCTGCATGGGTCAGTTCTTCCACAGTCTTAATCAAGCAAGTGCTTCTGAAGTGGTCAGTCATTAGGTATCCGTGTGGTGAGTGATCCGGTCTGGTTGCGGTAGTAGTGTCTCGTTCCAAGATTTGAAGGCATGTAATATCCATGCTGGCATCGCCTAGATAATCCAGAAAATGAATTAGATCTGTAGCGACGTGAAAGTCTCTAGAATGGCCAACCATTGTTATCCACATGATGGCAGTCTCCATTAGGACATATGTAATGTCCCATTTTTTCAATTGGGGTGAAGGACAAGAAAGGACTGCCATTTGGTGTTAGTATCTGATGAGAAATCCATCACTATTTGTATTAGGTTACCCTCAACATCATACAGGCCATGTTTGCGGGCCTCCAGCAGAATCTGACAAGTCTAGGCGTGGCGCAGAAAGCAGGCGATGATGAACGAGGCCTATTCTCATCTGTCGTGGGTTGGTGTCTGGCACGGATTCTGTGCACCCTCTGGATTTGAAGGGGTAGATCAAAGGAGAAGCCAGTCATTTTAGAGATGAGGTCGAACAAGAACGCCCGTGCATCAGAGTGCTTCATCTTTCACAGAAGTGAATGTTATCCCAGGGGGAGCGATCCTCCATGTCGATCAGCTTCTGCTGGATATGCCAGACATCTGGGCAGATGGCCTCGAGGTCTGTTAGTTTCTCCCCGTCACAGTGAGGCATTGGTCTAGGACAATCACACGCACATGGGCCATTCCATATCTGTTTTGATGGTCTTCACGTCCTAGGTGAGGTCAGTGATTTTAGTGTTCATAGCGGTAAGGCGTATTCCAATGGAGGTGATCTCCTTGAGAATGGTCTTGAGGGGAATGTCTAACAGAATATACAGCACAGGTGGAGTGCAGCGGGTGCAGGTTTCCTACCCCTGACTATTTCTTTGAAAAGGAGCTGCCTGGAGGGCTTGCCAGTGACCATTGTGGAGCAGAGGCGATCTGTTGGGGACTAGAAGCCAATATGGGCATCAAGCAGAGGCAGTGGAAGCACTGCAAACAGGCCATTGAAGGAGGCATGGTCAAAAGAGCTGTGAGGGCATAACTGAGGGACGGGGCCAACAGAGGTGGTGGAGGGTTGGTATGGCCAGACAAATTTGTGTGGTGCCTAGGTGAAGGAGGTGAAAGGGGATGTGACATCCAGATGCATCTGTAGAGGCACTGAAAATACATTGAAGAAGCCCTGCTGGGAAAAAATCCAGGGGGGGCTGGTAAGCCTGAAATCTGCCACCCTAGGTTTAACTGTCCGCAGGCACAGAACTAAGAAGGAGGTATCCAGGCTCATTGATCCTTGGCCAGGCAGCAGTACGAGATGAGTAATGGAAGGGGGGCTGTCAGCTAAAGTCCAATTAAGGACAACAGCTATGCTTGGGGACTCCGAGTAATGCAGGGGTCAATGATGGGATGGAGGGGCACTGTGACAATATGCACTCACCCTAGGGGTGATATTATTGCCAGAGGAGCAAGTGTACCAGACTACGTGATTACCAGACAGTCAGGAAAGGCCTCTGTGGTATTTAATAGGGTTGTGTTCCTTTTGGCATCCTTTCCATTCCTGGGTCTCACCCTGCCTTTAGGGGAAGGGCAGGAGAACACCAGGCAAGGCACTCAAGTGAGGCAGAGTCATACCGGCTAGCATGGGATGTATTGGCATGCCATGAACGCTGCTCGAGGGGCAGCCCCCGGTAGTGAGGGGCAGAGGCCATTTGCATGGCAAAATGGTAGTGAGGAGCACTGAAAAGAGATGCAGCGTGTGATAAAAGGTGTTGGCTGCCATCCCCTAGCAATTTCCTGAGGCCAGGGTGGCAGTAGATGGACAATCGGCCCCACCTTGGGCAGTGGCCAGACTCCACCCCAACACAGCAATTCTTTTCATGATTATTAGTTTAAAAAAATCAAGATCACAGCACTTCAAATCTTCCTTTGTACTTTATTGGCTGGAGAGTGAAAATGCATAAAATATTATTAGAACATTGTACTGTTGATATCATCACTAAAAACAATGGAGTGGCTCAGGGTCAATTATGGCTGACAAAGCCCTTCTGCTCCAACAGTCCAACATTTGTCTTTCTTTTTCTTCCTTTTTAATTTAGAATATTCTACCCTCAGTGGGTGACTTATTCTAATAGCCATACATCCTTTATGCCACGGGCTGTACTGGTTGTGAAAGGCTCTCTCCCTTGTTATAGGCCCTTGTTAGCCTGACATCCTTTGTGTGGTATTACCTCAAATCTTTTTGACTTCACTCCATGTCTTTGCTGAACTCTTATTTGTTGATATTTGGACTCAGTGCACTTTACTCCTGCTTACCAGTGCTAAAGTGCTTGTGGTCTCTCCTTAAAACATGGTAAACTTGGCCTACAACTAATTGGCACATTTATTTTATTTAATTTACTCATGGTGGAGCCACCACACATAAAGAGATACTCCTGTCCTGTATAAAATGTGCACTTAAAAATGTATGCTTTAAATTCTAATATTAAATATTAATATTATTATTATTTATTAATTATTAATATTTAAACTGTTTATAAAATAAAAATGAACTACACTACTTAATTAAAGAACACATAATCGACAACCTTTCTCACAAAACACCACAAAATATATCACATTCACCTATGTAAAATGTAATACTTAAAAATGTAATTTAAACAAGATTAAAGTGTATTTAATTGCTTAGTTTACATATTTTTAAAAATCTACTTACACTTTTCCACTATGAACCCTAAATCCTTTGGCTAAAAAGAAATAATTTAATGAGTATGAAAATAAAAATTTTTAAAATATATTTTTATTTAGCATAAAATATTCTCAAATATCACTGTATTTAGATTCTTCAAACACTAAAAAAGAATTAAATTATACAAAATAACTACAATTAACATAAAAACACTTAGAAATATACATAACACGTATTTAAAAAGTATCAAAAAGTATATCACTTACATTGATATTTTCTACCACCCTATTTTAGCAACAATATTAAAAACAAAACAGAAAACTATATTCCTATGTGTGATATTCCTAGCGATTTTTTTAGTAATGCAGAATAGGAGCAATGGCTTTTCTGTACTTTTAGGGCTGGTGTTAGCCACGATCCTTTGGATTTTACTAAAATGATGTGTTTAAGATACATTTGGAACTGATCTTGATAAAGTTATTCCCTTTTTAGTATGCAGACAATGAAGAGGACTTATATCTGCACTCCTGTATGTCATGCTAGTATGCATTTAGTCATGTCCTGCTTGTATGGCTTTCTAGTTTGGATTTAGTGCTCTTGTATTTTGCACTTCTATTTTTAACTATTATATTGCTAATTGAAGCTGTGCCGTATAATCCAATTTCCTGATCGATCTATCTATCTATCTATATATCTATTCATCCATCTAAACCTGTTTTTCCGTCTACCTGTCTGTCTGTCTATCTGTCTGCCCGTGTATCTGTCTATCTTTATATTTATGGAATACTATGGGCCTGATTCGTAAAGGTAAACTTACACTATTGCATAAGTTTGAGTTTGTTTTGGAATTCACAAAAGAGCATTTTAATAGTAAGTTTACAAGTGCAGAGACTCCGCAGTCAAGGCGGAGAACTCCACACATAAAAAGATGCAACATTCCTATCATTTATGAGCAGAGTTCTCCTCCCTGACTGTGGAGTTTCCACACTCGTAAACTTACTATTAAAAAGCTGTTTTGTGAATTCCAAAACAAAAGTAAACATACACAAAGTGTAAGTTTGCCTTTGTGAATCAGGCCCTAACTAACTATCTAAACAACCCTCTAGACCCCTCCCTGTCTTTGCAAGCCTCTCTATGTATTCATCTTTTCAATCTTCTCTATCGATTTTAATAAAGATTTACAAAAACATTACCTAAAACCATTAGCTAAGGCAAGGGGCTAGTAGCCACACCAAAATCAATTAGCCCTTAAGGTCTGGTGTTAGTCAAGACATTTTGATTCTACTAAAATTATGTCTACACCATTGTTAGTAATAGGGGTTTTCAGCAGAAACCATTCATTAGTGTGTTGTGTTTCATTCACGCTTTTTTCCAGCATGCATCATGGAGCAATGGGTCAGTTCACTTCAACTATTGTGTGACTTCTCTGTGTGTTAAGGCATGCTGCCCTTTCACAACAAGCACATACACACACGAAGTAGTTCCCTAAACTGTGTGATTTTTGCGACCAAAATAATATTTTTGTCTTTAGTCAATGCTTTTTTTAGATTGATGAGGACCCAGCAGTTTCCCAACAATAAAATTAGGTAAAACCATGAGAGAACCAAACAAGAATTTTCAAAGCCAAAAAGCTGGAGGCGAACACCAGACCTATTG
Organism: Calotriton arnoldi; assembly: GCA_963921515.1. NCBI lineage: Eukaryota > Metazoa > Chordata > Amphibia > Caudata > Salamandridae > Calotriton > Calotriton arnoldi. The sequence continues at coordinate 1,324,992 of CAWUFW010002331.1, read as the reverse complement.
CCATTGCTAAAGCTTGTTTTATGAGCATCCATTATTTTAGTAGGCACCCAGTCCAAACGTGGAATAACCTATTTTGCATAGAGGTGTTCTTATGTTAAGCAGGATATGCCTGCTTTACTCATTTTACTGTTTTGAAAAATGTGATGAGGCTAGTCAAAAAAGGAAGTGGAAAATGTAGACCCTACATCCCTAGGATGACGTAGATAGTTATAAAGACCATAAAATGTGTGTCAACCCAATAGAGAGCACACGCTTTCCCCCAGAGAAAGTAAGGACCACTTTATGACTCTGTTACTCAAAAACCGCTTCCCTCTGTCTTATAATTATGCCAGGGATTGGTTGCAATTGAAATAGAGAGTCATCTTTTAGTGTAGCATGTGCGGGGCACCTGCCATAACCTGGGGGATGTTCCATATCTGCAACACTCCCGGTTCTCCACACCCTTTGAGAAGTGGAGGAGCTGCTGTGCATCTAACGATGGAGCAGCAGTTGGCTCCACCATCGGACACCACCTGCTCGAGGCCCGTCCACTGCAGGGTCACCACCAATGAACATTATGAGGGCAGAGTATTCAGATACTGATTCTTCCTGCCCAGGTCTGCCTTGTGATAAAGGGTGTTCCTGGCAAAAAAAATCATCAATGACCCCCAAAAACTCCTGGAAGTTTAAGTTACTGCTATTTGTTTGAAAGAAACAGCCCCCTCCCCTGGCACTCCATGCCCCCCACTCCCGTATTGACAGTTTGTTTCTTTGAAACAATATGACTGACAAGCAGGCCCATGACATTGCTATTTTCATCCCAAGAGCTTCCTCTGTGTCAGCTACGGCACTGTTGTCAAAAATATCTTGTCAAAATGGCTGCAAACTACAAACTTAAAATGTCTTAACAAAGCATTAGGAATGATTGCATAGATATCAATTCCTTGTAAATTAATTTCAGCTAACAAGGTGATGTTCGTTTTGAAATAATAAATGTGCATCTTTGTACATTCATTATCACTGTGTAAATCTTGTTAGATTTAAATCCTTTGCCAATATTGTTTCTGGTCACTTTTTCGTATTTACAAAATGTGCCCTTTTTCTGATGCAATTGAATGCATATTTTCTTTCTTAGTTAAGATTTTCATTGAAGAAAAAAAGTATATTAAATACAACATTGTTATGATATGTACGAATGATATGAAATTTAAACAGACATAAGAGTTATGCAAATCTCAAATATGTAAATGAAAATGGAATCAAGGCAATGCGTAAGGCAACACAAAGTAGTTTTGTTGACATAGGATAAAGGAGGGAGAGAGTAAAATAGAAAGAGGAGGGGAAGGACAGAGAGAGAGAAATAGAAGTTGTGATCATATTGTAGAATAAAATAGAAAATAGATGTGTCAAGAAAACATAATCTATGCATAAACATTTCCAATACATCAAATACTACATGCAATGCATATGATACAGTAAAGATAAATAAAATAATTACTTTCTGCAGTGTGAAGAGGCATTTGTCATAGCGATGTGAGACAAATAGTCAGTAAATGGCATCCAAATCCAAATACACTTAACTGATAATTGTACAGAACTGAGATTGAATCTGTCCAGCCTATGATGATGACACACTAGATACCACCAGCACTGAATGTTAATATTGTCTGCAGACATCCAATTTGAAGTAATAACTTGAATGGCAATTGAAAGTAAAAGGTAAACTAATTTCCAGCGAATATATCAGTAGACCACACATTGTGCATGTTTGTTTTAAACTGCCTGTGCAGGCAATAGAGTTTATTTTATTCCAAATGGTATCCCATATTGAAGTAGGCCACACATAATGTAAATCGAAATCCCATAAAGTTTCGGCAGCGGAGTTTTCTCTATCAGGATTGGGCATTCTGAACAGCTTATAAATTATTGCAGCTTTGGATTGTACATTCATTGAAATTGGATGAATACGTGAACATTGGGATTAGGGGCAGATGAGGTGTGTTGCACGAGAGTGGTTCGGAATATGGTTGTCAACTCATTGTATAGGCCAATCATTGTACAGCAAAGAATATATAAGGTAGCAGTAGCGGCTCCTGGAGGGAGTGCTGCGGGGCGGTGGGAGGGCGGGGTGGGGGTAGAACTCCAGCTTATGGTCGAACTGAGTTAGGTACATAAATAAATAAATAAAACAAATTACATTGCGCGCGCTGCATCGCCGATTGCGATGCAGCGCGCACAATGTAATTCGTTTTATTTATTTATTTATGTACCTAACTCAGTTCGGCCATAAGCCGGAGTTTACTACCCCCCACCCTGCCCCTCCCCCGCCCCGCCCGCCCCACCGCCCCACCGCCCCGCAGCACTCCCTCCAGGAGCCGCTACTGTAAGGTAGAGATTGTATCGAATGGAATGATGGGTCCGGAGTCTACCAGTTAGGAGATAAGGAGAATATCTTTGTTCGTCCATGCTTTCCATCACAAAGTCTTCCCGTTTTTCATAATCCATGTATTTTGCCAGTGGGTGATAAATGAAAAAACAAATATGGCTTTAGGAAGGAGCAAGAGTGTAAAATAGTTGCTGATAGCCAATACTTTATTAAGCATTAAGAGAATGTGCTTATGCAAAAAAGGGAAGATCATAGCACATTCCAGACTGAACCATAATTTAGGAGTTGTATTAGTAGAGTGTGACATAAAACTTTGTATCTGCTTTATAGCAAAAGCTTTATAATAAGTAATGAAATCAGGGAAATTACCACCACCAGAGACTTTAACAAGCTTCAACTTCTGTAAAGAGATTTTGGGAGTTTTACTGTTCCATGAAAAGGATTTTGTCAAAAGATCCAAATAACCCCTATGATTCTTACAGGTAGCATCATGAGAAAGAAATTCATAATGGAAAAGTATCACTTTAATAGTATCTAAGTGACCCCACCATGAAAGATATAACAAGGACCACTCATAGAATGAATGATGGAACTTAAATATCAGGTCTACTGAATTTTCTTTAAGAATATCTCTAATATTGTTGCAGCATCATTATTCCCAAGCATTTAATTTTAGCAGAATTCCAGGATAAGCCTGCTTCTACAAATGGTTGCTTAATGCAGTATTTATTTAATGGAGTAACTTCTAACTTGTCTATATTTAATTTACAGCCCGAAAACTTTGAAATAAAGGATGAGTTCATTAAGAAATGCAAGAATAGACCAGTCTGGGTTAGACATAAACAGAATGATGTCATCAGTATAAGCAACGAGGTTAATGTGAATGACTTTGACTCTGAATTCGAAAAAAATCATCTGAATGTTTTATTTGGTGACAGATGGTTCAAGAGCAAGCTCAAAAAGCAATGAAGACAGGGGACAGCCTTGTCTACTTCTCCCGCTAAGAGGGGAGTAAGGGGTTTGAATTCCATTAACAATGACTAAGGAGTGAGGCAAAGAATACAGTAATTAAATAAGCTTTAAAAGTTAGGGATCAAAACCATGCCACTGCAGTGCTTTCATAAGCATGTGCCAATTAACCCTAACAAAAACCTTCTCCACATCTAAAGTAAGTACTGCTAAAGAATACTTTAGTTTGTGGGCTTTGTTTATGATATTCAAGAATGTGTGGGAATTGTCTGCAACATTCCCATTGGGAACAAATCCAGATTGTTCTGGCTCTATTAAATCTGGCATTAGGGGAAGTAGTCGAATAACTAAGGTCTTAGGACTATAGTTGTTGCACTTTGTCAAATTTCAATCTTTCTTAGGGATTAGGCATATCATGGCTTCTGTAAAAGAACCAATGAAGTCATTCATGGAAGAGAAATAATAAATGGCTTCAGTTAACTTGGGAAAGAGAAGTTGTGAAAAATGAAGATAGTATTCAACAGTGAAACCATCTGGTCTTGGTTCTTTCCCCCTTGAAATATGATTCATTGCTGAATGAAGTTCCTCAAGGAATATCAGATGCTCCAGGGTAGAGAAATCATGGATAGATAAATGTTTAGCCTAGTGCTTGGAAAAGTAGGTAGTAAGGAGTTCTTCTGATGGAGAGATTACAGGAGAATATAAGGTTTTGTAGTTCGTTGTAAAACAAGCTGTGATGTTGTTATCACCGAACAGCTTGTCACCAGAATCATTGATAACTGATTTAATGATGGATTTCTCTTTCCTACATTTAACATATCGAGCTAAAAGGGAACCAGCTCTATTATTACTACTATAATAGCTAGCATTATGTCTGTGAACCGTGCTACAAGCCTTTTCAGTGGTGTATTTCTTGAATTGGATTTTGGCCGCAATCAAAGCATCCAAGTGAGTTAGAAGTGTAATAGATATGTTCCAATTCCTTTATACAAGCCAAAGTGGAAGCAGGCTGCTTTTCTGCAGTTTTATTTTAGGCTGAGACATAACCTAATATAAGGCCACTGGAGACTGCCTTAAAGGCATCCCAGAAAAAAAGTGTGTTTGTCCATTGTCATTTATTTTGAAATAATCATTAACAAAGGTTGTGTGTGAGGAAAGAAAGGACGGGTCTGAGAGTAAAAAACATTGAATCTCCATCGAGATTTATTGCAACCACCAGTAAGAATTTCTAGGTGAGCCTATACTGGGGCATGATCGTATATTAAAATTGAGGCAATCTCCGAATTAACTAAATGTTGTAATACATGCTTGCTTAGGAATATGTAATCAACTCAAGATTGAGTGCAGACCAGGCATGGACGGCCGTGGACGGGCTTGCCTTTGTCACACCAGCGGTGCGTCCACGCTGACATGTTCCTTAAATAGGCAGCTCTCAGCAAGAACAGAGGACCTTGACTGCTAACCTTCCCCCAAATGGCAGCCTAATGTCAACCAGCAAGTGGGTAAGAGCACATAACTTTTTCCCCGCAAACAGTAAAGCTGCAGTGGAACAGAGAATGAGAGTGTAAATACAATAAAGTGTGCATGCAGAATATGAGCAAGTTAAAAACACATCTGAGCAAGTTAAAAACACACCCCTGAGTATAGAATAATGATGAAATGTAAGATTAGTTGCTTTCCTGGGATCAGCTGTGCATCTGCACTGACATGGTCCTTAATAGGGCAGCTCTTAACAAGAGCAGAGAGCCTGGACAGCTACACTTCTCCCAAAATGGCAGGCTAATCTCAACCAGGAAGTGGGCAGAGCAGGCAACTCTCTCCGCTCAAATGGCAATGCTGTGGCGGACCAGAGACTGAGAGCATGAATACAATAAAGTGTGTACATGCAAAATAAATCCAAGCAAGTTAAAACCCATCTGAGCAAGGTAAAAATACACCCCAGGGTATAGAATAATGATGTATTGTAAGGTTAGTTGCTTGCCTGCGATCAGCTGCGCGTCTGCACAGACATGATCCTTATATAGGCAGCTCTTAACAGGAGCAGAGCGCCTGGACTGCTAACTTTCCCCCAAAATGGCGGTCTAATGTCAACCAGGAAGTGGGACAGAGCAGGTAACTCTCTTTGCTCAAACGGAAAAGCTGTGGCGGACCAGAAAGTGAGAGCATGAATACAATAAAGTGTGCACTTGCAAAAGTGATCTGAACAAGTTAAAAACACATCTGAGCAAGTTAAAAACACACCCCTGAGTATAGAATGATGAGAAATGTAGCATTAGTTGCTTGCCTGCGATATGCTGCACGCCCGCCTGACATGGTCCTTAAGTAGGCAGCTCTTAACAAGAGCAGAGCGCCTGGACCACAATCCTTCGCCCAAAATGGTGGCCTAATGTTTACCAGGAAGTAGGGGCACAGCAGGTAACTCTCTCCGCTCAAATGACAATGCCACGGCAGACCAGAGAGTGAGAGTGTGAATACAATAAAGTGTGGATGTGCAAAAGTAATCTGACCAAGTTAAAAACCGTCACTGAGGCCTTAAGTGGGGGGCTTGGTGCCATCTAAGCCTAAGGAAGTTCTTGATAGGAGCTGGAGAAAAATCACTACTCAAGGCCTTGAAAAGGAACTTAACACTGCTTAAATTTTTGCAATACTTTGCCTGAGCTTAAGGCTGAAGGCTTTCAGAATTGGATTAGCACAACCCTGGAAATTATCGCACTGCTGACTATTAAGCGCTGCACCAGATCCAAACCTACCGCTTCCTTGTTCACAGACGATCTCAAAAAGCTGCGGCAGATCTATCATAGACAAGAGCGACAATGGCAATCGCACTGCGATGTCATTGATAAAGCGGGTCACAAAGCTCTTATACACCAATACAAGGTTGCTATCGGCCTTCCTAAATCTACCTTCTATACAGATAAAACAAGACTGGCAGGAAATTCCTCTAAAGAGCTCTTCAAAGTAGTTAAAGAACAATCTCAGCCAGCTATTCCTGGCCTTACTAACCCTTCACAAGAGTTCTGTGATAGACTGGACATCTATTTCAGAGTTAAAATTCTTAACATTTACTCTGTATTGCCCTCCTCTGTTGAACATATTTTTCCAAGGAAACAATGGGCAGCTCAGCCGTGTAAGGCTTTCTGTCTTTCACCCATCTCTGTGCAGAAAGCCAAGGAGCTCCTAATGAAACTTAATTTGGGGTCTCCTGTGGATCCGTGTCCACCTAAAATCCTGCAGTTAGCTCCTGATTGCAATGCTAAGACTGTACAGGGAGTACTCAATCATGCTCTAGATATGGGACTTTCCCGAAACTTTGGAAGGAAGCTACTATTATTCCACTTAAAAAAAAAACTGAATGTTGACGCCGATGACATGAAAATATTTCACCCTATTTCACTTCTGCCCACACCTACAAAGATTTTGGAGAAATTTCTTAATCAAGAACTAGTGAAGCTCATTGATATTCTTTACCCCTCAGAGAATGGATTCAAAGTGGTCATAGCACAGAGACAGCACTCATTGCCGCCACTTATAGTTACAGGTGACAGGTTGATCAGGGTGTGGCGGCATTCCTGGTGCTGCTTGATTTGTCAGCAGCCTTTGATACTGTCTCACCCATGCGCCTGGTGCAGCATCTGCATCAGGCTGGTGTTGGTGGGAAGGCCCTCAATCTTTGCCATTCTTTTCTTTTTCTCACCAACAGGGTGCAAACTGTTAGCTGTGATGACTTTAAAGCTAAGGCATTTAGGGGCATATTAACAACGAGGCGATAGACAATTATCGCCGCTTTAGCGTCCGTTTTCGGACGGAAAGCGGCGATGACTCTATCGCCTAATCAGCAAGGTCACGCTATCGCGTGAATCCTTGCACTATCGCCTCTTTCCCCAACGCCATCCTTGCATCTCTAATGAGATGCAAAGTGGGCGTTACTGGGCGTACCCCAGATGGGCTACGTTGTAAATATCGCCGATGTGCACATCGCGATATTTACAAGCAGCCCACAGGATTATAGCAGACGTTAGATTTTGGCAAAAACGGCCGTTTTCGCCAAAATCTAACGTCTGCTATAATCCCGACTTACCTATGTTAGCCATAGGAGGTTATCGCCCTTTTGCAGGGAACATCGCTGGAAAACCAGCGATGTTCCCTGCAAAAGGGCGATAACATCGCTATCTCTGGAATTTTTATCGCCCTGGAGTAACGCGTTGTTAATAACGCGCTACCAGGGCGATAAATGCCAGAGATAGCCAGCGATAATATAATTATCGCTCAGCACGGCCAGCGATAATTATCGCTGGCCGTTGTTAATATGCCCCGCAGTCTTCCATGTGAAGTCCCTCAGGGCTCTTCACGTAGTCCCCCTCTTTTTTATCTGTATCGTGCCCTTCTTGCCAAATTGATACACTCATTTGGCTAACAAGTCTTGTCATATGCTGATGACACACAGATTATCATATCCATTTCTGACAATCTGTCCTCTGTAGCCAAAAAGTTCAATCTTTGCATGACCAGGATAAATACCTGGATGAAAGAACATTTTCTTAAACGTAATAAGTCAAAACTGGGATTTTGGTGTATGGGCCACAAGAATCTCTTTCGACTAACATTTAGTGGCCAGAGGAATGTGACCCTCTACCTACCACTGTGAAAACGGCTAAAAATCTTGGGGTTATCTTTGACACCTATCTAAATTTTGAGACACAGGTCAATCGTACTATGAGTACATGCTTCCACGTAATCTGGACTCTTAGGAAAATCTTCCCATTCATTCTGGAAGAATTGCATCATTCGGTGGTCATTGCTTTAATCTCCTCCCAACTTAACTACTGCAATGCCCTTTACTTGAACATTAACACCTCCTCTTCGAATAAACTGTGCAGAATGCAGCTGCTCGCCTCATTCTCAACACTCCCAAACGGCTTTTAGTTGGAGACGGCATTCCAAGCTGCACTGAATCCCTATTAGGAAGTGCATCTCCTTCAGGGCTATATGCTTGGTCTTTCTAGCCCTTTATCATAAAGGCTCAAAACATCTTTCTGCTGTCTTCAACTGGTATGTTCCAGGCAGGTTGCTCAGATCTTCCTCAGGTAGGAAAGTCATAATTCCCAGGTACCGTAAAGTCCGAAAAATAAATATAAATAATAATAATTAATGGGGCGGCTGTTCTATTTCCGGGGCTGCTGCCAGGTTATGGAATGCTTTGCCTCCCCACATCGCTAAGCTCAACTCCTTTGTCTTGTTTAAAAAATCATTAAAAACCTGGCTATTTTCATCCCAATTTACCTGCTCACTATAGTTGTTAGTGAGTTCTGCTTTACGGCTTAGCGGTTAGGTACCCTCGGGTTTAATGCGCTTTATAAATTCACATTTAATTTTATTGAGTGTTATTTAGCTGAATCAAAGGAATATTGATGGAGGTCAGGGTTGAATAATCTCCAAGAGTTAGAGAGTGAATGTTGAGACATAGCGCTTTTAAAGGTTTTGTGGGAAACCTGGAGAACAAATCTGGATGTAGAGTTCCTGTCCACAAATGATTCCAGAATCTGATTACGGTCACACGACACCAAACGGTTCTCTTTAGAATGTTCAAAAATGAGGAAATGGGAAAGTTTGTGCCAAAAAGTTGAATCAGGATGTAATGCGCCATAAAAATTAATTATTGTAAGATTGGTGAAATCAAATTTGAGTGTTACTAGGATCTGACGACCCTCTGAATCATGGTGTTGGGAAAGTGATGTTATGTTTAGGTGCTTGTGACAAAGGATGATCTTTCTTATTGGATATCGATGGAGACAAGAAGATTTCACCAACCCATTGATTTTTTAACTTGGCAACCTCGGTGTTAATGAGATGTGTCTCTTGTAGCAAAGCGGGCTTGCACTTTAATCTAGCTAGATGTGACAATACATGTTGAATCTTAATTGGGTTTTTCACCCCCTTAATATTACAAGTTACTGCTCGAAGATGCATAATGAGTGTAACAGATTGTCATCTTTCGACTCAGGATAAAAGGTTCATATAGAATGATTAAAAAGAAAAAATAGACCATGAAACTCAGATAGAAACTGGAGAAAAGAGGGAAGATAGAATGGAAGATGAGTTCATTTTATTTGATCTAGTTCTCTACTGAGAACAACAAATATCATACATCACGAATACTATTAATTATACGCATAAAATAATCAATACAAATTTAAAAACGATTTTAATGGAAGATGAGGAAAAAAAACAGAAAAAAAATAAAGCAGAGGATGACATCCCCTAACATAGAAACAAAGATAGGTAAGGCAACATAGAGACTCAGGGGCACATTTATGGGAATTTGGCGTAAAGCAGCAGAGCAAGTCATCTCTCTGCACTGCACTACATCAAAGTGAAAGGGCAGGAATGCACTGTATTTATCCTATACGGTGCATTCCTGTCCTTTCCCCCTGCGCCGGCGCCATTTCGGCAGCCTACATTCAACGCAGGCACCCTTGCACCATGGTGAAAGGGTGTTTGTATGGTCGGCAGGATTGTTTAGGTGCAGGAAGGGGCATCTTCCTGCACTGAAACAATCCACTAAGGGGTGTTCCTCTTTCTATGAGTGCTTCCTTCTGCAGCACACATAGAAAGATGAATAAACAACGAGAAATACAGCTATTTCTCCTTGTTAGGCCTCACCTCAGGAGGTGTAAGGTTTTGGGCCATCTCCAGGTCTACATGGTCTTATAAATCTAGGGAAGAGTCGAAATCCATGGGTGTTGCCTGGGAACATCCACTTCAACACCCATTGAATACCTCCTGGGTGCAGAGTAAGGCAACGCAGTGATTTGCGCTGCCTTGTCTTACTCCATATCTATGAGGCCATACAAAGCCATGCAAAATGGCTTTGTATGGCCTCATAAATATGATGTGGTGGTTTGCCCTGCTGGAGCGTCCCAAAAAGTGATGCTACAGTGGTGCAAGGGGACTCCTAAATATGCCCCAAAGTATCTTGGTTGCTGGCAAATCAAGACTGTGAAAAGAACACCCCGGAGGGGGAAGGGACAGCGACACACATAAGTGAGATGGACGAGTAGCATCCCTGACAAGAGGACAAGGGGAATTTGGAAAGAAACACATGAGAATTTGTGTACAGTTAGAGGGGAAATAAAAATGTAGCACTTGAAAAAAATAAAGGGTGACAAGTCATGAACATGTGAGTCACATGAGACTTAACATCGGAGGCTAAGCCAGCCAAGATGGTAGGTGCAACTCCTTAGTGCTTCGGCAGCTCAACCGACAATCGCTCTCCATCCTGGCCGGTGATATGATGGAGGAGCCGCTGCAGTGCATGGTTGACTTCCTGCACCGTACCTTTTGCTTATCAGTGCACTGGGGCCTATTCAGGCGGCACCTGGAGGCGGGAGGCCTGTGAGCCTTGTGACAGCTGGCAACATGGAGGCAGCCTGCAGCTGCTAGAACAGACTAGAGCTGGGAGACGGGCAGATGGCGGGGAGTCAGTGGTCATGGCCTCGACCCTTTGCCCAACAATCGGGGCCGGCCATTGCCGGAAAGGAGGTGGGAGCCCTGGGGGTCCTGTGCTGGGTGCTGGTGGGGGCCCCCCGGCACCTGGGCTCCACAGAGGGCCGACTCACCTGCCTCAGCGCCATCACTGATGCGCATGGGGATGTGCTGACCCCCGGTGGCCAGTCATGATGACGGGGAGCACTGGGCCCTTCATCTGACAGCGTTCTCCTGCAACTGCTGATTCAGGGCTGTGCCAGGACCTCCACTGAGACAGCAGGTGAGAGGCATGCCTGGGGAATGGAGGTATCCAGTTGCTGGGGTTCCCCGTATCACACCAGGTGGGTGCCATAATCGAGGCGCGTGAAGGGGGGTTGTGGCCGATGTAACTGAGGGATCCCCTGCTGCATGCTGAATCCCTCCTCCAGCACTCAATTCCATTGTGGGCCCCACCTCTCTTGGCCTTCTGCTGAGCACGCCGTGGATCCCAGTTGGCATGTAACATTATGTTGCCGTGTGGGGTGACGCCTTCCGGCAACAGTTGCTGGTGTTGGGGGCCCCCAGAGCGGCAGCGCAATAACTCTATGGGATTCCAGTGTTGTTAATCTACTTGGCACCCTAGGGTGAAACCAGGTGAAGGGTGGCATAGACGAGCATTGGCCCCCTGCGGCACCCCAAGTCAGTGTTGTGATAGTGACTGGGGCTCATGGAGGATGAGGCAGAAGCCGGATGGACCTGGAGGGTCATTACCTCATCATAACCAAGGTACGCTGGAGATTTATCAGAATATAAAAATCTAGCAAGACTTTTACTACCCCACCTACTAGGTGCAAGGTGAATCACTGGCAGCCTGGTCCTAAACTGTGCACCACTCCCACCCAGGCCCGGGCCTCCTTCAACCCGGCATGACATGTCTCTGCATGAAGCCGGAGGCCATAGTGACAGTATCCCGCCCACACTGCTCACGCTTCAATGCAAGGGGGATCATTCAACACACCGCAGAGTCCATCTAGGAATCCCTCAAATGACACCCCACACAGCAGGGAGGACTCGCCACAATTCGCCACTGCGGCCCATCTGACAGCCTCTGCAAATCCACCCTTTACGTTTCCAGACACCCCACAGCTGGGGGCTACGCCAGCCCTCTCAATGACAGACAAGCTGGACAACGTCCTGGCTGCTTTAGAACATTCCCGAGTCTTTTTTTACTTTCTACGAAATGACTATTGTAAGCTTGCAGACAGGGTCTCAGGCGGTAAGGAGAACCTGTTTACCTTGCAGCCACTCACAAAGGACAATCAGTTGGCAATTTGGGACCTGCAATGCCGGCTCGCACCTCTCGAGAGCGGAGGATTTGGAGGAGCACTCCGGAAGGATCAATATTTGTATCTTGGGGCCCCCGAATGAAATGAGGAAGCAGACCCACTCACCTACCTGGAGACTTGGTTCAAAACCTTCACCTTGGCCTCAGGTCCTACTCGCTTCTACTCTCTGGAGAGGGCATATCGTGCCCCGGCAAAGTGCCCACCGCCAGGCTCCCCTCCCCGCCTCGTCCTGGCAAAACTACTGCACCTCAAAGATTGTGATGCTATAAAGCGTGCGGCCAGACAAGTGGAAGACAAATCATTATGCTGTTCCCTGACTCCTGAATATCAAGTGGTGTAGGAGAGTAGGATCTGCTTCACATGGGTACCCCCACTTTTTGCTGATGCTTCACTGTTTTTCGACTTTAGTCTGGCTGGGGCCCTGCTAATCAGAACCCCAGCCTAGCTGCTTCCTCTCTAAAATGGTTTCCATGTGCCTTAGGCACATCTCTGATTGGAATCTGGAGTGCCCTTATAAGTCCCTAGTATATGGTATACTATGTACCCAGGGCATAGGTACCCCAGAGGCCTGCCAGGGGCTGAAGCATGTATTATGCCACCCCTGGAAGGCCAGCCAAAATGACACCACAGGTCTGCTACTGCAGCCTGGGTAAGGTGGTACATGCACCCCTTACTGTGATATAGGCTACCTATATCACTACCATTGCACGCACATATACACCTATAAGTCACTCCTATGGCAGGCCTTAACAATCCTGAAGGCAGAGTGCTTGGTTTTTATGTGAGAGGGTGCCCCTGCATGAGCAGAGCCCCTCTGCAGCGTTTGGAGTCCCTCCTCTGATGCTGTTTGTGGTACAGCCTGACCATATACTCTTAAGTGCATTATATCCTCGCGGTACAATGCTAACTTTGGACTGGCTGCACCAAAACATGTCGTGTTTGGTGTCAAACATCTTGGAATACTACCCCCCGCCAATACTGGCAGCGGGGGTAGCATTCCACCCTTCTAGAGGGAGAGACATGTACACACCGGGCTACCCGGTAACTTCTTTCCAGAGCCCTGGCATCACAAAATGGATGCCGCTGCCACAGACACGGGTCTGGCCTCCTGCTGCTGACTGAAACTCCGGCAGGGGAGGCCTGGACAATAGGTTTCCTGTCGAAGGGAGGTGTAACCACCTCCCCAGACAGGATAGTGTGTATTGGGGCTGGGCGGGAGCACACTCTGGTGCTTTGAAGTCCTGCACTGAGGGCACATTTGGTGTCCCTGTGCATATGCCAGTTCAAACCGGTTGCAGGGGCTACCTGCCCCTGCTCTGGCGCGAAACTGGACAAAGGGAATGGGTGTAACCACCCCTCTTCCCTGACCCTCCCATAGGTGGGTCCCCAGAGTATGTCCAACTCCCTAACTTTGTATAAGTATGGGACCCCAGTCCTTAGGACTTTAGATATCCCTGGACGAAACTCTGTAACTGAATCCTGGAACTTCGACGCTCTACTCAAGATTAGAGGACTGAAGAATCTCCCTTGGGGTCAACGAGTGACTCCCCTGCTTGGCAGGCACCAAAGAAGCAATTGTCCGGTCTGCATCGCTGAAGCTCCCGCCGGACGCCGAAGTCTTTGCATCACCAGAGGTAGATTTCCAGACTTCCCCGAGGCTGCCCTGAGTCCCCAGTAAAGCTGAGGCCCGTAGCTATCGTGGGTAACGTGGAACCGTGACCCCTGGACACCAAGCACATTTGCAAGTGCTTCCTCTTTCTGGTCTCCCACGAAGTTGTGCTTTGGGCTCCAAGTAGCCCCCGCCTCCAGCACCAACTGCACCGAAGATCACTGGCCTCCACTCCACGAGTGTCCTGTGAGCCAGCTCCAAGTGCATCCACTCGAGGCTCCTTTGCGGTCACTAGTCCGTTGGCTAGTGGGCCCTCCTGAATGCCACTCTTCTTCTGCTTGGGTTTCTCTGGTTGCTCCAGACGTGCCCTGACTTACCCTTGCTGGGTGAGTCCCTCAAACCTTGCTGGTCTGTATCACCGTCCTTCTTCTATTTCCACATGACTTGCCGTTGCCAAGGCTTGTTGGGTCCAATCCGGTTGCCGACACCCCAGCAATCGACAAACATTGTGGGACAGCTCAAATCCAGCTCCTGGTTGTTGTCGACGCCTCCTGGACCTCGTGGCTGAAGAGTCAAGATGACCGTCAACCTACCTGAAGCACCCGACATCGGTGGGCATCTGCTCATCGCCTTCCTGGTCACTGGCTAGTGACCCAGACTCTGTCCCCTCTGCTTTCAGGTTCTTCAGATATTCGATCCACCTGTGGATCCACCCGAACACTTTCGACTTGGTCGCCAGCAGCACTTTGCAGCAGATCGCCATTGAAAACGACGACGAAACCCGACCCCGAAAGGCACCTATGCACCCGACTTCCCTGGGTGAGGTAACACGAGTACTCCGGTGCTCCCAAGGGTATTGACTCTAGAACAGCCTAGTTCTAAAGGGGTTTGCTCCAAGTCCTCCTCTAAGTGTCCTTTTCCTTTAAAACTCCAACCGCGACATTCCCCATAGAAGTCAACGGCGGCTCGCGGCTGTGTTCTCACACTGCACGCGTCCCCCGTGGGTCCCCTGTGTCACTACCTTGGGTGGTTCCTTGAGGGCCAAGCACTTCTACAGGCTCTAGGCCTTGTGTCTAGTTCAGTCGTGGTTCTTATACCACTTTATTGGTATATGGTTTGGTACGCCCCTAGGGCTCAAACGTGTATTTGTGCTAGTACTGTTGATATTCGACTTGTAACTCATGTACTTCGAACTCTAGCCTCATAAAGAGACTAGAGGGGTGTGTTTAAGACTAAATACATATATTTTAAATATATACCTGGTGTTGTCCTCTTTCATTTGGTCACTCAAGAGATTATGGACTGGTAAAACAAGCTGCTTTACATTCCTTCAAGACTTAGCCTGAAGGCTGCTCTCCATAGCTACCACTAGGATAGTTTCAATAAAGGTTGTCTTTAACCTATCTGCAATAAGGGGTTGTTTGGACTGGTGCAAGGTGCCCACTATAATTAGTGGACAGCATATACCAGGCCAACTTCTCACATTGGTGTGCAGCGTGTAGAATTCCAGCTTGCTATTGTTTTACCAGATAATCTCAATTGAATTGATCAACTGAAAACCACTAAGGGTACCTTAGGTACATATAAATCAAGCTTAGGATACAGTAAGTTCTACTGAACTTAGAGTTGTGTGTTAAGGGATAGCACACCTTTCTACAACTCAAGAGAGTTTAGTAGGCCACACTAGAGTAGGTAGTGCATACACCACACCACACTAGTAATGTCTTCACTGCCAGGAACCAGTGAGCTCCTGCCATCCAGATATGACAACCTCACATTCTTGGAATTGAGAGAGTTGTACAAAGTTAGGAAGTTGAAGACAGGCAAAAGTGCCAACACCCAACGTCTCCTGGAGATGCTTCTGCTAGATGATCTTAGAAGACCCCTAAGGCCTGAAAGGGTAGGCAGAGAGGGTGGGGCAGAAGATGAGGGAGGGGCCAGGGATGAAAATGCCCAGGACCTGACCTCTGAAACTGGCCAGGGGGATGACAATGATCCTGACCTGGAAAGTGCAGCTACTCCTGAGGAAGAGGAGGAGGCCCAGGATGACCTCCCTTTGTCCCCCAGGAAGAGTTGTGAGTGTGCCCAGAAGGACTAGATCTCCTTCTCAGGAGTCTAACCACTCTGACACCTCAGTAGGGACCTCTGTCTCCTCTCATGGGAGGGAATCCTCTCATGAGAGGAGAAAGAGACTGCTTCAGTATGAACAAGCCCAGCTTGAGCTCAGAAAACAGCAGTTGGCTATAGACAGGAGTCCCTAGATCTCTATAGACAGAGAAAAAAGATGGGCCTAGAGTCCCATGGTGGCAGCAATTTCCCCAGAGATAGGGAAAGGTCTTATGACCATAGAAACCTGAGCAAGATTGTCCCTCCCTACCAGAGTGGGGATGACATTCATAAATGGATAACTGCACTGGAGAGGGCTTGTAAAGTACAGAGGGTCCCTCAGGAGCAGTGGGCAGCAATCTTGTGGCTCTCCTTTGCAGACAAAGGTAGAGATAAGCTCCTCACTGTTAGAGAAGAGGATGCTGACAATTACAAAGTCTTGAAGAGTGCTCTGATTGATGGGTGTGGCCTAACAACTGAACAATACAGGTTAAAGTTCAGAGATACCCAAAAGCACAGACTCAAGACTGGGTGGACTATGTGGATTGTTCTGCTAAGGCTCTGGAAGGTTGGTTGATGGGCAGTAAGGTATGTGACTTCACAGGATTGTACAATCTTATCATGAGGGAGCAGATTCTTAATAACTGTCAAAATCAGCTGTTGCATCAGTACCTGGTGGACTCTGATCTGACCTCTCCCCAAGAATTGGGAAAGAAGGCAGACAAATGGGTCAGAACCAGGGTGAGGCAGAAGGTACAGAACCAAGGTGGTGACCCTAAGAAGCAAGATTCTAAAAACTCTGATAAGGGTGGGGAGAAGGGTAAAGACCAGAAGTCTTCACAAGGCCCCCAAAAATCTTCTTCAGGTGGGGATTCACAGTCTAACAAGGGAAAAGGCCAAAAGAAACCATGGTGCAAAGTCTGAAAGCAAAAGACACACTGGACCAGTGATTGCACCAAGTCCAAAGACTCTATTCCCGCCCCCACCAATGCCCCTAAGGCACCTGTTCCCCCTAGTGCAGTTACAATTGGTGGTGGGAGTACACAGGCCAAGGGTTTAGTAGGGTTGACCCTGGGTAATGAGGTGAGCTCTGGCCTAGTCAGAGAACTCACTCAGGCTGTCCTAGTCTGTGATGGAGGCATGGATGTGACCTCCTCTATGAGTCCCAGTAATCTGGGCAAGTACAGGCAACAGCCATTAATCAATGGAAAAGAGACTTTGGCATTTAGGGACACAGGGGTGAGTGTCACCATGGTGACACAAGACCTTGTGGATCCTGGGCAGATTATACTTGGTGAGATGTACCAAGTGACCAATGCTAGCAATGTCAGAACAGACCATACTCTGGCAGTTGTTAACTTCTCCTGGGGAGGGGTAACTGGCCTTAAGAAGGTTGTGGTGAGTGCAAACCTACCAGTGGAATGCTTGCTTGGCAATGATCTTGAAACTTCAGCTTGGGCAGAAGTGGAGCTCAGGACCCATGCAGAAATGCTGGGGATCCCTGCAGATGTGTTTGCTGTGACCAGGTCACAGAGCAAAATGTCTAACACTGAACAGGCCTTGGATCCTGGAAAAATGGACCAAGTGCCATCCAAGAGGAGGAGTAGTAGGGTTAAGGCAGTGCCTTCCCCATGGCTCAGAAGGAAGATCAGTCTCTTGAGGGGGATGATCTCAGTCCTGAAGAAGGAACTGTCCCAGAGGAGCTTGAACCTGACCAGGTTGAGTTCTTGGGGACAGGGGCCCTTCCAGGGCAGATCTGAGCCAGGAGCAGCAGAGCTGCCCCTCTCTTGAACCCCTCAGACAGCAAGCTGCTGCTGAGGCTGCTGGGAATGCTAGTGGTCCCCATAAAGTGTATTGGGATGATGGACTCTTGTACTCAGAGTGTAGAGACCCCAAGCCTGGTGCCACCAGGAGGTTGGTTATACCTCTGAAGTTCAGGGGCTTCCTATTGACCCTAGCCCATGACATTCCTCTAGCAGGTCACCTGGGCCAGAAGAAGACTTAGGACAAACTTGTCCCTCACTTTCACTGGCCCCACATGTCTGAAGACACCAAGGAGTTTTGTCGCTCCTGTGTAACCTGCCAAGCCAGTGGGAAGGCAGGTGGCACCACAAAGGCCCCCCTGATACCACTACCTGTGGTGGGGGTGCCCTTTGAAAGAGTGGGGATTGATATTGTTGGTCCCATGGATCCCCAAACAGCATCTGGGCACAGGTTTATCCTAGTGGTGGTGGATCATGCCACTAGGTACCCAGAGGCTATTCCCCTTAGGACCACTACAGCACCTGTGGTGGCAAGAGCCCTCCTGGGAATTTTCTCAAGAGTGGGCTTCCCTAAGGAGGTTGTATCAGACAGGGGTGCAAACTTTATGTCTGGATACTTAAAGGCAATGTGGAAGGAGTGTGGAGTGACTTACAAGTTCACCACACCCTATCACCCACAATGCAATGGTTTAGTTGAGAAATTCAACAAAACCTTAAAGGGCATGATTAAAGGGCTCCCAGAAAAGCTCAGGCGAAGATGGGACATACTCTTGCCCTGCCTTTTGTTTGCATACAGGGAGGTGCCTCAAAAGGGGTTGGCTACAGCCCTTTGAACTTTTGTTTGGTCACCCTGTCAGGGGTCCATTGTGCTTGGTGAAGGAAGGATGGGAGTTACCTCTCAAGCCCCCAAAGCAAGACATAGTGGACTATGTACTTGGTCTCCGCTCCCGGATGGCTGAGTACATGAAAAGGCAACTAAAAACCTTGAGGCTAGCCAGGAACTGCAAAAAGCCTGGCATGACCAAAAGGCTGTACTGACTGTTTACCAGCCAGGACAGAAGGTGTGGGTGCTGGAGCCAGTGGCCCCAGCAGCTCTCCAAGACAAGTGGAGTGGACCCCATACCATTGTTGAACAGAAGGGTGAGGTTACCTATTTAGTAGACCTAGGAACACCCAGGAGTCCCCACAGGGTTCTCCATGTCAACAGATTGAAGCCATATGTGGACAGGGCAGACATGGGCTTGCTCATGGCTACTGATGAGGGACAGGAGGAAGAGAGTGACCCACTCCCTGACCTGCTCTCACAGAACCCTGATGATGGGTCAGTGGATGGTGTAGCCTTGGCAGGCAGCCTCACTGCTCAGCAGCAAACTGATTGCAGACAAGTGCTCAATCAGTACAGACATATGTTCTCTCTGACTCCAAGTCAGACCACCTGGTGCACTCATGAAGTGGACACTGGGGACAGTCTGCCTATTAAAAATAAGATTTATAGGCAACCTGACCATGTCAGGGACTGTATCAGGACAGAAGTCCAGAAAATGTTGGATTTGGGAGTTATTGAACCCTCAGATAGCCCTTGGGCTAGTCCAGTGGTCCTTGTGCCAAAACCTCACACCAGTGGTGGGAAAAGAGAGATGAGGTTTTGTGTGGACTACAGGGGTCTCAATGCAGTCACTAGGACTGATGCCCATCCAATACCTAGGGCAGATGAGCTAATAGACACTTTGGCCTCAGCCAAGTATCTAAGCACATTTGACCTGACAGCTGGCTACTGGCAGATCAGACTAGCTGATGATGCAAAGCCAAAAACAGCATTCTCAACCCCTAGTGGACATTATCAATTTGTGGTAATGCCCTTTGGTCTGAAGAATGCACCTGCCACTTTTCAGAGGTTGGTGAATACAGTCCTTACAGGTCTGGAGGCCTACAGTGCAGCATATCTAGATGATATTGCTGTCTTTAGCTCCACCTGGGAGGATCACCTGGTCCACCTCAGAAATGTTTTGGAGGCCCTGCAAAAGGCAGGCCTCACTATCAAGGCCACTAAGTGCCAGATAGGGCAGAGTCAGGTTGTGTACCTGGGCCACCTTGTGGGTGGAGGCCAGGTTCAACCACTGCAGAGCAAAATCCAGACCATCATGGACTGGGTTGCTCCAACCACCCAGACTCAGGTGAGAGCCTTCTTAGGCCTGACTGGGTACTATAGGAGATTTGTCAAGGGGTATGGATCAATAGTGACACCCCTGAATGACTTAACTTCCAAGAAAATGCCCAAAAGGTTCAGTGGACAGCTAGCTGTCAAAAGGCATTTGATGACCTGAAGCAGGCCATGTGCACTGCTCCCATTCTCCAGAGTCCTGATTACTCCAAGAAGTTCATTGTCCAAACAGATGCATCTGAATTGGGGGTAGGGGCTGTACTGTCACAATTGAATGATGAAGGTCAGGATCAGCCAGTAGCTTTTATTAGCAGAAGGCTGACCCCTAGAGAGAAACGTTGGTCAGCCATAGAGAGAGAGGCCTTTGCTGTGGTTTGGGCTCTGAAGAAGTTGAGGCCATACTTGTTTGGTACTCACTTCCTTGTTCAAACAGACCACAAGCCCCTCCTATGGCTAAAACAAATGAAGGGTGAAAACCCCAAACTGCTTAGGTGGTCCATTTCCCTACAGGGGATGGACTTTACAGTGGAACATAGACCTGGGAGTAACCATGCCAATGCAGATGGACTCTCTAGGTATTTCCACTTAGAACATGAAGACTCAACTGGTCAAGGTTAGTTTAATGTCCCTGCGTTTGGGGGGATTGTGTAGGAGAGTAGGATCTGCTTCACATGGGTACCCCCACTTTTTGCTGATGCTTCACTGTTTTTCGACTTTAGTCTGGCTGGGGCCCTGCTAATCAGAACCCCAGCCTAGCTGCTTCCTCTCTAAAATGGTTTCCATGTGCCTTAGGCACATCTCTGATTGGAATCTGGAGTGCCCTTATAAGTCCCTAGTATATGGTATACTATGTACCCAGGGCATAGGTACCTCAGAGGCCTGCCAGGGGCTGAAGCATGTATTATGCCACCCCTGGAAGGCCAGCCAAAATGACACCACAGGTCTGCTACTGCAGCCTGGGTAAGGTGGTGCATGCACCCCTTACTGTGATATAGGCTACCTATATCACTACCATTGCACGCACATATAAACCTATAAGTCACTCCTATGGCAGGCCTTAACAATCCTGAAGGCAGAGTGCTTGGTTTTTATGTGAGAGGATGCCCCTGCATGAGCAGAGCCCCTCTGCAGCGTTCGGAGTCCCTCCTCTGATGCTGTTTGTGGTACAGCCTGACCATATACTCTTAAGTGCATTATATCCTCGCGGTACAATGCTAACTTTGGACTGGCTGCACCAAAACATGCTCGTGTTTGGTGTCAAACATCTTGGAATACTACCCCCCCGCCAATCCTGGCGGCGGGGTAGCATTCCACCCTTCTAGAGGGAGAGACATGTACACACCGGGCTACCCGGTAACTTCTTTCCAGAGCCCTGGCATCACAAAATGGATGCCGCTGCCACAGACACGGGTCTGGCCTCCTGCTGCTGACTGAAACTCCAGCAGGGAGGCCTGGACAATAGGTTTCCTGTCGAAGGGAGGTGTAACCACCTCCCCAGACAGGATAGTGTGTATTGGAGCTGGGCGGGAGCACCCTCTGGTGCTTTGAAGTCCTGCACTGGGGGCACATTTGGTGTCCCTGTGCATATGCCAGTTCAAACCGGTTGCAGGGGCTACCTGCCCCTGCTCTGGCGCGAAACTGGACAAAGGGAATGGGTGTAACCACCCCTCTTCCCTGACCCTCCCATAGGTGGGTCCCCAGAGTATGTCCAATCCCCTAACTTTGTATAAGTATGGGACCCCAGTCCTTAGGACTTTAGATATCCCTGGACAAAACTCTGTAACTGAATCCTGGAACTTCGACGCTCTACTCAAGATTAGAGGACTGAAGAATCTCCCTTGGGGTCAAGGAGTGACTCCCCTGCTTGGCAGGCACCAAAGAAGCAATTGTCTGGTCTGCATCGCCGAAGCTCCCGCCGGACGCCAAAATCTTTGCATCACCAGAGGTAGATTTCCAGACTTCGCAGAGGCTGCCCTGAGTCCCCAGCAAAGCTGAGGCCCGTAGCTGTTGTGGGTAACGTGAAACCGTGACCTCTGGACACCAAGCACATTTGCAAGTGCATCCTCTTTCTGGTCTCCCACGAAGTTGTGCTTTGGGCTCCAAGTAGCCCCCACCTCCAGCACCGACTGCACCGAAGATCACTGGCTTCCACTCTACGAGTGTCCTGTGAGCCAGCTCCAAGTGCGTCCACTCGAGGCTCCTTCGCGGTCGCTAGTCTGTTGGCTAGTGGGCCCTTCTGAAGGCTACTCTTCTTTTGCTTGGGCTTCCCTGGTTGCTCCAGACGTGCCCTGACTTACCCTCGCTGGGTGAGTCCCTCAGACCTTGCTGGTCTGTATCACTGTCCTTCTTCTATTTCCACGTGACTTGCCGTTGCCAAGGATTGTTGGGTCCAATCCAGTCGCCGACACCCCAGCAATCGACAAACGTCGTGCGACAGCTCGAATCCAGCTCCTGGTCATCGTCGACGCCTCCTGGACCTCGTGGCTGAAGAGTCAAGATGACCGTCAACCTACCTGAAGCACCCGACATCGGTGGGCATCTGCTCATCGCCTTCCTGGTCACTGGCTAGTGACCCAGACTCTGTCCCCTCTGCTTTCAGGTTCTTCAGATCTTCGATCCACCTGTGGATCCACCCGAACACTTTCGACTTGGTCGCAAGCAGCACTTTGCAGCAGATCGCCATTGAAAACGACGACGAAACCCGACCCCGAAAGGCACCTATGCACCCAGCTTACCTGGGTGAGGTAACACGAGTACTCCGGTGCTCCCATGGGTATTAACTCTAGAACAGCCTAGTTCTAAAGGGGTTTGCTCCAAGTCCTCCTCTAAGTGTCCTTTTCCTTTAAAACTCCAACCGCGACATTCCCCATTGAAGTCAACGGCGGCTCGCGGCTGTGTTCTCACACTGCACGCGTCCCCCGTGGGTCCCCTGTGTCACTACCTTGGGTGGTTCCTTGAGGGCCAAGCACTTCTACAGGCTCTAGGCCTTGTGTCTAGTTCAGTCGTGGTTCTTATACCACTTTATTGGTATATGGTTTGGTACGCCCCTAGGGCTCAAACGTGTATTTGTGCTATTACTGTTGATATTCGACTTGTAACTCATGTACTTCGAATCTATCCTCATAAAGAGACTAGAGGGGTGTGTTTAAGACTAAATACATATATTTTAAATATATACCTGGTGTGGTCCTCTTTCATTTGGTCACTCAAGAGATTATTGACTGGTAAAACAAGCTGCTTTACATTCTTTCAAGACTTAGCCTGAAGGCTGCTCTCCATAGCTACCACTAGGATAGCTTTCAATAAAGGTTGTCTTTAACCTATCTCCAATAAGGGGTTGTTTGGACTGGTGCAAGGGGCCCCCTATAATTAGTGGACAGCATATACCAGGCCAACTTCTCACAAGTGGCACCTCCACCAGCAGGGGTTCCATACTCACAGCTGTTCCCCACCTGATTCAAGGTGATATCCAATGGCACCACCATTTTATTCACTGATCCTAATGAGTCTTGGGACTGGGCCAACCAACACCAGGGAGAACCAGCAGCGGAGCATCCCAAACGCACATTGGCTCTCCATGGACGGCGGAGCAGACAGCAGGGTAAATCACATGTGAGATCCCCGTCTTAGATATCCCCAGCCAGCCCCCCTAACCTGCAACAAATCATTGTGGACCGTAGGCAGGCCATACAGGATGCAGCAAACTTTGGGCCTAACTCCATGACTGCTGATGATGAGAAGGGCCCCCACATCTACTCTTCCAAAGAAGGCACTCCCCAGTCTGATGACTCTTGTACTGGAACTCAGTTCCCCTTGCTGGTAACACCACGGACAGCAGATAACCTCATTTGACCATCTTCTCATATACTCGTATGTCATTATGACGCCTTTCAATGCATACACAATACCACGCTAAAGAAGACATTCCCCAGTCTGAAGACTCTCATACTGGCACACAGTTCCCCTCTGCTGGTGACGCCCCTGGCAGCAGATACCCTTATTTGAACATTTCCACACTGACTCTAATAGCTGATTGTCTCATGCCATAGCAGGTTCTCTTGATGCATCCACAGGACCAAGCAAACTACTCCCATCATGGGGATTTCATTTATAGGCCCACCACACTTTTACATTTCACGTTATACACCCCCTATCTTCCCCTGAGGCCATCAACATGATCCCCCATAAACACTGGCATACTCCACTATCTGACATTCAAAGGGCAATATCACCACTCCGCTGCACATTGGCGACTAGCCTTACCCTCACGGTACATTAGGGCACAATGAACATGCCTTGTTTGGGTATACCATCTGTTGTGGTAGGCTCCCGGTATTGGGACACTTTGTTTCCCCAGTTGACTCAGTTACCCTTGAACTCCTCCAACCATACCCCGCATCATCTCGATGGGCGGGCTTTCAATCGTTCCTTGGACATGGGCGTGGCGGTGTGGCTGGACACTGCGGCCAGGATACGGCTCTTCTACAACTTGCCCTCACAACACTTGCACATCACTATGGCCCCACTGACATGCTTTCTCACTTTGAACATTCACAGAGACCCATATCACCGCGGGAGAACTTGACCGCCTGCGCAGGCTTTGGAGGGGCCTTCTCTGTGCTTCTACCTATTCTGCATATGCGAGGGGCGCCCTAGTCTGGGTATGACCTGGAGTACACTTTCAGGAAACAAATGTGACCATTGATAGGGTAGGTCGCTTTGCACCCCTTGAGGGCCGCTTAGATGGCCGACCGCTCCTCCTTGGTAACATCTACACACCTAACATCAAACAGGGGGCCTTCTGGAATGCCCTTTCCACTGAGCTTTCCCATTAAACAACGATGCTGTGGGTGTTAGGCTGAGATTATAATTGTGTGCTTGATATGGTACTGGACAGATACAGCCCTCCTGGTACCCGCTCCTCCTTACATGCACAGGATGACTGTTTTCAGAGCTGGGCACCCCACTGGTCACTCACAGACGCCTAGTGGTCTCAACATTCTGGAACCTCTCTTTACTCCTTCCACTCCATCCCACAGAACCTGTGAGTGTTGCTCGACTGATTCCTCTGCTCTGCCTCGATAGTACCCCTGCTTCACCACACAGATTACCTGGGACGACTAGTATCTGACCACAATGCACACATCATGGATCTTAAATGGACACCCCCGTCCATCCCCACCCCAATGTGGAAGCTGCCACACAATTGTTTGAAAGACCCGGTGTTCCGGGAGGTGCAGGGAGACCACATCCGTCAGTATTTTTTAAAGAACCACAACACTGCTTCCTCTCGGACACTCGAGTGGGACGTCTTTAGGGTGGTGCGCGGAACTTGTGTCCAACAGATTTTCTTGGAGAGGGACATCACCTCAGCTGAGCGTGCCCTGGCGAAGCTGAGCAAAGCAGCTGATAATGACCCTGCACTCGCTACGTGGCTCATAAATGCAAAAAACAAGTATGTGCCCTCTTAGAAAACCTGCGGCGTTATAACTTCACAGCCCACGCAGCAAAAGTCCATCATGAGGAAGGCAAGTACAGCAGACGCCTGGCCTGGCTTATCTGGTATGAGTCAGAGACCATCCCATAACCGAAGTGGGCAACTTAGCGGGCATTACATTTTGCATGCAAGCTGACATACTGCAAGCCTTCCACAACTATTACTCGTCTGTCTATAGGGCCCCACTCAACACATCAGCAGATCTTGCGACAACTTTTCTGATGGGTATAGATCTTCCATGCATTCTAGCCTCCACCAGGCTCTCTCTAGAGGCAAAGATCACGTCTACCGATGTGACACAGGCAATCTGTGATCTAACCGGAAACAAAGCACTGGGACTAGATGTCCTGCCCTTGGAGTACTATAACACTTTTTCCTCACTCCTGGCACCATGCTTAGCAGAAATGTATAATGCGGAATTAAACACTGGTGAGCTCCCGCACTCACTTCAAGAGTCCCTTTTGATTTCCCTTCCTAAGCCGGGCAGAGACTCCTCATTGCTAGCCTCTTACAGGCCCAACACCATCCTCGGGCCGATTACAAAATCCTGGGCAAAATCCTAGCTGATCGGTACGCCCAGACTGTCTGTAACTGGTGCACGCGGATCAAAACGGCTTCATCCCCAGACACAGCACTTCACAGAATATCCGTCGCCTCTTTCATGTACAGGATCAGGTACAAGGGTGGTTCCTACAGTCAGCTTGCCTTAGTCTTGATCTGCAGAAGGCGTTCGACACCCTCAAGTGGCCTCCAGGCTGACTTCCCGGGTCCACCTAGGTCACCTCATCTAGGCCTCCTTCCTGGCCAGCTGAGGTATGAGGCGGGGATGACCACTCTGCCCCTTCCTGTTCACGCTCGCCATGGAGCCTCTTGCCATGCGGTGTGCAGGGAGGGTCGTGAGTGGGGCATCCCACCTGTGGGTAGGACACATGCAGCATCCTTATAAGCGGAGGACTTACTCATATATATACGGGACACTGTGGAACACCCTGGCAGAGTATACCATCATTGCGAGTCTTTGTGTTAACAGGGCAAAATCAGCCATTTATCCACTCTGCCCTGACTAACAACCATGAGATATTTATCTTGGGGACACCTGCATCAACTGGCATGCACAAGGGACCCGCTACTTAGAGGTTTATCTCTATGACAGACCCCAGGACTTCTATGAGGGGAACCTCCTCAAACCTCTTGCAGAAATCCAAACTCATGGACATTTCTCCGGAGGCGGTCCCTCCCCCTGTCCCCCATGGGTAAGATCGCTTTGGCAAAGATGGTCATCCTGCCTCGCCTTTTATACTGTTTTACGAATTTCCCAGTTATACCACCACCCTCCTTCTTCAGGGAACTAGATTGTTTACTATGCACACTCATATGGGGTTCCAGGCGTAGACGTAATGCACTTGCTAAGCTGCAGTTGTCACTATCCCAGGGAGGCTTGGGGGCCCCATGCTTTGAGGCATATTTCCTCGCAGCACAACTGCAATGGTTTTCCCGTTAAAAATATCTGGGCGCTTCCT
This sequence comes from Calotriton arnoldi, assembly GCA_963921515.1. Classification (NCBI taxonomy): domain Eukaryota; kingdom Metazoa; phylum Chordata; class Amphibia; order Caudata; family Salamandridae; genus Calotriton; species Calotriton arnoldi. The sequence continues at coordinate 1,298,192 of CAWUFW010002331.1, read as the reverse complement.
GGATGAAACCAGTACCGGGTCTGGGCCCCTCCCAATCCCTACAATCAACACCTACTCCTACCAAAGGCTCAGCACTCAGTTCCTTGGCCCCTTCAAGTAAAGGTAGTGAAGGCATACAATGCTAGGATACATTGACTCTTCCGAAAGATCTAACTGTATGCCCCAAATCTGCCTCTTGTAGGCCTTCCTCGCAACTCAGGTTTCTATACTGCAGGGGAGCTTAGGGTCCGGACTGACCACTCAGCGCTCACGATGGGTGACCTATTTGTCGAGGGCCATCTTCTTCCTTTCAGCCAACTGGCCAAGGAGAATGATCTCCCCCTGGGCAGTTCCTCTTACACCGGCAGCTCAGTCATACATTCTACACCCTCTGGGACCTTTTGGAGGGTGAATCCATGGTGCACCCAGTACTCCAGGCCGTCCTGACTATGTGCGCCGATTGGCTCCTGATTATCTGGCTAAACAAAGTCATATGTGAACTGATGCCCACTCCTCTCACAGTGCTGCGCCAAAAGTGGGAAGATGATTTGAGGAGGGTCTGCATAATAAGGAATGGGAACGGGTGCTGGAGGTCCCCACAAATGTATCTCGCAACTCACGCTTCAAAAATATACAGTTCTTCATCCCACATAGGGCCTACCTAACTCAGGCTTAACTTTACCGATATTGCCCCAAGACTCAGTACGGGTGTCCGTGCTGCTGAGCTCCTTATGCAGACCTCATGCACATGCTGTGGTCCGGTCCTGCCCTCCGGGACTACTGGCACTCAATTCAAACCATACTACATGAGTTCACAGAGTTACCATACATTCACTCATGGGAAGCATGCTCCCTGGGCATCTTTAAGTGCAAGAAGTGACTGAAAATATGATCCAGCTTCGTGGACCTAGCACTACTGCCAGTCAATCGCACGCTCCCAGCTCCCAGTTCATTGGCACCCTCCTACTGCTCCCCCAGTAGAGGCATGGAGGGGGGCAGTGCATAAGTGGGGCGCTGCGGAGGGAGACACCCTCCGATATGAGGAGGTTCGTCAGCTGCGCAGACAACCCATATCCCCCTAGTGGGCCACTCTTCTTGCACACTTACTGCAGGAGGTGGGAAACGAAGACCTACCTCCATGAAGCACGAGCCCCTCTCACACACTTAGTACTACCATCACGAACGGGGTTACACATGTTAGCATATGCTTGTAGTACGCCCCTTGCCATATCTACACACCTCCAGCAATGGGGAGATTCACACGCGGCCCATCACCCAGCTGCCCAAACAGTCCTATGCACCTTGTCACTGAAACCAACCCGCCTGCCAACCCTCACCAAAACCTCCTCATATATCCCCAGTTACACCAGAACAACGCTTGCCACAGTAGACCAACCATATTTAACACTCAAGGCATAGTGATCTTAGAAGCACTTATAAATAGCCTGCATAGCTGCTTGACAAATGTATATATGTTTAAATACACACTGAAACAACATGCTGTAAGATGCCGTGCATAATTGTTGTTTATGTTGCAAAACTCAATAAAGATATTTATTTAAAAAAAAAAATAAGGTACACGAAAAATGCACAGCTTTGTCATTCATAGGAGATGTTTAAATCCCTGGTAGGCAAAAACTCAGTTTATCTGTTAATATTACTCGGCTTCCCTCACTTAAAAACAGGAGTTTATAAAACCCTACCACTCAAGAGAGAAAATGACACAAATTAGCAAAATAATTAGGACATAGAAGTTCTATGGATACAAAATACAGCATTGGCAAATCCAATAGGCTTGGTTTGTTGTAAATTAAGCGTTTGGTAATAGTTTGTTGACTTGGTGTTTGTGTCACCTCAGATGACCTAGAAACAAAATCTCATACTCATGCAACATCATGGACTACAGCAACTTAGAACCTGGTAGTATGGCACATTCACTGAACAGACTATATTAGCTGATTTCTAACGAACCCTCACAAAAGGGGGTTATGAAAAGGAGTCAAGAGATGAAGTTTGTGTTTTCAGGGGTGAACTTAAAAGGCAACAAATAATTATATGGAGATACTTTGACAAAGGACCAGTATTTCCTTAGCATTTTTAAGAAAGCCATTGTGTGCTCACGTCATTACTTTATGAACATAATAAGCCCCAAATGTAAAACCATGTTATCACTCATTTACTAGGCAAGTGTGCTGCAAATGATTTTTGTATACTAAATGGTGGAAAAGGGGGCGTTTGTGATAGTAAAATCATTGTAAAAGACCTGATTTTCATGCGAAATCCCACTTGAAAATAAATTCATGACCTTTGCAAAAAAATAAAAAATGAGCCTAAACATTAAAATAAAAACAGAAAGTCAAAACCTTGCTATTGAATACAAAGGAAACCTTGATGGGGTGTTGAACAACAAAACTATGAAAGGATAATATTTGGGAACAGCACAAGGGATCCACTTAAGTCCACATCTGTAATAGGTGGGAAGGAAGGAGAAACAAAACATGGTTAATGACGAACATGGAAAATAAACTTCTGTGAAAGACAGAAAATATAATGGTTAACATTAGGAAACCATGAGAAATTCCATGTAGCATCAGGCGATCCTAAATCCATATCCTTCTATCCATGTTGGTGAATAAAAATTGTAGATCAGCAGGCTTCTCAAAGGTGTATGCTTTGTCCTTAAAGGTAATTTGAAAAATGCAAGGGTGTAATAAGCCATATCTAATGTTCATAGATCTCAATTGAGGACATAAGGCCAAAAATTGCTTCTGTCAAGCAGTTGTAGCATTAGATACATCATGATTGAAGAAGACCTTATGCCCAGACCACAGTAAGTTGCCAGTCTTTTTAACTGCAGAGAGGACCTGCATTAAATCCGTGAATTGCAAAAAGAGAATAATAATACCTCTTGATCTTGTGTTAGATAATGAAGTCACTTTAGGACCTAGACAATGAGCCCATTGGATTGTAAGTGGCGTTTGAGCTGGCAGATGAACAATTGAATGCATAATGTTTGCTAGAAAACAATCATGTTGGAGCCTTCCAAGTCCTCTGGCATACCAAAAAGTCTAAGACTGTTCCTTCTATTTCTGTTTTCAAAATCTTCCATCAATTTATTAACTTGTTCAATGTCTCTTGTCCTATGTGAGACATTTGGGATGGGGTCTTTCATGTTACTCACCCTCTGCTCAATGAGAGATATCCGCTGATCGTAAGATGACCATTTTTCCTCTATACATTGCAGAGAAGTGTTAGATTCAATAACAAATGGTCTCAGAGCTCTGATTTCTTCCACAAGATCCTCCCAACTCATAGGAGCAGGCGATTTGGAAGGGGGCTCCTAGTCCTTGTTAGGCCACTTAACAGAAGAGGTGCTATTAGACTTTATTGAAACTGTGCCAGAAGTCTGAGGGCAGGCAAAGGGAGCATTTCCATTGTCGTTACTGCCCTCTGCGATGTTTGGCGAAGAGCAAATTTAATTTAATGGGTATGATGTGTGCAGACTTTAAGGGAGATGAAGATTTACTACAACTCTTTGTTCTGCCCAGCGTCCCCATACAAAGTCAGACAAAAGTTGGTGTTAGTTGAAGGGAAGCTGTAGTCTCAATTATAACTTGGAATACAAAAACACTCATATCAGCACATAAGACCAGGTCAGCTATGATGAGAGCAATATGTAATACACATATATTCTAGAAAAGGTCGACATGTGCTCACAGAGGAGGAAAACGTGCTTTGCGGAACTTGGTAAGTTATTTAAGTAAATACTTAGAGATTGAGCAAATGCATTCTGATTATAATATGCCTGATTAAAGAGTAAGTCAAACAAAATGGTGTCCTCTAGAATTAAATTTGTAGGTAAATGTGGCAGGTTGAATTTCCCAGTAAATGTATTATTCAGAGAATCCTCAAGAAGTGTGCAGCAAATTACCTCAGGAAAGAAAGATGGCGGCCGATGAGATGCGTGCCGCGAAAGAAGGCTATTTGAGAGAGAAATTCAGATGCCAGGTAGAAGAATATCACCCCCCTGCATGGCGCCCATGTTCCGACAACCATTTCAAAGGGGAGGCTGGGTAAGGAGAGCAGTGGAAAGCATTTTCCCCATTGCCTTGCTGGAGCCCCTCAGGGAGGTCTAAGGAGCAGTGGTCATCTTGTGTGGTGTCCAGTCACGCCCCCATATTTTGTCACACTGACATCATTCTAATGATTCATTTGCACATTTACATGTCATTTAATGGATCCAACTAGCACTCCTATGATGAACTTTAGTTGTATGAAAACTTGTGCTAACATGCTGAAATTCAGTCTTGTTGAAGCATACAACCATTTAGAAGTTTGCAATGTTGTGGAAGCTTGATCTCCACAGGAGGACTGCAATTTTGTGCAGCTGCCTCTCATTATCAGAAAATCAGAGTGATGCAAGCTTGCAGCCACAGGGATGACTTCAGAGTTGTGCACGCTAGCGCTCACATGAGGACTTCATTGTCATGTAAATGTGCTCCCCTACTGAGGACTTCATTGTCAGGCAAGCTTGCACTGATCAGTGATGCCTAATATTCAATCAATCAATCAATCACAGAATTTGTAAAGTGCACTACTTACCCGCGAGGGTCTCAAGGCGCTAGGGAAAAAAAAGGGGGGGGGGGTGCTGCTACTGGTCGAACAACCAGGTCTTGAGTAGCCTCCTGAAGGTCAGCAGGTCTTGGGTCTGTCGTAGGCTTAGTGGAAGGGTGTTCCAGGTCTTGGCGGCGAGGTGTGAGAAGGATCTGCCGCCGGTGGTTGTTCTTCGAATGCGAGGGACGGTGGCGAGGGAGAGGTCGGCGGAGCGGAGCTGGCGGTTGGGGACGTAGAAGAAGAGTCGTCTGTTGAGGTAGGCTGGGCCAGTTTTGTGGAGTGCCTTGTGTGCGTGGATGAGGAGTTTGAAGGAGATTCTCCTGTCGATGGGGAGCCAGTGCAGGTTCCTCAGGTGGGGGTGATGTGGCTGTGGCGTGGTACATCGAGGATCAGGCGTGCGGAGGCGTTTTGTATGCGTTGCAGTCGCTTGATGAGCTTGGCCGGGGCTCCCGCGTAGAGGGCGTTCCCATAGTCAAGTCTGCTACTGACGAGGGCCTGGGTGACTGTTCTTCTTGTGTCTGTCGGGCTCCACCTGTAGATCTTGCGAAGCATGCAGAGGGTGTTGAAGCACGAGGATGAGACTGCGTTGACTTGCTTGGCCATGGAGAGCGTTGAGTCGAGGACGACTCCCAGGTTGCGTGCGTGGTCGGCTGCTCCCAGCGTCGTTGGCCACCAGGAGTCGTCCCAGGCTGAGGGGTTGGAGCCGAGGATGAGGACCTCTGTCTCCTCCGTGTTCAGTTTTAGTCGGCTGATCTTCATCCAATCGGCGACGGCCTTCATTCCTTCATGGAGGTTGGATTTGGCGGCGAGGGGTCCTTAGTGAGGGAGAGGATCAGTTGAGTGTCGTCGGCGTAGGAGATTATGTTGAGGTCGTGCTGTCTGGCGATGCGTGCGAGCGGGCCATGTAGATGTTGAACAGTGTTGGGCTGAGGGACGATCCCTGGGGTACGCCGCAGATGATCTTGGAGGCTTCGGATCGGAATGGTGGGAGGCGGACTCTCTGGGTTCTGCCGGCGAGGAAGGAGGTGGCCCATTCCAGGGCCTTGTCTCGGATCCCTGCGTCATGGAGGCGTGCGCGTAGAGTGCGGTGGCAGACAGTGTCGAAGGCGGTGGAGAGGTCAAGCAGGATGAGGGCTGCGGTCTCACCGTTGTCCAGCAGGATCCTGATGTCGTCGGTGGCGGCGATGAGGGCAGTCTCAGTGCTGTGGTTGCTGCGGAACCCCGATTGGGATGGGTCCAGGATGCTGTTTTCTTCGAGGTATCGGGTTAGCTGTTTGTTGACGATCTTCTCGATGACCTTGGCTGGGAACGGAAGCAGGGAGATGGGCCGGAAGTTCTTGAGGTCTCTCGGGTCCGCCTTGGGTTTTTTGAGTAGGGCGTTGATCTCTGCGTGTTTCCAGCTCTCTGGGAAGGTCGCGGTCTCGAAGGAGAGATTGATGACGTTGCACAGGTGGGGTGCGATGGAGCTGCTGGCTTTGTTGAAGATGTGGTGCGGGAAAGGGTCTGACGGGGAGCCGGAGTGTATTGTGCTCATGGTCTTGATGGTGTCCTCGATGTTCACGCTGGCCCAGGCTGGCAGGGGGTCGTGGTCGATGGTGTGCGGCGGGTCTGGTGCATCGATCTTAGTTGGGGCTGTCTGGGTGTTGAAGCTGTTGTGGATGTCGGCGATCTTGCGGTGGAAGAAGGTGGCGAGGGAATCGCACAGGGGTTGCGACGGCGGGATGTCGTTGGTGTTGGAGCTGGGGTTGGAGAGTTCCTTCACGATGTTGAAAAGCTTCTTGCTGTTGTGTGCGTTGTTGTCGAGGCGGTCTTTGAAGGAGATTCTCTTGGCGGACTTGATGAGGTGGTGGTGGTTACGGATGGCGTCTTTGTGGGCTGCGTGGTTGTCCGGTGTCTTATCACTGTGCCATTTCTTCTCTAGTTTCCGGCAGGTACGCTTGGAAGCTAGGAGTTCCGAGGTGAACCAGCTGGCTCTTTTGGTGGTGTCACTGTAGGTGAGTTTTTTCAGCGGGGCGAGGGTGTTGGCACAGTCGTCCATCCATCGTCTGAGGTTGCAGGCAGCGTCGTCGGTGTTGGATGGGTCGGAGGGTGGGCTGAGAGCGAGGGTTGCCCGGTTGGTCTTCGGTGACTTTGCTCCAGCAGCGGCGTGGGATCTGTTGGGTGCGGTGGTGTGTGGTGGGTTTCTGGAAGGTGAAATGGATGCAGCGGTGGTCGGTCCAGAGGAGTTCCGTGGTGTGGCTGAAGGAGACGTGGGAGCTTGAGGAGAAGATGGGGTCAAGCGTGTGGCCGGCAGAATGGGTCGGTGTTGTGACGAGCTGGCTCAGACCGAGGTTGGCGAGGTTGTCGATCAGGGTGGTGGAGTTGCTGTCGTTGTTGTTCTCCAGGTGAAAGTTCAGGTCTCCGAGGAGGATGTAGTCGGTAGAGGTCAGGGCGTGCGTGCTGATGAAGTCGGCGATGGAGTCGCTGAACTGGGGTCGGGGCCCAGGGGGTCTGTAGACAAGGGTGCCTCTAAGGGTGGTGTTGGGGTCCGTGTGGATCTGGAAGTGCATGTGTTCGGGCGGTGCTGAGAGTGTCGTCGGTGCTGGTCGAGACCCTGATGGTGTTCTTGTGGACGATGGCGATTCCTCCTCCTACTGCGTTGGACGCGGTCTCTGCGGGTGATCTTATAGCCGTCTGGGATGGCTATGGCGATGTCGGGGGCGGAGGAGTCGTTCATCCAGGTCTCTGTCAGGAAGGCGACGTCTGGTGATGATGTGTCGAGCAGGTCCCAGAGCTCGACGGCGTGTTTGCGTGCGGAGCGGGTGTTCAGTAGGATGCACCGGAGGTGGTTGAGGTCCTTCTTGGCGGGCGCCTCGGTGGCTCTGAGGCTGGTGTAGCTGCAGTTCCGGCAGGTGAAGGGACCATGGGTGCGTTTCGGGGCGGCCTTGAAGCAGTTGTGCGTCCGTCCGGGGTTGAGAGCGTGGAGTGTGGTGGCATCGTATCGGCGTCAGTCCTCGAGGCTGGAGCGGGGGCGCGCGGCCCAGGGGTTCTGGCGCTGGGCGCGGTCCAGGCGCGGACGGACGCAGACGGGCTTGCCTTAGGCGCGCCTTTGGCGCGCCAGCGGCGCGGCCGCGCAGCGGCCGCCCAATATGGGGAGGTGGGAGGGAGGAGCAGCTGGGAGGCGGGAGGCAGGGGCAGCGAATGGGCAGTCAGGGGCGGGGCCGCAGGGACGCAGCGGCGGGAATGGAGAGAGGCAGCGAGGGGCACAGATGGCAAAATGGACACAAGGGAGGTGGGGGCAGCGAGGGAACAGAGGAAAAAACGGGCACAGTACAGTGGGGGCAGCGAGGGAAACAGAAGGCAAAATGGACACAAGGGAGGTGGGGGCAGCGAGGGAACAGAGGAAAAAACGGGCACAGTACAGTGGGGGCAGCGAGGAAACAGAAGGCAAAATGGACACAAGGGAGGTGGGGGCAGCGAGGAAACAGAAGGAAAACGGGCACCGAGGCCACAAGCAGAGGGGCGAGCTTACCAGCAGCAGCAGCGGGCGGACAGCACAGGCAGAGCTGTGTGGTGGGGGAGCGACCTACCTGGCAAGGTCAAGGGACGCTCTCCTCACCGTGCAGCGGCCGCCATATATGGGGAGGTGGGAGGGAGGAGCAGCTGGGAGGCGGGAGGCAGGGGCAGCGAATGGGCAGTCAGGGGGCGGGGCCGCAGGGGACGCAGAGGCGGGAATGGAGAGAGGCAGCGAGGGGCACAGAAGGCAAAATGGACACAAGGGAGGTGGGGGCAGCGAGGGAACAGATGAAAAAACGGGCTCAGTACAGTGGGGGCAGCGAGGGAAACAGAAGGCAAAATGGACACAAGGGAGGTGGGGGCAGCGAGGGAAACAGAAGGAAACCGGGCACCGAGGCCACAAGCAGAGGGGCGAGCTTACCAGCAGCAGCAGCGGGCGGACAGCACAGGCAGAGCTGTGTGGTGGGGGAGCGACCTACCTGGCAAGGTCAAGGGTCGCTCTCCTCACCGTGCAGCGGCCGCCATATATGGGGAGGTGGGAGGGAGGAGCAGCTGGGAGGCGGGAGGCAGGGGCAGCGAATGGGCAGTCAGGGGGCGGGGCCGCAGGGACGCAGTGGCGGGAATGGAGAGAGGCAGCGAGGGGCACAGAAGGCAAAATGGACACAAGGGAGGTGGGGGCAGCGAGGGAACAGAGGAAAAACGGGCACAGTACAGTGGGGGCAGCGAGGGGCACAGAAGGCAAAATGGACACAAGGGAGGTGGGGGCAGCGAGGGAACAGAGGAAAAAACGGGCACAGTACAGTGGGGGCAGCGAGGGGCACAGAAGGCAAAATGGACACAAGGGAGGTGGGGGCAGCGAGGGAACAGAGGAAAAAAACGGGCACAGTATAGTGGGGGCAGCGAGGGAAACAGAAGGCAAAATGGACACAAGGGAGGTGGGGGCAGCGAGGGAACAGAGGAAAAAAAACGGGCACAGTACAGTGGGGCAGCGAGGGAAACAGAAGGCAAAATGGACACAAGGGAGGTGGGGGCAGCGAGGGAAACAGAAGGAAAGCGGGCACCGAGGCCACAAGCAGAGGGGCGAGCTTACCAGCAGCAGCAGCGGGCGGACAGCACAGGCGGAGCTGTGTGGTGGGGGAGCGACCTACCTGGCAAGGTCACAAGGAAACTTCTATGGCCTGCATGGAATTGGGTGTGTGCCCGCTGCCCATACTTTACTGCAATCTTCTTTGTCACAGGTTTATTGCAGATGAGAATTTAAAATAAAGCCTATGGATGTGTTTTTATGAGTGTGCGTCCACGATAGAGCATCACTCAGGGAAGGTTAGTTAGGGTGCACAGTGCAGAATGAAGAAGGGCACCAAATATATCTCTAAGAGAAGGAGGGGGAAAGAGGACATCTTCACCTGATAGAGAGCCACTTGCCTTGTTTATGGAAATACCATTGCTGTATCTGCTGAACTCCTAAAGCAGAAGGATTCATGACAGAGGAGAATAGAATGTTTGTGAGTTTATTCCTTCTTCATCCCCTTTGGTCCCTGATTTTCTACATCCTCATTTTTTTCCAAGTGTAAGAGGGATGAGAAGGAGTGAAATGCTAGCCCCACCTCAAGAGAGAGGCATGTGCGAAAGGAAGACCTGTTAGCACTGAAATCATACCTTCGAAATGAATTAGAGCTGCCTGCTGAGGAAACTCATCTGAGTTTGAGTGGAGGCTTGTTCCACCGTTTTCGACAGCCATTGTGGGCAAGCTGTTTAAGCATTCCACAATTAAAGACCTGATGCTCCAATAAGCAAGAAAATAGGGAAGACATATCTGCCCAAATGTAGGATTCATTGTTGGCCGCTGGAAGCCATGGATTCAAAATCTTCATCAGTCATGTTGGGGGGGTAATGTTGTTCAAAACGGTGGTGGTTTTATCCTGTTATCCTTTATTTTGGCAATCTGAACAGACAGTGACGGGAATACATCCATCATTATCGCCACTTCTGCCGGTTATCCTGTATGAGAGGGGATAACTCCCTTCTGTTTGGCCACAGCAATACTGTTTTGGAGGGCTTCCACTCCTCAAGGGTTATTGCCATCCTCTGAGTCAGTATATACTCTTCATCAAATAGCACAGGAGATCAATACCACATGGATCACCTGCCCTTTGAACCAACATTACTCTTTACGTTTGGCCCGTATGTTCCATCATCTCTCTTGTCCTTATGAGACCCCAGTATCATGCTGAGTATTGAAACATCGTCGACATGTATAAAAAAACAAACTACATTGTGAGATTGGCCTATTAGTTGAAATTGTGTTTGTTATAAACACACAAAGACTTTTGTCACGTCACAGTCACTTTCCCTCTGGGACTTTTAGTTGTTGTTTCTTTGCTCACTGGGAAAACACCGCACTGATGTAGTCACAGGGGATTCTCGTTGACCTTGATTTGATCTGTTCCTGTCACTGGCACTAGGCCCAGCCACACAAATGGGGCAGCACTTTTATCGGGACAGGTGGGGTATTGATGGACGGAAGGAATTTTGTGGGTTCCTATTAATTTAAGAAGTTTCCGTCACAGAAATATAAGAAAAATCTGCCATTTTAGGCAAATTTTGTGGTTTGCAAGGAATTGTGGGTAAGAAAACCTTATGGTATCCACTCAAGACACACCACCCTGGAATCCCCTGGATGTCTGTTTTTAAAAAATGGCTGTGGTTGATAGGTTTCCATGAATTGCGGCCGAGCACTGTCACAAACACCGCAGCTACCCCTTTGCTGGATATCTCAACATAGCACTTTGGGTCTTTTGTGCTGCAGTCTCTTGGTTCACCCACACAAGTGGGATACCGCTTGTGAGAAGTTGGCCTGGCATATGCTGTCCACTAATTATAGTGGGCACCTTGCACCAGTCCAAACAACCCCTTATTGGAGATAGGTTAAAGACAACCTTATTGAAAGCTATCCTAGTGGTAGCTATGGAGAGCAGCCTTCAGGCTAAGTCTTGAAGGAATGTAAAGCAGCTTGTTTAATGAAAGAGCACCACACCAGGTATATATTCAAAATATATGTATTTATTGCTAAACACACCCCTCTAGTCTCTTTATGAGGCTAGAGTTCGAAGTACATAAGTTATAAGATATTAAATCACAGTAATAGCACAAATACACGTTTGGGCCCTAGGGGCGTACCAAACCATATACCAATAAAGTGGTATGCGAACCACGACTGAACTAGACACTAGGCCTAGAGCCTCTAGAAGTGCTTGGACCACAAGGAACCACCCAAGGTAGTGACACAGGGGACCCACGGGAGACGCGTGCAGTGTAAATACACAACCGCGATACTCCGTTAACTTCTATGGAGAAAGTCGGGATCGGGAAAATAGAGGAAAGGGACACTTAAAAGAGGACTAGGACAAAACCCTTTGAGATCTAGGACTTTGAAGAGTCTCTACCCACGGGAGCACCGGAGTACTCGTGTTACCTTACCCAGGGAAGCCGGGTGCATAGGTGCCTTTCGGGGTCGGGTTTCGTCGTCGATTCGAATGGCGATCTGCTGCAAAGTGCTGCTGGCGGCCAAGAGAAAAGTGTCCGGGTGGATCCAAGAGTGGATCGGAGTTCTGGTGAACCTGAAAGCAGAGGGGACAGAGTCTGGGTCACTAGCCAGTGACCAGGAAGGCGATGGACAGATGCCCACCGATGTCGAGTGCTTCAGGTGCGTTGACTGTCGTCTTGACTCTTCAGCCACGAGGTCCAGGAGGCGTTGTCGGCGACCCGGAGCAGGATTCGGGCTGGTACACAATGTCTGTCGAGTGCTGAGGTGTCGGCGACCGAATTAGACCCAACAAGCCTTGGCAACGGCAAGTCTCAAGGGAGATGTAGATCGTCGATGGTGCAGACCAGCAAGGTCTGTGGAACTCACCCAGCGAGGGTAAGTGAGGGCAGGCCTGGAGCAACCAGGATGCCAAGTAAAAAAAGGATTGGCTTTCGTTAAGGGCTACTAGCCAACGGGCTAGCGACCGCGAAGGAGCCTTGTGACGCTGCACGTGGAGCTGGCTTACAGGACACTCGTGGAGTGGGGGCCAGTGATCTTCGGTGCAGGTAGTGCTGGAGGATAGGGCTACTTGGAGCCCAAAGCACGACTTCTTGGGAGACCCAGAAGAGGATGCACTTGCAAATGTGCTCGGTGTCCAGGGGTCACGGTCTCAAGTCACCCACGATAGCCACGGGCCTCAGCTTTGCTGGGGACTCAGGGTAGCCTCGGGGAAGTCTGAGAATCCACCTCTGGTGATGCGATGACTTCGGCGTCCGACGGGAGCTTCAGAAATGCGAACCGGACAGATGCTTCTTTGGTGCCTGCCAAGCAGGGGAGTCACTCCTTGACCCCAAGGGAGATTCTTCAGTCCTCTAATCTTGTCGTAGAGCGTCGAAGGTCCAGGATTCAGTTTCAGAGTTTCGTCCAGGTATAATCTAAAGTCCTAAGGACTGGGTTCCTATCTTTATACTAAAGATAGGGGTTGGACTACTCTGTGGCCCCACCTATGGGTGGGTCAGGGCAGACGGGTGGCTACACCCCTTTCCCTTTGTCCAGTTCGCGCCAAAGCAGGGGCTGCAAGCCCCTGATCCGGTTTGAACTGGGGTATGCACAGGGACACCAAACGTGCCCCCAGTGCAGGACTTCAAAGCACACAGATGGTGCTCCCGCCCAGCCCCAATACACATTATCCTGTCTGGGGAGGTGGTCACACCTCCCTGGGACAGGAAACCTATTGTCCAGGCCTCCCCTGCCGGAGTTTCGTCCAGCAGCAGGAGGCCAGACTCGTGTCTGTGGCAGCAGCATCCATTTTGTGATGCCAGGGCTTTGGAGAGAAGTTACCGGGTTAGTCAGGGTTAACATGTCTTTCCCTCTAGAAGGGTGGAATGCTACCCCCGCCGCCAGAATTGGCGGGGGGTAGTATTCCAAGATGTTTGACACCAAACACGACATGGTTAGGTGCAGCCATTCCAAAGTTAGCATTTTACCGCGAGGATATAATGCGCTTAAGAGTATATGGTCAGGCTGCACTACAAACAGCATCAGAGATGGTCTCCGAATGCTGCAGAGGGGCCCTGCTCATGCAGGGGCACCCTCTCACATAGGAACCATGCACTCTGCCTTTAGGATTGATAAGGCCTGCCTTAGGAGTGACTTATAGGTTTATATGTGTGTATGTATTTCGTGATATAGGTAGCCTATATCACAGTAAGGGGTGCATGCACCACCTTACCCAGGCTGCAGTAGCAGACCTGTGGTGTCAGTTTGGATGGCCTTCCAGGGGTCGCATAATACATGCTGCAGCCCCTGGCAGGCCTCTGAGGTACCTATGCCCTTGGTACATAGTATACCATATACTAGGGACTTATAAGGGCACTCCAGATCCCAATCAGTGATGTGCCTAAGGCACATGGAAACCATTTTAGAGAGGAAGCATCTAGGCTGGGGTTCTGATTAGCAGGGCCCCAGCCAGACTAATGTCGAAAAACCGTGAAGCATCAGCAAAAAGTGGGGGTACCCATGTGAAGCAGATCCTACTCTCCTACACAACCCCCCCCCAAACGTAGGGACATTAAACTAACCTTGCCCAGTTAAGTCTTCATGTTCTAAGTGGAAATACCTAGAGAGTCCATCTGCATTCGCATGGTTACTCCCAGGCCTATGTTCCACTGTAAAGTCCATCCCCTGTAGGGAAATGGACCACCTAAGCAGTTTGGGGTTTTCACCCTTCATTTGTTTTAGCCATAAGAGGGGCTTATGGTCTGTCTGAACCAGGAAGTGGGTACCAAACAAGTATGGCCTCAACTTCTTCAGAGCCCAGACCACAGCAAAGGCCTCCCTCTCTATGGCTGACCAACGTTTCTCTCTAGGGGTCAGCCTTCTGCTAATGAAAGCTACTGGCTGATCCTGACCTTCTTCATTCAATTGTGACAGTACAGCCCCTACCCCCAATTCAGATGCATCAGTTTGAACAATGAACTTCTTGGAGTAATCAGGACTCTGCAGAATTGGAGCAGTGCACATGGCCTGCTTGAGGTCATCAAATGCCTTTTGACAGCTAGCTGTCCACTGAACCTTTTTGGGCATTTTCTTAGAAGTTACGTCATTCAGGGGTGTCACTATTGATCTATACCCCTTGACAAATCTCCTATAGTACCCAGTCAGGCCTAAGAAGGCTCTCACCTGAGTCTGGGTAGTGGGAGCAGTCCAGTCCATGATGGTCTGGATCTTGCTCTGCAAAGGTTTAACCTGGCCTCCACCCACAAGGTGGCCCAGGTACACAACCTGACTCTGCCCTATCTGGCACTTAGTGGCCTTGATAGTCAGGCCTGCCTTTTGCAGGGCCTGTAAAACATTCCTGAGGTGGACCAGGTGATCCTCCCAGGTGGAGCTAAAGACAGCAATATCATCTAGATAAGCTGCACTATAGGCTTCCAGTCCTGTGAGAACTGTATTCACCAACCTCTGGAAAGTGGCAGGTGCATTCTTCAGACCAAAGGGCATTACCACAAATTGATAATGCCCACTAGGGGTTGAGAATGCTGTTTTGGGCTTTGCAGTATCAGCTAGTCTGATCTGCCAGCAGCCAGCTGTTAGGTCAAATGTGCTGAGGTATTTGGCAGAGGCCAAAGTATCTATAAGCTCATCTGCCCTGGGTATTGGATGGGCATCAGTCCTAGTGACTGCATTGAGACCCCTGTAGTCTACACAGAACCTCATCTCTCTCTTTCCACCACTGGTGTGAGGTTTCGGTACAAGGACTACTGGACTAGCCCAAGGGCTATCTGAGGGTTCAATAACTCCCAATTCCAACATTTTCTGGACTTCAGTCCTGATACAGTCCCTGACATGGTCAGGTTGCCTATAAATCTTGTTTTTAATAGGCAGACTGTCCCCAGTGTCCACTTCATGAGTGCACCAGGTGGTCTGACTGGGTGTCAGTGAAAACATATGTCTAAACTGATTGAGGACTTGCCTGCAATCAGTTTGTTGCTGGGTAGTGAGGCTGCCTGCCAAGGCTACACCATCAACTGACCCATCGTCAGGGTTCTGTGAGAGCAGGTCAGGGAGTGGGTCACTCTCTTCCTCCTGCCCTTCATCAGTAGCCATGAGCAAGCCCATGTCTGCCCTGTCCACATATGGTTTTAACCTGTTGACATGGAGAACCCTGTGGGGACTCCTGGGTGTTCCTAGGTCCACTAAGTAAGTGACCTCACCCTTCTGCTCAACAATAGTGTGGGGTCCACTCCATTTATCTTGGAGAGCTGCTGGGGCCACTGGCTCCAACACCCACACCTTCTGTCCTGGCTGGTAAACAGTCAGAACAGCCTTTTGGTCATGCCAGGCCTTTTGAAGTTCCTGGCTAGCCTCAAGGTTTTTGGTTGCCTTTTTCATGTACTCAGCCATCCTGGAGCGGAGACCAAGTACATAGTCCACTATATCT
This sequence comes from Calotriton arnoldi, assembly GCA_963921515.1. Lineage (NCBI taxonomy): Eukaryota > Metazoa > Chordata > Amphibia > Caudata > Salamandridae > Calotriton > Calotriton arnoldi. Next base: position 1,282,635 of record CAWUFW010002331.1, on the reverse strand, counting down.
TGCTTTGGGGGCTTGAGAGGTAACTCCCATCCTTCCTTCACCAAGCACAGTGGACCCCTCACAGGGTGGCCAAACAGAAGTTCAAAAGGGCTGTAACCAACCCCCTTCTGAGGCACCTCCCTATATGCGAATAAAAGGCAGGGCAAGAGTATGTCCCATCTACGCCTAAGCTTTTCTGGGAGCCCTTTAATCATGCCCTTCAAGGTTTTGTTGAATCTCTCAACTAAACCATTGCATTGTGGGTGATAGGGTGTGGTGAACTTATAAGTCACTCCACACTCCTTCCACATTGCTTTTAAGTACCCAGACATGAAGTTAGCACCCCTGTCTGATACTACCTCCTTAGGAAAGCCCACTCTTGAGAAGATTCCCAGGAGGGCCCTTGCCACCACAGGTGCTGTAGTGGTCCTGAGGGGAATAGCTTCTGGGTACCTGGTGGCATGATCCACTACCACCAGGATAAACCTGTGCCCAGAGGCTGTTTGGGGATCCATGGGACCAACAATGTCAATCCCTACCCTCTCAAAGGGCACCCCCACCACAGGTAGTGGTATCAGGGGGCCTTTGTAGTGCCACCTGCTTTGCCACTGGCTTGGCAGGTTACACAGGAGCGACAAAACTCCTTACTGTCTTCAGACATGTGGGGCCAGTGAAAGTGAGGGACAATTCTGTCCCAAGTCTTGTTCTGGCCCAGGTGACCTGCTAAGGGAATATCATGGGCTAGGGTCAATAGGAAGCCCCTGAACTTCAAAGGTATTACCAACCTCCTGGTAGCACCAGGCTTGGGGTCTCTACTCTCTGAGTACAGGAGTCCATCATCCCAATACACTGTATGGGGACCACTAGCTTTCCCAGCAGCCTCAGCAGCAGCTTGCTGTCTGAGGGGTTCAAGGGAGGGGCAGCTCTGCTGCTCCTGGCTCAGATCTGCCCTAGAAGGTCCCCCTGTCCCCAAGAACTCAACCTGGTCAGGTTCAAGTTCCTCTGGGACAGTTCCTTCTTCAGGGCTGAGATCATCCCCCTCAAGGGACTGATCTTCCTCCTGAGCCAAGGGGAAGGCACTGCCTTAACCCTACTACTCCTCCTCTTGGAAGCCACTTGGTCCATTCTTCCAGAATCCAAGGCCTGTTCAGTGCTAGACATTTTGGCTTGTGACCTGGTCACAGCAAACACATCTGCAGGGATCCCCAGCATTTCTGCATGGGTCCTGAGCTCCACTTCTGCCCAAGCAGAAGTCTCTAAGTCATTGCCAAGCAAGCATTCGACTGGTAGGTTTGCACTTACCACAACCTTCTTAAGGCCAGTTACCCCTCCCCAGGAGAAGTTAACAACTGCCAGAGTATGGTCTGTTCTGACATTGCTAGCATTGGTCACTTGGTACATCTCACCAAGTATAACTTGCCCAGGATTCACAAGGTCTTGTGTCACCATTGTGACACTTGCCCCTGTGTCCCTAAATGCCAAAGCCTCATGTCCATTTATTAAAGGCTGTTGTCTGTACTTTCCCAGATTACTGGGACTCATAGAGGAGGGCACATCCATGCCTCCATCACAGACTAACACAGCCTGAGTCAGTTCTCTGACTAAGTCAGAGCCCAACTCAGTTCCCAGGGTGAACCCTACTAAACCCTTTGCTGGAGCACTTCCACCAACTGTACTAGGGGGAACAGGTGCCTTAGGGGCATTGGTGGGTGCTGGACTGGAGTCTTTGGACTTGGTGCAATCACTGGTCCAGTGGGTCTTTTGCTTACAGACCTTGCACCATGGTTTTCTTTGGCCTTTCCCTTTTGTAGACTGTGAATCCCCACCAGAAGAAGATTTTTGGGGGCCTGATGAAGACTTTTGATCTTTACCCTTCTCCCCACCCTTTTCAGAGTTCTTAGCATCTTGCTTCTTGGTTTCCCCACCTTGGTTCTGTACCTTCTGCTTCACCCTGGTTCTGACCCATTTGTCTGCCTTCTTTCCCAATTCTTGGGGAGAGGTCAGATCAGAGTCTACCAGGTATTGATGCAACAGCTGATTTTGACAGTTATTAAGAATCTGCTCCCTCATTATCAGATTGTACAATCCTGAGAAGTCACACAGCTTACTGCCCATCAACCAGCCTTCCAGAGCCTTGGCAGAACAATCCACATAGTCTACCCAGTCTTGAGTCTGTGCTTTTTGGGTGTCTCTGAACTTCAACCTGTACTGTTCAGTGGTTAGGCCAAACCCATCAATAAGAGCACTCTTCAAGACCTTGTAATTATCAGCATCCTCCTCTCTAACAGTGAGGAGCTTATCTCTACCTTTGTCAGCAAAGGAGAGCCACAAGATTGCTGCCCACTGCTCCTGAGGGACCTTCTGTACCTTACAGGCCCTCTCTAGAGCAGTTATCCACTTGTGGATGTCATCCCCATTCTGATAGGGAGGGACAATCTTGCTCAGGTTCCTATGGTCATAGGACCTTTCCCTATCTCTAGGGATATGGCTGCCACCATGGGACTCTAGTCCCAACTTTCTTCTCTCTCTAAAGAGATCTAGGGACTCCCTGTCTATGGCTAGTTGCTTCTTTTTGAGTTCAAGCTGAGCTTCCTCATATTGAACCAGCCTCTTTCTTCTCTCATGAGAGGATTCCCTCCTATGAGATGAGACAGAGCTCCCTATTGAGGTGCCAGAGTGGTTAGACTCCTGAGAAGAAGATCTAGACCTTCTGGGCACACTCACAATCCTTCCTGGGGGGACAAAGGGAGCCTCATTCTGATCCTCCTCTTCCTCTTCCTCAGGAGGGGTTGGATTATCCAGGTCAGGGCCATTGTCGCCCTCCTGGTCAGTTTCAGAGGGGGGCTGGGGGTACTGGTACCCCTGGTCCCATCCTCATCTTCTGCCCCACCCTCAGCTCCTACCCCTTCAGTCCCCAAGGGCTTACTAAGGTCATAAGCCACCAACAACTCCTTGAGGTGTTTGGTGGTGTTGCTTTGGCCTGTCCTTATTTTTCTCAAGTTGCATAAAGCTCTCAATTCCAAGAATGGGAGTGTATCATACTTGGAGGGTGGAAGCTCAATGGCTTCCTGCAAGGATTCTTTGGATCCTGCCCTTAAAGACATTACTAGTGTGGTGTGGTGTATGCACTACCTACTCTAGTGTGGCCTACTAAACTCTCTTGAGTTGTAGAAAGGGTTGTGCTATCCCTTAACACACAACTCTAAGTTCAGTAGAACTTACTGTTATTCTAAGCTTAAATTATATGTACCTTAGGTACCTTTAGTGGTTTTCAGTTGATCAATTCAATTGAGATTATCTGGTAAAACAATAGCAAGCTGGAATCCCACACGCTGCACACCAATGTGAGAAGTTGGCCTGGCATATGCTGTCCACTAATTATAGTGGGCACCTTGCACCAGTCCAAACAACCCCTTATTGGAGATAGGTTAAAGACAACCTTATTGAAAGCTATCCTAGTGGTAGCTATGGAGAGCAGCCTTCAGGCTAAGTCTTGAAGGAATGTAAAGCAGCTTGTTTTACCAGTCTATAATCTCTTGAGTGACCAAATGAAAGAGCACCACACCAGGTATATATTCAAAATATATGTATTTATTGCTAAACACACCCCTCTAGTCTCTTTATGAGGCTAGAGTTCGAAGTACATAAGTTATAAGATATTAAATCACAGTAATAGCACAAATACACGTTTGGGCCCTAGGGGCGTACCAAACCATATACCAATAAAGTGGTATGCGAACCACGACTGAACTAGACACTAGGCCTAGAGCCTCTAGAAGTGCTTGGACCACAAGGAACCACCCAAGGTAGTGACACAGGGGACCCACGGGAGACGCGTGCAGTGTAAATACACAACCGCGATACGCCGATAACTTCTATGGAGAAAGTCGGGATCGGGAAAATAGAGGAAAGGGACACTTAAAAGAGGACTAGGACAAAACCCTTTGAGATCTAGGACTTTGAAGAGTCTCTACCCACGGGAGCACCGGAGTACTCGTGTTACCTCACCCAGGGAAGCCGGGTGCATAGGTGCCTTTCGGGGTCGGGTTTCGTCGTCGATTCGAATGGCGATCTGCTGCAAAGTGCTGCTGGCGGCCAAGAGAAAAGTGTCCGGGTGGATCCAAGAGTGGATCGGAGTTCTGGTGAACCTGAAAGCAGAGGGGACAGAGTCTGGGTCACTAGCCAGTGACCAGGAGGGCGATGGACAGATGCCCACCGATGTCGAGTGCTTCAGGTGCATTGACGGTCGTCTTGACTCTTCAGCCACGAGGTCCAGGAGGCGTTGTCGGCAACCCGGAGCAGGATTCTGGCTGGTACACGATGTCTGTCAAGTGCTGAGGTGTCGGCGACCGGATTGGACCCAACAAGCCTTGGCAACGGCAAGTCTCGAGGAAGATGTAGATCGCCGATGGTGCAGACCAGCAAGGTCTGTGGAACTCACCCAGCAAGGGTAAGTGAGGGCAGGCCTGGAGCAACCAGGATGCCAAGTAAGAAAAGGATTGGCCTTCGTTAAGGGCTACTAGCTAACGGGCTAGTGACCGCGAAGGAGCCTCGTGACGCCGCACGTGGAGCTGGCTTTCAGGACACTCGTGGAGTGGGGGCCAGTGATCTTCGGTGCAGGTAGTGCTGGAGGCTAGGGCTACTCGGAGCCCAAAGCACGACTTCTTGGGAGACCCAGAAGAGGATGCACTTGCAAATGTGCTCGGTGTCCAGGGGTCACGGTCTCAAGTCACCCACGATAGCCACGGGCCTCAGCTTTGCTGGGGACTCAGGGTAGCCTCGGGAAGTCTGAGAATCCACCTCTGGTGATGCGATGACTTCGGCGTCCGACGGGAGCTTCAGAAATGCGAACCAGACAGATGCTTCTTTGGTGCCTACCAAGCAGGGGAGTCACTCCTTGACCCCAAGGGAGATTCTTCAGTCCTCTAATCTTGTCGTAGAGCGTCGAAGGTCCAGGATTCAGTTTCAGAGTTTCGTCCAGGTATAATCTAAAGTCCTAAGGACTGGGTTCCTATCTTTATACTAAAGATAGGGGTTGGACTACTCTGTGGCCCCACCTATGGGTGGGTCAGGGCAGAGGGGTGGCTACACCCCTTTCCCTTTGTCCAGTTCGCGCCAAAGCAGGGGCTGCAAGCCCCTGATCCGGTTTGAACTGGGGTATGCACAGGGACACCAAACGTGCCCCCAGTGCAGGACTTCAAAGCACACAGATGGTGCTCCCGCCCAGCCCCAATACACATTATCCTGTCTGGGGAGGTGGTCACACCTCCCTGGGACAGGAAACCTATTGTCCAGGCCTCCCCTGCCGGAGTTTCGTCCAGCAGCAGGAGGCCAGACTCGTGTCTGTGGCAGCAGCATCCATTTTGTGATGCCAGGGCTTTGGAGAGAAGTTACCGGGTTAGTCAGGGTTAACATGTCTTTCCCTCTAGAAGGGTGGAATGCTACCCCCGCCGCCAGAATTGGCGGGGGGTAGTATTCCAAGATGTTTGACACCAAACACGACATGGTTAGGTGCAGCCATTCCAAAGTTAGCATTTTACCGCGAGGATATAATGCGCTTAAGAGTATATGGTCAGGCTGCACTACAAACAGCATCAGAGATGGTCTCCGAATGCTGCAGAGGGGCCCTGCTCATGCAGGGGCACCCTCTCACATAGGAACCATGCACTCTGCCTTTAGGATTGATAAGGCCTGCCTTAGGAGTGACTTATAGGTTTATATGTGTGTATGTATTTCGTGATATAGGTAGCCTATATCACAGTAAGGGGTGCATGCACCACCTTACCCAGGCTGCAGTAGCAGACCTGTGGTGTCAGTTTGGATGGCCTTCCAGGGGTGGCATAATACATGCTGCAGCCCCTGGCAGGCCTCTGAGGTACCTATGCCCTTGGTACATAGTATACCATATACTAGGGACTTATAAGGGCACTCCAGATCCCAATCAGTGATGTGCCTAAGGCACATGGAAACCATTTTAGAGAGGAAGCAGCTAGGCTGGGGTTCTGATTAGCAGGGCCCCAGCCAGACTAATGTCGAAAAACCGTGAAGCATCAGCAAAAAGTTGGGGTACCCATGTGAAGCAGATCCTACTCTCCTACACCGCTGTTATTGAGAGACATGTGGGAACTCTGGGTGATATGAAATGTGTTGATCCCCACAGATATGTGAGTAGGGTGTGTGTTTTTAGCCAAAGTTTGAGGTTTTCAAGGGCTTCTGGGTAATAAAACCTTGTGAGAGCCTGCAAGTCACTCCATCCTGGATTGCTCTGGATGTCTAGTTTTTAAACATGTCTGGGTTTGCTTAGTTTACCTCAGTGCCTTCTGAGCTCAGAACCAAAATCCAAAGCTACCCACATTGCAAAACAAGGGTCAGTTTTCAATGGAAAAATGTGATGTGTACATATTGCATTTTGTGGCCTTTCCTGTTGTGGGCACTAGACCTACCCACACAAGTGAGGTACCACTTCTATGAACAGACTTTGGGGGAATGCTGGGTCATAGGAGATTTTGGCTCCCCACAGATTCAAGAAGTTTTCCTCACAGAAATGTGAGGAAAATGTATGTTTTTATTCAAAGTTTGAGGTTTGCAAGAGCTTCTGGGTACGAAAACCTGAATAGAGCCACACAAGTCATCTCACCCTGGATTCCCCCAGGTGTCTAGTTTCAAAAAATGTGCAGGTTTGCTAGGTTTTCCTAGGTACCGGCTGAGCTAGCGTCCAAAATCCACAGCTTTCCACATTGCAAAAAAAAGGTCATTTTTCAGTGGAAAAATGTGATGTATCCATGTTGATATTTGGGCCCTTTTCTGTTCAGGACAGAAGGCCCACCCACACAAGTGAGGTACCACTGTTTTGGGGAGACTTAGTGGAATCTTGGGTGGTAGGAACTTTTTTGATCCCCACAGATTCCAGATGTTTTCCTTACAGGAATGTGAGAAAAATGTGTGTTTGTAGTCAAAGTTTGAGGTTTGCAAAGGCTTCGGGGTGAAAAACCCTTGTGAGAGCCAGGCACGTCACACCTGATTGGATTGTCCCAGGTATCTAGTTTTTAAAAATGTGCAGAGTTGCTGGGTTTCTATGTGTCTATATTGCATTTTGTGCCCTTCTCTGTCAAGGACACTAGGCCTACCCACACAAGTGAGGTACCATTTTTATCAGAAGGCTTGGGGCAATGCTGGGTGGTTGAAAATGTGTGACTCCCCACAGATTCCAGAAGTTTCCTCATAGAAATGTGAGGAAAATGTATGTTTTTAGTCAAAGTTTAAGGTTTGCAAGGGCTCCTGGGAAAGAAAACCTGGTGAGAGCCACTCAAGTCACACCACTCTGGATTTCCTGGGGTGTCTTGTTTTAAAAAAACTTACAAGTTTGCTATGGTTCCTAGGTACCCGCTAAGCTACGGCCAAAAATCCAAAGCTCCCCACATTGCAAAAAAAGGGTCAGTTTTCAGTGGAAAAATGTGATGTGCAATGTTGCAATTTGGGCCCATTTCTTTTATCGACACTAGGCCTACCCACACAAGTGAGGTTCCATTTATATCAGGAGATATGTGGAAACACAAAATAGTGGAACATTTGTTATTACCAATTGGATTTTTCTGAATTTGTGCCTTCAAAATGTAATTGAATCATCTTAAATGCAACAGTTCAAAAACAGAAATTATGTTGTTTGGAAAATCCAACGTATTTTCGCCGAACCAGTGGTGGCCCTCAAATTCGGCCTCACCCCCTAACACAGTGGACACAGTGAGAAATTTAGGGATCAAATTTGATCCCACATTATCATTCCATAAACAAGCCCTTGCGGTGGTCGGCACCTGCTTCCAAACGATAAAAACTCTTAGAAAGTTTTTTGACCGTCTCCCGTTACCTGCTAGGAAAACGGTTACAGTTGCCTTAATCTTATCACGTCTGGACTATTGTAATAGTCTGTACGCAGGAACAAAAAAGACGGTCCTGAAAAGATTGCAGATTGTCCAAAATGCTGCAGCGAGGTTGGTACTCAGATGACGAAAAGGCTCCTCTTCAGCAGCAGCACTTAGAACCCTTCACTGACTGCCTATTCACAAGAGGATTCTCTTTAAAATCCTGACTATCATTTACAGAGCCACAAGGGCTACAGGACCAGGATACCTAAGATCTAGAATCACACCGTACATTACCCATTGTGTCCTGCGGTCATCCTCGGAGAACCTGTTAGCACCCCCCTCTTTCAAACTGAAATCTAGAGGGGGCAAGGCAATGGCGGTTTTAGGAACCAAAGCATGGAATTCCCTGCCCACTCAGCTTAGACATACACAAATGGAACTCACTTTCAAGAAGCTCCTAAAGACCTGGATTTTTACCACACCAGACCATACTGTTCTATCGCTCATCTAATCTCTTGCTTCTAGTGCCTTAACTTGGTTTTCTCCCCCACTACAGATCATCAGATGTTTCTTCCGCTAGCGCCAAGATGCTCCTTGGAGTGAATGTTGCGCTTTATAAAGACCATCATTCATTCATTCATTCATTCATTCAAGCCAGTGTGTATGACAGAAGACATTTTAAAAAATGCCCTCTGAATCACGTTAGTATGAGTACCCACAAATTCAGAGATGTACAAATATTCACAGCTCCTAAACTCAGCATTTGGTGTACATTTCAGAAAAACATATGTTTTGTTCAGATCCATTTTTCACTCTTTATAATTTACCATATGAATTACTCTATACTTGGAATACAATTAAAAACCATTGTAAGGTGCAGCTCAGTTGGTGGCTCTGTGTACCTTAGGTTCTTGGTGGACAACTTACAAACCCTAGATAGTCACTCCACAACCAGAATAGTCTAACAGATGTAAGTGTATATTGCTTGTATTATTTGGCCATCTTGACAAGAAGTTACAGATGAAAACATCACAAATGGCTGTTTTTTTCTTTTCATCTTCAATATTTTTTTTTATTTTGACAGTAGTTTCTTTAAGAAAACCTTGGGGAGCTACTCATGTGACCACTTTCTGAATTCAGAATGTCTACTTTTCAGAAATCCATAGTTTTCCTGGATTATCCATGGGTTTCACACCTGTTTTTACAACAAACTGGAAGCAGGTTGAAAAAACAAAAATTAGGAAAAATGGGCTATTTTCTTGAGTCAGCTCTGCTTGTTCCTGAAAGCTGGGAAGATGGTCTTGTTAGTACAGCAAACCTTTTATTGATGTCATAAAACCAGACACTTTTTTGCAGAGCACTTATTTCCTATTTTCCTAAAAAAACTAAATGTAGCTACATTTTGGCTATATTTTCGGTACCCTCCAGGGAAATCTACAAACCCTGGGTACCTTTTGAATCCCCATGATGCTGGGAAAAAATGAAAAAACTTGGCGTAGATACCTTATGTGCAAAAAAAGTTATGCAAGCCTAAGCGCAAGTACCCCAAATAGACAAAGAAGGGCTCAGCACTGGGGTGAAAAAGAGTCAGCAATTAAGGTGTTAGGATCAAGACTACCTTCGTTTTGATTGTTGGGTAAAATCTGAATGCAAGATTGCTAGAGGATAATTTGTCAGTAAGCTAAGGGCATAATGCAGGCCACTCAAGCCCCTCGGGAGCAGGCTAGTGGGGGGGCGCCAAATTTTCAGGGAGCCCATTCAGCCCAAGGTCAGCAAATATCTGTCAGCTATGGGAGACTCAGGAGTCCACCGTCTGGGGGGAGGAGGGAATCATTTTGCGTTATACCACTGCAGTCAGTAATTATTTAAGTAATCTGATTACCCTAATTCGACATTTCCTTGTCTCACTCCTTCTGACCCTCTTGACTGAAGAAGATTTATCATTTCAGAGGTTTTATGAGGATTTGATAGTCAAAAGAAAGTCTGTGTAAGGGATGCGCCTTAGTGAGCTTTCCCAGTGAAAGGAGCTCTCCCTATTAGAGGACAAAGGGCCAGATGTACAATCATTCAGTTTACCGAGTCGCATATTGCGCTGAATTGTGACTCGCAATTTGCGACTCGCTAAACTGAATGTACAACAGGATCGCAAATTGCATGCCTCATCAATATTCATGAGGCAAGCGCAATTTGCGAACCCATTGAGAATGGCTAGCACTCACAGGGATGGTGGCCTGCTTTCAATAAAGCAGTTTTAAAAAAAGAATGCAGCCCATTTTCCTTAAATGAAAACGGGATACATTTAAAAAAGAAAAATGAAATTTTCAGTTTCATTTAGCCTTCCCTTAAAAAATATTTTCGCACCCATTCACAAAGGAGAAGGGGTCCCCTGGGGACCCCTTCCCGTTTGGGAGAGGTTTACCACCTACTTGAAGTAGGTAGTAAACTGCGAGTGTTTTGTGCGGTCGCAAAACATTAGTACATTGGTGTTAGAGTCGCTATTAGGAAGGGACGCCCTTGGCACGCCCCTTCCTAAAAGCAAGTCGCAAACGCTATTTTGCGAGTCAGTGACTCACCAAATAGCGTTTGAACATACCATCGCCGTTTTTTGCGGTTGATTTCCCTTTTGCAACCGCAAAAAACGGTCGTACATCTAGCCCAAAATGTTCCTACAAAAGTGAATTGATACATTAACAAAACTTGAAATCTAGCCAGAATTGTACATCCCATGTCAGACAAGTAATGGAAGGTCTCACAAGGATGTATTTTCAGTCCCTCACGTTAGGGCCTTTTTCTGGTAATACTGTCTTCCTCTTTCATTCTTAGTTTTGAATACATCCTCTTGACTGCTGAAACATTTACAAGCTGGAGACAATCCAGCCTGATCTCTGTCAAATATCTTCCTTTTACTAGCAGGCGACTTAGAGAAATAAATAACTCGCAAACACAAAACGCCGTGGCTTATTTTAGAAACACAGGTGCAACATAATTGTACAACATGCATTTGTTGATCCAGCAATAACAACGTGTATTAATAAAGGGCACGTTAACCCACAATGGTATCTTTACTCTAAATAATAGTTGTGTTTTGTCACCCAATTCAAAGTTAGTCATTTTATCGACGTTTAAAAGATGAAAGGTTGTAAGGGCGCTGCAGGTTTTGAACCAGAGATCATGAGGTTAAACACAGATCCCTCCAGTGGCTGCATAATCCCATTGAGCCACGATACGGTGCTTAAACGTGCAAAAAAAAAAGAAGTTTAACACAGGACACCGTTAATGCAGCCTGGAGCGTGCAGTCTCAAGGGATTGGAGGCCGAAAATAGAGCAGACGCTCCAAGAGCAGACTGAATCTGAAATCCCATTGTTAGCAATTCACAGCCACCTGGGTGCCAAGAAAGCAGATTTTACAAGCTGCTTTAACAAGATAGTATGTAGCAATTTTCAGATTGCTTGTTTGGAAAACATTTCTCGAATACTGTCCTTTCATAAAGAAGGCTTTGAATTTCTGGACATAAACGCTTGGCTAAAGATCTACTGAAAGGTCTGCCAGAGGTGGTCATTGTTCACGATTTTCCATATGGCGTGCAAAAAGCAGTATAAGGCTGGCAGCAATCACTGAGGTGACATGAAACAATGTCACATGAATGTACATGAAAGCAACACTCTGCACGTGCTGAAAGAGATGCCGAATGAAGAAAAGAGCACAATGTGACAGCATGCTTACAAAACGAGAATCCTCATGCATTGAAAGCGAGAGCCTAGTTGGTCCAGTTTACTTGGCTGTGGACCTGATTAACCCAGTTTGCTTGGTAACGAGCAGAATAATCCACTTGCCTTGCTATGAATCTATCTGCCTAGTTTTGTAATACATCTGGTTCATCTGTCTTGCTTGGTCATTGGCCTAGATATGACCTAGTTTGTTTTATCATGGACTTTGTTTACTAGCTTGCTTTGCCATTGGCCGTATTGGTCCAGTTCATTTGGCTATGCACCTCGCTAGCTCAGCTTGCTTGGTAAGAAGCAAGGTTGATCCACTTGCCTTGCTATAAATCTGGACAATTTAGATTGCTATGACATTGAGCTGGTTGATACAACATGCTTGTCAATTGACCTAGACCTGTGACCTCTTATGACTTACCATGGATATGTTTGGCTTAGCTTCCTGTGTCAAGGCCCAGGTAGGTTCTGATTAAGTGGCAATAGCTATACGTCAGTTTATTCGGTCATGGACTTGGTCCGGTTTATTTCACCATGGACCTGATTGATCCAGTTTACTTTGTCGTAGGGCTGTTTGACCCTGTTTCGTTGGACCTGGAACAGCTAACCCACTTTGCCTGGGTGTGGACTTAGCTCACCCAGTTTAGTTTAATGTGGTCCTGGTTGGCCCAGCTTGTGTGACTTGATCTAACCCAGTTACTTCTGTAGTGCACCTGGGTGGATTGACCTAGATTACTTTCCCATGGACCTGGTGGACTCAGTATGCCCTGGGCCACGTTGCCATATTTGACATTGCCAAATTTTGCACCTCCATAGTTCATATTGCCATCATTTTAGTTTACCCTGTTATTTGACCATTGATCTGATGGACCCAGTTTTCTTTGGCATTGCCCAAGTTGCTTGACCATGGTATACCCAGTTTGCTGTGCCATGGACTTGGCTGACTCGGTTTAATTTGCTGTTGATAGCGCTGATAGCACCGGGACACTCTCGTAGTAGCTGAGCGCTTTAGAGAAATGTATTCATTCAAGCAATAACTAGGGCCCTCATTCCTAATAGCCTGTTTACTGATTATGCTGGTTAGAGCAGTTATGGGCTGAGCATTGATAAAAAAAGGTCCCTGGCAGAGGGGCATGTCATGCCTTCTGTGCCTGAGGAACTTGGGAGGAGAAAAGAAGGAGTGGAATGCCCTGTCTACTTATCGGTATCTTCATTACTCCGAGTCCAAGTCTCCTCAATACAGTCCTTACTTGCGAGATTCCATCTCTGTCCTGCAAAACCTGTTTAAAAATCCTGCCAACATGGCTGCCATTAACCTTCGGGCAGTAGAAAATGGAGGAAGCACTACCTCACATCCTGTCAATGTTACAAGAATCCTAAAAGAAAACACAAAAAACATAATCAATCCCACCCTCAGGAAGGAGTGTGGGAACACAGGACTGTATCAGAAAAGACTTGGACTCAGAGTATTGAAGATTACTGTAAAGTAACCGGGGCATTACCTCCTGTCCATCTACCACGTTACAGTCCTTGTCTACGAGAGAATACACAAGCAGAAATGAATTGAATATAGTAACAACACCAAGAAATAAAGATGCCAATCAAACTCTCCAATAACAGTAACTTATTTATACACCTGTTGCAATTCACAGCTTTGACACAGCTAAGAAGACACAATCCCCAAAAGAAGTAGAAAACCCCTCTCTCAACTGAACCCTGTAATGGGAAAGGAAAGTGTTAGGCATTTCAATGTAGCAGCACAGCAAGTGTCTCTCTAAGAGGCCCCCCTAAAGGAAGACCAGGAAGCTGACAACCCTTTAGCTGACCTGCCCTCAAAGACAGAAGGGAGAAGAGTTTGAGACAATTTATCATAATGCAAAATTATGGTAGACTTGATCGATCTAGATAGGGTTGATGTTGAAGGACGAGAACCATTACTAGGTAATCCAAAATTGACAAACAGAGCATCTGCCTTTTGAAGTGGAGCTGTTCTGACTAAATCCTGTACGCAAATCCAGAGTTTGAAGAGCCACTTCCTCAGCCGAGGAGGCGTTCAGAAAAAAAGTTGAAGAATAATATCTTGGGAGCAATGAAAAGATGAGGAAACCTTCAGCAAAAATGAAGGACTGGGACAAATGACCCCCTTGTCAGGAAAAAACTGAATAAAAGGGGAAACTGATCGTAGAACCCCCAGTTCTCCCACCTACATCCTGAACATATGGCCACCAAAAAATAACACTTTGTGTGCCAATAGCTTGATACTGGCTTGAGACTCTAAAGGCCCAAACCGGGAAAAAGTAAGAGCCCTCAGAATTAAAGGGGGATCCCGGGAAAGAACCGGGGAATGGACAGAAGAGCATTGAAAGAAAAAACGTCTTTGTAGGCGTGAAGCTCACAGAGCCACCTCCATTGTAACATCGCCCCTAAAAGACTGAATTGCTGCTGACTGAGCTCTAATAGTGGATACTAACACCCTATTCAGAAACCATCCTGCACGAAATCCAAAATTCAAACAGGATCACACAGGGAAGCCTGTAAGCTCTTGCCTAGGCACCAGTTCTCAAAATTCAGCCAATGGCAACTGATTGCTGAATAGAATAATCTACTTCCAAATAACACCCTTTGGCTAACAAGAGCTCCTGTTCAGCCACCAAACCCCCAGAGTGATGCTCGCGACAACTGTGGTTGACTCAGTGGGAATGGCTGTCGAGGGAAAAACCATGGCAGTATTGTAGCCATCATTGTCAAAACTGGAAACCATGGCCTCCAAACCCACTTTGGCAGAGCAAGGAGGACCTGAGCTTGATCCTCTCATATCTTTTGTAACACCTGAGAATCAGAGAGATCTGGAGGAAAACAATAAAGTAGACCCCAAAGGCCACCTCAATGGGAATGCATCCACCACCCAAGCCAGGTAGCAGAGCATTCTCCTTGGTCACAAGCAAGTTTAGCCATGGGCGACCGAACCTCAGACTAATTTGGAGGAAAACTGTGTTCGACAGGCAGAGGGATACCGAGGAGGGGAACTTCCTGCTCAGCTGTTCTGCATACCCATTCTCCCTCCTGGTCCTCACTGCCTAGAGAGACTGAAAATTGGACTCCGCCCAAGAACAAATCTCCCTGTCAAGGGATAGAGGGAAAGAACCATTCCCACCCCCATAATTGATATATGCCACTACCTCCTGGTTGTCCGACTGAATGTGCACAGCCCGATGACGGACCTGATGAAGAAAAGTTACTAGAGCCACCCAGACTGCATCCAACTCCCTCCAATTGGAGGAAGATTGAGCCTTCTGCTGTGCCCACCTTCCCTGGGCTGTGGAGGACCCCAGCACTGCCCCCACACAGGTTTGCTGGCATTTGTTGATATCACAATTGGAGGCGATTGACACAATTGATACCCTCTGGACAGATTCCCCTTATTGAGTCACAATTGGAGATCCTCCCAAATCTGTGGAGTGACAGGAATCAGAGCATTGCAATTCTGAGAGAGAGGATTCCAGTGGGACAATACATGATGCACCAATGGATACAAATAAAGGTGGCTCCAGGCGACTATGGCTAAGGTTGAAGCTATTGCCTCTGACTTCACAACCACAGTCTTGCTGAGGTCTGAGATCTTTGCAATAAGTCCTGTAGATGAGAAGCCTGTCTTTGGACTCTGTTGTGAGAGAGGAGCACTACCTTTTTGTCCATTTAAAAAATGCCCGATGAACTTCAGTTGCTGAACGGGTTGGAGGTGAGACTTCTCTGCATTGAGAAAAAATATATGATCATGAAGAGGGTTGCACACTTCCTAGACATCATTATATGCCTTAGAAAAAGAAGGAAAACTGATTAACTAGTAATCAAGATAAGGATCTACATCAATACCTTGAGAATGAAGATACCCACCAGTGGAGCCAAGAGCATTGTAAAAACTCTTGCAGCTGATGTAAGCCCAAAAGGAAGTACTTGGAATTAAAAGTGTTGGAGGCCCACCGTGAACTGAAGTTACCTCTGGTGAGCAGGCAAAATGGGAAGATCTAGGTAAGCACCCTTCATATCTAGGAATGTCAGGTAATTCCCTTGTGCCAAAAGTGGAAAAATACTCTGTAGCGTTGTCATTGTGAAGGTCCGTTGAGCAAGAAACTCGTTGAGTTCCTTCAGATTAAGGACAAAAGTCACTGGAGGGTTTTTGCCCTAGAAAGAGAATGGAGCAAAAATCCCTGCCCTGTTCTCCAGCTGGGACCAAACAAATGTCATTATTTGCTAATGAGGGGTGTACCTCTTATAAAAGAGCATGACATCTTCTCAAATCGTGAGGAAGAGGGGTTGGCCGAAAAATGGTCTGAAAGCAGGTTAGCAAACTCCAGTCATTACCCTTCGGACACCAGATAGACTGTCAATAGATCTGCCGCTGTCTAAGTCCAGTAATCCTTGCAAATGGGTAGGCGACCACCTACCGACAGCTGAAGCTGATTGACGTGCTTTTGATGGACCTGGGATAACTGAAGCTTCAGCTGCTTGGGACCAGGATTTTTTGAGGTTCGGGGGCCCCTGTTCATGAACCCTACATTGAAAGGACTGCAACACCCCTTTCCCATCTGCTGACAGGAAAGATCTTTTTTAGCCAAATTATCTGCCTTTTGGATAAGACTTCACTGGGGTTTGTCAACTTTTTAATCTCCACAGTCCTCTTTATCATGTCCTGTAACTGCTGGCCAAAAAGAGAATAACCATCGAAAGACAATTTCATTAATACTGCTTTCTGAGCATAGTCCGCATCCATAAGTGACGCTGTGATGCCACCGCGGCTCCAGATGCAGCTGCTGATGAACATAGATTGTCAAAAAACAAATTCTAAAGAAAGCAAACCTGCTGCCCCATCATACTTGAGAGTGATGAGCAGTCAGAACCTTCTGCTATAAAAGACGCCAAAAGTTGAACATCTTTACAGAGGGATAGTACTGTATATGCAGTAAATGTATTAAACCTCAGAGCAAAATTCTAGGCTGCATAGGCTATTTTCTCTGCACCCTCCACTTTTTTATCAATCGTATCTGGGGAAGAGGCATCCTCAGCCAGAATACTGTCCTGTGATGATAGCCCTGTCATAAGGTTATTGACTTTCACCACTGCAGGAAACTCTTCAGCAAATTTATCAACATGTAGCATCTGGCCAGACAACGAGGGAAAGAAGGCTTGTCCACATCCCTACATTCATGATCCAACACCCGCTTAGTGTCTGCATGCATCGGAAGGGAATTAGGCTCAGAATGCAAATATGGGGAAAGGAAATCCTCCTCCCTGCCACAGGCTGTGAGGCTGGCAGTTCAATATTATCCCTTAGATGTTGCAATAATTCAAAGAGCTCCACATTCTGAATAAATTTGCCACTTCTTTAATCATCCATATCATTATCAGAATCAAACAAGTCAGATATCTGCTACATTTTAACAGATGGAGGGCCTTCTCTAGTTCTGAAAGCAGCTTCCACCGCCCTTTCAATCAATAGTTGAATTGTGGCCAATTATGGTGCGCCTGATGAGGGCCCTGGAGCTTCCTCAATTACCTCCTCCATGTTTCCAATACAGAAGACTGTCAACTCTTTGAAACTGACTGTGATTCCTAGTTTTGGTTGGTTTCTACGCAACCCTAATTTTGAGAGTGTACCCATGAGCGAGTCATCACAAGCAGACCCGGTTGCCTTAAACCAGCACAATCTACATTTGTGCTGAGCATGAACACCAGATTCTTTATTGCTTAGAGGGGTGTGCAATATCCTAGAAATGTTACACATGTGCTCGGGCATGTCCCAAACTCCCCCGACTTCAAATGGTTGCTGGAGCAAGCCCTGGTTGAGGGACAACTGACACAAGTGTCCTGTCCTCTAAACTGAAGCATCCTGTGCCAAAATTAATAGTAAGAAGGCTGCTGGAGCAAGGTTTCAAGAATAACAACATACAGAGAAAATATTAAATACACACTTACCTGACTCAGCTAGGGTCTAGGACTGCAAAAAAGAAATGTTAGGATGTGAGGTAGTCCTTTCTCTCTTTTCTACTGCCTGATGGGTAAAGACAGCCATTTTGGGACGATTTTTATGGTCAGCTAGGTAACAGGTTCTGCAAGATGAAGATGGAATCTCACAGGTAAGGACAGTCGCAGAGAAGATGGATGAGGAGGTGCAGATGAGGGCAGCTGCAAGGTGGCTGATTGTGTCATTATGTAGGTGGACGGGGAAACCACTTTTTCGCAATGCCAGCCAAGGGAAAGGATGGCCCCAGGGAGCAGGCCAAGAAGGTCCTCACAGTGTGGTGATAAAAGGGAGTACGGACATGAAAGATTGCCTGTGCGGAAAGTCCTCAACAGGTGTGCAGGTGATTGTGTTGGCTTGTGGCTCCTCCCCAAAGGCTGGGGAGGGGCAGGGGGTCCAAGAAGGACAGGCACCATACCCCAGGAGTGTGAGTGGGGTGGGATTAGCAATTGCTCAAACTCCAGAAAGTTATGAGCGAGATGCTTTGATGTACATTAACGAGGAACCAGTGGGTGAAGGTTAAGACAGGCAGGTCACAGGCCTCAGTAAGAAGGCCTGGAATAGCAGGAGAGTCTGGTGAAGACCATGGAGGGCCAGCAGCATGACAGGGTTCACTGTACAGGGATGCTGGTGACAGGGACTACACAACATGGGACAGGCAGGCCACAAAGAATGTCAGAACAGTGAGCAGAAGGTGAGTAGGAGCGGCCAGACAGTGTGTGGCATTGCGGAGCAGGACAGTGGGTGCACACTCAGCTTAAAAGAAAAAGAACCACGCAGGGGAGCGCAGGCAGATGTGAAACTCATTTGGCAACATGGATACCACCAGGAAGTATGGGAAGAAGGCCACAGTGTAGCCCCGCATAGAGGGGATCGGAACTGAGAGATCTCAGACAGGCAAATTCAGCAAAGGGTGAAGAATGGCATATATGGAGGCAAGCCAATGGTAAGAACGCGGAGAAAGAATGAACCCGCACAGCAAGACAACACAAGTAGGGTTGCATCCTTTCCAAGAGCAAAATACCAGCCATTTGTTTTGGTTTTAAGAGTCTGCAAAAGCCTGACTGAGATGCTGAATTGGGCAGCAAACTAAGTGGCATATTTACAATGAAGTGAGGGAGTGTGGCGTTAGCCTTCCTGGATCAACGCCGCACTCCGCCACTTCAGAAACGCAGGCTGCACCATATTTACAACAATATGGTGCAGCCCTGCGTTTCCCCCTGCGCTGGCGTTAAACTTAGCAGCCTAGCACCAACGCAGGCACCCTTACACCATAGTGCAAGGGTGTCTGCGTTGAGGGCAAGATTGTTTATGTGCAGGAAGAACTCCCTTCCTGCACATAAACAATCTTTAAATTACATTTTGTAACTTTAATGTGTGCTGCTTAATGCAGCACACATAGAAGTTGCAAAATGTCATTTTTTTGGGGGGATTGTTTATGTGCAGGAAGGGACACTTTCCTGCACATAAACAATCAATGGCAAATAGCTGCTTCTGTGTGTGCTGCACAACGCAGCACACATGGGAACAGCAAAAATGAGGAGAAATAAAGCATTTCTACTTGATTTGCCTGTTTAAGACCAGGTTTTCCCTGGTCTTAATTTTGGTGCTGCCTCCTATTTATGCCACCCTTGTAAATAGGGGGCAGTGTCAAAATCAATGGGTGTTGCTGTGGAACGCACACTGCAACACCCATTGCCCTCTCCTTTCACGCTAAGTACAGTGTGAAAGGGTGCCTTATTTACAAGGCAGCGTTAAGCCCCATTAAGTGGCTTGACGCTGCTTTGTAAATAAGGCAAAGCCCCTATCACCATCACAACGCCACTGAAAGTGACGTTGTGATGGCGATAGGGGCTTGTAAATATTCCCCTAAATTGCATGTATTCATTTTTAACATTACTTTTCTCTCTTTGTTTACAGTATTCATTAGTTATCGATCATTACAAAAGCTGTAGACAACATTCAGAAGTGCTTTCCATTTATATTTGATGTTTGAAGTATGACAAGATAAAGGCTAAAAATACCTATCTTAGATGATCTTGCATAATTTTGCACCAGCCAAGACATCAGAATACCAGTGGTGCCAGAAGAAACCAGTCAGATGGCGACCTGAGCTACAGGTCCAGAGTTCCTGTCTTCCAAAGCAGGCCATCCTGGGCAACCATCCTCAATGATGGCAACGACTGGGACGACCAGCAGCAGTAAACCCAGGCACCCTCCAGGACACTGTAAGCAACCTATCACACAAGAGACCATGGTAGTGTGGGGTGTGAGGGGGGAGGTGAGGATCCAGAGAGTAGTGGTACGGCAGGGACAGGCATAGAGGTACTCATGTCAACAGTGGTAGCGGTGCACAGACCACACAGAGCTGCAATGACACAGTCAAGAAAGGGTTGTGTCCTGTTGGATGACATGTTGGGAATTGAAGAGCCCACATTGAGTGAGGACGAGTTGAGGCTAAAAGAGAGAGAGAGGAGGACACAGCATCAAGAAAGGGAAACACCCCCAGGGGTGGCATGTCTACAGAAGGAAGTTTGGCTAGAGATGAAGAGATGTGTGTGTGGTGAGGGCAGAGATTCCAGTGACAACAGACACCAGGTTGGAGAAAAATGGCTCTGGTCAGGGTGAGAGGTTGAGGAGCAGCGAGAGGAAACGCCCCTGGAGAGTGGGCACGAGGAGACACTTACACGAGGAGCATGGACGCGAGTATGGTGAAAACATGTTTGGGAAAAACAAGGGGACGATGAGAGCGATGGACAAATGAGCGGAATGGGGGGTCAATAGGCGTGAATGGGTCAGAAGTGAGAGAGACATGGAACACATGCTGAGAATGTGGTGGGAGTCATGGGACACATTGTTGGTGCACATAGCGCACAATCAGCGGTTTAGACCAACGAGGTTGGACATCAGGAACAGGGCTTCCGAGACTTTAATTGGGAGCAGGGCGAGAGCCCTCGAGGGTCGGTTAATAAAACCGGAAGAGTGGGTAAACCAGCTGGCAGACTGGCATGGGACCTTACATCCTCGTCCGTGAGGCAACTGAAGTTGGAGAAGAGGAAAGAGTCAGGTTCAAAGGAAGAGGCTACGTCCCGCTAAAGAGAATACCATCGGCAGAGCGGAACCACTGGGAGGCAACTTGTCATTGAGCACCGAAGGCAGGTTGTGGATACAAAAATTACATGGATCTGTTCAAATTCATACACAGGGAAGCAAAATGCAAAGAGGGGCTGAAAGCGGAGGGGATGGAGTTGGCGAAATGTCCAAAAGTCCCAGTCACCAAAGAACCATGGACGGTGGCATTTGCGATCTATGTGGGCATTTTATATGAAAATTTTCTTGAGAATAGTGTATCCTTATGTAAAAACATGGACATCATCCAGTCAGTAGCATCAGCTCCTGCAGCTCGACTTGGTTCACATATGGCAAAGAATTTAGGTCACAAAAAACTGTGACTTTGACAAAATCTTGTGCGGCCATAGACTGCAAACTATGGCTAAATACATGACCCCAACCAGCCCGATACAGATCATGCACACGGCAAGCGAGTTGCCTGTGCTCTCCATGCCTTTTCAAGGGCAGTCCAACCTAGGGGAGAGAGTGGACCCAGTAAGTAGAACACAGATGGCCTATGCTTAAACTTTATTATAGAGGGGTGTTCCATAGATATCGGCATGATTGCTCTAGGTGCTGGGAGAAACACCCGGTCCTGCAATACAAGGGAAACACCATTACGACACCAGCAAGTCAGGGACAAGGCAAATGCAGGGGAGCTATATAAAAAGGTAGCTGCTCAAGTTATACTGGAGGCCATATTTACCCATGGCTCTTAGTTACACGGACCAGGCAGGAGCTAGGGTGTTATGGAGTGGTTTCACTATGGGTTTCCCATACTGTTGGGACAGAAACGTCCTCTTCATGGTAATGGATGTGTACCCCTTCCCTGAATGCCCAACTGAACTTTTGTCTGCCTCCCTAATGCTGATTTTTTTTGTCATAGGCAAACACAGATCATTTTGCACCATGACATGTTTGTCTCAGAGTTTACGTTCTTGGTTAACAAGGAAGGGGCGCTCAAAGAGCCACCCTCATAGTGGTGGAAGATTACCGCCTTCACCAGGAGTTAAGCAGCATGAACGCGGTGGTGGCAGCATACCATGTAGTGATCAGCAGGAGTGAACCAGTCCTTTATAACCTGTGTCATTGGAGTGAGACCTACAGGCTCATTCACCTTGTTAAAGTTCTACTTCTGTGTGCTTAACTCGCCCCTTGGCCTATATCAGTTAGATGTAAAGAGCTGTGCAGTGCAGGAGTAGTGACTCTGCACCAGTTATATGTGTGCCTGGGAAGGTTGCAGTACATGGATAGAGCAGTACTGTGCAGTGTGTGCGTGGTGAGTGCATGTACTGGTTGTATGTATACCTGTTAGGAGTACATTATATGAGAGATGTAGTGATGTGCAGAGCGTGCATGGTCAGTGCATGTCCTAGATATATGTGTATCTGCGAGAAGTACAATACATGAAGAGTGTAGTGTTGTGCAGCGTGCGCATGATGAATGTGTGTGGTGGCCATATGTGTGCTTGCAAGTGGCACAATAAAGAAAGGCTAAAGTCCTGAGCATATACTCTATACACTTCGAAGTTTGCTTTTTGATTCAGTGAGAGATCACAAGGAAGGGGTGTAGACACATCTCAGGAAGGAGTAAAAAAAGGGAATGATAAAAAGTAGGGCTAGGAGCCTAGGATTAACCTTTTGATGCACATATCACTGTGTCTGACATCTAAGTGTGAACTCTAGTCACACCTGTGTTGTGAGACTATCAGCTTTGGAGACTCTCCTGCTGTGACAGATGGACTTTCAAGATTTCAAGAGGGAGAGGAGAAGGGTGTACTTCAAAAGAAGTAGAACCACAACATAAAACTTCAAAGGCCCAGAGCCTAAATCATATTTGGAGTCTAGAAATGGACTATAAAAAGGTGAGATTGAGACCCAAAACATTTTCATCTGCCAAGCAGCCAGACACCATGACTTCCTTCTCGGAAGCCTGAAGCACCAGCGCCTGCCTGCTTGCCAAGACCAGCTTGCCCTGTAAGGAAGGTAGAGCATTGAAGGCAGTGAGGTCCACTGTGGAGTCCTCCTATCAAATGAACTACCAGTGCGAGGTGTGAGGAATTTCTGAAATGATCGGGTCATTACCCATGTGTAGATTCAAGTTGGTTACCCCTGTATTCCAAGAAAGGGCCGCCATGAAGACAGCCATGAACAGCATGCCATGCAGAGAGAGTAAAACCTGTGCGGCACCATTATGGCGATCCGTATGCCAGGAGGAGACTACATGAAAGATGCTTCCGGATGAGAGCCAAAGCCAATTCCGAACCTTAGAGGTGATGTTGTATGCCAGGAGAGGCTGCTGTGAAACAGACTGCCGTGCGGTGAGGGGCAGCACTTTGGTTGGTAGTATTGTAGCAAGCACACATGCCTGAAGGGGTTGCTGGTATTAAGAGTGCTGTGAGGATCGGGCCGCCACCGGAGAGCTGTGAAGTTATGTGACCTGTAGGTCACAAGGCAACATCAAGAATTGCACCAACCTGCCCCAGTGAACTGAGGAGAACGCTGTTTGTGCATCGCCGCATCACAGGACCCAGTCCGAGAGCATCAGAATCCAACCCCTCTCCCTCATTGGGGAACGCAAAACTTACCGTGCAGGAGGAGCACTGGAGGATCTCCGATTTCTGCTGCAGCCAACCGCTTAAGCTCAAAGGAGAGCCTGCGTTTGCTCGGTGCTGCCGAGCCGCCTGTGTGCAGTGACTCACCAAACTGGACCAAAGTCTTGCGAGTGCCCATGAATAGGGCACCAGCTGAGACGCTGCATGCTTCCTCACTGCTCGAGTGGGAAACACTGGTTATGGGCCTATTGGGCCCCACAGGAATCGCTGCTAAGATCCCCGTGGCACTGTGACTGTTTTCTAAGAGTCGGAGTGGACTTTTGAGTTAAGGCCTACTAGTGACCATTCCCTGGATTGGGCTACTAGTGACCATTCCCTGGATTGGGCCGCCAGTGAATTTGGAATACCCCAACCATATTACGAGAGGCAGGTGGGACAGAGGTTTGCCAGTGAAACACTAGAGCCCTGACATCAAAGGGAAATGTGTGATTGTTTATAAATGTCATAACCTTCTTTGAATATGTAGAGTTGGAAATAAAAAACATCTTTTTATTACAAAGATAAGTATTTTACTGAACATTGATTTATTGACATTGCTGTGTGCTCCTTGAGTAATTACTCATTTTCACTAATCTGTATTCAATTTTGCCCTGGAGAAAGCCTTTGACTGCTCATTCACAGCTACCACTGAGAGTCAAGTGCAGAAAGGGGTTCTTGGCCCATTTGCTCAGGATTCGTTGTAGACTGGGACATCAGGAGTAAATGGCCTCAACTACCAAGGTTCGGCCTAGTAACCCCTGCCTGCCCCTTGGCCCTCTAATAGGGGTTCTGACAATTAGTGGAAGTGGTGGGATGCCCAACGTTTAAAAGCCGGGATACAGAGGAGGCATTGGCCATTTCCAATTTGCTCCAGTAGTACAATAAGCCCAGGTTTCTTTTCTTCTATGCACAAAGGCAACATGCATAGACAATTGAAAATAAAGGGTTGAGAATTAACCCTAGCACCATGTCCATAGATCAGATGAAGGATTTATTTAGAGACAGAGGGTGGAGGATTCCCAGGAGTAGGGACAGAGAGGTCCTTGCTAATTTCTTTAGGGATCAGTTTGGGACACTGAGTGAAAGGAATGTGGTTGTAGTTGACTCTGGGGAGAGAACCAGGTGGGAACCCAGCTAGGGAGCACTGTGGATTCTGGCTCTAGGATCCCCTTAGCATATATAGATCTATCCGAGACACATGCCAAGTCTGTCTCCTAATTTTCCAGAGTTTCACCAAGACACCACCTTTAGCTTCTAGAATATTTCAGGTTTGTACACCACCTGAAATTTCTAGGGTACCACTGTAACCACTTTGAGGAGTAAATCCCGTGGGTGGTTTGAGTCTAGCAGAGACCCTGAACTTGCAGTTGGAACTTCAGAAAGCTAAGGCTAGGTAAGATGAAAAATACAGAGAGCTTGAGAGGGAGGAGCTCAGATTAACTCATTCGGAACAAGAGGAAAGGAGGTGGGAGAGACAGGAGAAATGGGCCCTGGAAGAGAAACAGAAAAAAACGGAAAGAGAGCTGGAAAGGAAAAGGATAACCCTTGAGAGAGCGAAACGTTGGATGGCAGCAATGACAACTCCAACTGAGATAGGTGACTCTACATCCAGTTCAGGCCAGGTTGTGCCAAGGTTCCAAAAGATCTTGTGCATGTGTATGTGAAAGGTAAGGATATTTTGGAGTGGTTTGTGAGCTTTGAGTGGAACTGGGCTCACCTTCAATTTGAAGAGACCTGGACAAGGTAGTTTGCAGGAAAGGGCAGACTTTGGGAATTCAATGGCCTGGGAAGTCATCACTTCTGCTCCAGACAGTGTGGAGGATGAGGCTCCAGAAGCAGACCAATTGCTGGAGTCTGGGTCACTTTCAGAGCTGCAGAGTTTGTTAGCTGCTGGAGGGCCCACCCAGGCAGATTTCTGCAAGGCACAGGAGGAGAGCCCTACACTTGTGGGACTTCAGAATTACGCCCAGGCACACCTCAGCAAATGAGTAGTCAGGAAACACTATGGGGTATATTTCCAAGGGGATAGCACCACCAGAACATCACTTTTAGCAATGTTCTGGTGGAGCTATTTCCTTCTCCATATTTACAATGCGGCACTAAGCCACTTTGAGTGGCTTAACCCAGCCTTGTAAATATGACCGCTTTACATGTATCACTTTGTGTGAATGGGGCGTGCAAAGGGTGTTGCTGTGGGAATTCCACTGCAACACCCATTGCATTTTGATGCTGCTCCAGATTAACAATGATATGTAAATCTGAGGCATCTCCAAAAACTAACGCCATGCAATAGCAGGAGTTTGAATGGCGCTGCAAGGAGAAATACTTTTTTTCCCTCCTCATTCTGCAGCACACATAGAAAGAGCAAAACGCCATTAATGATTGTTTATGTGCAGGAAGGTGTCCCTCCCTGCACATATACAATCATTCCTGCCTGGGTTGGCGCTAGGCAGCTAATGTTAGTGCCAGCGATAGGGAAACCACAGGGGTGCACTGTACTGTTGTAAATATGGCGCATCCCTGCATTTTTTAAATGTCCGAGCATGCCGCTGCCAAATTTGGTGCAGCTCCATGCTCAGACATTTCCTTGTAAATATGACCTCATGTTTTCTAGGAGGATGTTCTACTTTATAGTGAACCATTAAATCCACAGCCATATGTGCAAGAGGCTAGTGGTTCCATTAGTGCACAAGAACTTCCTGTTGTCACAGGCCCATGAAGTGGCCTTAGCAGGACACTTGGGGATTAAAAAACCCAGGATAGGTTGGACCCTATGTTCTACTGGCTAGATATGCGCAAAGATGCAGAGAGGTTTTGTAGAACCAGTCCCGCCTATCAGATGAGTGGTAAGACATGAGGAGATCTAAGGCACGGTTAGTGCCTCTAACAGTTGTTGGTGTTATATTTGAGCGGGTAGGAATAGACATAGTTAGTCCATTCAACTCCCCTCACAGTCAGGCAACAAGTATATCTTGTTTGTGATGGATCATGCCACAAGGTACCCTAAAGTTGTACCTCTGAAGAGCATGACTGCAAAAGTCGCAGCAAGATCTCTCCTGGGGATCTTTTCTAGGGTCGGATTTCCAAAGATGGTAATTTCTGACCAGGGAACCAACTTTATCTCTTCCTATGTGAGACACGTGGGATAAAGTTGGTGTGACATACCACTTCTCCACAGCATACCACCCACAAACCAATGGTTTGGTGGAGGTGTTTAACAAAATACTGAAGACCATGAAGGGAACACTGCCAGAGAACCTCAGGTGAAAGTGGAATCTTCTCCTGTAATGTTGCTTGTTTGCCTACTGAGAGATTCTGCAGACGGGAGTATGGTTCAGTCTATTAAATTTCTGTCCACTCATGTTAGTCAGATAGGGGTGGGAAGAAACCTCAGAGTCTCCACAGAAGTATGTGGTGGACTATGTGACTGGCTTCAGAAAGTTGATGGTGCAATACATGAGTCAGGCAAAGGAAAACCTTCAGGCTAGCCACGTGTGGTGTTCGAAATGGGGGTCTCTAGTTGGCAATGGTTTGCACCTTGTCCAAATAGGGACCCTTCCTTCTAGTCAGGATAAGGGAGTTATGCTCCTAAAATAACCCCTGCTCACCCCCTTGGTAGCTTAGCACGAGCAGTCAGGCTTATCTTAGAAGCAGTGTGTAAAGCATTTGCACATAACCAACAATAATACAGTGTAAGCACTACAAAAGGACACCACACCAATTTAGAAAAATATCCAATATTTTTATATACTTAAGACAAGACCAAAAACAATAACAATTCACAATACAGTACTTAGAAACCTTCAGTTATCAAAAGAAACTTAAATAAAGTTCCTTGATGTCGATAGCTCTATCCGGGGCTATCACGGCGTCGTGAACAAAAAATCCAAACAGTTTTGGCTGACCGCGGCGTCGCAGGCCAGCTACGGTGTTGGGAAGACCCACAAAACAGTACCTTTAGAAATGCAGGGCGTCGGCGACCTCTCGTTGAGCTTTCGAAAGCACGGCGTCCGCAGGCATCGGTTCTGGAGGTCAGTGCAGGAGTCGTCGGGCCCTTGAACTCACACACGTTTGCAGGTCGAACTCCTTGCGGTTGAAGTTAGGAGCGCTGGCATCGGTGGGCGTCGGGTGGTGCGGTGCAAAGTGCAGCAGTGCGGCGTGCGATGCCCTCAGGTCGCGGTGAGAGCAGCGTCTCGGTGGCGGCGTCAGATGGCGTCATCGGTGAGACCAGGGTCGCGGTGCGAAGTGATGCGGTGCTCGTCGCGGTGCTGGCAGGTCACAGTGCAAGCAGCGTCGTTGTCGTTGCTGAAGCGCTGTCGTCGGCTGATGAACTGGAGTCAATGGCGCTGGCATCGGTAGGCCAAGGCTGCGGTGCTGGATGAGGGCGGTGCGTCGTGTAACTTTACGAGCCGTGCCCTCAAACCACAGTGCAAGTAGCGGCATCAATTTCGGCGTGGAGCGTCGTCGTCTGGGATACCAAGGTGGCGTCATGAAGCGAGGCGGTGCGGAGTGCGGTGCCCACAGGTCGCGGTGCAACCAGCGGCTCGGTGGCGGCATCAGCAGGTGCCATCGGTGAGACCAGGGTTGCGGTGTGGCATTGCGGCGGTGCCCTCTGCGGTGCCTTCAGGACACAGAGTCGGCCGCGGCATCGTAGACGGCATCGGGTTGCTTTTTCTTGTGTTGCAGCACAAAATACACAGTCCCCAGTGCTGAGGGCAGAAGAACTTAAAGTCTTTGCTGTTCCGGAGACTTCTTGAACAGGGGACAAGCTCTACCTCAAGCCCTTGGAGAAACTCACAAAAGAAATTGCAGAAAGTTCAGTCCAGTCCTTTCACTGCCTAAGACAGATGCAGCCACTGCAGGCCAGCACAGCAAAAGCACACAGCAAAGTGGTAGTTCCTCCTCACAGCTTCTCCAGCTCTTCTTCTTGGCAGTCTTCTTGGTTCCAAAAGAGTTCTAAAGTTCAGGGGTTAGGGCGCCACTGTTATAGCCCAAAATCCTTTGTCCTCTCAGGCAGAGAGTGTCTGCCCAGCCAGAACCAGTTCTGTCCTCTCTGGTGTAGCTTCCTGGCAGGAGGAGGAGACGGCATTGTCAGAGGCAGACCAGGCCAATTCAGGTGAAAGGAAATCTCCTCCCCTACTCTAAATGCAGCCCAGGTCTATTCAGCCCTTTCCTGACCCACCTAGACTATCTGGAGCCACTGCTCCTCCCCAGCCCCTGTCATCCCAAAACCAGACAGTCAATCCACAAACCCATCAGAGGCCTACTGGATGGTTGGGCAAGAAAATACCTACTTTCTAAAAGTGGTATTTTCAAACACATAATGTAAAAATCCCCTTCACTAAAAGATGCATCTTTAGATTCTGAGTTCAGGCATACTAAACTGTATTTCTCTACATAGTTCCCAGGGCCAGTTATGTGTATAAGATGTTATAAAAAAACTCCCCATTCTGTCCTATGGGAACAGGTAGCCTTGCAACAGTGAAAAACGAAATTGGCAGTAATTCACTATCAGGACATGCCACACACACCAGGGGAAGTCCTATCTTTCACATACACTGCACTCTGCCCACAGGGGTATCTTGGGCCTACCTTAGGGGTGACTGACATGTAAGAAAAGGGAAGGTTAGGGCCTGGCAAGTGGGTACACTTGCGAAGTCGACATGGCAGTCCCAGACTGCACACAAGCTCTGCAATGGCAGGCCAGAGTTACATTTACAGGCTGTTTGCGTGGGTGGCACAATCCAGTGCTACAGCCCACTAACAGCATTTGATTTACAGGCCCTGGCACACTCAGTGCACTTTACTAGGGACAGACAAGTAAATCAAATATGCCAATCATGGAAACACCAATCCATAACACAGTTTACAACAGGAGCACTTGCACTTTAACACTGATCAGCAGTGAGAAAGTGCGCAGAGACACTAAGCCAGCAAAAACAGAGTGCAAACCGGGACGTCAGAAAGCAAAAACTCAGGGGAAACACACCAAAAGATGCCAAGTCTAACACATGTCCCCTCCATCTGAAAGTAGGGAGAACTACCCAACCTCCTGGGAGTTCTCTTCACTAAGGCGGAAGAACCTGGACAGACCATCTGCGTTGGCGTGTTCTGTGCCAGGGCGGTGTTCCACCGTAAAGTCCATTCCCTGTAGGGAGATGGACCACCTCAACAGTTTCGGATTCTCACCCCTCATTTGCATCAACCATCTGAGGGGCCTGTGGTCTGTCTGAACCCAGAAGTGAGTCCCAAACAGGTAGGGCTTCAGCTTCTTCAGTGCCCAGACCACAGCAAAAGCTTCCCTTTTATGGCACTCCACCTCTGTTCCCTGGGGAGTAGTCTCCTGCTAAGGAAGACTACAGGCTGATCTTGGCCCTCTTCATTCAGTTGTGAGAGCACCGCTCCCACACCATTCTCTGAAGCGTCGGTCTGCACAACGAATTCCTTGGAGAAGTCGGGTGCCTTGAGCACGGGTGCCTTGCACATGGCGGCCTTCACGGCATTAAAAGCTTTCTGGCAGGCCTCAGTCCAGATCACCTTCTTGGGCTGCTTCCTGGAAGTCAGCTCTGTTAAGGGGGCAACAATGGTGCTGTAGCCCTTAACAAGCCTCCTGTAGTAACCTGTGAGACCTAAAAAGGCTCTCACCTCTGTCTGGGTCTCGGGGGGTTCCCAAGCCAGAATGGTGTCAATCTTGGGCTGTATTGTCGCCACCTGGCCACTTCCTACCTAGTGCCCAAGTACACCACAGAACCCTGCCCGATCTGGCACTTACTGGCCTTGATCGTGAGGCCTGCCCTCTGCAGAGCCCTCAACACTTCACTGAGGTGCTGCAAGTGTTCTTCCCAGCTGGAACTGAACACTGCAATGTCATCCAGGTAAGCGGCACTGAAATCCTCCAGTCCAGCCAACACCTGGTTGACCAACCTCTGAAAGGTGGCAGGGGCATTCTTCAACCCAAAGGGCATCACCTGGAACTGGTAATGTCCTTCTGGGGTTGAGAATGCTGACCTCTTCTTGGCCCCATCGGTCAAGGCAATCTGCCAGTACCCAGATGTTAAATCAAATGTGCTGACGAACCTGGCAGCTCCCAACCGATCAATGAGCTCATCAGCTCTGGGGATGGGGTGCGCGTCAGTCCTGGTGATGGCATTGAGCCCACGGTAGTCCACACAAAACCGCAGTTCTGGAGTGGCACCGGGTGCAGCAGCCTTTGGGACCAAGACCACTGAGCTGGCCCAAAGACTGTTGGAGGGCTCGATCACCCCTAACACCAACATCTTAGAGACCTCCTCTTTGATGCTGGCCCTGACCCGGTCAGTCAACCTGTAAATCTTGTGTTTTACAGGAGGGCTGTCACCAGTGTCCACGTCATGGGTACACCAGTAAGTAACACTGAGGTCAGAGAGAACAGTGGGGCAAATTGTCCGAACAACTGGTGACAGTCACTCTGCTGCTCTGGGGTCAGTGTAGGGGAGAGGATCACACCTTCCACTGACCCATTGTGCTCCTTGGTGGACAGGAGGTCAGGGAGAGGTTCACTCTCCTCTTCCACCCCATCATCTGTCGCCAAGAGCATGCTCACTTCGGACCTCTTGAAGTGGGGTTTGAGGCAGTTCACGTGGAGAACCCTCAAAGGGTTCCTTGGAGTCCGCAAATCCACCAGGTAGGTGACATCACTTTTGCGCTCCACCACCTCAAATGGCCCAGTCCACCTGTCCTGCAAGGCACAAGGTTCCACTGGGGCCATGACCCACACTTTTTGCCCAAGTTGAAATTCGACCAGAGTGGCATTCTAGTCATACCACTTCTTCATTTCTTCCTGGCTTGCTTCTAGGTTTGCCTGAGTGAGTTTCCTGGAGCGGGCAGTTTGGTTTCTGAAGGCCAGCATGTAACTAAACACATCTTGGGGAGTTTTCCTGGGAGCTGCCTCCCAGCCTTCCTTCACCAAACTCAGAGGTCCTCCCACAGGGTGACCATACAGAAGCTCAAAGGGAGTGAACCCAAGAGACTTCTGTGGCACCTCCCTGTATGCAAAGAGAAGGCATGGCAAGAGGACGTCCCACTTACGCCTCATAGGTTCTGTTAGACCCTTAATCATGCCCTTCAAGGTCTGGTTGAATCTCTCCACCAGACCGTTACCTTGTGGGTGGTAAGTAGTGGTGAACTTGAAGGTTACACCACACTCCTTACACAGGGATGTCACATACTTGGATATGAAATTGGTCCCCCTGTCAGAAACCACCTCTCTGGGGAACCCCACGTGTGAAAAGATCCCCATTAACGCCCAGCCCACCACTGGCGCCGTCATTGTCCTGAGTGGGATTGCCTCCGGGTACCGGTGGCATGGTCCACCAAGACCAGGATGTACCTGTTGCCCATGGCTGTCTTAGGATACAGTGGCTCCACAATGTCCATCCCTACCCTTTTAAAGGGTGTTCCAACAACTGAAAATGGTTGGAGAGGAGCTTGGATCTTCCTCCCACTCTTATCACTTGCCTGGCAAGTTTAGCAAGACCTACAATGTCCATCCGACTGCCTTCGCATTTGGGGCCAGAAGAAGTGGGGGACAAGCCTGTCAAAGGTCTTGTCCCACCCCAAATGTCCTACCAAAGGCACGTCATGAGCCAGACCCAGTAGGAAGGTCCTGAAGCACTGGGGTACTACCAGCACACGGTCTGACCCAGGCTCAGCGACCTTAGGCTCACTATACAGGAGACCATTCTCCCAGTAGATCCAATGTGATCTGGACTGATCACCAGCTGCCTGGTCTGCAGCCTGCCGCTGCAGACCCTCTAGAGAAGGGCACTCTTTCTGCTCCCTGCAGAATTCTTCCCTGGTAGGACCCCCTTCTTGCTGCCAAATTGGTCAGCTCAGAGATGTCCCCCAGTTCAGCTACCTGCTCCCCTGTAGGCACTGGGGCGTCCCACTCAAGGTCTACCTCCTCCCGGTCTGTGGGAACTTCCGGGGGTGGTTTCCTGCGCCCCCTGCCCTTTCTCTTGGCAGGGACCTGGGCCACTGTTTCAGGCTCCAGGTCCTTCTGATCACCCTTTCTGGCTGGCATTGACCGAGTGGACACGCATGCCCACTCTGGCAACCCAAGCATCTCCAAGTGAGACTTGACCTTAACATCATTCCACAAGGACTGCTCCAGGTCGTTACCTAGCAGACAATCTACAGGCATGGTAGGGCTCACAACCACCCTCAAGGGACCTGAGACCCCCACCCATTCAAAGGGAACCTGCGCACCATACACTGGCACTCTGAGTTGTCCACAGCAACTAATTGGTGGAATGCCCCGGGGACTACTTGCTCCTCAGAGACCAGGTGACACCGGACTGAGGTCACACTGGCTCCAGTATCTCTGACAGCCTCTACCCTTTTCCCATTGATGGTCACCCAGGTGCTGTATTTCTTTGTGTTAGGGGGCACCTGGTTTCCTGGGACCATCTCACTGTCCCCTAGTGAGACGAGGGTAATTTCTGCGGGATCCCCACCCTCCTGTGGGCACCCCTCCTCCCCAAGCGCTACACTAGTCAACAGCTTGGTCTGCCCACCGGTGGGTGGCAGTGCCCTCTTGGGACACTTGGGGTCCCCCTTCAAGTGACCCACCTGGTCACATAAAAAACACTTGCGGGGACCTTTCTCAGCAGGCTTTCCTGAAGAGACCCCTTGTTTCTTATCTCCTGGGGGATGGGAACCATTACCCTGGGTGTTAGTTTGGGGCCCTTTAGAGAACTCCTGTGCTTTACCCTTGTCCCTCCCCACTTTTCTGCTGGGGACCCTGCCCACCTTTGGCTGAGTCTCCCCCAAATGTTTTCTTGTGGACCCGGGTACTCACCCAGCGGGCCGCCTCTATAGCAAGCTTCCTGAGGTCAGTCAGCTTACTATCAACCAAGTGCTGGTGCAGGTCTGCAAAACATAGACTAGACAAGTGCTCCCATGCAATCAAATTGTAGAGCCCCTGGAAATCTGTTACATTCCTGCCCTTCACCCAGCCATCCAGTGACCTGCAGAACGAATCTACACATTCCAACCAAGTGTTGGCATTAGACTTTTTACTTGACCTAAACTGGTCTCTGTACTTTTCAGGAGTGAGTCCATACCTAGTGAGGAGAGCGTCCTTCATGTCAGCGTAGGTGAGGTTCTGCCCCTTACACAAAGCTATCAGGGTATCCCTTGCTTCCTCTGGAAAGAGAGGCCATAACCCAGCCCCCCAATTCCTTTCAGGGACCCCATTCATGTGAAT
The DNA here is from genome assembly GCA_963921515.1 of Calotriton arnoldi. NCBI lineage: Eukaryota > Metazoa > Chordata > Amphibia > Caudata > Salamandridae > Calotriton > Calotriton arnoldi. Next base: position 1,249,108 of record CAWUFW010002331.1, on the reverse strand, counting down.
GGACGAATCGTACCCTTGAAACCACCTCTGTATGTCATCCCCCTTCTTTTACTCTTTGCCTACATTCTTGGGGATGTGCACAATTCTGTCTGACTGCACTGAAGAGTTGCTGCCACGGATTTGCTCCTCAATTCCAGCTCCTTGAGCCCACGCTCATGGTCTAATACCATCCTTTGTGCCTCCATCTTGAGCCTCTCAAGCTCTAGTTCATGCCTCCTAACTTCCCTTCTGTCCTCAGCTCCTCTGGGGACAAACCACTGCTACCTGGCCTGGAGGGACCCCCCCCCCACAACACATCTTCCCTAGGAGTGATCTCCACCCCCCACTAAGATCTCCAGACTGCTCGCTGGCATGTCTGGCTGCTACCCAGGCCCTCAGCGCCTTTTGTAGCTCCTCCTTCCTGGTGAGGCCTTTGACTTGGACTTTTAGGTTTTTACAAATAGCTTTCAACTCCTTGACGTTGTAGGCTTCCAACCTATCCTCCGTAAAAGCCACCTCCATGGATGCAGGTGATGATGCTGCTGTGTCAGGCATGATGCAGTAGGAAATAAAAAGAGAAAGGGGGTTTTTTGAACACAAGGTATAGGTGGCGCTAACCTGTTAACGTAATGTATATAAAAGAATGTAACCTTGTGGTGCCACAGGTGAGGGAGAACACCTAAACCCTCAGTAGAGGACGCGAGTCCGTTTATACAAATGGCAACATGCCCTGTGCACACACATAAATTTTAAACAACACAAAGTAAACGTTGTTTGCCAATGACGACAACCCAGACGTACGAACATAGACGTAAGACCCGCAGAGGAAAGAGAGCAGGAAAAATCAGATTACAGAAACAAACTGAGATCAGGCAACAACAAGAACTAATACCTAATACTGAGAAAGACGTAGAGGTTATCAACCTATCCTCACTTACACTCAGCCATGATATGACATCTCTTCTTAGCAAAGGCCTTAGTTTCAACCCCAAAGATGAGGGAGACATATGCAATACTAAGATAGATCTGTTCAAATTTGTCAGGAACCTAAAATTGAAGACATTTTTCAGTGGTAATGTAATACCTAATAAAAGTTCTGTGAATATTCCTACTGGTTCGCTTTCTGATATGTTGAGCATCCAAGATGTACATGACACTCATTTGCTCCTATCTCTGACAGAAACTGAGGATACACCACTTCGCATGGACTCCTTATTAAGGGAGCTAGATGTACAAACAGATCTCAGTATTAACAGTGGCTTAAAGAATAAGTCTAGATGGACACCCATTCTAACTAGTGGGAACACTAATGATATGTTTCACAAACTGGTACTAAAAGATTTAGACAAATTTGAGAGTAACAGAGTGAAGAAAAAGTTTCATCATCAGGATAACCTCGGTCCAGGAGAAAGAATTGCCCTTAAAGCACTATCCAATGATCCTGGAATAATAATCAGAGAGGCAGACAAAGGGGGGAATGTGGTCATTATGAATAGGGAGGACTACAATAATGAGATATTATCACAATTACAAGATACTGAATGCTATGAACTCCTTACACATAATCCTATTGGCCCTTTAACTATTGTAATCAATAGAAACCTCATGATCTGGCATGATGCAGGCCTTATTAGTGATGAAGAACATACCTATATGAGAATTAATCGACCACATTACCCATGCCTTTACACACTTCCAAAGGTTCATAAACATCTGCCTTTCCCCCAGGAAGACCAATAGTTTCAGGGATAGGAGGCCCTACAGAACGTCTAGCGGAATATGTAGATCTCTTTCTTAGACCTTTAGTCCAAAACTTGCCGTCTTATATACGAGATACTAAACATATTCTCAACATGTTATCTGACTTCACCTGGGAAGATAGCATGACCCTGGTGACCTTAGACGTAATCTCGCTGTACACTAGCATCAAACCTGATTTAGGCAGGATGGCAATTTCGCATTTTCTTAACATGAGACCGGCCTCTCAATGGGAACATACGGAAATGTTACTTACTATGATTGACTTGATTCTCAGCAACAATGTTTTCCTGTTCGAGAAAGATTGGTATAGACAGAAAAGAGGTGTAGCCATGGGTTCGAAATTTTCACCCAGCTTTGCAAATCTTTTCATGGGACGCCTAGAAGAAGATTGGATATGGGGTGAAAAAGGGAGTCGCTTTAATGATTCAATCTTATTTTGGGGTCGATATATCGACGACTGTCTGTTGATATGGACAGGACCACAAGATAAATTAGACGACTTTTGTACCTACTTAAATTCCAATACTTATGACATGCGCTTTACACATCACAAAAGCAATTTAAACATCACTTTTCTAGACATAGAAATTTTTATCAACAACCATACAATTCAGACGCACATTTTTCGCAAAGATACTGCATGTAATTCTATTCTCCATGCCCATAGTGCACACCCACCCCATCAGATTCGTGCGATTCCATATGGGGAATTTACTAGAGCTAGACGCAACTGTAGCAGAGACCACGAATTTGAAAGCTGTCTTTCAGCTATGAAAGCGAGGTTCCAGAATAGAGGTTATACACATGGGAACTTAATGAAAGCAACCACCAGAATCAGAAACACTTGTCGGGAAGATACTATACGTGATAAGATCCGCAAGACAGACACCAACACAGTGAGACTAATTACAGATTTCAATGACTTAAGTGGGGTACTGTCCAGGAGTCTGAATAAACACTGGAAATTACTGATATCAGATACTACATTAGTACAACACATCAATAAGCATCCACAAATTACCTACAGAAGGGGTAGGACGCTTAGAACTAGACTCAGTCCAAGTTACCCAAGATCCATTACCAAAGAGACATGGCTACATGCACGGACTCTGGGTTTTTACAAGTGCGGCTCATGTGGCATTTGCAGGTGGGCCGCTGATTGCAAAAGCAACTTCACTGGTCCCGACAGAACATTTGATATTAGATTTAATATTAATTGCAACACTAAATATGTGGTCTACGTCCTAGAGTGCAAATGTGGTGGTAGGTATGTAGGGAGTACAATAAGGACACTAAGAGAGAGGATTGGAGAACATGTCAGAGCTCTGAAACACCAAGATCCCAGATATCCCATGGCCACACACATTTGGGAGTGTCCTTCTCAAAGTGAACACAAGAGTTTCCTTTTTTATGGGATTGATATCACCACAGTAAGTCCAAGGGGAGGTAACCGGGAACTACGTCTAAGACGGTCTGAACAATTTTGGATAATGCGTTTCGGAACCTATGAACATGGTTTTAATAGCGATCGAGAAATGCACTATTTCTTAGGAGATTAGTAATCGACTATCATCTGAAAAGTTCCATTTGGCTTTATAATGTGTATTTCTACTTTTCATGTTTTATATGTTTTCATTATCCGGATGGGTCAGCAAACTGTGATTGAGAAGACTTTGGCCCAAATTAATAAGTGGGATAGCCTTACTATCTGTACATAAGACATTTGACATAAGAAGTTAGCCTTTTACACCTTGATCCCTACCTCTTCCATACATAACCTAATTTTGCTATTATGATACTTGTTGAATTACTGTGGGTATGCATAGTACTACAGTATAATGTCATAAAGCTCTTTCTTGTACGTCTATTGATGCTGATTAGGCGCATTGTATAATACTATCTAATCATGGAGGACCTATATAGTAACCTTTTGTAGATGCCTTAGATTCCTTTATCATTTACATAGCTTTGTTGTGTTTTGTTTATATTAATGGCTTTCATTCCTATTTTGCAACTGTTTAAAATATTATATTATATGTTATAACGTTCTTTCTGATAAGCCCGAATACGAATGACATATGTAACAGACTGTTTTCTGATGTAGTAATACTTACGTATTCAGGATTTAGGCTTCGCAATAATCGTCTACCTATTTGTGATAAGAACTCCTATATAATCATTGATGCCGCTCAGCTTTTATTTATTTTAATGTGCATTATATCAGCACTTTAGTTAAGATTGTTTTCTAAGCGGAACACGGATGACCGATGAATTTAATTTTCACTTCACACAATATAGACCGGGTCGATTCACATGCGCCACACAATATGGCCCTTTGACACTATTTCCGAACACTAGGAGGTGAGCGGTCTAGTTTCGACGGTGACCCGGTAGCTTATAACTGCTTCCGGGGTACGTTTTTCTGTCTTCCGGTTTACTCTTTGCCGAAACACTAGCCACGGGTGCACTCGCCTTAAGGTAAGCGGTATGATTTGGTAGAGAGCCTTTTTCTACAGGTTGCGTTTAGATTGGTTTCGTTTTCAGGTCTTTCTGAGTGACGCTTTCTCTATCTATTTGAAGGATTCAAACTGGCACAACCTAAATATACAAAAAGGATTACCGAGCTCAAGTGACACTATCTAATTTACCGAGGGAAGATATATATACGTCGGCATATGACTTTGTTTAAGGTAATGCCTTGTTAATTCTATGGCAACCGTTTTATGAGTGTACTTTTGGTTATGATATACTTCTGATTGTAGGTTTGTTCTAAAACTTTTTCTCATACAGATTATCCACTAAATTAATGGGATATCTCGTCGATTTGGACTTACTAATAGGACCCGCTGGGTCGGAATTATCACCAGTCAGGAGGTGAGATGTGTAGAAATTAGGGTTATTTTTGCTATACTTACCAATGAGAAGCAACGAAATATAAGATGCGATGGTTTTAGCCTTACGGTGCTATTTTTCGCCCACAGGTCTTAAGTCCTACCTTATTGCCTTTAGGTAGGCTTTTCATTTTAACCGTGTGTTTCTTGGTTGTTACAACACGCTATGGGTCACCGTCTTACCGCAAGCACGCTGGACACACTTTATCGGTTTCTAACCTCTTCACCACACACCTAGTCTGTTGTTCACCTTATGGTTTCTCTCACGCACTTTACCGTAAAATTTCTCATTCTATTATAAGAAGGCTTGAATAAGGATAAAAAATGTTTGTGACATTTGCCGTTGGACTGTATCTTTGGAATATATATAATTTATATATTCATGCTTTTTAGCATCAGGACACAAACTCACGTCGGATTATTATGCATGACACCTCATGATGTCACGTAATTCTTGTTCCATCCCGTTTTCTTCTTAGAATTTTGGCACTTTTCTTATATCTAATAAATGTCGGATTGACAGTACTAGCCTTATTCACATAATCATACGTATGTTATGTGACTTTGTTATTATCTATTATTTAATTATGACATAAGCCATGTTTATGTAATTGCAGCCCTGAGGAAGTCAAGGGTTACACACCCATTGACGAAACACGTGTTGGCTGGCATTTGATTCAACACTTCAGTAAAGGAACATTGGAAGAACGTTTCTCCTGTCGTCATTGGCAAACAACGTTTACTTTGTGTTGTTTAAAATTTATGTGTGTGCACAGGGCATGTTGCCATGATGCAGTAGGAAGTTAAAGTACCAAAAAGATAGGATCACAAAAATAGACCAAAAAAAAACAGTATATGGCACGTTATGGTCTGCGATATGGTAGTAGTGCACAAAAATCACTCTAAGTCAAGTGCAAACACAAGTCCTGTCCTCACAGCTGCCAACCAATGTTAGAAATGGGGGTCTGTAGTTGGCAATGGTTTGCACCTTGTCCAAGTAGGGACCTTTCCTTCTAGTCAGGATAAGGGGAGTTACACTCCTAAAGAAACCCCTGCTCACCCCCTTGGTAGCTTGGCACGAACAGTCAGGCTTATCTTAGAGGCAGTGAGTAAAGCATTTGCACATAACCAACAGTAATACAGTGTAAGAACTACAGAAGGACACCACACCAGTTTAGAAAAATATCCAATATTTTTATATACTTAAGACAAGACCAAAAACGATAACAATCCACAATACAGTACTTAGAAATCTTCAGTTTTCAAAATAATCTTGAAATGATGTTTCTTGATGATGATAGCTCCATCCGGGTCTATCACGGCGTCGTGAACAACAAATCCAAACAGTTCTGGCTGACCGCAGCGTCGCAGGCCAGCTACGGTGTCGGGAAGACCCGCAAAACAGTACCTTTAGAAATGCAGGACATCGGCGACCTCTCGTTGAGCTTTCGAAAGCACAGCGTCTGCAGGCGTCGGTTCCGGAGGTCAGTGCAGGAGTCGTCAGGCCCTTGAAGTCACATGCATTGCAGGTCAAACTCCTTGCGGTTGAAGTCAGGAGCACTGGTGTCGGCGGGCGTCGGGTGCTGTGGTGCGAAGTGCTGCGGTGCGCCGTACGATGCCCTCAGGTCGTGGTGCGAGCAGCGACTCGGTGGCGGCGTCAGATGGCGTTGTCGGTGAGACCAGGGTCGCAGTGCGAAGTGATGCGGTGCTCGTCGCGGTGCTGGCAGGTTACGGTGCAAGCAGCGGCATCGTTGTTGCTGAAGCGCTGTCGTCGACTGACAAACTGGAGTCGATGGCGCCGGCGTCGGTAGGCCAAGGCTGTGATGTGGGATGAGGGCAGTGCGTTGTGTAACTGTACGAGCGGTGCCCTCGAACCACGGTGTAAGGAGCGGCGTGGAGCGGCGTCGTTGGGGATACCAAGGCGCCGTCGTGAAGCGAGGCGGTGTGGAGTACGGTGCCCACTGGTCGAGGTGCAAGCAGCAGCTCGACGGGGGCTTTTTCTTCTGTTGCTGCACAAAACACACAGTCCCCAGTGCTGAGGGCAGAAGAACAGGGGGCAAGCTCTACCTCAAGCCCTTGGAGAAACTCACAAAAGAAACTGCTGAAAGTTCAGTCCAGTCCTTTCACTGCCCAAGACAGAAGCAGCCACTGCAGGCCAACACAGCAAAGCACACAGCAAAGTGGTAGTTCCTCCTCACAGCTTCTCCAGTTCTTCTTCTTGGCAGTCTTCTTGGTTCCAAAAGAGTTCTAAAGTTCAGGGGTTCGGGCCCCACTTTTTATAGCCCAAAATCCTTCGTCCTCTCACGCAGAGAGTGTCTGTGCCCAGCCAGAACCAGTTCTGTCCTCTCTGGTGTAGCTTCCTGGCAGGAGGTGGAGACGGCATTGTCAGAGGCAGACCAGGCCCATTCAGGTGAAAGGAAATCTCCTCCCCTACTCTAAATGCAGCCCAGGTCTAGTCAGCCCTTTCCTGACCCAGCTAGACAATCTGGAGCCACTGCTCCTCCCCAGCCCCTGTCATCCCAAAACCAGACAGTCAATCCACAAACCCATCAGAGGCCTACTGGATGGCTGGGCAAGAAAATACCTACTTTCTAAAAGTGGTATTTTCAAACACAGAATGTAAATATCACCTTCACTAAAAGATGCATCTTTAGATTCTGAGTTCAGGCATACTAAACTTTATTTCCCTACCTAGTTTACAGGGCCAGTTATGTTTATAAGATGTTATAAACAAACTCCCCATTCTCTCCTATGGGAACAGGTAGCCTTGCAACAGTGAAAAACGAAATTGGCAGTAATTCACTATCAGGACATTCCACACACACCGGGGCATGTCCTACCTTTCACATACACTGCACCCTGCTCACAGGAGTACCGTGGGCCTACCTTAGGGATGACTGACATATAAGAAAAGGGAACGTTAGGGCCTGGCAAGTGGGGACACTTTACAAGTCGACATGGCAGTCCCAGACTGCACACAGGCTCTGCAATGGCAGGCCAGAGTTTCATTTACAGGCTGTTTGCGTGGGTGGCACAATCCAGTGCTACAGCCCACTAACAGCATTTGATTTACAGGCCCTGGCACGCTCAGTGCACTTTACTAGGGATGACAAGTAAATCAAATATGCTAATCATGGAAACACCAATCCATAACACAGATTACAACAGGAGCACTTGCACTTTAACACTGATCAGCAGTGAGAAAGTGCGTAGAGACACTGAGCCAGCCAAAACAGATTCAAAACCGGGAGGTCAGAAAGCAAAAATTCAGGGGAACCACGCCAAAAGATGCCAAGTCTAACATGTGGTATAACCAGAAAGCTAAACTGACTGGATATCAGACAAATGCAAAAAGACCAGTTGATGGACGGAATGCTGAACAATAGTCAAACACTTCTCCACAGTATACCACCCACAAACCAATAGTTTGGTGTAGGTGGTTAACAAAACAGAAAAGAGCATGATGGGAACTCTGCCAGAGAACCTCAAGTGGGATCTTCTCCTGCCATGTCGTTTGTTTGCCTACCGAGAGATTCCGCAGAAGGGAGTATGGTTCAGCTATTACATTTCTGTCCACTCGCCTTAGTCAGAGAGGGGTAGGAAGAAACCTCAGAGTTTCCACAGAAGTATGCTGTGGACTATGTGATTGGCCTCAGGAAGTTGATGGTGCAATCCATTAGTCAGGTAAAGAAAAGCCTTCAGGCTAGCCAAGCATGGTATAACCAGAAAGCTAAGCTGACTGGATATCATACAGATGCAAAAAGACCAATTGATGAACGGAATACTGAACAACGTCAAACACTTACCCCAGTCCATGATCTGGGCCTAAATCCATCGTTTTTTTGCTCAGTGTGCCATCAAAGTTTGGACCTATCCATATGCAAATCATTCTTGGCCCTGCTCCCCATGGGAAATGTCGAGCTAAACTGCCAGGCCAGGTCATCCCTGGACCCAAAACTAGCACCATAGGACCAGTTTTGGGTATCACCCCTCATCAGCCAGGGTAGCTTCAATCCAGTGGCATGGTGAGCACAGGACCCACGTCTGGGCAAACCTGTCCCACTTGGGTTGACAAATGCAAAAAGAACAATTGATGGATGGAATGCTGAACAATGTTAAACACTCACTCCCAGTCAGAGATCTGGGCCTAAATCCATTGCTTTTTTTGCTCACCACGCCAGAATGTGTCTGAGGTAAACTACTTGGTGGACACATTTGCCACAAGAGAATTCTAGAAGGATGTTACATGCGAACAGACTGAAGCCTTACCTCCGGAGGGACTACACAGTGAATGTCATGGCTATGGCAGAGGAAGTTGATGAAATGAGCCTTTTCCTGATTTGCTGCATAGGGGCATGAAGGACGGCAATGTGGAAGGGGTTCAGTTAGCCCTTGAGTTAACACTTGAGCAGAAAAGTGTAGAGAGATGTTCGGAAGGTTTGCCATTCTCTTTTAGCCGACTCCAGTGTTGACTGTGTACATGACATAGGCACGGGAGACATTCTGCCAGTAAAGGGCACAATGGGGAGAATGTCTGACCAGATTCAGGGATTCATTAGGGCAGAATTTGCCAAGATAATGTACCTGGGGGTCATTGAGAGATTTAATGGTCCTTAGCCTAGTCCTGTGGTTCTGGTTCCGAAGCATGGGTCTACTGACCTGCAGTTCTGTGTGGACTACCAAGCCCTCAATGAGGTAACTAAAATCGATGCCCATCCAATCCCAAGAGAGGATAAGCTTGTGGACCCATTAGGTGCTGCAAAGTACTTGAGCACCTTGAATCTGACCAGTGTATATTGGCAGACTGTTTTGGCACCAAATGCCAAGGAGAAGAAAGCATTTTCTATGCCAGAGGGGCTGTATCAGTTGAAGGTGATGCCTTTTGGGTTGAAGAATGCTCCTGCCACTGCTCAGCGCCTGGTACACCATGTTCTCGCAGGACTGGAAGAGTTTAGTGTGGCCTACCTGGATGAAATTGCAGTGTTCAGCAATTCATGGAAGGACCAACTGATGCATGTTGAGCGGGTGTTGGCTAGGATACAGGAGGGGAAACAGACCATCAATGCATGTACTAGGTGTATATGTAGCTGTGAGAAGTACAATACATGAAGGGTGTAGTGTTTTGCAAAGCATGCATGGTGAATGTGTGTGCTCGCTATATGTGTGCCTGCAAATGGCATAATACAGAAAGGCTACAGTACTGAGCATTGTGCCAAGAATAACTCTGTGTGCTTTTTGTATGTGTGTCTGTGGTGGCACAATACATGGAGGTAACAGGGTTGGACAGTGTGTCTGCTGTGTACATACACTGAGTGTAACTGTGCCTGGGTTCCATTTTGGAAAGCAAAGGCATGCTTGGTGAAAACATGAAGAGCTAGAGGGACTCACCCATCTCCAGACAGATTTGCTAATTGTGGCATTCCTGAGAGCTGCGTGGGACAGACTGGAGGAGGGAATTTGAGGGTGCTCTTTGATTCATTGAAGATCACAAAGAAGGAGCCTGGACAAATCACAGGTAAGAGATGGGGCTGATAAGGGAATCAGAAAGAGTAGTGCTGGGAGCCTGAGATTAACCTTTTGATGCACATATACCTAAGGCTGACATCCAGGTGTGAACTCTAGTCACTCCATGGCTTGTGTAGTGGGACTATCAGCTTTGGAGTCTCTCCTGCTGTGACAGGCGGCCTTTCAAGAAGAAGTAGGAGATGAGAAGGGTGTAATTCAAAAGAAGTAGAACCCCAACATAAATGTTCAAAAGCCCAGACCATGTCTGGAAATGGACTTTAAGAAGGGGATGGTTGAGACCCCAAAAATGTGACATCTGCTAAGCACTCAGACGGGCTGTGTGAGGAGGGGGATCTCTGCAAGACTTCTGACTGTGACCAGGATTGGGGACCAAGACTTGCGAGTCTCCTGCTGGGTAGGACGTCACCCAAGGAAACCAAGATCACCTGCTCTGGAACCAGAAGCACCAACACATGCCTGCTTACCAAGGCCAGTGTACCCTGCGAGAAAGAGGAAAAGATTGGCAGAAGCTATGTTCAGTGTGGGGCTCTGTCGAGTGGAGTCCGGGTGTGAGGTGTGAAGACATGGCTGCCGCACCAAAAGGGTCATTGCCCATGTGCAGATTCAAGTTGGTGATACCGGTATGCCAGTAGAAGGCCACCTTAAAGACAACCGTGACAAGGTCTACTAATGAGCATTTCCTGATAGCGGCCACCAGTGAATGAGGAATAACCCCGTCCACATTACAAAGAGTCCCGACCACAAGGGGAAATGTGTTATTGTTTATAAATGCTGTAACCTTTCTTTGAATGCGTAAAGATAGAAAAAAAAAACTTCTTTTAATCATAAAAATAAGTGTTTGACTAGACATTGATTTATTGACACTGCTGTGTGCTCTTTGAATTATGAGTCGTGCTCACTAATCTGAATTTGTAATTACCCCAGAGGGAGCCTTTGACTGCTCGTCCACAGCTACCACTGAGATTCAAGTGCAAAAGCAGTACTTGGCCCATTTGCTCAGGAGCCATAGTACACCGGGCCCTGGGACATCAGGAGTAAAATACCTCAGCCACCACTGTTGGGCCCAGTAACCTTGCGTGCCCTGTGGCCCTCTGAAAGGGGTTCTGACACATACCCTACACTGGCCCACAGGTGGGCAAATGGGCAGAGAATTTGAAGGCAGAAAGGAGGCCCCTGAGGTGGTGGCAGGTAAATTGAAGAACAAGGTAGCTTGTGGAGGAATGGCTGACCTCTTCACAAAACCCCCCAATGGAAATCCTCCTTAGTTCACCTTTGGGAAGTGCCCCACAGAAGGTGGTGGGGAAATTGTGCTTGATCCCCCACCTTTCCTGCTACAAGGGCAGGTCAGTTAATGATTTAATTGAGCAAGCGAGGTGTATAGTGTTGTATGAAGGCATTGACACATCCGAAAGGCCAGTGAGGGAATGTGGAACAGTGGCAAAGATGTGAAACCTGTCATCAATTCAGCTTTCCGGCTGCTACTGGTTCACCTGGATGATTTTCAACTGCTTGGGATCAAATTCCAGAGAAATCATTATGCAGACAAGGCCATGCTGATGGAATGCAAGGTTGCGCGTGCGCTGCTTGAAACATTTAGCACCTTTATGGAATGGGTGATGAAACAGGAGACAGGGAGTGTCCAGGTTCTTAACTACTTGGATGATTTTCTGTTGGTTGGACGGGTGGTGGTAGCAGGGAATGCAGCAAACTGATGAGAATACTCAAACGGGCGACAAAACAATTTGGCATTTCATTAGCACCTGAAAAGATCAAAAGGCCAGCTACCAAGATGACTTTTCTTGCCATAGAACTTAAATCTGTAGCAATGGACAAAATAGCTGCTTTGCGACAGCTGTTTTATGAAGCATTGGGGAGGAAGAAATGTGAGTTTAGACAGTTACAACAGGTGATTGTCCTTTTAACTGCAGGGTGGTTGCCCGTGGAGAGCATTTCGCAGACAGTTGACGTTTGCTATGAGGGACACGTCAATTCCCCAATACAGAATTTGCATGATGAATAGAATGAAATTAGACTTGACAATGTGGGTACACTTTTTGGACCAATACAATGGTGTAGCACTGTAGCTCCAAGGTGATTCTGTGTTGGGGATGATATAAATCTTTTCAAACTGGGACAGGATGATTTGATGTCTATTTGGAAGGGAGGTGGTGAGCAGACCTGTGGCCCAGGGCATGGAGGGAAAAGTGGCACAACATAGAATTTCTGGAGTTTTTTCCCATTAGAGCTGGCATTACGCCTGTGCTGGAGTGAACTGAAAAACCAAAAAGTTATGTTTGTGAGTGACAATGAGGCAGATGTGGACATGGTCAACAAAATGATGACAAAAGATAAATATGTGTAGAAGCTCCTGAGAGCTCTGGTGTGCTGTATTTGAATGACAACATATTGCTTAGAGCTAGGCCCATTCCTGATTTGGACAAAGGGGTAGCTGATGCATTATTTCCTTCACAGTGGGTGAGGTTCCGTGGTTTAGCCCCTCGAGTCGACAAATGAGGTAGGAGTGTGTCGGAGGAACCGAGAGAAATCGTAGGGTGAGAGCGATGCAACTCGTGGTGCAGTCATTGGCAGAATCAACAAGGTAGACTTATGGAATGACATGGAACAAGTTTTTGCAGATGAGTGTGGCATCTAGACAGCTTGGAGGGATTAGGGAAAGGAGAAAAGATGATCAATTTCATCATAGGGCAAGTAGAGAAAGGCTTGGAGGCAGTTACAATTGCAGAAAAACTGACAGCCATTGCCTTCTATGGAAAAATGTGGTGAGGGTACACTCACTGTGGTGGAGGATTGGGCAGAAGAATGCTGGAATTTTCGACCAGGGAGAGAAGCAGGATAGGAAGGTACTGAGACTAGTGACAATAAGAATACTGAGGCTGGTACTGGAACAGGTAAGATCTCTGTGTGCATCCACCTGAGAGAGCTGGTTGTTTAGGGCTCTATTCACATTTCTGTTCTTCGGTATACTTTTCGGGTTTCAGAATTGGTGGTTGGAGGACGGGAGAAGGACCTTGAAATGGCAGATGTTTTGTGGTCAGCAGGGGGTATCGGCATTTGGACTAAGAAAAGTAAGACTGATCAGAAAGGGAAGGGTACTGCAGTGTCGCTGGCAAAATCAGAGGAGGCCAGGTGTGCCAGTGGCTTGGCTGGAAGGGTCTGTCAGACTACGGGGCCAGGCGAATGGCCAGTTTTTCAGCCTGAAACCTGGAGGAAGATTTTAGGCTGGAAGGTCTTGGAAGTACTGAGGCACTGTTTGAGTAAGGCAGGCCTGAGGGAGCAGGAGTTTAGGATGCACTCATTCCGCATAGGCACAGTCACAGAGGACCATTGTCTGAAAATGCGTGGGATCAGGCTGAAAGGCCTGGCTAGGGAGATGACAGCATGGCTGCATGTGGGGGTATGTGTGGCATGAGGGTACTGGATACTAGGGTGGAACTAATAGTGTGCTTTTATTTTACAGGCAAAGTTATGGCGAAAGGCCCCAAGAAGTAAGCATGGATTTGTGGGCTTTCCATTGTAAATTGGGCTAGGGATGAAGAGGGGAAGCAGTTTTTTGGCAAGCATCCCGGGCTGGACCCAGGTAAGTTGAAGTTGTGGTGGTACAGCCTGAAGAGGATGAGATGTGGCCAGCAGGTGCCCAAATTGTGGAAGCTGAAGTGTAAGTGGTCATGCCTGGATTTGGCGATCTAGCGCTTTGGGGAAAATGACCTGGTCCAGTCAGCTGGACAGGAATTGCTTAAGATGATGAGCGTAGATATGGGAGAGCTGAAGAACTAGCGGCTGAGAATTAGCTGGGGGTGGGCCCAGTTGTTGCTGAGCAGAGCGTGGAGAAGAAATCTGCTGTGATCGATATAGCGCAGAAGGAAGTTAACAGAGAGACATTTCTGGTTTCTGTAAGACCAAGGGGATCAGTGTTATTGGGCATATGGAATTTTTTACTTATGCCCTGCACTATATCGTAATGATGGGGTTCACTTTACCAAGATAGGGAATAAGTTGTGTCTGGCAGTACTAAGAGGTGTGCTGGAGAACTGGTTGCAGGAAACTAAAGCGCAGGAGGGGACAGAAATAATACCTCAGTGGAGGGATTTTGGGAGGCAGTGTGAAGGGGCAAAGCCGGAAAGATGGTAAAGTGGGTGATAAGGAGGAAAGACAAATGGTGGGAGAGAAGGAGGAAATAAGAGTTGATGGGGCCTGATCGAATGGAGGGCAGGCGATGGAGATAAATAAAGTGGTTATCAGTAAAGAAAATGTAAGGTTATGAGATGATTAAGAATTTCCTGTGGAATTGTTGTTATTAATGAAAAAATTGGGTGAGGGATCATTTTGGGGTGGGATATGTTTCGAAGTGGGTGGATGGGTCACTACCATATTTTTTGAGAATTTTAGTAGGATGTTAGTTTGTGCGGCTCAGCTGAAGGAAGTAGTCTTAAGCTTGCTTCCAATAAAGCAGCCTTTTACACAGAAGCATAACAAGTGACTTATTGATCTCCTCCCAATGGCCTTTTCCCTCATTCTAGAAGACCCTCTGCATTGGTGTGAGAATTTGGCCTGGTATATGCTGTCCACTTATTAAAGTGGGCACCTTACATCCATCCAAACAACCCTTGTGGTGATTTAAGAGGTCAAAGATAACCTTAACAAGCATTGGCATAGCCAATAGGTCTCGCCTTTGGGACCTTATAAGTGTTTCGCCATGCAACAGTTGATGTTGTTGCACCAAGGATATTGTGCTGCATAACTAAATACTTATAAGGTCCCAAAGGCGAGACCTATTGGCTATGCCAATGCTTGTTATATAGCGCCACTTGTCAATGAAATGAGATTCAGTTCAGCCCTGCTCCAGCTTACCATTTCTGTACTTCGCTCCTCATCAAATAAAGTAAAATGACAACAGACCGCGAGTGAAATGCGAATGTGAAAAAGAAAGCATGGATTTCTTGAATGTGAGCCATTCTTTTAATCAAAGGCAAACGCGGGGACCAGGTGGCTGTTTTGAACCAAATCATTAGCAGTCTCTGCGAGATTGAACCAGATAGGAGTTTGTTCTGAGCCAGTGACCCTGAAAAATGTCAGGCGCTCAGCTCTTATATCCGGTGACTTCATCTCAGCAAACAAAATTAAAGGTCCGTTGGGGAAGGAAGGAAAACACGTTAGGACAGGGAACCCTTCTCGTTAACATTTTACAAAAAAAGGGCCTCACACATCAAGGCTTTTGTTATTAAAAAAAATCTACAATTCCATTGGTGTTTATTATTTATGGTCCTGTCATGTGAGGCAGCAGACAGAATGTGCATAATTTAAGAGCTCCAACCCCGGTGAGTGTCAAGTGCTGAGATAACACAGAAAAAGAAAAAAAAAAGTAACACGCACAAAAAACAGGACACTGAAAACTGGAAGGTTCAACACAAAATGATCCTGGGTTGGATGTAGTGATTATATTCAGGTGTTGTCACAGAGCTGGTCAGGAGGCTCCCAAGAGACAAAAACACCCCCAGAGGGCTGCGAATACCGAGACAAGAGTTCGCATCTCACAGACCGCCAGGAGAAGAGGCGCGGGGGGGTGGGGAGTTAAAGCCCCTAAATCCCGACTCCGTAGAACCAGGATATATTGCACATGACCCCTTTCCCCCACCGAACACTAGCTGTATGCTCTGACATATAGCGTGGGTTCACCACGGAAGGGGGGGGCGTACAGAATGCCTTATTACAGCCTCACAACAGCTGGACTCCACCGTGTGGGCGCTACAGCACTGTAGTTTAAACTACTAAACTACAACATAAAATCTAGAAAACGAAAGGTGCTTTTTTGGGTGGTATGCACAACAGGGAGCATATGGGCCCTACGTGCTGGCTTCAGGTTCCAGAAATTGAGACAGATTTATGCCAGGGTAGACACAGCGGGAGCATGTGCCATCTGCGATCAAATACTGATGCTGCAATCAGGGTGACCATGTCGTTCCTCCTATGGTTCGGGGCTGGCCGAGCCTAAGCAGAGCTCCAAGAAAGCACATCTACAAGGACATGATGTTAAGCCACTAACCCCCTCATGAATTGTTTTTACCATAAAGCGTACAAAACAAACATTTGTATGCCTCATGGGTCTAAGCTCTGCTTCATTATTGCTCCATGCGCATTTCGGTCTAGCTTATATTTTATCAACCTACTGGTCAGGTCAGGGCTACAGTTTAATGTCTATGTTTGTGATGTCAGCTACCTCTGGTTTCCTTTTTAATGCACACTGGGTTTTTGTATTGAGGGATTTTTATTTTTTTCTTTCCCTCAATTTCTTTTAGTATGCTCAGTACCAAGTTTGCTTGCAGCAGCTGCCCACAGCATATTTCCCCAAAGCCCAATTTTTTTGCATGGGTACCCTACGCTTGATTACATAGTGCCCAAGATGTGTAGAGATAGTGACTTAAGGGTCTGCTTCTTGAAGTTGCTGTGAACTTTGTTATTCATTTCTAAAGTTTACTTACAGGTGAGCGAATCCCCCCTCACAATGAGTGTGAAATGAAGGTTGGTAAGACTAGTGACATGAGTAAGAAGGAACCAGCATACACATTTGATCCTCTGGGCTCAGACTTTTAAACAGTTTCTGCTCATATGTGAGGAATGGTAAGCCACCATTTATGCACAAGGTGATTGTAAATTTCAGTTTTTTCATGTTTTTCATATTTAATGCACTCTTCTCTATGCACAACAGTGGCTTCCTGAACGCCCCGCTTCAGTAGGAGTGGTGTTGGCACTAGAAACTCGGATAATTTATGAGCGTGTTCTGTCAGGGT
Source organism: Calotriton arnoldi (assembly GCA_963921515.1). Lineage (NCBI taxonomy): Eukaryota > Metazoa > Chordata > Amphibia > Caudata > Salamandridae > Calotriton > Calotriton arnoldi. Next base: position 1,232,145 of record CAWUFW010002331.1, on the reverse strand, counting down.
AACTTGTAACGGAGGTGAGGGAGGAAAAATCAATTACAGTTAAGACAGCCCAGATGGAAAACTGAAGAGGGAAAGAGGGCAGGAAAGAAGAGAGAAAGGAATAACATATGAAAAGAAGGAAGAACGTTTTACAAGAAAGAATGGCAAAAAGGGTGAAAGGTTGGGTGCAAGGATGAAAGGATTAACGAAGAAGGGATGAAGGGACCTCTTCAAGGGTGGGTAGGGATTTTTTGCTTTGCTTACCCAAAGATCACAAAGCAGCAGAACTGAAGAGTACTCTAGCCGCTAATGAAGCCGAACATTAACATCTCACCCCGAGAGGATAGGAGAGGCGCGAGTTGTCGGATTTCGCATGGTGTAAACAAAACAAAAAAAAGAAATGCGCCTCGCGCGGCAGCAGAGGGAGGGGGCCTGCGCGATTCCCTTGCGGGAGCGTGCAGCAAGGCGCGATGATTGTGACCATATGGCGCCACCATATGGCGCTGCGCGCTCCCGCAAGGGAATCGCCAGACGTGCACGCGTTGCCATTGCAAGCAATGCAACGCGTGCACGTTTTTGCCTCCAAAGCTGTGCCGATGGCTAAAGGTCTCTCCTAAGTAGCGCATGCGCGCTGCGTAGGCGAGACCTAAAAAGCTATCCAGGTGGTAGCTGTGGAGAGCAGCCTTCAGGCTTAGTCTTGAAGGAATCCTAAGCAGCTTGTTTTACCAGAATGCAACCTTATAGTATTGGTTAAATGAAAGGAGAACCACACAGTAGTTATAAAAAAAAATATTTATTAACATAACACTCTCTAGTACGACACAGTATCTCCTACATGGAGATAATCACAAAGCACACAATACTTCAGCACAGAAATGACAGTAAATAGCACTAATACACAGAGGGCCCCAGGGGGGGACCAAACCATATACTAAAATAGTGGTGTAAGAACCACAACTCAAGTCAAGACAGTGTCGAAAGGACGTAGAATTGCTGGGATCCCAAGGAACCACCCAAGGTGAGTATGTAGAGCCCCCACGGAGGACAGGTGCAGCATGGGAACACGACCGGGTGCTCCGTACAATTCTATGGGAAAGTCGCGGTTGAAGTTTTAGAGATTAAGGACCCTTTCCAGTGGACTTTGAAGAAACCCAGTGGAAGTTAGGATGTTGGAGAGTCACCCCACCTGTGGATACCGAGGTACCCGAGTTACCTATTCCAGAAAAGCCGGGTGCATAGGTCTGAAGTGGCGTCGGTAACCGCCGTCGAACCCAATAGAGGACTTTGAATAAGAGCCGCTGCTGGAAGGAAGAAAAGTGTCCGTTGGAATCCAAATGTGGATTCTTGTCAAAGAGTATCTGAAAGCAGAGGGGACAGAGTCTGGGTCACTCAGGAGTGACCAGGGGCTCATTAGAAGAATGCCCACCAATGTTGGGTGCTTCAGGTGCTTTGATGGAGTTCTTGACTCTGCAGCTATGGGGACCAGGAGATGTCAAGGACAACCAGGAGATGGATATGAGCTGTCCCATGAAGGATGTCGAGTACTGAGGGGTCAGTGTCCGGCTGGAGCACAAACAAGCCTTGGCAACGGCAACCCACGCAGAATGACAAGGATAGATGCGGTTCGGACCAGCAAGGACCAGGCGACTCACCACAGAAAGGGGAGTCAGGGCAGGCCTAAAGCAACCAGGGGAGCTCAAGAAAAGCAAAGTTGACCCTCAAGTGGACCCACAGGCCGGAGGCACAGGAGCCGCAAGAGGACCGCAAGTGATTTCACCAAGCAGCAGCCCACGGAGCACTCGGTATGAGGAGGCTGGAGTTCTTGGTAGGAAATAGTGCCAGAGGTTGGGGCTACTCTGAGCCCAATGCACTTGTTTGGGAAATGCCAACAAGCATATGCACTTGCAAATGTACACTGTGCACAGGGATTTGGGTATTGCAGCCCCCACTAAGGATTCAGACCTCAAACTTAGTGAGAGAGCAGGTCGGACCTCGAGGGATATAGAAACCCACCTCCTGTGTTGCTGAACCCTTCCAAGTTCATAGGAGCTCAGGGTCAGCAGACCAGACAGCAGTGTTGCAGTGCCTGCGAATGCCGGGGAGTGACTCCTTCACTCCAAGGGAGATATCTTTGGTTGTCCTTGATGCTCCACAGGTCCTGCATGAATACTGTATGGTGCACGGGCACAGACGACGCTTCAGACTGAGAGGGAGATGAAGTCGGGCCCAAACGAAGTCCAGCGAAGTCCAGAGTGTCCAGACGGTCGAAGTACAGTGGTTTCTGGTTCAGAATCTTGTCCACGTCAAATCTAGGGTCCTACAGTAAGGTAAGCTCTTAAATACCCACGGGAGAGGGTTGGCTAGATTCAGGGGACCCTCCCAGGGGAGGTTCTGGACAATGGGGTTGATATTCCCCTGTCCTTTGTCCAGTTTCGCGCCAGAGCAGGAGCCAACGGTTCCCAGGACTGGTTTGAACTGATCTATGCACAGGGACACCAAATGTGCCCCTCATGCAGACTTTTGGTCACTGGCAAGCGCACCCACCCAGCCCTCATACACTAAATCCTGTCTGGGAGGTGGTTACACCTCCCTGTGACAGGATGCCTATTGTTCTGCCTTCCCCTGCTCGAGCTTTGCTCAGCAGCAGGAGGGCAGAAATGTGTCTCTGGTCAGCACCAACCATTTTATGCTGCCCGGGACTAGAAGGCTGGTACCGGGAACACCAGGTACCCAACGAAGCTTGCTTCTGAGGGGTGGAATCATACATACCACACCGGTTACCGGTGTGGGGGTATGATTCCAACATGTTTGACACCAAGCATGATAGGGTTTGTTTTAGCCATTTTAGAGTTGGTCATCACGCGGTTGCATAATGCCACTCTATATGTCGTAAATGGCTGTCTCAATGACAACCCGGGAGAATGGGCTACGTTGGCTGCAGGGGTGTCCTGCTCATGCAGTGGCACCCTCTCACTTAGAACCAAGAACCCTGCCTTCAGGATTGTTAAGGCCTACTATAGGGGTGACTTATAGGTTTTAAGTGCAGTGACCCTTAGATATAGTAAACCTATATCTTAAGTAAGTGGTGCAAGCACCAACTTACACAGGCTGCAATGGCAGGCCTGTAGGTTCCATTTTGCATGGCCTCTCATGGGTGGCATAATACATGCTTCAGCCCATGGGAGGCCTCTGGGGTACCTATACCCTGGGTACATGGGTACTATATACCAGGGACTGACAAGGGTACTCCAGTACCCAATCTGGAGTGTACCTAAGTACATAACATAGCAGTTTAGGGAGAAAGCAGATAGACTGGGGTTCTGATTAGCAGCATCCCAGTCAGACTAGTCAAAAACAGTATCACATTTAGCAAAAAGTGGGGGTAACCATAAAAAGCAGATCCTACTTTCCTACACAACCCCCACCAAACGTAAGGAGATGAGACTAACCTTGCCCAGTTGAGTCTTCATTTTCTAAGTGGAAATATCGGGAGAGTCCATCTGCATTGGCATGGTTACTCCCAGGTCTATGTTTCACTGTATAGTCCATCCCCTGTAGGGAAATGGACCACCTCAAAAGTTTGGGGTTGTCACCCTTCATCTGTTTTAGCCGTAGGAGGGGCTTGTGGTCTGTCTGAACAATAAAATGAGTGCCAAACAAGTATGGCCTCAGCTTCTTCAGGGCCCAGACCACAGCAAAGACTTCCCTCTCTTAGCTGACCAACGTTTCTCTCTGGGGGTCAACCTTCTGCTTATAAAAGATACTGGTTGATCCTGACCCTCTGCATTATGGTGTGACAACACAGCCCCTACCCCCAACTCAGATGCATCTGTTTATTTTTTTTCTTGTTTTTTTTATCCTCATCTCACCAATAAGCGTCTGCAATACACAGAGCCGTCTTACCAAACTGTGCACCCTACGGCAGCTGCATTCGCTTAGGCCGTGCCTGGCCCACCTCTTTGTTGGAGGCTTGATGTAATCATAGGACCGAGAAACCAAATGGGACCAAATTAGATAGGGAAAAATTATATCATTCTTAGATCTTTACCCCATGACACTAATGCCTGCCAGGTGTTTACAGCACTGTCCCTTAATCGCCCTTGGTCCAATCTCGCCATAGCAAACGCAGCTTTGAGCCAGTCCTCACATCTGGGGGGCCTTGGTTCTTTCCATTTCATGCAGATCTCTCTCCGGGCTCTTAATACCAGATTTAACAAAAGGCCTCTGTTGATTTGCCGAAGCGTATTCCCAGACACACCATCATCCCCAAATATTACCAAGGAGGGATTAACCTCAACTCTAGCCTTAAAGATACCACGTAAAGCATCCCCAACTCCTTCCCCGAAGACTCTAAGTTCAGGACACTCATAAAAAATATGTATGTCGTTTGCATTGAGAAATTTACATCTCGGACATTTAGGAGCAGATAGAGGGGCAAATTTTGCAATTTTAGCGGGAGTATAGTAAAGTCTGTTAATAACAAAAAAGTGGTTTTTCTTTAAGCTAGCCGGTTTAACAAATTTATAAAGAAGCTTCAAAGATGGTTCATACAGGTCTTCATTGTTCAGCTCAAAGGGAGATTGATTCCAGACTGCATGCGTCGGAGATTGTTCCAAGTCTTCCGCCTCCAAGCACTTTCTATACCAAATAGAAACTTCCTTTCTCTTAGGACATACTGTTTGCAGAGACTGTTCCAGCTCCCAAACTCCTCTTACTTCCCCCTTTTTAGCTGCAAACCAGGAGGCTAGTTGCAGATATTTAAATTTAGAGAGGTTGCTTCCAACCTTCGCTCTTAATACCTCCCAAGGGTGAGGACCATCTGGAGATAGAAGCTCTGACCAAATTGTTATGCCCGCCCTTCTTATTGGGGTTGCAAGGCTATCCTTCAAACAGGGTGGGGTCCCCGGGGAATCCCAAATTGGAGCGAAGTCTGAATAGTACCCGATCCCCCAACTACCTCTGACCTTATACCAAATATCCAGGGCGGCCCTAAGGACTTTCAGACGCACCCGTTTAAAAAACCTTGGTGCCCCAAACTTGTACAGAAACCCCTCATCTCCACCTCCACCCTCAGCCCTGACCATTTCGCCCAATAGCCTGCCCCATGATGAATCGTCTGGCTTCCCAAGTAACATCCGGATGTTTTTAAACTGGAAGGCAACGGAATACCAAGCTATATCTAGGAGTGCCAACCCCCCCCTTAATAAGCCTACGTCTTAGCTTTCTCCAGGACAGTCTAGCACCCTTGTTTGCCCAGATAAAACTTCCAATTTTACTTTGAATTTTACCATTGTCTTTACTGGGGAAGACTAGAGGAATCGCGTTAAACAAATAGGTCAGTTTAGGCAGAATGACCATTTTCACCAAGTTAACTCTACCGAAGATTGTTAGGGGGAGATTCTTCCATCTGTCTAATAGACGGTCCACCTCTTTAATGGTCTTATTTAAATTGATCTGTGAGATTTTATCCAGATCCTTGACTATAGTGATGCCTAGATATTTAAGTTCTTTACTCATGGGACCCGGCCAATTATCAATATTCCAACACATTATCTCTGTTTTGGAAGAGTTAGCAAGGTATCCCGAGAAGGAACCATATTCTTCTAGCAGTGTTTCAACCCTTGGTATAGCCACCCCCGGGTCGTTGGTATATAACAATAAATAATCTGCATAGAGAGCTACCTTACTACAGTATTGCATAGATTTAAAAGGGGGAATTAGCTCATCCAATCTTATTGCTTGTGCCAGTGGCTCTATGTAGATATCAAATAACAGGGGAGAGATGGGGCACCCCTGTCTTGTTCCTCTTTGAATATTAAAACTTACCGTCAACATGCCATTAAGTAAGATTTTAGCAGAGGCTCCCTGGTAACAATTTATCAAGGTCTGAATGAAATTAGAACCAAAGCCCATTGTCCTAAGAACCTCCCACAAGTATAACCAACAAACTTTGTCAAACGCCTTAGCCGCGTCGAGAGCCACTACGGCCAAGGGAGCCGATCTAGCCATAGCCAAATCGATACTACCGATCAACTGATGTGTCTGGTCCTGAATATATCTGCCCGGGACAAACCCCTTTTGATCGATATTAATCAGATATGGGGCCAACTTGGCCAGTCTCCCTGCTAGAATGCCCATAAAGATCTTATAATCGGCATTCAGCAGGGAGATCGGTCGGTATGAATCCGCATTCAATGGGTCCTTCCCGCGTTTCAGTATAAGTACTATGGTCGCCTCCTTCCAGGATCCAGGGGCCTGTCTTGCGGCACTATAGACAGAGTTAAATAAAACCCTCAATATCGGGGCCAATTCGTCCAGGAGAAGTTTATAAATCTCACTGGGAAGCGCGTCTGAACCTGCAGCTTTATTATTTTTACATTTATTTATTTGATCTTTAATCTCTCTCTCAGAGATTGGAGCGTCCAAACTTTAACGGCTTTCAACTGTTAAAGTTGGCAAAGATTTCTCTTGCAGCCAGATTTGGAGAAATTCAATGTTAGGCACCGTCTCCTCTCTATATAGCTCTGAGAATAGAGAGAGAAGGCGAGCTTGCATATCCTCTAAGTGACTTGACTTCTCTCCGTCAGTGTTGATTATCAATTCGTTGATATTATTCTTGGAGCGATCTACTCTCGCTTTCCATGACAATAAACAGCCTGCCTTCTCACCATATTCAAAGTTCTGCATGTTTTTAGTTAACCATTGAGCCCTGCACTTCTGATCTAATATTCCCCTAAACTCCTGGCGAGCGTCGTTCAAGTCCCTCTGGACTTGCACTGACCTTCCGGGATTCCCTTGATTGACCCGATCCCTCTCTGACTCTAACTGAGAAATTTTCCCCTCGAGAATCTGTAGTTCCCGAGCCTCTGCCCTGTTCTTAGAGCATATAAGGCTGTGTAGAATGCCTCTCAAGTTTGCCTTAAAGGCATCCCAGACATAGTCCATTGAAGTCGAGCCCATATTTATAGAAAAATAATCTAAAGTGGCTGATTTAATAGCTGACGCGATTTCAGGGTCTAATAACATGGATCTTTTAAGCGTCCATCTGGGTTGCAGATTATATCTCTTCCCCACTAAAGAGAACAATACAGGGGCATGGTCAGATAGATGACTGGGGAGAACTGATATATTAGAAATATTTTCCAGATTATGTCTATCTGTTAAGACGTAGTCTATTCTAGATGAATGATGATGTTTTTTACTATAGAACGTAAACCCCTGTGTGTCACCCTTCTTTAACATCCACACATCTAATAGATCCAGCTCGAACAGCAGGTTCTTCATAGCCCGGCGGACTCAAGGTGCCCCTATATAATGGCTCTGATTTGATCTATCTTTTTGAGGGTCGAGGAGGACGTTGAAATCTCCTCCAATAATTATAGGTGAAGTTATTTCAATTAAATTAGATTGTAGCTTACAAACATAAGTCGGGTCATCAATATTGGGACCATAAAAGGAGGCACATGCTAGCTCGAAACCACCAAAATCTAATAGGGCCACTATCCACCTCACAGAATAATCAGTTTGAATAGTTTTAATAGTACATCCTGCTCCCTGCTTTATCAGAATGGCCACCCCTTTGCTATGTGATGTCTGCTCAGAGGAACAAAAAAATTTTACCCAGGAGAATTTAGAAAAAACACTGCAACATTCTGCATAGCTTAAATGAGTCTCCTGAATAATACAAATTTGAGCTGGAGAAACCTCTAAATATTTCAATACCAGTCTTTGTCTGCGGGGGCATCTTAACCCATTAACATTCCACGTAATAAATTTTACCTCTCTATTTACTAAAGGGATACCTGCCATCAAAAGATAAGACCCAATGCAGACGGATCCTTAAAATGTGAGACTGAGGAATTTTTTATTTTTTATTTTACCCACTGCTCCCCTCCCCGTGAACCCCATCACCTTCCCCCCCTCTGACTCCCAATGACCCCCCTTCCCTCGGGAAATCCTCCCTTCTATAAGGCTTCGCCTATTCGGCCTCGACCCCTCGGGCCTTAGAAACAAAATTACTCTATCATAGTATACCGTCCTCTCTCCATTAGGGAACCCTCTTTACTCCCACTGACCCCATCTCATACTCCACCCTCTTTCTTGATTTTAACAATAAGAGCATCTACCTCCTCGACTGAGTGATACTGATACATGTGGTTATTCCACATGATACGCAATGATGCTGGAAACCTTAGTTGAGCCTTAGCCCCCAGCCTGTTCAACTCCTCCATTCTTTTTCCTAACTCCCACTGTTTTGTAGCAGTAATGTGGGAGACATCAGATCTTATAGAAAAGGAAAAGGAGTTAGAGGAGGATTTAGATGTTAATGTTCCTTCCCTTAGGGCCATGGTTAGGATTTCCTCTTTAACTGAGTAAGATAAGAAGTTAACTAAGATTTTCCTGGGCTTCTGTTTAGTTAAATTCCTTTTGAACGGGTCGCGATGCACCCGTTGTATCTCCTGTGCAAGGTCAACATTAGGGGAGTTCTTAAACACAGTTTCCTTTAACAGAGATATCACAAACCCCTTAATGTCTGACCGTTCCAGAGCTTCAGGAACATTGATGTCTTAAGTTGTTCTTCCTTGAGTGGTTCTCCAGATGTTCAAGGTCTTCCTTGAGCTCTTTATTCTGTGCAGCTAACTTTGCCATATCTGTTCTGGTAACATGAAGAGCCTCCCTGATCTTCGGAATCTCCTGCTCTAATACATCAGTCCTTAATGAAACTTCCTCCAGCTTCTGTGCTAATACCGCACATGACGCTTGAATTGCAGCCTGATTTGTCTCCGAGACTGTGAACCTGCTTGTTATTTCATCTTTAAGGGCCAATAATATATCTGCCAAAGATCTAGAAGGGACCTCCGCAGACTCAGACTCAGACTCAGGAAATAGATCTTGTTGATCGACTTGTTGGTCGTCTTGGTCATCTTGAACTGACAGCACCGTAAACCTGTTTGAGACTCCTACTGCAGGGTGGACGGTCGATATTAAGTTCCCGGGACTCCCTACCAAGTCGCTCCTGGGGTCTGGTGGCCCTAACAGCTGCATATTACTTGGGGGAGCAGTTAGCAAATCAGGAGAATTTCCTGGGGCTGGGTCTAAGGGAATTTCAGACAGTAAGATACTTGGTTTAGAGCTAGGGCCGTGATCGTGTGGCTCTCCCAATGAACCACCCTTATTAGAGTCCCGAGTCGGAGAGGAGGAAGACATGACCTTATAGTATGATTTCAGTGAAGGGGTTATTTTTATTTTTAAGGAGGATGTTTTCTTGCCCTTACCCTTACCCCTTCCTTTTCCCTTAACAGCGACGACAGTCTTGATGTTAGCCCCCGTAAGGTTAGCCTGTTTGGCTGAAACTCTAACTTCTGAAACAGGGGGAGAAACTCGGGTAGGAAAGATGGGGTGAGTAATATCGGTGTTAAGAGAGGAGTGAGCTGCCCTTGCTCTCAAGGTATATCTACTAAGCTTAGGTGGTGATACAGCTATGTTCTGAGCTTTGCCTGTCTCCATACAGTAAGGAATGTTCGCTTCTTTATCAAGTGACCGAATAATCACAAAGGTTTTAACTTGGTGGCCCAGCGATACACATTTCGGAAAATAATCCTTCAATGATTCAAAGGGGCTCTTACCTCCTCTCCGAGTGGTTACAGCAGTCTTATCCCGCAATCCAGGGTCCAAACACCCTACCTTTACTTCAAACTCAGCCTCCCCCTTCTTTTCTCTTCCTCCACCAGACTTAATGCTCGTGTAATCCTCAGCGCTGACTCTGCCCCCGGTGACCCGGAGCTGAAAACAGGCAGTACCGCTACGCTGCCACTCGCGTATTGCGCCCTCCCACTGCAAAATTCGGAGCGCTGGGGAGCCGCAGCAAACATCCAGGGCCATACAGAAAATACAGAAGAGACTGCAAAATGCGCCAAACTTAAGCCAAAATGAACACAGACCGAACACCACAAGGTAGGAGTAGAGAGGGGGTCGTTTAGCCGAAAAGACGCATTGTTAGGTCCCTTCTGAACGAGAACGGCAGCAAAGCCCGAGGAGCCGGAGCCGCGACCGATTAGCTTGCGGCCACCATGTTTCCCCTCGCTGCTACCAGAGGCATCTGTTTGGACAATAAATTGCTTGGACTAGTCAGGACTCTGCAGAATGGGAGCAGTGCACATGGCCTGCTTGAGATCATCAAAAGCCTTCTGACAGCTAACTGTCCACTGAACCTTCTTGGGCATTCTTTTTGCTATAAGATCATTCAAGGGAGTCACTATGGACCCCTATCCTTTTACAAATCTTCTGTAGTACCCAGTCAGGCCCAAGAAAGCTCTGACCTGAGTTTGAATTTTGCTATGTAATGGTTGAACCTGGCCTCCACCCACGAGGTGGCCCAGGTACACAACCTTGCTCTGCCCTATATGGCACTTAGTAGCCTTGATAGTGAGGCCTGCTTTCTGCAGAAAATCCAAAACATTATTCAGGTGGACCAAGCGATCCTCCCCGGTGGAGCTAAAGACAGAGATATCATCAAGATATGCTGCACTATAGGCTTCCAGGCCTGTAAGAACTTTATTCACCAGCCTTTGGAATGTGGCAGGTGCATTCTTCAAACCAAAGGGCATTACAATAATTTGTTAATGCCCACTAGGGGTTGAGAATGCTGTTTTTGGTTTGGCATCCTCAGCTAGTCTGATTTGCCAATAGCCAGCAGTGAGGTCAAATTTGCTCAAGAATTTGGCTGAGGCCAAAGTATCAATTAGCTCATCTGCCTTTTGAATTGGATGAGCATCAGTCCTAGTGCCTCCATTGAGTCCCCTGTAGTCAACACAAAACCTCATCTCTCTTTTACCACCCTGGGTGTGAGGTTTGGGTACCAAGACCACTGGACTAGCCCAAGGGCTATCTGAGGGCTCAATAACTCCCAACTCTAGCATCTTTTGAACCTCAGTCCTGATGCAATCTCTGACATGGTCAGGCTGCCTGTAAATCTTGTTTTTAACAGGTAGACTCCCACCTGTGTCCACTTCATGGGTACACCAGGTGGCCTGAATAGGAGTCAGAGAGAACATGTGTCTGTATTGATTGAGGACTTTCCTGCAATCGATCTGCTGTTGGTCAGTGAGGCTCCCTGCCAAGGCTACACCATCAACTGACCCATCATCAGGGTTCTGAGAGAGGAGATCAGGGAGAGGGTCACTCTCTTCTTCCTGTCCCTCATCACTTGCCATGAGCAAGCCCATGTCAGCTCTGTCAACCATAGGTTTGAGCCTGTTCACATGGAGCACCCTGTGGGGGCTCCTAGGAGTGCCAGGGTCCACCAAGTAGATGACTTCACCTTTCTGCTCAATGATAGTATGGGGTCCTTTCCATTTGTCTTGGAGAGCTGCTGGGGCCACAGGCTCTCACATCCATACCTTATGCCCTGGCTAATAAGCAGTCATAACAGCCTTTTGGCCATGCCAAGCTTTCTGTAATTCTTGACTTGCCTCAAGGTTTTTGCTGGCCTTCATCATGTACTCAGCCATCCTGGAGCGGAGACCAAGTACATAGTCCACAATGTCTTGTTTAGGAGGTTTGAGAGGTAACTCCCATCCCTCCTTCACTAAACACAGGGGACCCCTAACTGGATGCCCAAACAGAAGCTCAAAAGGGCTGTAGCCAACCCCCTTCTGTGGGACCTCTCTGTAGGCAAAGAGAAGGCAGGGCAACAGGACATCCCATTTTCGCCTAAGCTTTTCTGGGAGGCTCATGATCATGCCCTTGAGGGTTTTGTTGAACCTTTCAACTAACCCATTGCATTGTGGGTGATAGGGTGTGGTGAACTTATAGTTCACTCCACACTCCTTCCACATTGTAGTGATATAACTTGACATGAAGTTTGTACCTGTCAGTTAAGACCTCCTTTGGAAAGCCCCCCTCCCCCTGAAAAGATTCCCAGGAGGGCCCTGGCCACCACAGGGGCTGTGGTGGTTCTAAGGGGTATTGCTTCTGGATACCTAGTGGCATGGTCCACCACCACTAGAATATAACTGTGCCCAGATGCTGTTGGAGGGTTCATGGGACCAATGATATCAATCCTAACCCTCTCATAGGGAACCCCCATCACAGGTAGTGGTATGAGGGGGGCCTTTGTGGTACCACCTGACTTACCACTGGCTTGACAGATGGTACAGGAGCGACAAAACTCCTTTGTGTCCTCAGACATGTGAGACCAGTGAAAGTGATGGACAAGTCTGTCCCAAGTCTTACTTTGGCCTAGGTGTCCTGCTAAGGGAATATCATGTGCCAAGGTGAGTAGGAAGCCCCTAAACTTCAGAGGTATGACCAACCTCCTGGTGGCACCAGGCTTGGGGTCTCTACCCTCTGAGTAAAGGAGTCCCTCATCCCAATAGATGCTGTGGGATCCACTGACACTCCCAGCAGCCTCAGCAGCATCTTGCTGTCTGAGGGGTTCAAGAGAGGGGCAGGTTTGCTGCTCCATACTCAGTTCTGCCCTGGAAGGGCCCCCCTGTCCCCAAGAATTCAACCTGATCAGGTTCAAGTTCATCTGAGACAGTTCCTTTACAGGGACTAAGATCATCTCCCTCAAGAGACTGATCCTCACTCTGAGTCTGGGGGGAAGACACAGCCTTACCCTTCCTGCTCCTTCTCTTGGAAGGCCCTTGGTCCATTGTTTCAGGATCCAGGGCCTGTTCAGTGTTTGTCAGCTTGGCCTGTGACCTGGTCACAGCAAACACATCAGCAGAGATGCCCAGCATTGCTGCATGAGTCCTAAGTTCCACTGCAGCCCAGGCTGAAGTCTCCAAATCATTGCCCAACAAGCATTCTACTGGTAGGTCTAAGCGAACCACAACTTTCTTAGGGCCAATTACCCCTCCCCAGCTGAAATTAACAACTGCCAAGGAATGGTCAGTCCTGACATTGTTTACATTGGTCACTTGGTACATTTCTCCAAGTATGATTAGGTCAGGGGCCACAAGATCTTTTGTCACCATAGTGACACTTGCACCTGTGTCCTTGTATGCCATGGCCTCCTTATCATTGATTAAAGGCTGTTGTCTGTATTTGCCCAGATTAATGGGACTGACAAATAAGGTGGCAATATCCATGCCACCATCACAGACCAGTACAGCCTGAGCTGGAGTTTCTGACTAGGCCAGAACCCATCTCAGAGCCCAAAGTTAACCATACTAATCCCTTGTTCCCTGTACCACCACTCGTGCTTGGGAGCGCAGTTGCCTTAGGGGCAGTGATGGTAGGAGGATTTTCCTTGGCTTTTGGACAATCAACATCTCTTGTCCAATGTGTCTTCTGTTTACAGAGATAACACCAAGGTTTCTTTTTGCCTTTTCCTTTTTTGGATTGATGCCCCCCCCTCCCAGATGCAGGTGTTTGGGGCCCTGATGAAGACTGTTGTTGATCTTTACCCTTGTCCCCACCCTTATCTGGAGTTTTAGAATCTTGTTTCTTTTGGTCACCACCATTGTTCTGGTTTTTCTGCTTCACCCTGGTTCTGACCCACTTATCTGCCTTCTTTCCCATTTCTTGGGGAGAAGTCAGATCAGAGTCAACCAGGTATTGATGCAATAACTGATTTTGGCAATTAGTAAGGATCTGCTCCCTCATAATCAGATTGTGCAATGCCTTGAAATCATTCACTTTGCTGCCAAGCAACCAGCCTTCCAGAGCCTGAATAGCACTATCCACAAAGTCTACCCAATCCTGAGTCTGTGTCTTCTGGGTGTCTCTGAATTTAATCCTATACAGTGGTTAAGCCAAACCCATCAATGAGAGCCCTCTTCAAGATTGAGTAGTTGCCAGCATCCTCTTCTCTAACAGTGAGGAGCTTATCTCTACCTTTGTCAGCAAAGGAGAGCCACAGGATAGCTTCCCACTGCTCTTGAGGAACCCTCTGAACTTTACAGGCCCTCTCTAAAGCAGTTATCCATTTGTGGATGTCATCCCCAACATGGTAGGGAGGGACAATCTTCCTCAGGTTCCTATTATCAAAGGAATGTTCCTTAACTCTAGGGACACTGTTGCTGCCACCATGGGACTCTAGTCCCAACTTTTTTCTAGCTCTCTGGACTTATAGGGACTCTTTATCAAGGGCCAATTGCTCTTGCCGGAGACTAAGCCTTGCTTTCTCAAGTTCAAGAAATTGGTATTCCCTATCATAAGAGTGGTCCCTCTTGCTAGATACAGAGGTCCCTACTGACTGTCCTGAGTGATTAGACTCTGCAGAGTGAGCTCTAGATCTCCTTGGTAAACTCTGCACTCTTCCAGGAGGAGTAAAGAGAGGGTCCTCATGGCCTTCTCCACTCTCCTCTTGAAGATCTAAGTTTTCCAGGTGAGAACCATCAGGTTCTCCCCGGTCAGGGTTAGATTCCAGGTCATAAAAGGTGTCACCTGCTGACCTGTCTTCATTCCCTGTACCACCCACTCTATCCTGTTCATCTGACCCAGGTGTCTTCCTTAGGTCATCTAACAGTAACACCTCTACCAGGCGTTGAGTGTTGGCTCTTCTCCCTGTCTTCAGCTTTCTAGAGGCACACAGGGCTTTCAGTTCCTGGAATGAAAGCTCACTGTATCTAGAAGGCAGAGAGCCACTGGCATCTCCTTTAGCAGACATACTAAGTGTGGTGAGGTGTTGCACCTACCTAACCTAGTGGGCACTAAACTCTCTGACGTTGGCGAAAATGTGTGCTAAACCCTTGACTTACCCAACCCTAGTTCAGTAGAACTTACTTATTCTAAGCTAGTATTATATGTACCTAGTACTAGTGGTTTTTCAGTTAATCAATACAAAGATTCATCTGGAAAAACAATGCAGGCTTGAATCCCACCACTGCCACCAATGTGAGAAGTTGGCCTGGTATATGCTGTCTACTAATTAAAGTGGGCACCTTGCACCAGTCCAAACAACCCTTATGGTGATTTAAGAGGTCAATGATAACTTTAGAAAGCTGTCCAAGTGGTAGCTGTGGAGGCAGCCTTCAGGCTTAGTCTTGAAGGAATGTTAAGCAGCTTGTTTTACCAGAATGCAACCTTATAGTATTGGTTACATGGAAGGAGAACCACACAGTATTTATAAAAATATGTATTTATTAATATAACACTCTCTAGTATGACACAGTATCTCCTACACGGAGCTAATCACAAAGCACACAATATGTAAGCACAGAAATGACAGTAAATAGCACTAATACACAGTGGGCTCCGGGGGGACCAAACCATATTCTAAAATAGTGGTATAAGAACCACGACTCGAGTGAAGACAGTGTCAAGAGGATGTAGAATTGCTGGGACCCCAAGGAACCACCCAAGGTGAGTATGTAGGGACCCCACGGAGGATAGGTGCAGTGTGGGAACACGACCGCGTGCTCCGTACAATTCTATGGGAAAGTCGTGGTTGAAGTTTTAGAGATTAAGGACCCTTCCCAGTGGACTTTGAAGAAACCCCGTGGAAGTTAGGAGGTTGGAGAGCCACCCCACCTGTGGATACCGAGGTACCTGAGTTACCTATTCCAGGGTAGCCGGGTGCATAGGTCTGAAGTGGCGTCGGAAACCGCCGTCGAACCCAATAGGGACTTCAAATAAGAGTCGCTGCTGGAAGGAAGAAAAGTGTCCGTTGGAATCCAAATGTGGATTCTTGTCAAAGAGTATCTGAAAGCAGAGGGGACAGAGTCTGGGTCACTCAGGAGTGACCAGGGGCTCATTAGAAGAATGCCCACCGATGTTGGGTGCTTCAGCTGCTTTGATGGAGTTCTTGACTCTGCAGCTACGGGGACCAGGAGATGTCAAGGACAACCAGGAGATGGATATGAGCTGTCCCATGAAGGATGTCGAGTACTGAGGGGTCAGTGTCCGGCTGGAGCACCAACAAGCCTTGGCGACGGCAACCCACACAGGAGAACAAGGATGGATACGGTTCGGACCAGCAAGGTCCAGGATACTCACCACAGCAAGGGGAGACAGGGCAGGCCTAGAGCAACCAGGGGAGCCCAAGAAAAGCAAAGTTGACCCTCAAGTGAACCCACAGGCTGGAGGCACAGGAGTCGCAAGAGGACATCGAGCGATTTCACCAAACAGCAGCCCACGGAGCACTCGGTGTGAAGAGGCTGGAGTTCTTGGTAGGAAATAGTGCCAGAGGTTGGGGCTACTCTGAGCCCAATGCACTTGTTTGGGAAACGCCAAAAAGCATATGCACTTGCAAATGTACACTGTGCCCAGGGGTTTGGGTATTGCAGTCCCCACTAAGGATTCGGACATCAAACTTGGTGAGAGAGCAGGTCGGACCTCGATAGATAAAGAAACCCACATCCTGTGTTGCTGAACCCTTCCAAGTTTATAGGAGCACAGGGTCAGCAGACCAGACAGCAGTGTTGTGGTGCCTGCGAATGCCGGGGAGTGACTCCTTCACTCCAAGGGAGATATCTTTGGTTGTCCTTGATGCTCCATAGGTCCTGCACGAATACTGTATGGTGCACGGGCACAGACGATGCTTCAGACTGAGAGGGAGATGAAGTCGGGCAAAAACGAAGTCCAGTGAAGTCCAGAGTGTCCAGACGGTAGAAGTACAGTGGTTTGTGGTTCAGAATCTTGTCCACGTCGAATCTAGGGTCCTACAGTAAGGTAAGCCCTTAAATACCCACGGGAGAGGGTTGGATAGATTCAGGGGACCCTCCCAGGGGAGGGTCTGGACAATAGGGATGATACTCCCCTGTCCTTTGTCCAGTTTCGTGCCAGAGCAGGAGCCAATGGCTCCCAGGACTGGTTTGAACTAATCTATGCACAGGGACACCAAATGTGCCCCTCATGCAGACTTTCGGTCACTGGCAAGCGCACCCACCCAGCCCTCATACACTAAATCCTGTCTGGGAGGTGGTTACACCTCCCTGTGACAGGATGCCTATTGTTCTGCCTTCCCCTGCTTGAGCTTTGCTCAGCAGCAGGAGGGCAGAAATGTGTCTCTGGTCAGCACCAACCATTTTGTGCTGCCTGGGACTAGAAGGCTGGTACCGGGAACACCAGGTACCCAACGAAGCTCGCTAGTGAGGGGTGGAATCATAGGGTATGATTCCAACATGTTTGACACCAAGAATGATAGGGTTTGTTTTTGCTGTTTTAGAGTTGGTCATCACGCGGTTGCATAATGCCACTCTATATGTCGTAAATGGCTGTCTCACTGACAACCCGGGAGAATAGGCTACGTTGGCTGCCCATGGATTCCGAAGTACCCGAGTTACCTATCCCAGGGAAGCCGGGTGCATAGGTCTGAAGTGGCATCGGAAACCCCCGTCGAACCCAATGGAGGTCTTTGAAGAAGAGCCGCTACTGGAAGGAAGAAAAGTGTCCGTTGGAATCCAGAGGTGGATTCTTGTTGAAGAGTACCTGAAAGCAGAGGGGACAGAGTCTGGGTCACTCAGGAGTGACCAGGGGCTCATCAGACGAATGCCCACCGTCGGGTGCTTCAGGTGCTTTGATGGAGTTCTTGTTTCTGCAGCTACAGGGACCAGGAGATGTCAAGGATGACCAGGAGCCAGATATGAGCTGTCCCATGAAAGATGTCGAGTACTGAGGGGTCGGTGTCCGGCTGGAGCACCAAAAAAGCCTTAGCAACGGCAACCCACGCAGAAGGTCAAGGATGGATACAGTTCGGACTAGCAAGATCCAGGAGACTCACCACAGCAAGGGGAGTCAGGACAGGCCTGGAGCAACCAGGGGAGCCCAAGAAACGCAAAGTTGACCCTCTAGTGGATCCGCAGGCTGGAGGCACAGGAGTCGCGAGAGGACCTCGAGCAATTTCACCAAACAGCAGCCCACGGAGCACTCGTTGTGAGGAGGCTGGAGTTCTTGGTAGGAAATGATGTCAGAGGTTGGGGCTACTCGGAGCCCAATGCACTTATTCGGGAAACGCCAACAAGCATATGCAGTTGCAAATGTACGTTGTGCTCAGAGGTTTGGGTATTGCAGCCCCCACGAGGGATTCGGACCTCAAACTTGGTGAGGGGGTAGCTCGGACCTTGTGGGATATAGACACCCACCTCCTGTGTTGCTGAATCCTTCAGAGTCAGTAGGAGCTCAGGGTCAGCAGACGAGACAGCAGTATTGCGGTGCCTGCAAATGCAGGGGAGTGACTCCTTCACTCCAAGAGAGATATCTTTGGTTGTCCTTGATGCTCCACAGGTCCTGCACAGATACTGTATGGTGCACGGGCACAGACGATGTTTCAGACTGAGAGGGAGATGATGTTGGGCCCAAACGTAGTCCAGCAAAGTCCAGATTGTCCAGACAGTCGAAGTTCAGAGGTTTCTGGGTCAGAATCTTGTCCACGTCGAATCTAGGGTCCTACAGCCAGGTAAGCCCTTAAGTACCCACGGGAGAGGGTTGGACAGATTCAGGGGACCCTCCCAGGGGAGGGTCTGGACATTAGGGAGGTTACTCCCCTGTCCTTTCTCC
Organism: Calotriton arnoldi; assembly: GCA_963921515.1. Lineage (NCBI taxonomy): Eukaryota > Metazoa > Chordata > Amphibia > Caudata > Salamandridae > Calotriton > Calotriton arnoldi. Next base: position 1,213,719 of record CAWUFW010002331.1, on the reverse strand, counting down.
AGTTTCACGCCAGAGCAGGAGCCAATGGCTCCCAGGACTGGTTTGAACTGGAATATGCACAGGGACACCAAATGTGCCCCTCATGCAGACCTTCGGTCGCTGGTAAGCGCACCCACCCAGCCCTAATAAATTAAATCCAATCTGGGAGATGGTCACACCTCCCTGTGACAGGATGCTTATTGTTCTGCTTTCCCCTGCTTGAGCTTGGCTGAGCAGCAGGAGGTCAGACATGTGTCTCTGGTCAGCAGCAACCATTTTGTGCTGCCCGGGACTAGAAGGCTAGTACCGGGAACACCGGGACCCAACGAAGCTCGCTTCTGAGGGGTGGAATCATACCTCCCACACCGGTTACCAGTGTGGGGGTATGATTCCAACATGTTTAACACCAAACATGATATGGTTTGTTTCAGCCGTTTTAGAGTTGGTCATCACGCGGTCGCATAATGACACTCTATATGTCGTAAATGGCTGACTCACTGACAACCCGGGAGAATGGGCTCCGTAGGCTGCAGGGGTGTCCTGCTCATTCAGTGGCACCCACTCACTTAGAACCAAGCACCCTGCCTTCAGGATTGTTAAGGCCTGCTCTAGCGGTGACTTATAGGTTTTAAGTGCAGTGACCCTTAGATATAGTAAACCTATATCTTAAGTAAGTGGTGCATGCACCAACTTACACAGGCTGCAATGGCAGGCCTGTAGTTCCATTTTGCTTGGCCTCTCATGGGTTTCATAATACATGCTTCAGCCCATGGGAGGCCTCTATGGTACCTATGTTCTGGGTACATGGGTACCATATACTAGGGACTGACAAGGGAACCCCAGTATCCAATCTGGAGTGTACCTAAGTGCATAACATAACAGTTTAGGGAGAAAGCAGATAGGCTGGGGACCTGATTAGCAGGATCCCAGTCAGACTAGTCAAACACAGTATCACATTTAGCAAAAAGTAAGGGTAACCATAAGAAGCAGATCCTACTTTCCTACAGTTGGTGCATGCAGGTGAGGGACTACTAATATGGGGATGCCACGATGGTCAGAATAAGGTGAGCACTATTATGCCAGCTCATTGATGTTTGTCAATCAAGCTGAAGCCATTTTGACTCCTCTCATTAGACATCATTGGTCTTTGCTTTGAGGTCACCTTGCCTGAAGGACTTAATGTGCCTAACATATGCACACATTAGTTTATCTTGAATGTGCCGCTGCAATTTAGTAAATTAGCTCACCTTCTGAGCCATGTCCCATTTCTAGAATCTCACTTTTGATCCAGTCAAAGGATACTCTTGCTATTGTCCTGAACAGGTCTTTGTGTGCTCACACAGCTCTAGGCTTGTCCTCAGAGTTGGACTTGTCTAAAGGGCAATCTGACAGACCCAGGAGGGCTGGACTGACTGTTCTGTATGTGGGTCATTTCTTTGGCTGTCTGTCGGCCTGTTTATGGTCTGCTGGGCTTGTTTCAGTGCATACTTTGAGTTGAGGTGTGCAGGTGGGACCCACCAGCAATAACTTTTGGGTAATTATGTTTCCTCAACAAACTGTGGCCCAGAGCAAAACACACAATCGGGAAAAAGGAGGAAGATAGAGAAAAGGGAAAACAGATATCACAAAGAACCTGCATGCATGAAATATGGAGATAGTGAGTGTCTGGTAGTTAATTAAAAAGGTCATGTGGAATCTTTCTCTCCATTGAACAATTTCTGGCCACTTACCTGGAAGATACAGCTCAAAAAAGTCAAAACATCTGCGCTCTACAGCATGCATGTACATACTCATCACATGGAGTAAGTATGTGTTGATGTCCTTCTAGGTAACAATCCATACAGGAAGGTTGGGACAGACTATTGGGTATGTTAAGGAGCACATAATCCTGTTTGATTTTCAGAAGGTGCTCTATGTTATAGTGTATCAGATATGTCCATGTGTCAATCTTGGAAAAGTATCCAGCAGTTCTGATGAGTGGGAGGTAGCTAGCCACACTCTGTCTATGTTTTAACTACCTGGCACTGAGTAAATCTGTGCTGGTATTTGTGTGACCTTGTGAATATGCCATAACAGTGAAGCATTGGTGAGGCACAATATGTGTATTTGCTACACATCACTCATTTCATATAGCTGATTGGCCATAGATTGTACCCGCTTGCATGTTGCATGACAGAATGTTAAATAATTAACATAGATGGAACATGTGTACCATTCCATTAGTACATAACAGCATACATCCAAATCTGTCTTCATATGCACATGGGTACATGGTAATGAGGCCAGACACTGCCATTTCCTGCACCTACAAATCCATAACATGGGTTATTTATCATTGTAATTTTAGGGGAAGTCCATGCTTCTCATGATAGTTGGTCATGATACGTTGTTACATAGATGTAATTGTTGTTGGCAGGCCATGCCAATAGTGCTACTAATAGTAATTAACGTATGTATATGTTGACAATTGTGAGGAATACGCTTGGTCAGATTCATGTGTCCTTACTCTCCAACAGCCAGCATGACCCCAGAGTAGAAAAAGGCTTATTGGACCCGCCTGGAGAGGTACAGGCACATATGCCACGTTACCAAGGGCTTCAGACACATGGGGCACAAATTTGATCGAGCAAGGGCAGCAGGGACCTGGAAGTCACCTTCTCAGGGATAGGAAGCTACCAAGAGGGCATGAAGCAGCCATCAAGTGGAGTATTCCCATGGCAGGGTTCCAGGACCAGTTTCAGGAACCTCCACAGTCATACTAGCAGTGGCCACTACCTTATAGCAGCCCACAGAAATAGAGAGGCAGTTGCTGAAGGGCCAGCAAGATAATGGTTTGAAGTTGGCAGGACTTCAATTGCAGGTGGCAACTGTCATGCCAACCGTCAAGACTTTGAAGCAGACTGTGGACCACATTGAATATCAAATGTAGCCCCCCCTCTAACTTTCGTGCCGCCTCCAGTTCTTCCAAATTGTTTTTATAGTATAGACTATTGGCATAGGTTAGGATAGGTGATAGCATAGTGGTAGGTTAGGGTAGTTTTAGTGTTTTTATAGATTCTACTATTTTCTGTTTTTAGGTGGGGATATGGGTGTATGGTTGTTAAGTGGGGGGGTTGATGTTTAGTAGGTGTTTAGAAAAATACAAAACATTTTTAAAAACTTCAGATTTTTTTTTTTTTTTAGGTTTTAATGTTTAGATAGTGTGTGCCTAGTTGTAGTTGATGTTAGTCTTATGTGCAAATGTGTTATAAGGGGTGGGGTTGATGTTTAACCTGTCTGTTGTGGTATATGTGTAGAGTAGATAAGTTACAGTTGGGTAGGTTAGGTTAGTTTTAAGTTAAGATAGTGTAGGTAAGTTAGAGTAGGTTAGCTTAGGCACCGTTTAGTTATGTATAATTAGAGTAGGTTGTAGTTTTTAGATGTTAAGATAAGCAGTGTGTCAAATAAATTCTGCTTTACACTTTCACAACTGCTTACTTATTTCCTGCTTGCCAGTTGTAACATCTGCTTAGGTTGGGTTAAGCACTTGCTGTAGTAGTTCCTGTCAGTGTTTCTATATGTCTGTTACTCGGAGGAGAACCTAAGGTGTCAATCATTTTAGGTTAGCAATGGAGTCACTTTAGGGATCTTCAAACATGATTGGTCACTGTAATTGGCACTCTTGCTGTGAATGGACACAAAGTACAAAATAGGGTATTAACCTAATAAAGCACTGTGTGTATGTGATGCTACATGTTTTGTATGGATAATAGAGTCACATCATTGTGACTAATCTAGGATGTGTTTGGTGACACACTGAAGGCAGTCACGTACTCACTCTTACTAGCACCATTTTCTAGTAGCATGACGGTTGTTTTCTGGCTAGTATGCATGATAATATCACCCGCTTGGGCAGAAATAACATTCAGTCTTACCATTGACTGATTGACAATTCTTGCACTTCATGGGTAATGACTTGCTAGTTTAGTAGCACATAGGGATCACATAAACAATTTAGAATGCACTGAGCATATTTACCCATGGCTTGCAGAAACACATAGGGGGATATTCACAAGAACGTGCGCTAAACATCTCCAAAAAATGTTAACGCAACTTTACACATCGCAGTCTATCGCGGGAAAATAACTCCGTGTTAACCTGGAATTCACAACACGGCGGTAGCATGCGATAGTCTCCCGAAAACGCGGCCAATGTCCGCGATACAACCACCACGACGGAGTCAAAAACACAAACTCCAACACCAAAAAACGTGCGATGAGCCCATTCGCGATGAGGAAATCAGCGATAAGCAGCGCCAGGCCTGTCATACACACACGGCAAGCGGGAAAATCACTACAAAAGGAGAAAAAACACACAAACACAAAATGACCAACACCGAAGCACCATGGAGGCAGCCGGAGCAGGCGCAGAGGACGAGTGCAACCCCACAAGCACCCCGGATGACCAGTCCGGGACCTCGGTGACAGGGAAGGGCAAGGACAAGAAGAAGAGGAAGACGAAGTTTAGTCCGCAGGAGAATAGGATCCTGGTCACAGAGGTAATAGAACACCATCAACAACTGTTCGTCGCCTCCAATGTGTCATTAGGCACCAAAAATGGATTATGGCTGGCCATCGTGGACAAGGTGAATGCCGTCGCAGAGCACAAGAGGTCAATGGACGAGGTCAAGAGGTGATGGATTGACATAAAGCGCAAGACCAAGGAGAAACTCGCAGGCAACCAGAAGGCAGCAATGCAGACTGGAGGTGGGAGCCCAGCGCCACAGCTGGAGCTGGATGACATGGAGGAGCTGGTGTCGACAGTCATCAGTGTGGAGACCGTGGCAGGAGTCGGGGGAGCGGACACTGCTCGACATGACACAACACCACAGCAACAGGGTGAGTAACCACCAGGTACTGGGGGGACGGGCGGAGATGGCCACAATGGCACACATGCAATCAAGCAGAGCACAGTGCACACCCACAATGACTCTGGATCATGGCCCTGATCTACACACTGTCACAATGTACATTGCCATGCCGTCTGAATGTGAACATGTACCATGCGGCCACATACATGAGGACACATTGTAACACAGCATCTCCCCTTCACATTGCAGGGGCACCGTCACCGCCACCTGCAGAGTAGTCCCAGCTACTCTTCACTGATGACGGGGAGGACACCACCAGCATCGACACCCAAGCCCTCCAAGACATCATGGAACTCAACCGCCAATCACCTCCAGGACCAGGGCAGCCCAGCTGCATCGAGGAGACCCCACCCACTCCACAAACCACCCAGCAGGAGGCACCCACAACCCCGGCTGTCTCCCAAGACCCCCCGAACAACACATGGCCTTCCAACGCAGTGTGTTGGAGGTCCAGAGGGAGATGGCTGAGCAGGTGCAGGTGGGGTTCGACCTCATGGCTACCAAACTGGACGCCATCCATGGGTGTCTGAGTCCCATCAGGGACCACCACCAGTCCCTAACGGACACCCACACGCCGCTCCATGGTCTCCAATGAGCCCTGACTGACATCGCTGGAGTCATGACTCGGAGACAAGAACACCTGTCCGCTCAGAGTGGCTCCAGCGATCTCAGCCGTGAGATGGCACACATGCGGAGGCTCATGGAGGACATGGTGCGGATGGAGGCGGAAAGGATGGCAGCCACTGCTGCACATCAGCTAAATGTAGCTGGGATCTACCATGCCCTGCATGTCCTCATCATGGCATTGCTGCCACAAGGCGTGGCGCGGATGAATGCTGCTGCCCCTACACCATCCACATCTCCGCTGCCTAGTGTGTCCGTGCCTCACAGTGCGGCAGACATTTCCACTCCGGCACCTGATGTGTCACTGCCACACAGTGCGGCCGACAATCCACCTCCGGCCCCTGATATGTCAGTGGCACACAGTGCTGCAGCCGGAACCTCACCACCCACTGGTGGGGCAGGGCACACATCCGAGGACGTGGCTGGCTTTGGGATCAGAAGGAGGCACTATCATTCATTTCTGCCACCTGGCCTGTTGCTCCTTGGTGCCGCACATGGCCCCATGACCTTCCACTGACCCCCGATACAATCTGTGGCACTCACCTTGGACCGCGACATGGACTTCCATATCCTGTTTGGTGACCAATGACACGGCGACCAGACTGCGGACTGTACTCTTCCTCGTCCTCTGTACTTGTCATTCCCGATGGACTCTGGCTGGCCCTCCACGGGCCCATATTGTGAAGTGGGGTTGGCATGGCCCTGTACTGCTCCAGCTGCTAAACTCCACTGGATGTGCAATAAACATTCAGTAACGCACTGCTGTGTCATGTCTTTCATCATTCAAGTATGAATGTGTAGATGAATGTAGGATCAGTGATTCCCCCTAACGTCAATGATGCTCATCTAGTGGGATTCCAGTCAGTGTGCTACGTTGCCGATTGCGTTGCGGGTGCCGTAGACACCACAACAGGGACACACGCATTAGTCACTTCCTTGTCCGGACATGGACTGCACCACGCCCAGAGCCCCCGAGTCATTGTTGCAAGCCCTGCGCTTCCCCGGCGTACGCCAGGACAGACCACTCCGCTTGCGCTCCGAGGGGGGGGCCACATAACCACATGTCACAGGTTTACACGCTAGTGGTCTGCAGGTCGCTGGTCTAGTTGTCAGCATGTCGCGGCCACTCCCTGAGGGCAGGTTTGCACTCACACCACACCCATCTGGTGCAGGCGTCACAGGCCATGTGACCCAGAGTATATAAGGGGCCGGCAACGTCACATTCCCCACTGCCAGAGGTGACTGGATGACGGACGTACCACGGGGCTCAATCAAGAAGGGCCCATGAGTTGTTGCGCACAGGGTTAGTGGCACCTGAGGCCTTGCGGCCGCACAGGCCTACCACCACGTGGCGCTGACTGGGGTTGCACAGGGTTAGTGGCACCCGAAGCCTTGCGGCCATCACGGGCCTACCACCACGTGGCGCTTACTGGGGTTGCACAGGGTTAGTGGCACCCGAAGCCTTGCGGCTGTCACGGGCCTACCACTACGTGGCGCTGACTGGGGTTGCACAGGGTTAGTGGCACCGACATTTCTGAGCGGGTGTGCAGCCTGCGATGATGACATGTGCAGTGATGTGGTCTCTGCCATTGATGCCTCAGGACTCAGCGCCATGTGTGGGACCTGCTGGGCCGCGGTGTGGGTCCGCATGATGTGGAGCATGCCATGGTGGCAGGACCGGGGCCTGGAGCTTGCATGGGAACGTGGTGTGCCCACTGGTGGACTCACCGTTGGCGGCAGGTGAGCAGTGGGGCCTGGGTGCGCAAGGGCGGACAGCCAGCGCTGGCTGGTGGGAGGGGGTAGGGTGCGGCTGCATGTGTGCGCAGGGGCGGACAGGCGTTGTTGCTGTGTGCAGTGGGATGGGCTCTGCCATGATTGACTCTTGCCTCGATTACAGATAGCAGACCTGGTGGCTTGCAGTGTATCCCGGCACTTGGTTGGAGACACACCGGTGGCAGCAGGTGAGCAGTGGTGCCTGGGTGCGCGGGGGCGGCAGTGTCCTTCCTTCTCTCTCTCTCTCTCTTTCTCTCTCTTCATTTCTCTCTCTCTCTCCCTCTCCCTTCCTTTCCTTCTCTCTCTCTCTCCCTCTCCCTTCCTTTCCTTCTCTCTCTCTCTCTCTCCCTTCCTTTCCTTCTCTCTCTCTCTCCCTCTCTTCATTTCTCTCTCTCTCTCTCTCCCTCTCATCTCCCTTCCTTTCCTTCTCTCTCTCTCTCCCTTCATTTCCTTCTCTCTCTCTCTCCCTCTCTTCATTTCTCTCTCTCTCTCTCTCTCTCTATCTCCCTCACTTCATTTCTCTCTCTCTCTCTCTCTCTCTCTCTCTCTCTCCCTGCCCCTTCCTTTCCTTTCCTTTCCTTCTCTCTCTCTCTCTCCCTCCTTTCCTTCTCTCTCTCTCTCTCTCTCTCCCTCTCTTCATTTCTCTCGCTCTCTCTCTCCCTCTCTTCATTTCTCTCTCTCTCTCCCTCTCCCTTCCTTTCCTTCTCTCTCTCTCTCTCTCCCTTCCTTTCCTTCTCTCTCTCTCTCCCTTCCTTTCCTTCGCTCTCTCTCTCTCCCTTCCTTTCCTTCTCTCTCTCTCTCCCTTTCTTTCTTTCTCTCTCCTTCTCTCTCTGCCTTCCTTTCCTTCTCTGTTTCTCTCTCCCTTCCTTTCCTTCTCTCTCTCTCTCCCTTCCTTTCCTTCTCTCTCTCACTCTCTCTCTCTCTCTCTCTCCCTTTCTCTCTCTGCCTTTCTTTCATTCTCTGTTTCTCTGTGTCTCGCTCCTTTGATGTGCGCATGACACACGTTCTGATTTTGTGCTTTATTTTCCAGGCTGTTACATCAGGATTGTCCCGGACGGACCCGACAGGAGTCTTCCGCATTGGTGTTTTGTGTTGTATTCAATAAAGTTTTTGGTTGTTACTTCAATGATGAGTTCTTCTGACCACACATGTGTGTTTCTGTTTGTCATTGTGCGACGTCATGCGCTTTTTGTGGCTCTTGTGTCGTGCACGGTATGTGTTTGTCCGGGGAGGGGGGGGCTGGGTGTGGTGGCGGTGGGTGTTGTGGCCCTCTTGGGTCTCCGTGAGGCATGATCATTGTCTCCATGGCATCTGTGGGTCTTCAGATGTGGCTCTGTGCTGGGCTCCCTTTCGTACTGCAGGTAGTCGCCCTGCTTTACACCATCAGAAGGCAGGTGTTAAATCCCTGCTGCTACCGCGGCTTATCGCCTGTTTTTGGTTCGCATCGCAGATCTGGCAGTTTGTTGTGAAAGTGGTGTAGTGGTGTTTTCGTGTGTTTTTGCACGGGAACGCCTACTCTGCATCTCATTAGGGTTAGTTGGTGGTGTCACCCGTGGAGGTAAATGTTGAGGCAGTTATCGCGGGAATACTTGCGTTGTCTGCAGTTTGCAACCGCTTGTGAATGGGGTGTTAAATCTGTCACCACTTTTGTTGCGTTAAGTTGGCGATAACTCGGAGATAAGTCCTTGTGAATATGCTCCATTATCCTTTAGATGTTAGGTAGTGTCTTAAGAGTCAGCACATCAACCATGGTCTACTTACTCCAATGATGACCAGAAATACAACATGCTTATTCCGGAAACAGTCCCACCACAGTTTGTGAGCCGCGGGATGTCCAGACAGAGTCCATGGGGGATACTTGTCATGGGACATGTTGAGGAGATGAGGGTTCCAGTGAGGAGGAGGATCAAATTGCCATTAGGAAAGAAAGTCCACATAGATAGTCCACACATGGATGAGATCAACAGTTGGGCAAGCAAATGGAGGGCAGTACCTGTTGAGAGGTACACTGGCATGGCCATAAACACAGGCCATCGGAGAAACTTACCACGTGGCACGGAGATATGCTACTAGGCATATTTTCTTTGCAAAGAGCTGCAGTCCACATCTTCCTCCTCCTCCAATTTGTGTGGTGCCTCCCATGGGGGGGCTGTTGAAGGTCCCGGAGTCAACGGAGGTATACACACATCAGGGGCTGATGAGGTGGATCCCCTGTTCCCAGCAGCATTTCCTTGTGCCTACAAGTAAGGCAGCAAAGCACTGAGAAATACCAACTGGTTTGCTAGCACAGCAGTAACACCACAGTGGTTGGAACCCATTGTTGTTATCCTGCTTCCACTCCATGGACTCTAGGATGCTGCATATTGCCCCCAGGTGATTGGCAACTTCACTGGTGCCACTTTGGCAGGGCATTTGCTCATGCCTCTGCCTCATGACACCAGCAATGACAGGCAGGGACTGTTCCAAGTCATGGAGCGCAGGCTAGGTGTCTCAGAGGTGTCCTTATTGGACAAAAGCACCATCGGACTCCCTCTAGGGTGCCCGCCATGGTCTCCATCCCAGTCTATACCTCATCTACCAGCTCCTGCTGGACTCCTACCACACGATGTTGGAAGACTATTTGAGGGTTCTCGGAGTCTTGGGCTGGGGTGGGATGGTAGGTGGTGTTTGGTGGGTGAGAGGAAGATCAGCTGAAGACCCCGCAATACTGTCGGTGTTTGAACGGAGTCCAGAATTTGCTGAAGAGTGTCTTGATCAAAGGTTGGCAGTCTGTCATCCTCAGCATGATCCCCTTCCAGGACATGCAGGTGTTCAGAAGTTGGTGGTTCATCCTCTGGAATTGAAAAGATTTATGCTGATGGTGATCCATCTCAGTTGTTAAAAGGTTGACATTCAGGGCCTGATTTACAAGTTTTTGGGGTAGGGCAGCACTGCAAGCCTTCCTGCTGTGCTGCCCTATGTCAAAAGTAAAGGGCATGAATGCCCCGTATATATGAGATATGGTGCATTCCTGTCATCTTCCACAGCTCTGGGGCACAAATGTCTGCCATGCAGCAACGCAGGCACCCTTGCACCATGGTGCAAGGCTGACTGCGTTGTAGGGATGAATATTTTTGTGCAGGAAGGGGCATCATCCTGCACAAATAACATCAATGAAGGCAATTCCCTCTTTCTGCTTCTGCTGCTGAATGCAGCACACATAGGAAGAGGAAAATATGAGGAGAAATAATGTTATTTATCCTAGTTGCGCCTCCCCTACACCTCCCCTGGAGAGGCATCAGATATTGATGCATTTCCAGCCTGTTGTAAATCTGGGAATGTTTCAAATGCCATGGGTGTTACGTGGGAACACCTACCATTAGGCCCATGGCACGCCTTCCCATCATAGTGTGAGGCAATGCAGCGACTTACACTGCATTGCCTCACTCCAAATCTACAGGGCCTTTAAAACCCACGCAGAGTGGTTTAAGGGACCTTGTAGATATGGGGAAGCCCAATGTGTGGCCACAACGTCATTAAAAGTGAAGTACTGGCGGCGCACTGGGCTTAGAAGTATGCCCCCATGTATTTGGACATATTGACACCACTACTATGCACATTGCACCTAATCCCCAGGGAGTCTGCATTCCCTGTGACCATCACTCAACTTTTTGCTCCTGTGAAATTGATGTGGCTTGGGACATAAATTATTTAGGTACCTGCAGCCTGCCTTTCACTCAGTACACCACAGCACTCTGCCTTGTTGTGCTGTCTTGCATGCACATTGGGCATTCATGCGGCCAGGGGTTCTGTATTTCACACATATCCTGCATACCTCTACACAGCTTCCAACCTTGATACACTGCAGGAATGTGTGAGTGCATGTTCCTAGTATGGTTTCCAGAGTAGTGGATGCTCATGTGAGATCATTACACACACAGTTGACTCCATATTAGTAGACAGTGAGCACAATGTAGCAACTCTGAGGGGATGTGCACAGTCAAACTATGTAGATTGCTAGCACTGACACTCAGCCCATTTCATCATTGCAAGAGTAGTTTATCTTCGGAGTATCATAGATTGTTAGGCTCAGGCCCCCTCACAATGTACATGTCTCCTCTGGCAATTTTTATTTTGGACCAGAGACACAACTTACTGCCACACACTGATGGAACCCAGATCCTACATTGACTCTCATGTGCCTACAAAACCAACAATATGCATGAGCATATCTTAAAGACTGACATGCCAGCCTGTTTTTGAGGTCTCGGGGTCAACTTTAACCCACATGGTAGTAGTGCTGGAATTGGTGACATGTACCTACCCAGGTTTTTCACACAACTGGGCCCATCCACCTCAGCCTCCTACCATCCCTGACTGAAGGGATTTGTGGTAGCAAATTAGTACTTCCTGTACCTTGACTGATCCCTATTTCACATCCTCCAACTTTGACATATGTGGCATGGTGAGACACTTTGCCTCCAGACTCTCTCCTGCCACGTGCTACATCTTCACCCAGGGCACCATCACATGTAGGATGTAATGCCCCAATGGGCTCCTCTCTGTCATTCTTTCTTTTGTAATACTGTCAGACACAGCAGTGCATGTGTATTTGTCAGGCTACCTTGATGTGCCTTCTCACCTCCTTCCTAGGCAACGTATCCCCATGCACACAGACTGGCAGTTGTACGTGCTAAGCCAGAAATGCACAATGCACTGCACTACCAGAGGTCCACCAGGGCCACACACCATCTTCAGTTTCAACACACATGGTCCTCTGGTGTGCATCACTTGCATTCACTCCCACACCCAGGTGCTTATTTACAACCCTGGTACGTCACTTTTCTTGACGTTCTGGAGGGTCACAGTGCAGATGCATCTCTAGGTGGCCATGCTAAGCCACATGGATGTTGAGTAAGGCACGGAAGCGCTTTGCACTACTTTTCCCTAATCCATACCTATGAGGCCATTTAAAGCCATGCAGGGTGGCTTTGCTTCGCCTCATTGGTATGAGAGAGAGAGCAGCCTGCGCCACCGGAGTGTCATTAAAAGCGAGGGTCCAGCAGCACAGGCCTCTTGTAAGTGAGGCCCCATGTTTTTTGGTTGGTATTGTGTTTTTTTTAGTTCTGGTGACTCGTGTTGTACATTCGACTACAAGTGCCAGTTTACAGAGGTGACCATGTACTGGTGCTGCACTTAAAACATGGAAGGGAGAAACATGACGGAGCTGGAGTGAGCTGTGCACCACATAACTGGGCAGTGTGACCTATATTTATGGAATGCTTAACAGTACATTACACACATACATGCCCTTTGACCTGCCCCTGGCGCAGTAGAGCGCTGGTACTTAGCTAGCTCGACTGCACGACATGACCTTTTTGCCCACATTGCCCCTTGTTGTCTTTTCCTGGGACTCCTGCCACAAACTCCTCTGGGATGACAGCAGCCACAAGCTCCTCCAAGACATCCAGCATCTCCTGTTGCTCCGAACTTCCTCTTCCAGTCTGCATTACTGCCTCCAGGCGTTGCCAAGTTTCTTGTTTGTCCTGCGCCTTATGTCATGCCAGCATTTTTTCAAGTCAGTGACTGTACTCTTCACTTGTCCCACGCTATTGACCTTGGCCAATATGGACTGCCAAATGGCCTCTTTCTTACCTAATGGCAATTTTGAGGTGACAAATAGCTGATGTTGGTGGTCTGTCACCTCAATGATCAGGATCTCATTCTAGTTCTCACTGAAGCTGCACTTCCTCTTCCGCTGGGAGTCTGCCTGGTCAACCTGGCTGGTGCTGGGGTTGTTGGGGTTGTTGTCCTTTCAGCTGCTCTCTTCTCCCCACTCCATGGCTGCCTTCTTTGAAGTGTGCTATTTTTTTTAAATTTTGCATAATTTTTTATACTTTTTTCACCTTATGCGCGCTAAAAAGTGACGCTAAGGTGGTTTGGGTCGCGTTATGTGACACAAATCTGCTTTACGACACTTTTCCGGCCGATACGTCAGTTATCGCTGTACCATAAGGCCCGCACCAGCATAATTTTTGTTTTTTACATAGCCCGAATCTTACGCGATGGTGCACCATGCCGTAAATATGGCGCATCCATGGTGTTTAAAAATGCTGTAACTCATTTTGATGTATGATGATGCGCAACTTGTTGTAAATGAGGCCCTTAGATCCTTAGCCAAGGATTTGGGGCCTCATTTGCAAGAGGCCTGCGCCACCAGAGCATCACTTTTTTTGATGCTCCGGTGGCACAGGCCTCGCATTTATATCTATGAGATGATGCAAAGCCACCCTGCGTGGCTTTGCATGGCCTCATAGATATGGAGTAAGGCACGGCAGCGCAAAGCACTGCGTAGCCTTACTCTGCATCAAGGAGGCATTCCATGGGTGTTGCTTTTGGTTTTCCTACGTAACACCCATGGGTTTTGACTGATTCCCAGATTTACAAGGATCTGTTAACCTGGGAATGCATCAAAACTGTGCGCCTCCCCTGGGGAGGCCTAACGAGGAGAAATAACTATATTTCTCTTCATTTTTTCTACTTACTATGTGTGCTGCATTCTACAGCACACTTAGCAAGAGGAAAATGTCTCCATTGATTGTTTTTGGTGCTGGAAGGTGTCCCTTCCTGCACAAAAACAATCGTGCCTACAACGCAGACTCACTTGCACCATGGTACAAGGGTGCCTGCGTTGGTGCTATGCACCAATTTGTGCGCAGGCAGAGAGGACAGGAATGCACCATATTTTATTAATACGGCACATTCCTGCCCTTTCCTTTTGACGCAGGGCAGTGCAGCAAGAAGCCTTGCGATGCTGCCCTATGCCAATAAGTTGTAAATTAGGCACTTGGTTTTTGACCCACTTCTTTGCCGAACTTTACTGACTTACATATAAATCTTTTTAAGTTTATTTGCAAGCTCAAACTTCATATATATTTTCATGGGAAAATCTATGGATTGCAACATGTTGATCAAGGCTATATGTGACATATTGACCTTTTTTTCCTTAGAACATGTCCAGGGTACTCTTCCATATGTATTTGAAAATAACCCCTAACTGAGATGTAGACAATGGCCTTAAAAACAAATCCAACTTTACACTGTGTCTTCCATCGGACAATGTTATTGATATTTTTTATCAGAAAGCTACAGAGGAGCTATATAAGTTGAAAGACATCACTAGTAAGGCCACAAGCACACTCAGCATAACATGACAAGGAAAGAAAGAGCAGCACTGATCTCCCTTGTGAATGAACCCAACATTGTCGACAAGGAAGCTGATGAGGGTGGCAATGTTGTGGTCATGACCAAGGTGGATTATGTGCAAGAGATAGACAGATAGGTATTGGACTGTGCAAACAGTGTTGCATATCAGAAGCTTACTCACAATCCTCTTAAGGACATCATTTTAACTATTGAACAGAGACTGAAACATTGGAAGGGACAAAGTCTGATCTCGGGTACAGAATACAGATGTGTCTTTAACCCCTTCCCTGCGCATGACGGAACCACGCCTTCATGAGCCACGGCGGCGTATGCTCATGACGGCGTGGTTCCGTCATGCTGCGGCCGCTCCGCCCACGCGGCACTGATTCCCCACCTGTGCGGGCGAATTAGTGAGTGGGCGGGGCCGTGACGGAACCACACCGTCATGAGCCCAGCTCGCCCATGACTCATGACGGCGTGGTTCCATCATGAGCATGGCGGCGCCGCGCTCACCCCCCACCACCCCAGCGCCGCGGCGGAATTACCGCCGCGGCCAAGGGGTTAACACAACACTGAGGGCACCATCCATATACATCCTGCCTAAAATACACAAACAGGGGGGTTTCCCTCCAGGTAGGGCCAATCATTTCGGTTATTGACTCCCCTACTAAGAGACTGTCTGAATAGATCGATCTGTATCTTCAACCATTTCTGTACAATCTTCCTTCGTATATTCAGGACACCAGGGATTTTCTGAATAAAGTTACGGATTTTGAGTGGACAGAAGGTAACATACTAGTAACGCTTGACGTCTGTTCACTCCACACGTGTATCCCCACAAAAGAGGGCATTTCCATTGTTCAACACTTTTTAGACACTAGGATGCCACTTTATTAGAACACACTGAAATACTCAATGATTTCATGAATGTAGTGTTGGAAAATAATGTATTTCTATACAATTGAGAGTGGTATAAACAAGCACAAGGTATTGCCGTGGGGGCTAAATTTTCTCTACCTTATGCGTCAGAGGGTCCCGATCGGACTGCACCAGCTGTTGCGTTCCCCTTTGCTTCCTGGAGATGGAGGTCCAGAGACCACTGCACCTGTGGGGGAGGCATCGACACTGTTGCTAAGGTAAGCTTACCACCTCCCATGTCTTAAATGACCTGCAGATCGCCTCTCTCAGTCGACTCTGGCACCTTCTGCCTCGATCACTTTTCTTTTCTCAGCTCTGGGACGAGCATCACCGAATGCAACTCCCGCCACTACACATAGGAGACCAGGAAGATGTCCCTGCGCTGAGCTTTCCCAGCACAGCGGCTCCTCACGTGAGCTCCATGCTTTCCGGGGATTGCATGAAGATCAGGCTTCAAAAAGAATGCTGCATGCAAATTTGTCTGCCCAGGAAGGTATTTTCCTCCTATGGGTCCTACAGCGACACACTGAGAAAGGGAATTGAGCACTTGAAATGAGGTTCTAAGTGAGAGAGTATTGATGTCAGCTCTGCTCACTGATTGCTGCTTCCAGTCATCCAAATAAGAATGAAAACAATGTTTATATTCTCAGCGAGGGTAAGCTGGGGTATTTCTGAGACTATATCCGAATTCTAATGAAAAGACACTGCTGTGGGCATATGTGCGTCAGCCAGCAGGCAGTTTTTAACAATGAAGAAACATTATGTATTTAATTTCAGAGGAAGCCTCGGTACAAAC
Source organism: Calotriton arnoldi (assembly GCA_963921515.1). NCBI lineage: Eukaryota > Metazoa > Chordata > Amphibia > Caudata > Salamandridae > Calotriton > Calotriton arnoldi. Next base: position 1,197,535 of record CAWUFW010002331.1, on the reverse strand, counting down.
ATGGGAGCGTGATAACATTGTGATGCAGCACTCTTTGTGCTGAAGTAGGGATGAGTTACATGGGGATATTGTGACATCATCTCAGGTTCCATGTGGAACCGTGCTATGTAAGAGTGTTCTAAAGGGTTCAGTTACTGAAAGAGCAGTTGGTGGATGAGGTGAATAAACCTGACTTAACACTAATCAGACCTACTTGATTTCTCTTTTAATGTGGAAGACACCACATTAATTTGGCGACGAGCGTGGGTTTGAAGTACCCTCTCACCTCAACATCAAGCTGGAGCTAGCATTCCACTATTTGGTACAATAGAGAAGTAGCGTATTCGTTCTTCTCCGGCTGCTGTCTTCTTAAGAAAATGAGAAGTGGAATGTAAATCCTTCTCCAGCGGCTGTTGAAGATGTGGATGAGTCGTGCCGGCGAAATCGGAAAATAGAAATCAGCCGGTGAGGAGTTTTGAGGGAGGGCCAAGTGGTGAACCGCATTTGCGTTCCACTGTTCTAGTGCGTTTCATCTTCCTTGGACACGCAGGCCCAAAAGTTACCAGTGGGAGGGGCAAGCGCTGAAATGCATTTGCGTTCCACCGCATTAGCGTGTTGCTCCTCAGACGTGCGTAGTCACGCATGGGCGCCATTTTAGATGGTTGGGAAGTTTGAGACTTTGAAACAAGCTTGCCCACTTCTGGAAACGTGTACCACGTGGTCCGTGACACGCACGGGTGCCATGTTGGTTGTTTCGGTGTTCGAGCCTGTTTACCACTGCTTCCATGATGAAACCAGCCTGAAGACTTCTGCGCATGTTTGATGAAGCCTCTGTTAATCGAGTCTGTAAAATTTCACGGTGACAAACATTCTACGGTGGTCTCAGTGTGACTGTCTTAAGGAGTATTTCTCATCGGTGATTGGCACACCACTTCGTCGTAAGTGCTATTTTCGTTGTGTGCTGATTTGAATTTTTTCTCAGTGATTAGCACACTCTGTTGCCTGCAACTACAGTAAGTTTTAAATTGGTGATTGGCTCTCTACTTCAATACAAGTACAATTTTGCTCTGTGTGCTGTTTAATTTTTATCGGACATTGGCACACTCTATTGCTCACAAGTACAGCAAGTTTATACTTCTATTGGGCTTACTCTAAACTTTATTCAAGACTTTGCTTTTTGCTGACAACATATTATTTTTGAATCCAGAAGTGACTTTGTTTCCTGCTATTAAATTGAGTGTGTATTTCTTCTCCTTGCAAGAGTATTAGTAAATAGCATTTGTTGTTCATATTATTTGTGATGCAGAACGTAACACAACCACCATTTTTCTTGAACAGTCCTGGTGAGCCAGTCATTAAGTGGCAAAAATGGAAGAAGATCTTCGTGAACTATGCGAGAGTGTGTGGAACAAACTTAAGTGAAGAACGTAAACATTCATTGTTACTTCACTGCCTTGGAGGAGAAGGACAGGAAGTACTTGAAAACTTACCTGATCTAAGTGCAGCTGATCAGAGATCTTTAAATGAATATGAGATATGCATTTTACAGTTGGATCGACATTATCTCCCACGTGTCAGCACTATAATGGAGAGATATCATTTTGGCTTACGTGAACAGAAGAAAGATGAGTCTGTTGAAGAGTTTGTAACAGGGTTAAGGAAATTAGCTGCCACCTGTAAATTTGGAGGAGCCGTAGAGGAAAGAATAAGAGATCAATTTGTTTTAAAGTGTGCGCATGATAAAATTAGAGAGGAGCTATGGTTGAAGGATGAACCCCCCTTGGATGAGGTTTTGGCGATTGCTAAACGGGTTGAACATATAATGAAATGTGTAGATGAATTAAGTAGAATGAAGAAAAGCCATCACACAATTGGAGGAGGGATACTCCTCCTGTGTTCAAAGGGCAGAGAGAAATTCTCCGGTGGAAGTACGTCCTCCCTAAGGTAACTTATAATCACAAAAAGTACCCCACCACATACTGAGATAACAATCGACAGACCTGGGGGAATGTATGATGAAGTGACCTAGATGTTACCCACTGGGTTGTGGGAAAGGACAAAGTTTCTTCTTGTTTTAATTACCCTCACACACCCTAGTGGTGTCATGCTTCATCATCGGGTCACCCTGTCCCCTAAAAGTCAGGGTGGGCTCAACCGTATCTCAGGGAGCGCTTGTAAGATCTGGCCAGGGGGTCTAATAGATTAAAATTCCTCAGGCTGTTCCCGGTATCCCTTTATTCTTTGATCAGCATGAGATATTAAAATTAAATAGCATATATAAAGGGTCAATTGGATATTTTATTGGTCCTAAGACCCTAGTGCCAACATGTTTCAGCCTAATTAATGGCCTGTAAAAGGTCCTAGGCTTTCTTCAGGACGATATGTGTGTAGATGTTCCCTCCCTGGTATAGGCAGAAGAAAATTATTATACTGCTCTAGTGATATTTAAAGGGCAGATAGCTGCTCCTTTTTCAGCAAGCCCGGGGAATAGTACTGAATAGGTGTAGGAGCGGGGCATGACCCTTGAGGACTGTTTGACTACAGGGCTCCCCCTCTGACTATAACCCCGTGAAGTAGTACCTCTCCCAGATTGGGAATGAGAAGAAGGAACAAGATCCTTAATACTAAAGATAAGAGTATCTCTTTTTTTATGAAAAAGGAGCAGCTTTCGGCCCTTTAAATATCACTAGATATGCTAAATATGCTATTTAATTTTAATATCCCATGCTGTTCCAAGAATAAAGGGATACCGGGAACAGCCTGAGGAGGTTTAATCTATTAGACCCCCTGGCCAGATCTTACAAGCGCTCCCTGAGATACGGTTGAGCCCACCCTGACTTTTAGGGGACAGGGTGACCCGATGATGAAGCATGACACCACTAGGGTTTGTGAGGGCAATTAAAACAAGAAGGAACTTTGTCCTTTCGCACAACCTAGTGGGTAACATCTATGTCACTTCAACATACATTCCCCCAGGTCTGTCGATTGTTATCTCAGTATGTGGTGGGGTACTTTTTGTGATTATATGATGAATTAAGTAGTGCAAAAAGCAAAACTAATGCTTTGTCTAGTGATGTTGAGGAAGTGGTTTGTCAAGTTAAAAATAAGACATCTGTTGATGTAGGAAATAGCAAACCTTTTAATGGCCTCACTCACTTTACACGCGCACAAGTCTCTCGCACCAATCTGTGATCCTTCTCCCATGTGATTACAGTGGAATTTCTACCCTTTTCACCCAAGGCACTGAGTTAGAGGACCTCTGCTTTTTCCTCTGTTTACATGGCACAGAGAGGGACATATTAGAGCAGACATTTTGTATCTTCTAGGCTATGAGTTCTTTTATGAGGGAGCAATAGAAAGGAAAAGAGTACTCCTTCTTCCTGAGGTTGGACTTTACTTTCGGGCAGACACTTTGCTAACAGCAGAGATGGGCATGTAGTATATAAGCCTTAGAAAGTAAGGAAGGACTTCTACTTTCTTGACTGAAGAGCCTCAGAAAGTAAGGAAGGACTGCTACTTTGACTGAAGAACCCAAGAAAATAGGGAAGGACTACTACATGCATGACTGAATAGCTACTAAAAGTAAAGAAGGACTACTTCTTTCGTAACTGTTTGTGTGAGACTGCAAGGTTAATGCCTCTTGGCATCCATCCTGTGATGGATAATTTCTGAGTCTTAATGTGGGTTCTTAGCATGTCAGCTGTGAACGCGATTGCCTGATGTGTCCGTGTTTTGATGCATAAACTCCCTCCTCATTACCAATTTCAGAAAAAGTGAGAGAAGAATACCACAATGGGAGCTTGGAGACTAAGATAGGAACTGATCTCCACCACCATTTATGAAATATGAGAATGGACGGTTTTCCAGTTATCAGCAATATGAACATGGAAAGAGAAACAAGTCTTTCTAGTCACTTACAACCGTGAAAAGTGATAATTGGCTCCAGAATGGTAATCTAAGTAACTCCCAAGCACTGAAATAGAAATAGCTTTCTGCTCCATACCCTCAGGAAACTTCACACCTCCCCATCTCTGCAGGGGCTTGAATACAAAAAACAGACACAATGACATTCCCCCACCCTAAATCCCACAACACGCACTTGAGAGATACGACTCCAATTCCTGGAGTATAAAATATCTAATGAATCTCTCAAAAAATGCAAGGAAAAGGTTTAAACACAACCTACTCAAACAACTTCTGGAGAAACTAATTGCCAATACCTACTGCACAGCGAGCAACGGTAACAAGAAAACTGGCTTTATCTTTCACTCCAAATGCCCTGCAAAATGGCGAAACATCTTCCTTCTCCACGTACATATTACTAAATCAATCAAAATTCCCTATGGAACTAAACTCACCACCGCCCCTCCCAAAACTTCAGAGGTGAGATCTCCATATTTATCTTCAGAATGGGGCACAGGTTAATTCAAGCGACAGACCATCACTGAACCATCTTTCACCATCACTTCTCGGCACTTTTTGACTTATTGTCACAAGATGGTCATTTTCCCCTTGCACCCCAATCCTCACTAAATTCAGTTTGAAATTCGTGTCCATAAAGTGGTCATGAACCAAAGAAAAATGAGAGCATAATAAATAAAATTATAGATGAAAAAAATGTGGAAAGATGTTAAGGATAAAGTCTTTCCACGTTTTTTTCATCTATCACGAATTTCAAACTGAATTTATGGCATATATTGGTGTGTGGCTACATCTCAAATTAATTTACCTTTTTCCTGCACATCGTACATTCTTGACAAGAAATTGTGATTCTGTTATGTTTAGATTGAAGCCCCTGAAGAAGGGCAGGGCGGCCCGAAATGCATTGGGCAGGGAGCAGCTTTGTATCGTCTGCATTCAAAGAAACTTCTGTGTCTACAACAGATTAAAATGCTACGTTTGTTACAATTTCACCTGTTTCATGTGAATTATGTTTATGTAAATGTTTATGTGATTTAAAGACTGCATGTTTATAACTTTGTCAAGAAAATAGTGACAGATATAACTATTTGATAACTTGAGTAGTATTGTCGGGTAGTCGACAAGCAGTTACGCAGTGCTATAGTGCACAGTGGTCAGGTTTAATCACTTGAATTATGATGGTTTTCATGTTGACATGCCAAGACAGCATGTCTACCACTGTAGCACGCTAGATTAGTTTGATCAATTATTTTAAGAAGATATAAATAGGGAGTGCTCCACTTTCTTAACACAGTCCATCTCTGAGATCCCCTCAAACCCATCCTGGCCTTCCTAAGTGGTACACATCCAGACCAATTGAGCCCTCTCCACTCCTAACCTCGATGACACTACCTTCCCCTCTATTGAGGTTCACACACCTTCTTTAGACATGGGATCTGCTGCAGGTTCCCCCTTATATACAGACCCGGATTCCTCCCTTCCATACTTACCCTACACCTTACCTATGTAGAAAAAGAACTAGGCTCTCTAACTAAAGACATCTCTCAGGTAAGAATCGACCTCGAGATTCATGCCAAGTTAACACGCAATTCTCCTCAGAGAATGGTGAAAAGGACATCCTGTAGAAATGAGTCCAATATTCTTAGTTTTGAAGTAGGTTTATTTTCAGTTTCAGCACAGCAATGTAGGTCCATCCATTAACAGCTCCAGATGCAACTGGGCAACAGACAAGATATCAGTATGAAACAAACCTTGTGGAATCTAGAATGTCAATGGAAAGTAAACATAGCGCATGCCAGGGCTGGCAAGGAACCAGGTGATGTAACAAAGGAGGAAGGATAGAGAGGGAGGGAAAGAAGGAGGAATAGAGATGTAACACATCCCCCTAATTAATAATAACAAAATGTCAATGTGACACTAAATAAAATCATTAAATCTTTTTGGCATTTGTCTCATTCGATCAGATAATTTGACTCTTGAGGCCACCGTCTCATTGTTTACTCCATTACCTGTCTTGGTATCCAACTGATTGTTTGTCCTATAGTTGTTGTGTTGGATAATGTCATTGCTAGGACACTTAGCTATTTTTCTTACATTCCAGACCTTACCGTCTTGAGTAATTACACTATTACTGAAAACTTTTTAATCTGAATAGGTTTCCCAAATTTATTTGTACTCTTATTCATTATACCAGGTTTAAGAATTCTAACCCAATCTCCAACTTGGAAACCGTGTACTCTGGTTTTCCACTTATCATTGTACCATCTCACAGTTCTGTCTTGTTTTATTTCCACTCTTTTTGCAGTATCATGCACACATTCCTTATCATTAAACTTAGTTTGGCATTTGTTCCTGAACCACCATGGACAAACACGTGATGCAGGATCTCTTCCTTTGAGTAACTTGAACGGGCTGACATCTGTCGTAGAATGAGGTGTGATACGATAGACCCATAATTTTTCTCTCAAGGAGTTCATCCAATTACCGCCCAATTTTAATGAATCAACAACAAAAGTTTTCAGAACCCTATTAAAGCGTTCCACTTGCCCATTTTCATGTGGTTCATATAATGATGTACATTTATGTTCAATACCACATTCTTTAAGAAAACCTTCCATTTCTCCAGATGTTAACTGCACCCCATTATCTGTGACTAAAATGGAGGGGCATCCTTCGCGTGCAAAAATTTCTTTAAAAAAAACAATTACTGCATTAGTTGTGGCTTTGGAAACAAATTTCACTTCTGGCCATTTGGAATGATAGTCAACCATGACCAAAGCAAAACGAGAATACTCCGGTAAATCATTAAAAGGACCTGATATATCAAAAGCCACTTTTTGCCATGGTACTTCAGGCCACTTAACCACCTTCAATGGTGGTACGTGCAATTTTAGCATTTTTTCACTGGATACACATTCATGACATTCCCTGACAACACGATCTATAAACCTATCCATTCCTGGCCACCAAAAAAAACTTCTAACTAAACGCTTCATGGATGATATACCAGGATGTGCTTTGTGGGCTAAATTAAGTATGATGTCTTGCATGCCTCTTGGCGGTACACATTTTCCTGACTTAAATAGTAACTTACCCTCAAAGTCTAATTCTCCAGATACATTAAAAAATTGTACCAGATCTGATCTCACCATATTTTTTTGGCCATCCGCTTAAAACATATTTTTAAGTTCACTCCACCTATCATCATGTTGTTCACAATAATCCCACTTATCTTCCGTGATTTCCTGAAATTGATTTGAAACAATATCACCAATGCTAACAACGAAATCACATTCTTTGATGGTATTAGCCTTATCTTGGTCACAGGGTAAGCGAGAGAGAAATTCTGCAGTGACATTTTTCTTACCAGGAACATACTCTGTATTAAAATTATATTCTTGCAATTTAGACGTTAACCTTGCAATCCTGGCTGTGGAGTTCCAGACCCCACCTGTAGATAAAATGTTGACTAACGGTTTATGGTCTGTTCTAAGGGTAAACTTGCTACCCCACACATACAACCTGTAATGTTCAACTGCCCATACGCATGCAAGAAGTTCTCTTTCAATTACAGCATATTTCCGCTCACATTCATTTAAAGTGCGCGAGGCAAAAGCGACATTCCATTCATCCTTCCCTTCCTTTTGTGAAAGCACTCCGCCTAAACCATACAGACTTGCATCCACTGTAATAATGCATTCTTTCTTCATGCGAAAGGGTTTTAATGTGGGTGCATTCACAATATCTTTTTTTATACTATCAAAAGCTCCTTGTTGTTCTTTTGTCCAATTAAATTTTACATTCTGCCTTAACAAAACTCTTAGAGGTTCCATTTTAGTTGCAAATCCTTCTACAAATTTACTATAGTATTCGCACATTCCTGCGAATGACAAGAGTTGTTCCTTGTTTGCTGGTGATGGAGCTTTAACTATTGCATCAACATTAGTTTTTTTTGGAATTACTCCGTCCCCGGACAACGTATGTCCCAAATACTCAACCGATCGTTTAAACAACTTGCATTTGTGTGCCTTTAGAGTGAGCCCATGATTCTCTAATCTCTTACAAACCTCATTTAAATGCATTAAATGCTCAGGTTCATCTCTTGAAAAGATTAAAATATCGTCCTGGAAGCATTTCACATATTCACCTATGTCCCTGAAAATGTGAAACAATACCCTCTGAAAAACTGACGCTGCTGACGCCAACCCAAAGGGCATTCTTGTGTATTGATATAAACCAAACGGTGTGATAAAAGCTGTATATTTTTTTGACTCTTCCATTAATTCTATCTGATGATAAGCTGAACGTGAATCGAGTGTGGAAAAAATGTGTGCCCCTTCAAACATAGAAACTACCTCGTTGATATTCGGAAGAGGGTGACAATCCACCACAATGTTTGAATTAAGGGCTCTTAAGTCCACACAGACCCTCAATTTTTGGTCAGGTTTGCGGACCAGAACAATGGGTGAAACCCATTCGGAAGATTCAATAGCTTCAATAATGCCTTCATCAGATAGTTCCTTCAACATTTCCCTGAGTTCTTCCCTGATGTTAATCGGTACTCCTCTAATTTTCTGTTTAATTGGCACAACCTTCTCTTTCAATATAATTTTATGAGTAAAATTCTTCAATTTCCCTAATTCATTGCAAAATACTTTGTTGTATTTGCTAACTAGGTTTCCTTCCCTACAGTTCGATTCAAGTTCTGTGTTGACAACTGCAATATTGTTAAATAATCTATCATCACATAATGACACTGGTTCGTTAGACCTTGGGTTTAATGTTAAACCTAATTTATATTGATCGCGCCATCCTAATACATTAACACCTTTTGGTGTAATATATAACTTCACCACTGCACATCTACCTTTGAAATATAACTCTACCTGAAAAAACCTTCAATTTCAATTTTTGTGCCATCAAAACTCTCCGCTATTATATCAGATGGTTGTAAACTGTCATACTGTATCACATGACCTAATAGTTCATGAAAGTATTCACGTGTGATGATTGTCCACGGAGAACCCGAATCAACCATAAGTATGAGTTTTTCTCCTAAAATTTGGAATTCACAATTAGGAGATTTCATTATATTATCTGGAACACCATCAATAATAGACACAACAAATCCCTTGTTCATTTCTGATATATGATCACAAGGTTGTGTAACATCCTTACTATCTACAACATAGGATACTGCACCACGTGCCTGTGTAATGTTGCGTTTGTGATCCCTGCATACACTACTGAAATGTCCTGTTCTGCCACAGTTTTTGCATTCTCTACCTATTGCAGGACATCTTGGAAACGAAGCAATGTGAGACTTGCTGCCACACCTATAGCATACACTATGATTAAAGGCCATGTCATTTCTTTTGTGAAATTGTGTGTAATTTGATTTGTTTCCATTGAATCTCATGTTAGGTATGTAACGTGTTTGATGCTGTTCACTTTTGGGTTTAATGGCACATATCTCTTCTTCCTTAGTGGTTATATTAGCTTTTTGTTTAACAACTTCCATCCACTTTTCAGATTGTTCTAATGCTTTGGCTTCAGCTATGGCTTGAGTCAAACTGGGATCTCCCATGACCCATAATTTTTCTTGAATTTTCTTATTCTTTACATGTACGATTATTTGATCTCTTATCATTTCATCAGTGATAAGGCCAAAATTACAATGTAAGGACAAAGGGGCACATGCATCAAGCCTAAAAAAAATCGCAAAATTAGCGAATCGCTAAATTATGGCGTTTGCGACCGCAAAATACCGTTTCGCAATGCATCAACTGCAAAATAGCGAAAACTCAACAATTCGCTAATTTAAAGATTCGCAAAACATTCTGCGAATAGTATTAGCGAATCGCTATTTGCGCCTCCAAATAGCGATTCGCAAATAAGGAATCGCAAAATAGATGCATGAAAAATCGCAAATTGCGAATTACCTGAAATTCGCAATTTTGCGAGTGCAAAATAAGAAGGATCACAACCAGGTGGTAATCATGAGTGCAAATCAGATACAGCTGAAATTCTACTTAAACCCATTGAAACACACCCAGAATTAGCTACCACATCTCACAATGGCAGGGATGTACCTGATGGCGAGGAGGATGAGGCTGCTGGCTGCTGGACACAGACGGAGGCGGATTAGTGAGCGCATCTTCAGAGTCCGCATAACTTTGCTAGGACAGCAAGAGGATGAGATATACGATAAGTATAGGCTCAATGCAGCAATGATCCATGACCTGATCAATGAATTGGATCCCATACTGCAACGACAGACACGTAGGACCAATGCTATCCCAACGCATGTGCAGGTCCTATGTTGCCTACACCTACTGGCGTCAGGCAGCTTCCAGGGGGTCATTGCAGTAGCTGGAGGTGTGTCGCAAAGCGCACTTTCAAGAATATTCAAAGCATTCCTTGATGCCATGATGGCCAGGATCGGCTCACACATCAATTTACCCACCACCGCGCATGACCTTGCGAAAACAAAACAGGAGTTTTACCAGATAGCTCGCTTCCCACATGTTATAGGTTGCATCGATTGCACACATGTGGCAATATGTCCCCCTGCAGCACAGGAATACATATACAGAAATAGAAAATGCTATCACTCCCTTAATATTCAGGTTGTGTGCAATGCCAAATACATAATCACTGATATAGTGGCTCAATTTCCTGGGAGTGCACATGATTCATATATTTTCAGGCAAAGTGGCATTCACACCCGTCTGGTCAGGGGAGAATTTGGAGAGGCACATCTGCTTGGTAAATATGTGTAGGTGATACTCACAGTCATTGTACGTATGCCAATGTCAAACTGCCACTGACCCTTTGCTTACCCACATGCAGGTGACAGCGCATACGCCTTGCGTAATTACCTTCTGACGCCTTACCTCAATCCCACAACTGCCAACCAACAGAGGTACAATGCTGCACATATATCAACAAGGAACATCATAGAGCGCACATTTGGGCTGCTGAAGAGCCGATTCAGATGCCTCCATAAGACTGGTGGAGCACTCCAATACAACCCTGAACAATGCTGCAAGCTAGTAGCAGCATGTGCCATGCTGCACAATATAGCAACGAGGGGTGGAATGGAGATCGAGGTGTCTGACAGTGACTCCGAGGATGAGGACCAGCAAGTGCCACAGCGCCGTGCAGCACAAGGGGCAAGCGCAGCAGAAGGGCGCAGGAGAAGATTGGACATCACACAAAACTATTTCTGAGGTGAGTAATGATGACACAAACAGTGTATATTACAATCACAGAACGGTTTATTCAAAGGAAATATGGCATGAGTGTCGGAGCACACTTTCAATGTGGCCAGTGGCACAGGATTCTTAAGTAATGGACATGAGTGTATTAAAAATAAATAATGACTTGTCAATCAGTCAAAAGGTCCGATCACATCCATGGTTACGTCACCATATCGGTATGCAATTGTATATAGCAGGCTAGCGCTTTCTCCCACGAACACCCAGACGCCTGTCAGAGACAGCATCCTCATCCCTCATGTTGGAAGCTGAGGGGGTACTGCTGGATGTGTTGCGTCTTCCTGCAGTGGCAACTGGCATAGCTATGCTACTCAAGCTTGAGGCCCCCTCACTACCCTCTTCCTGCGTGGACATGTTGGCCCCAATTGTGGTAGCATTCAGCAGTTCCACTGCATTGGTTACCTGGTCCAGTGCCTTCGCCACATCCCCGCTCCAATGGCACATTTCTGTTTGCAAGGTCACAGACCTACGTGCCAGCAGTGCAGTTGATGTGGCCAGCCTATTGTTGGATTTGGCATAGCTTTTGAGGTGCTGCATTAGTTGCCGATGGTTTCTTCTCTGTGATGCATGTCCCTCCTGCATAACCTTGGTCATTTGCTGCACACTATCGCACAGTACTGCAATGTTGTCTGCCATCTTCCCTATTTGTAACTGCACTAAACGTGTGTTCTTGGTCTGCAGGCGCTGCATGCGGAGCATCTGTCCCTCAAGACCACCCCAGACATCATTTGGTTGCTCCTCCTGCTGTGTTCTGCGTGATCTGGCTCTTCTACGCCGGACACTGACATTACTTCTGCGGACCTGTGTTTGTGGATTTGGGATGGATGTGGCTGGGCCATGCCTGGACTCATGTGGTGCATTTGTCTCATCGTCAGACTCCATGGTGACCAGTGGTGGGACAGTTGCCCTGCGTGTGTTTGGGGCACTGGATGGATTTGTTGGCAACACCGGTGTGTCCATATCCTCAACTGCGCTGATGTCCTGTATGTCCTGGTTGTCACTATCCTCAGCTTCTACACGTTCTGCATCTGTGAGATTTAACAGTGCAAAACCAGCATTAATTTAAGTAGGGATTTCATGTCACAGTGATCATATTTTTACTTTGGCATTAAATTTGGAATATGTTCACTGTTCTGAGTTGTTCTTAGCCTATTTGTGTGTTTGACATTGTATATGCTTGACCTGCCTACATCTCCCATAATGCACTTCCCTTCATGGATACATTGTGTACTGGATGTTCTGAGTGTGCACTTGTGCTGTACTGGGGTGGTGTACTACCTTTATTATTTAGGTCAATGGTAACATGCAGTCATCTTACCTTCAGATGTGTTTGCTGCTCCTGACGTGTCTAGCTGTGTCACACCGACAACAGCTTCAGGCTGGATAGTGGATTCAACCATTTCCTCCATGGTAGTGTTCCCAGTGTCTATCGGTGTTCCCCCTCCTGTCTTCCTTGCTTCCTTCAGACGGGCAGCTATGCGCTCCTTGGCCCGACTGCGCATGTCGTACCATCTTTTCTTCAGGTCATCGATGGTGCGGTGTGTCACCCCACTGGCATTCACCCGGTTCTGGATCCGGATCCATATTTTCCTTTTCTCCTGCTCTGCCACTTTCAATGATTGTTTCCCAAACAGCTTATCATGGCTGTGGACAACTCCCTCAATGAGTGTGTCACTTTCTTTTTCTGAGAATTTCATTTTCCGCTTCCTGCCTGATTGGCTGTCCTCTGCTGTTTGTGTGCTTTCCATTTTCTTGCAGTTACCAGGTTTTTCCAATTGCTCAATGCCACTGCTAGTTAGCTCCCAGAGCCAGCTCCCTCCTCTCCCTCTGACTGTGCACTGGGAATGGGGCTTGTGCTGCTCACTTCCTGGTTCTGATGTCATCAAGATGCATCACAAATGCGACTTCGCTATTTGCGAATTCGCTATTTGCGAGTCGCAAATAGCGAAGTCGCTATTTGCGAAATCGCTATTAGCGAATTCGCAAATTTCGGATTTGCAGTAGCGTTTGCGATTTTTAGCGATTCTTTATTTTTTCGCAATTTTTTTCTTGCATCTGTTTTTGCGAATCGTTATTTGCGAATCGTTAAAATTCGCAATTAAGGATTCGCAAAATTTTACATTGATGCATGTGCCCCAAAGCTCTTAAAGCTGTCAAAAAATCATCGAACGATTCTTCATCTTTTTGTGTTGTGGTATAAAATTTAAATCTGTTTAAGGCAATGCTTGTAACAGGTTTAAATCTTTTCTCCATTCTCATTAAGGCCTCAGTGTAAACATTGAAATTATCTCCACTTTCGTTGTCAGGTGCAGCCATAGGTGGTAAAGTTCTAAAAACTACCTGTCCCTCAGAGCCTAGACAATGTAAAAATATACCTTTTTTTCTTTCTGCACCCATTCGTTCCCCATCTATGGCCTTCATATATGTACTGAATTCTTCCCTCCACCTTGACCATGGTATAGGTGGGTCCCCTTTTAATTGTAAAAACTTAGCTGGTGGGTCGAACTGCATTTTGAATTGTATAATATAATAAACTGATTTATAGTACAGTAAGTAATAAGATGATATTACTTCTAGCGTGTGACATTTAGAATATAATACATACCAAGTGTATGTATTGGTCTTTAACACTTATTAATACCTTAAGCATGTGTATTTTCCCAATCAACATAAAAAAAAAAATAAAAAAAAAAAACTTTATAGAGTACGACAGTCATAAATGTTTGGCTTTGCTTTCTTTGCATTTTTTGAATATTGTTCAGCCATAGGGATAATGATAATTTCCTGAAAATGAGTTAAAGTAATCTTGGCACTATACAGTGAGAATTCCCCGAAAAAGTTTTGAACCGGACTCACTTTGAGTGAATTTGTATTAAATATACTTAAATAAGCTTCGTTGCGAGACAGCGGTCCCGAAATGCTTCTTGAAAAGAGTTCCTGGTTACCGCGGTAACCAAGATGGTCGCTGATGACGTTGCACGTTTTGGACGTGAGCGTAGATTGTAGAGACAGCCGGGATTGAAGTCGGAGTGCACGTACTGCAGTGACGTGTCTGGAAATGGAGCGTGCGTGGGGAATTCAAAGGATGCCAAACCGAAAAAATAAAACTGACCGAGCAGGCCTTCAATGAAGTACGGTAGGCTGAGATCGTTAATAAAATGTGTCGATTGTATAAACGCTGTAAACGTAAGCCGGCTGCAGTGGCGCTCGCTAAGAAAGTTGCAGGGGCGCTCACTGATAAAATAAAATCGCAGGCTGCAACAGAAATGGCTTGGTGAAGAGATGCGGTGCAGAGCTGTCACACACAGTTATCGAAATAATCTCTGCCGCGGGTGCAATCAGAGCACAACACAGTTATTAAAGCAGCCGCCGGTGCAGTCACCTCACTAAAATACACGTACAGATGATACCGCGTGTCACAAACACAGTTATAGAAGTAATCTCTGCCGCGGGTGCAATCAGAGCACAACTCAGTTATTAAAGCAGCCGCCGGTGCAGTCACATCACTAAAATACACGTACAGATGATACTGCTATCACAAACTCTCCCGCTGGTGCAATCAAGACACAATAGTGATGAAGTACAGCCGCAGGTGCTATCAGATCACTGGCATAAAGGGGTTTAAAGTTGAGCAGTGATGAGACTAGTAGGAGATATACTAGTGTGCTTTTAAGTTCCAAACAAGTAGATTAATAAGGTGAATTTCCCAAAAAATATGGTGGGACTAGTACAATACTTTTAAATTTTCTCCATGGGTTCAAGAAACACTCTGTACCTGTGCTGATGTATATGACAAGAGTGGTTCTTCAGCTCGTCGCCAAATGTAGAAATGAGTCCAATATTCTTAGTTTTGAAGTAGGTTTATTTTCAGTTTCAGCACAGCAATGTAGGTCCATCCATTAACAGCTCCAGATGCAACTGGGCAACAGACAAGATATCAGTATGAAACAAACCTTGTGGAATCTAGAATGTCAATGGAAAGTAAACATAGCGCATGCCAGGGCTGGCAAGGAACCAGGTGATGTAACAAAGGAGGAAGGATAGAGAGGGAGGGAAAGAAGGAGGAATAGAGATGTAACACATCCCTTAAAGGAAATCCAAGCAACAACAGGCTCATCGACCAGACCTCTTTTCCCTTATGCCGCCTGTCCCACAGACCCTACTGAGTCCTCAACCCTCTATCCGCAATTGAAGTGGAAGCACTCAATGAATCATACATCACAAAAACCCCTCAAGTGGATCCCAATCCTCCATCCAGTATCCCAGTAATCATGGGCACTAACAGAATCCCTAGAGCTGTCATATCTCCCAGACCACCTGCGCAATACACCATTATCCAGACACTTCACCCTACTAATAGTACGCCTAACTCCCTTCCCTGCATGCGTCTTACCTGCAGATCAGCAGATAAACATGCGGCAGAAATAGCAGAAACTATACTAGAGGAGGGAATTGAAATTGCATTCCTAATGGAAACATGGCTGAACGATCACTCAACCCCCATCCTGGACTTGTTTACATCACTGGGCTATTCCATCATTAGACGGGACAGACCAGAATGAATAGGTGGCGGCCTAGCAAACATCCACAAAGAAGAAACTCAGATCAACACCTTAGAAACTATCAACTACTCGACCTTCAAATAACTGAGAGTCAAAGTCATGGCAATTGGCTTCACTCCTATGAAATTCCACACTATTTATCACCCTCCTGGCAACTGTGTACTCTTCACTGAAGATATAATTGACCTAATAACACGGGTCTCCATAACTGACACTAACGATGTGTTCTTAGGTGACTTCAACCTACACTGAAAGACACAGATGATGCCTCAATCAGTACCCTATCAAACCTTCTTGAAATCAACGACCTCAAGCAAATCTGTAACGAGCAGACCCACATCAAAGGATCTAGCATTGATGCGATAATCACCAGGAATGAGCTTGTCCCCCTTAGATCCATCATGCCCATGGACTGGTCAGACCTCCATCTAATACTGTTCATTCTCAAGCCTTACCCCAGTTCCTACCCAGCCTCATCCAACAAACCCACATACTGGGTAAAGAACATCAAACAAATCCCTCTAACGGAGTTTAAAGCCAGGATCAGCGCCCAATTAAATTTCCAGCTTTTCCCCCACTATGTGGATGACCTTACCACCCTCTACAACTCAGTGATGACAGATGTTCTTGACCAAGTGGCCCGCTCAAACTAAAGAACTCTAGAAAAACCCAATCTAGATCCTGGTTCAACTCAGACCTGAACAAAGAGAGGAGACAACTAAGACTGACCAAAAGGTTATGGAGGCAGAACCCCTCTCTGGCGCACCTTGCACTCCTCAGATCAGAACGGCTCTTATACAAGAAACACATCTTTATGGAGAAAGCCACTTTCTTTCGCAATCAACTTGACCATGTGAAGAATAGACTGAGGGAGCTCTTCAACATAACAAAACAACAAACCACCCTGACCTCCCAACACAAAACAATGACAACCAATGAATGATGCGAATAAATTGCCAACTTCTTCACTGACAAAGTTTCCAAAATTGAAAAATCTATTATCCTGAATACAAGTCAAACTCCTCAGCCTGACAACCCCATTGACACTCAAACCACCACAATTATTACCCCCCAAGATTCACTTAAGGAATGGAGTTCCCCAAAAATAATTAAAGAAAATAATGATATCCTACCACAGAAAAATAATCCCAAATGGATTAATTTTAAACCTATGACAGAAGGGGAAGTCTTCAAAATTATTGCAAACTTGAAGCCCACATCTCACACTGCTGACTCCATCCCGTCCACCCTAGTAAACAACCTCAACCACATCATCGCCCCGTTTTGGACCAAAATCATCAACGCCTCTCTCTCAGGCCATGTACCTGACTCCCTCCAACTAGGCCAAGTCACACCCATTCTTAAAAAACCAGGGACGGACTCAAATGACCTCAATACCCTCAGACCTGTCACCAGCCTTCCTTTCCTAGTGAAGAACATTCAGAAGTGTGTCCTACTACAACTCAACCAACACATTGAGGAATTCAACCTTCACCACACATTCCAGTCAGGATTTCTGAAAGGCCGTAGCATGGAAACTGTGATGCTCAATGTATCAGATGAAATTCACAGATCCTTAGATTAAGGCGACTGCTGCCTCCTAATCCTACTCGACTAATTGGCGGCATTTGATACAGTAAATTATCAAGCTTTACTTGAGACTCTTAAGAACCGCACTGGTATCAGTGGCACAGTCCTAAGATGGTTCAGGTCCTATCTGCAAGATCGGTCTCAGAAAATAAAAATCAACAGCTGTCTCTTGCGGCCAGCTCCAGTTCCACGAGGCTCAAACGTCTCCCCAACCCTATTTAATCTCTTCATGGAACTTCTCACAGCTATTCTAAATCAGGTAGGGGGTCAAATATCACCTTTATGCTGACAACACACAAAACTACTACAAAATAACATCACCCAGTGATATGTGTCATCTAAATACCAGACTAAATAAGATTCAAACCTGGAAAAACTCCAGTCACCTAAAGCTGAATCCCAGCAAGACGGAACTACTACTCCTCTCCCCCCCAAAAAACCGTCTACCAATCCAAGAATAGGTCAAGAATCTGGACGCTCTAAACTGTTCTCAATCACTTCAGAAAATGGCAAAGTTCTTCACCCTAAAACATCTCAAGGAAATCAAACTATTTATCCCACTTGAAGATCTAAAGAATGTAGTGCAATCACTTGTCCTCTCGTAACTTGATTATGGCAATGCCTTACTCACTAGGATCCCAAAAATCCACCTTGTGCCTCTAAGAACAATCCTTATTGCCGCTGCTAGAATCCTCACAGGCACCAAAAGATTTGACCACATCTCACCTGCTCTCAAGCTTCTCAATTGGCTCCCAATAGAAGGAAGATGTATCTTCAAGACAGGTGGTATCACAGACAAAGCCCTTTACACCACAGATCCTAAATACTTAGAAAACAAACTTGCAGGAGTGGGTAGAAATCGGGCCCTAAGGAGCTCCAATTCACTCCTTCCCATCCCTCCTAAACTGAAGACAAAATCATCCCAGAAACGCTCTTTCTCAGGGAACGCTTCATGGATTTGGAACTCATCCTAAAGGCCTCCACTGTAATCCTTCCTATACTTCTTTCAAATAGAACCTCAAATCACTACTGATGAACAAATATTTCAACTCACTACCCTGAACTTGCTGCACCAACAATGAACATTCGATACGGTAATCTTGACCCAATATAGCGTTTTAATCTATCATCATTACCTAGGAGGGAAAATGTTGTACAATGTGTTCCTTTTGGATTTACTCATTCAATGTTTCACTTTTTTCTCTCCTCCTGGATATATTATGTCAACTTTGAATCCACCTATTACTTGTTTTGTAAAGCGCTCTGATACCTTCTGGTCTAACCATCACTATATAAAACTCTCAAATAAATAAATAGAATTTATGGAACACATCATCTACTGGGGAAGGAACATTGACGATGTACTTATGTTCTGGTCAGGTGACACGGATACACTTAATCAATTCATACGATATTTGAACAATACCTTTAACATTACCTTCACTCATTTATACAGCACACAGGAAATCGAGTATCTAGGTGTAGTCCTATACATAGAGGGTTAAAATATAGGTTCCAAACTACACAGGAAACAGACACCCTGTAATGCGATCCTACATGCAGCCAGGTCCCATCCACCTTCACAGATCAGCGCAATACCTCACGGGGAGATGATCAGGATCAGACACAATTGCAGTAATGATTCCCACTTCACCTCAGAACTTCAGAAGATGGAGGAAAGGTTTATTATTAGGGGTTATTTAAAACAAGCCCTGAGCAGGGCCCAAAATAAAGTTGTGAAGGTTAAACTGAGTAACGTCCTAACTAACAGAAAGTCCACCAAAAGGAGACACAGAAAATTATCCTTTATTACACCATTCATCATTCTAACCCCTGAGGTTTACAAAATCTTACACAAGCATTGGTAGCTTTTGAAATTGGACAACACCAATCAATATATGCTATATTTGAATACAAGTTGTACTCATGAAAGTTCAATGAATGAATTGGACAACACACTTCTGGATGCCATTACATCCAAAACACAGCCGAAAGGCTTTTATATACGTGGCATATGCAATGTGTGTTGCTTTGCGAAGAACAAAACGTTGTCTTTTCAAAATAATACGAATAGATACCATGAGATCACAAGATTTATGAATTGCAACACTAAATGGATTGTAAATTGCATTATCTGTGCATGTGGGCGCATTTACATTGGTAGCACCATCATACTGCTCAAGGAGCGGCTCCTGGAACACCTGAGAGCAATCAGAAATAATAACGCTAACTATCCTCTAGCAGCTCATTACAATGAGTGCCATGGTCAATCCGACACAAATAACATCTGATTACATAGGAGTGACAAATTAGAGCCCATGCCAGGAGGGGGAAACAAAACACTCACACTCAGGAGACAGGAAAGTAGGTGGATTATCCAGCTAAGAGTGGTGGATGCAGGGCTGAACACCGATAGGGAAATGCAGGTGTTCTTGATGGACTAACTGCTTTAGAAGACATGATTTCAACTGGACCTAGGTTAGAACATCCATTCGCTCAGCATTTCAGACATATTCTTGTAGAAATGTTTTCGTCTGGCTGGAACTGCATTTGCTGCAACACACAGGAACTTCTTTCATATATTGTTGTATGATTAACTCAATTGCTTCCAGAGTGTTTTTTTGTTTGAAATATGATTTGCTATTGTAATTAGAAATCTAATTCTGGAGATATTTGCTACCGTTTTAATGTATATCGTTGCATAATTTGTAACCATGTACCCTGGCGATCATAACAGTATGTATCATAATTATAATGTGATGTGAACATATAATCATCCTAGGACTTTCTAGGCTAAAATATAAGGATACAAAATGGCAATTGAGATCTTCTCAACACCTGATAAAATGGATATATGAATCTCACTCTCCTCCTTGGGTATACTTGTTTTTCTCTTTCTTCACACACTTGCTCTTGAAATTGTGCACATTCTCAGTCACATTGTGGCTCACAGCCTCCACTCTTGCTTGTTTGTGATGGTTTTGGTTTAATTATCATATATACTCCCTTAATTTGCCTACATTGAATACTCAGACACATTACATGTTTTTTACCTGCACTCTATGGGGTATATTCACAAGAACGTGCGATAAACATCGCCAAAATAGCTTACCGCAACTTCTCACATCGCAGTCCATCGCGGGAAAAAAACGCTGTGTTAACGTGCCATTCACAACACGGCGATACCGTGCGATAACCGCACGATAACGCGGCTAATGTCCGCGAAACAACTAGCGCGACGGCGTTAAAAATCCTAACCTTAACGCGAAAAAAGTTGTGATGGGCCCAATCGCGAAGAGACAATCCGCGATAAGGTGCGCAAGGCCTGCAATACACACACTTCAGGCGGGAAAAACCACTACAACAACAGAAAAAATATACACCAAACAAAAAAACACCAACAGCAAAGCATAACGGAGTCAGGCGGAGCAGGCACAGGGGACGATCGGAACCCCACAAGCCCCCCAGAGCCCCAGCCAGGGCCCTCGGGGACAGGGAAGGACAAGAAGAAGAGGAAGCCGTGGCTCAGTCCCAAGAAGAATCAGATCCTGGTCACGGAGGTGATAGGACACCATCAACAACTGTACATCACCCCCACCGTGTCATTGGGCACAAGAAATGGAACATGGCAGTCCATCTTGGACAAGGTAAATGCTGTCGGAGTGCAGAGGAGGACAATGGACGAGGTCAAGAGGCGATGGACTGATATCAAGCGCAAAACCAAGAGCAAACACGCCAACAACCTTAAAGCAGCAATGCAGACTGGATTTGGGAGTCCTGCGACGCAGGAGGAGCTGGATGAGATGGAGGAGATGGTGTCGACAGTCATCAGTGTGGATACGGTGGCAGGAGTTGGGGGCCCGGACACTGCTCCACAGGCCCGGACACAACAGCAACCGGGTGAATAGCGACCAGGGACTGGGGGACGGGGGAGATGGGCACAATGGCACACATGCACAAATAAGCAGACCACACTGCACACCCACAATGACTCCGGATCATGTCCCTGATCCCCCTGGAACACTGCAGCACACACACAAACACCAAGTAGTCCCACCCCCACCATGTGCCCAAAGGGTCCCACACCCAACACATTACCAATAACACAACCAACACATGCACACGTGCGGAACCCAGCGAAGATGCGTATCCGTCAGCCACACTGACAATGCAAGAGACACTACATGACTAGTAGCATGGCTGCAGTCCAACTATCATGTCAATGTGCAGGCCACGACACTGATGCGGCTGAGTGTGGGCCAGATCCGCAAAGGTGCAGGTCACACTCGGACACATCCACGTGCACAGAAAAACCCCTGACGTCAACTACACATCCGCCTACCGACCATGACCACGAGTCACAACACGACGAAGGGCACAATTCACACTAGTCAGTAACATCTCTGCACTGTAGACGCACAGAAGTGAAAGGCACACCGCCTGAAAGGGATGAGTGGCAGCCAAGTCAGAGCAGCAGGTGCGACTCAACCACAGTGCAGCATACACACATAGGAATAAGGGCATCCCAACATTGCCAACAATGTGGTACATACTGCAACACCCCCACAACAGAACACAGGACACAACTGGTGTCGCCTGCATGCACAAAATGGCCAAGCACATCTGGCATCGCAGGAATCTGTGACATGACAATGGACGAGTACAACCTGTAACCTGTATCAGTTTTATTAACACATGCAGTGCCAGTGGACCATTTGTACTGTCCCATCAACGTACAGGACGGAGACAAAGTGACGTGCTCAGGTGAAGAAATTGGCAATGAGGGTGTTCCTACGGGCTATTCCTGCTGCAGCTGCAGTGGGGTGTGGGCCACCTGCCCCATCGTCCTCATCATCATCCGGTGCATCTGGCACTGGGATCCATGGGGCATTGGAGCGCACACAGATGTTGTGCAAAACACAACATGCAACGATCATCTTGCACCCAATGTATGGCCTGTACAGGAGCCTTCCGCCTGTGATGTCCAGGCACCTGAAACGTGACTTCAACATGCCAAATGTGCATTCCACGATGCCCCTGGTGCGTTTGTGGGACGCATTGTACTGCCTCTGGGCATGTGTGTTCGGGTCTCGGAGGGGTGTCATCATCCAAGTGCAGAGTGCATATCCCTGATCACCTGTGACAGTGCAGAGAGAGATGAGTCAATAGGTGGTTCGGCATGATGTGTTGGCAGGCACACTAGTCCAGTGATGCATGTGCTGGCTGTGCGTGGGGTGAGTGTAAGACAGCCCCCAGGGAGTGTTTGGTGCTGGCAACAACTACAACAGTCATCACTCAATCAGAAGTTCAAAGTACAAACAGCAAGGGACCATGACTTGAGGTGCACAGAGTTAGTGGCCCCGAATGCACAGGGGCCGGCACGGGCTGACCGCCACGGGACTGTGACTTGCGATGCACTGGGTTAGGCCCATGAGAGCTGAGCGGGTCCTTGTAGATGTCCAAGGTGACTGTCGCTGAGTGTATCGTGGGACAGTGGAAGGTGTTCCCCCAGGGCATGATGCAGAGGGCACAACCAAGCAGCTACAGGCAACATGCGGGATATGAATGCCACAGACTCATGCCAAACGCCAAGTCCGTACCTGCCAGATGATGAGGACGACAACCCCCATGCCACAGACTCAGATGCCACCAAAGTTCAACCAGAGAGTGACCATGACTCACGGCGCACGGAGTCAGTGGCACCAGGGCTGCAAGGGGATGCAGTCTGCGATGAGGCGTGTACATTGGTGTAAACTCAGCCATTCAGAAATCAAGACCCAGTCACAAATGTTGGACCTACTTGACCGCAGTGTCGGCCGGTGGCAGCGGTGTGCGTGGGCCAACCGCAGTTCAGCCAGCTCCTCCTGGTACTCCCACACACGGCGTTGGAATGTCATGTGGCGATAACGTGTGGCTCACGGAGGCTGAGGCACCAGAGCTGAGCATGTGTGCAGCCTGCGACGATGCCGTGCCCTGGCTGGTCCCGCCTTGATGTGATTGGTGTGAGGCCGGCTGGCCCGCAATGCATGCCGGAGCCAGTAGTCTGCAGGGGCCCACAAACACGTGTCACCGGCTTGTGTTGAACAGGGTTAGTGGCACTACGTGTCGTGTGCTTGCAATGCCGAGTTTGGGACACTGATCGAAGGGAGTTTAGTGATATAAACGCTGCAATTAACATTTGGTCACTGCCATTCAAAACTCAAGACTCAGTTACATATGTGCCACCAACTGAGCCGAAGTGTACGCCGGTGGGGTATGTCAACGAGAAAGGAGTACTGTGGGCCTGCATCGTGGAGGCCAGCGATGGTCTGCGGAGGCTGCCAAGGTCGCAGGCCTGGGGCTTGGAGCTTGCACCGGCACGTGGTGGGCCCTTTTTGACACACGCCTGTGTCGGCAGGTGAGCGGAGCGGCCTTGGTGCGCTGGGGCAGGCAAGACGGGTCTGGGGACCAGCGGCCTGGGGTGCAGCAGGTGCACAGGGTCACAGGCCCCGCCGCTCACGGCGTCGGCCTCGTGGCAGGCTGAGAAGCACCGCCCTGGCAGACACGTTGGCCATTCCGGAAGAGAACCACGCCCAGTGCGACGGGGTTTTTATTCACACCCCTACGCAGGCCTGGCGTACGCAGGGCCAACCCACTACGCCCACGCCTACAGGGGGGACGTAACGAGTGACATTTCCGCGTTATGCCCCACAGCCTGTGGTGACATGGTAGCGTCCACTGGCCACTACACTCCATGCACCAGCAGTTAATGTCCACATGGACATTTCCGTGGTTTGCACACTGAAGTCTGTCCTGCACATCCACGTCACACTTGGCATTGGGTAGGTTCTCATTCATTGGTCACTTGCCTCTCTCGCACATGCCTGCTTCCAGCCTCTCCTCACATTCTGCTATTGTGTGGCTGTGGTGCCATGCCGTAGCTGGGTTGTGTACATGGCAAGCCCAGGTTCCCAATGGAGTCGTTTTGTCGTGTCTGTTCGGTGGGCATGTTGTGTGGCATGTTGCATGTAGTTTTGCTGCGTGCCCATTGCCAGTGTCGTGAGTTGCATAACTGTGGAGTTGAGGTGTGTGGTGTGTTCATTTGGTACTTACCAACGAGCAATGCATTTCCATAGGTGCCAAGCGATACAAAAGGGGATGATGGACGGAACGTTTGAGCCAATCAAACACTCACCCCCAGTCAACTGATCTGGGTTTAATCCATCATCATTCTTTAGCTCACTCCACCACCCCAGTTCAGACATGGCCATATGCAAATCAGTCTGACCCTGTGCCTCATGGGAACAGTCCAGCCCGAACTGCCAAGCCATGTCTTCCCTGGACCGGAAACAAGCATCCTAGGACCGGTTTCTGGCATTCCATAGGTGCCATCCTGGAAGCGCTGGTTGATGATGGACTGTCGGAAGATGAATGAATCATGCACACTGCCTGGGTAGTTGGCCACAACATTGGTGAAGAGTCCCCGGTGGTCCACTGTTGCCTGCACATTGATGGAATGCGTGTGCTTTCTATTGCGGTAGTTGTGTGCAGTGTCGGCAGGGGGCACAAGTAGGACATGTGTGCAGTCAATAGCCCCCAAAACATGAGGGAATCCAGCTATGGCATAGAAGCCCTGCTTGGTCTCCAGCTGCTCCTGCGCAGTGTGGGGGAAGTGGAGGTGCTGGGGTACCAGGCTGATGATGGCATCCAGAACTGGTGTGATGAACTTGGATAGGGCTGGCTGTGAGACTCCTCCAACTCTGGCAGTTGTGGGTTGGAAGGTACCAGAGGCCAACATGTGCAGCACAGCCAGCAGCTTTGTCTGCGGAGGGATGCTGGTTGTCCGCTGTGTTGGTACCGTCAGCCTGTGGGCGATGTGGGTCAGGATGCGGAGGATGGTTGTCCTTTTGAGCCTGTAGTGGGCAATGACCTCCTCTGGCGTTAAGTTTGTGAGGCTGGTGCGTTTACAGTAGGTCCGCTGTCTTTGTCTACGCTGCCTCTGTGGTGGTCCGGGGTGGGGGGGCCGGGCCGGGTCCTGGGGGTGGTGGCGGGCCTGGGGTTGGTGGCGATGGGTGTTGTTGCCCTCTTGGGTCTCCGAGCTGCATGATCAGTAGCTCCATGGCGTCTGTTGGTCTTCAGGTGTGGCTCTGGCCTGAGCTCCCTTTTGGACTGCAGGTGGTCGTCCCGCTTAGCACCAGCAAAAGGCAGGTGTTAAATACCTGCTTCTACCGCGGCTTATCGCCGGTTTTTGCCTCGCATCGCAGATCTGGCTGTCCGTAGAGAATCGCGTGTTGTTGTCTTTTCGTGTGTTTTTGCACGAACACGCCTATTCTGCATCTCATTAGCGTTAGTTGGCGGTGTCAACCGTGGCGATGTTTTTTGCAGCAGCTATCGCGGGTTATGTGGTGATGTGGGCATGTTAGCACCGGCTTGTGAAAGGGGCGGTAATTCTATCCCCACTTTTGCTGCGCTAAAGTGCCGATAACTCGGCGGTAAGTCCTTGTGAATATGCCCCTATGTGCCTTCACTTAACACAAGGTGTTGTACCTCTAATATGGTGGAGCCATTTGTAGGAATTGTTACGTGACATTCTGCTTTTCCTTTCCATGGACACGTTGATGCAAGCGGCTACTCTTATAAGTGCCGACAAACCCCACTAGCGTTTCGACTTACCACATGGGAACAAGACTAGCCAGGTGAGAAAACCCTCTCCTTTTTTTGGTCACAGAGGGTGCCAACAGAATATTGAATGGCCACATGTATATATCGGGGAGACCCTTATGGGGTTGTCTCTATTTTGATGTTTTAGGCTTATCAAGGCCCGCTGACTTAACTGACTATATTGACGTACAGCACACCAGTAATTATACATGCTAACAACTGTCTGGATGAGTGTCACTTATTCGTGCTGATTACAGACTCTGTGTATGCTCTTCTTTTTCGGATAAGATTTTTTTTCTACAGGTGGGGGCGTATGCATGTGTACAATGCTTGCTCTTTGCATTTCATTTCTGCTATTCACCTCCATGGGAGTCAGACATAACGTATTCAATAGAGGGTCTATTTTCTTCTGGAACATACTGTATAGAGGACTTTTGTAATGAGCTTCCAATGCATCGGTTTATTTTTAGGTAACATATTTCACTTTTTCTGGTGATTTATACATATCGTGAGCATATACTCGACGTAAATAGGGACAGCAGACAGGGAACTTATTTGCTTCTTTTCTTGGTTGCAGTAAACTGCAGGATCATTTGGAATTACAATTAGGTAGTAGTACTGTACGTGGGCACTTATCTAATCAATAACTTGTGCAGTTGGTACATCGCATCACATATATAGGGAGATTGTTTCAGCTTGCATGTTGTGTCATTCCCCGGATGACCTCTGGATTACTTTGTTTACATAGATTGAGGACCAGACTTTTGGAGTATTCTTTCTCTGAGATATACTGTCTCTCATGAATTGTCAGGTACTGCTTTCTTCTTTCTTTACCCCCTTGGTCTCAGACACTTTTGTCACAGTGTGAGGCACACGTTGAATTGTTGTTACTTATTTTATACTAGCGAGCACATTTGTTCTTGCATGACCCCCCTTCTCTTTGCATGCACTCTTTGCATTTTGTGTCATGCACTCGTGGGCTTTGGGATCCTCGCTTTGAATTTTTCTGAGGATTTGATACATCTAACAAAATGTTCTCGGAGGTCTTCCTTTTGTCGGTATGGTATATTTGTGCATAGGGAAATATTCTTGGCACATGTTTCTGTTTTCAACTGCTCACAATAGGAGCGCACATTTCTCTCATTTTGTCATCAATCCTCAAACTGACATGGATGCTTTGTATATATTGTTTGCAGTCTTGAAAAAATCCAAGTGTCGCGTGTCAGCTGCCTTGCTTTATTTTGATTTGTATGATGAAATGAAGAAGAGATTTGGAACATAAAAACACAACTGATTCACCCATACATCTGAGAAATTAATCTTGGACTCATAAACTATTCTGACCTGAGATATTTGTGCGCTTGGATATATATTCCACCCTTCGTGGCATGTTGATCATACCATGGGAGCACCAGCCTACCGACAGTCCTAATAATTGGCATAACAGCGTACCCCCTTACTGTTGCTCATTGTTCCGATGTGCGAACATACAGCATTGCCACCATTGTGTCTTTTGTTAGCATTAGTTTCAATAACTGATGATACTGTTATGGATTGTTGCAACGGTCTGGGTGATATGATAAAATCTGTCTCTTGACAAGTGAATGCTACCCCAGAAGACTACAAGGACACTCCCTGCACAGTCTAAATGCAAGGGACTGGATTCTCGTCTGTAAACATGTCCACAAGGGATGTTGAGATGAGTGGTGGAGTCGCCCTTACCAGGGGGCATATTATCAAGAACGGCGTTAAAATTATCGCCGCTTTAGCGGCAGAAAACTGCCGCTAAAGCGGCGATAATGGGCTTGATAATATGCCCTTGAGAATTCCAATAGAAGCCCATGTTGACACCAGAACATTGGCTTCTATTGGAATTTTCAAGGGCTTATTATCAAGCCCATTATTGCCGCTTTAGCAGCAGTTTTCTGCCGCTAAAGCGGCGATAATTTTGACGCCGATTCTTGATAATATGCCCCCAAGTTATCCTGACCACCAATATTGCGGTTAAATGTGAAGCAGTGCCTCAATGGATCCACGCTGCTCACACGAAGAGAGTTAGAGCAGTTGAAATCATGAAAGAGACAGAAGAAGCTGATGATCAAGGTTCCCAGACTGCTGAACAAAGTCACAGTATGGGTGACAGTCAAGGCTAAGATCGCAATGAGCATAAAGTGGGGGTTGGGGAACAATAAACTTCTGGCAAAAAAACTTTTGTTTTGTAACTGGCGAAGATCAAGTTGAAAATCAAGTTGACATTACAAAGACAAATCTAAAACGACAGTTTCAAGTGAGTGAGAGTTCAGAAGAAGAGCTTGAATTTCCAGAACTCCAGTTACTAAGAGATCAGAGTGAATGGCTGTTGCCATGCAAAATAGCAAAGCACGAGTGGCAGTAAGAAGAAGTAGACTCTGATCAAAAGGTTGACATGGTGCAACTGAAAATCAAAGTTGAAATGACCCCCTTTGAAAGAAGAAAATTCACTGTAGGAAGAACAGACAAAAGAGAGCCTGAACAAAGTACAAGATCAAGTTAGAGCTGATGTTTTGATAGAAACCGAGAACTAAAGACAGTCGCTGAGAAAGTAAGAGCTGAAGAAATTCCCATGAAGAGGACTTGCAAACAGAAACACTGTAAGCCAAATTCAGAGATAGGAAAACAGTCAGCCTGGGAGACTGGTCAACCAGAAGGAAAGTTCCTGATCAAAAGGATGCATCACCAGAGTGGGTATATTTGGTCACAATATCAGAGGATGATGCAAATGGAGATGATTACTTTCAACTGAACAAGTGCTGTGACTATTATGAGAATGACCAAGATCTAGAGCCTGCAACAGAGGATAAGCCATCATGAGAGTGAAATAAATACTTTGAAATATGTTGTTTTGACAAAAATCAAGAAAATACAGTGAAATGCTGTTTAAAGTTTGAAAAGACTGAAAAAAGATTATATGATGAGACAATCTTATTAGCAAATTTGATGAAGCTGATTTTAAATTTCTTCACATTAACAAGAACTGAGTATTGCTTTTATTTTTTCTTGCCTGTGCTAGAAAGGAAGAAGAAAAAGAATTTGATTTTTGTTATCAAGAATTTTCATTTTTGCTTTTGTTTTTCTTTTTTGCCTTTAACATGAAGATGGGATACAGCACTTGCTGTAAAATTTTAGCGATGACATTATTAACTTTAATATTAGTGACATTAGTTGGTATTTTGGTGTGCTTACCGACTCTTGTGGGAAATGTCTCAAAACATATAACCAGTAAAGCTGCAATTAGAATTAACCATAAGGAATTAGGACAAGAAATACCAGTATGTGAAAAGCATTTAGTTAGTGGTTTTAGAGACAATGGGGGATATTCACAAGAACGTGCGCTAAAGACCTCCAAAAAATGTTAACGCAACTTTACACATCGCAGTCTATCGCGGGAAAATAACCCCGTGTTAACGTGGAATTCACAACACGGTGGTACCATGCGATAGTCTCCCGAAAACGTGGACAATGTCCGCGATACAACAACCGCGACCGTGATAAAAACACAAACCCCAACGCAAAAAAACATGCGATGGGCCAAACCGCGATGAGGAAATCAGCGATAAGCAGCGCCAGGCCTGCCATACACACACGGCAGGTGGGAAAATCACTACAAAAGTAGAAAAAACACACAAACACAAA
Organism: Calotriton arnoldi; assembly: GCA_963921515.1. NCBI lineage: Eukaryota > Metazoa > Chordata > Amphibia > Caudata > Salamandridae > Calotriton > Calotriton arnoldi. The sequence continues at coordinate 1,167,891 of CAWUFW010002331.1, read as the reverse complement.
ATGACCAACACCGAAGCACCATGGATGCAGCCGGAACAGGCGCAGAGTACGTGCGGAACCCCACAAGCACCCCGGACGACCAGCCTGGGACCTCGGGGACAGGGAAGGGCAAGGACAAGAAGAGGAAGACGAAGTTCAGTCCGCAGGAGAATAGGATCCTGGTCACAGAGGTGATAGAACACCATCAACAACTGTTCGTCACCTCCAATGTGTCATTGGGCACCAAAAATGGATTATGGCGGTCCATCGTGGACAAGGTGAATGCCGTCGGAGAGCACAAGAGGTCAATGGATGAGGTCAAGAGGCGATGGATTGACATCAAGCGCAAAACCAAGGAGAAACTCGCAGGCAACCAGAAGGCAGCAATGAAGACTGCAGGTGGGAGTCCAGCACCACAGCTGGAGCTGGATGACATAGAGGAGCTGGTGTCGACAGTCATCAGTGTGGAGACCGTGGCAGGAGTCGGGGCACCGGACACTGCTCGACATGACACAACACAACAGCAACAGGGTGAGTAACCACCAGGTACTGGGAAGACGGGGGGAGATGGCCACAATGGCACACATGCACAATCAAGCAGAGCACAGTGCACACCCACAATGACTCTGGATCATGGCCCTGATCTACAGACTGTCACAATGTACATTGCCATGCTGTCTGAATGTGAACATGTACCATGCGGCTACATACATGTGGACACATTGTAACACAGCATCTCCCCTTCACATTGCAGGGGCACCGTCAACAGCTCCTGCAGAGCAGTCCCAGCCACTCTTCACTGATGACGAGGAGGACATCACCAGCATCGACACCCAGGCCCTCCAAGACATCATTGAACTCATCCACCAATCATCTCCAGGACCAGGGCAGCCCAGCTGCATCGAGGAGACCCCACCCACTACACAAACCACCCAGCAGGAGGCACCCACAACCCCGGCTGTCTCCCAAGACCCCCCCGAACAACACATGGCCTTCCAACGCCGTGTGTTGGAGGGCCAGAGGGAGATGGCTGAGCAGGTGCGGGTGGGGTTCGACCTCATGGCTACCAAACTTGACGCCATCCATGGGTGTCTGAGTCCCATCAGGGACCACCTCCAGTCCCTAACGGACACCCACACACCGCTCCATGGTCTCCAATGAGCCCTGGCTGACATCACTGGAGTCATGACTCGTAGACAAGAACACCTGTCCGCTCAGAGTGGCTCCAGCGATCTCAGCCGTGAGATGGCACACATGCGGAGGCTCATGGAGGACATGGTGTGGATGGAGGCTGTAAGGATGGCAGCCACCGCTGCACATCAGCAAAATGCAGCTGGGATCTACCATGCCCTGCATGTCCTCATCATGGCATTGCTGCCACAAGGCGTGGTGCAGATGAATGCTGCTGCCCCTACACCATCCACATCTCCGCCCCCTGGTGTGTCAGTGCCTCACAGTGCGGCAGGCATTTCCACTCCGGCACCTGATGTGTCACTGCCACACAGTGCGGCCGACAATCCACCTCCGGTCCCTGATGTGTCAGTGCACACAGTGCCGCAGCCGGAACTGCACCACCCACAGGTGGGGCAGAGCACACATCCGAGGACGAGGACGTGGATGGGCTTGAGATCAGAAGGAGGCACTAGCATTCATGTCCGCCACCTGGCCTGTTGCTGCTTGGTGCCACACATGGCCCCATGACCTTCCACTGCCCCCGATACTCTCTGCTGCACTCACCTTGGACCGCGACATGGACTGCCATATCCTGTTTGGTGACCAATGACACAGCGACCAGACTGCGGACTGTACCCTTCCTCTTCCGCTGTACTTGTCATTCCCCAATGGACTCTGGCTGGCCCTCCATGGGCCCATATTATGAAGTGGGGTTGGCATGGCCCTGTACTGCTCCAGCTGCTAAACTCCACTGGATGTGCATTAAACATTCAGAAATGCACTGCTGTGTCATGTCTTTCATCATTCATGTATGAATGTGTGGATGAATGTAGGGTCAGTGATTCCCCCTAACGTCAATGATGCTCATCTAGTGGGATTCCAGTCACAGTGTGCTACATTGCCGATTGCGTTCCGGGTGCCGTAGACACTACAACAGGGACACAAGCATTAGTCACTTCCTTGTCCGGACATGGACTGAACCACACCCAGAGCCCCCGAGTCATTGTTGCAAACCCTGCGCTGGTCCGGCGTACGCCTGGCCAGACCACTCCGCTTACGCTCTGAGGGGGGGGCACATAGCTACAAGTCGCAGGTGTACACGCTAGTGGTCTGCAGGTCGCTGGTCTAGTTGTCAGCATGTCACGGCCACTCCCTGAGGGCAGGTTTGCACACACACCACACACATCCGGCACAGGCGTCACAGGCCATGTGACCCCGCCAATATAAGGGGCCGACAACGTCACATTCCCCACTTCCGGTGGTGACTGGATGACGGACGTTCCACGATTCTCAATCATAAAGGGCCCATGAGTTGTTGCGCACAGGGTTTGTGGCACCCGGAGCCATGCTGCCGTCACGGGCCTACCACCACGTGGCGCTGACGGGGGTTGCTCAGGGTTAGTGGCACCCGGAGCCATGCGGCCGTCACGGGCCTACCACCACATTGGGCTGACTGGGGTTGCACAGGGTTAGTGGCACCCGAAGCCTTGCGGCCGTCACGGACCTACCACCACGTGGCGCTGACTGGGGTTACACAGGGTTAGTGGCACCGAAATTGCTGAGCGGGTGTGCGGCCTGCGATGATGACGTTTGCACTGATGTGGTCTCTGCCATTGATGCCTCAGGACTCAGCGTCATGTGTGGGACCTGCTGGGCCGCGGTGCGGGTCCGCATGATGTGGAGCATGCCATGGTGGCGGGACATGGGCCTGGAGCTTGCACGGGCACGTGGTGTGCCCACTGGTGGACACACCGTTGGCAGCAGGTGAGCAGTGGGGCTTGGGTGCGCAAGTGGGGACAGCTAGTGCTGGCCGGCGGGAGGGGGTAGGGTGCGGCTGCATGTGTGCGCAGGGACGGACAGGCGTTGTTGCCGTGTGCAGTGAGATGGACTCTGCCATGATTGACTCTGGCCTCGATTACAGATTGCAGACCTGGTGGCTTGCAGTGTATACCGGCACGTGGTTGGAGACACACCGGTGGCAGCAGGTGAGCAGTGGTGCCTGGGTGCGTGGGGCGGCAGTGTCCCTCCTTCTCCCTCTCTCTCTCTCTCCCTTCCTTTCCTTCTCTCTCTCTCTCTCTCTCTCCCTTCCTTTCCTTCTCTCTCTCTCTCTCTCTCTCCCTTCCTTTCCTTCTCTCTCTCTCTCTCTCTCTCTCTCCCTTCCTTCCTTTCCTTCTCTCTCTCTCTCCCTTCCTTTCCTTCTCTCTCTCTCTCCCTTCCTTTCCTTCTCTCTCTCTCTCTCTCTCTCTCTCCTTTCCTTTCCTTCTCTCTCTTTCTCTCTCTGCCTTTCTTTCCTTCTCTGTTTCTCTGTGTCTCGCTCCTTTGATGTGCGCATGACACACGTTCTGATTTTGTGCTTTATTTTCCAGGCTGTGACATCAAGATTGTCCCGGACGGACCCAACAGGAGTCTTCCGCATTGGTGTTTTGTGTTGTATTCAATAAAGTTTTTGGTTGTTACTTCAATGATGAGTGACTGTTTCTCGTTCTTCTGACCACACATGTGTTTCTTGTTGTCATTGTGCGACATCATGCGCTTTTTGTGGCTCTTGTGTCGTGCATTGTATGTGTTTGTCCCGGGAGGGTCCGGGGGGGGGAGGGCGGGCCTGGGAGTGGTGGCGGTGGGTGTTGTGGCCCTCATGGGTCTCCGAGCTGCATGATCATTGTCTCCATGGCATCTGTGGGTCTTCAGATGTGGCTCTGGGCTGGGCTCCCTTTCATACTGCAGGTAGTCGTCCTGCTTAACACCAGTAGAAGGCAGGTGTTAAATCCCTGCTGCTACCGCGGCTTATCGCCTGTTTTTGGTTCACATCGCAGTTCTGGCAGTTCGTTGTGAATGTGGTGTAGTGGTGTTTTCGTGTGTTTTTGCACGGGAACGCCTACTCTGCATCTCATTAGGGTTAGTTGGTGGTGTCACCCGTGGAAGTAAATTTTGCGGCAGTTATCGCGGGAATACTTGCGTTGTCTGCAGTTTGCACCCGCTTGTGAATGGGGCGTTAAATCTATCTCCACTTTTGATGCGTTAAGGTGGCGATAACTTGGCGATAAGTCCTTGTGAATATGCCCCTATGTGTATACAAGAATGATCAAAGAATATGTTGAGATTATGCGGGTTAATAACTGTTTTGTGAGTGCTTTTCTTCCTAAATCAGCTGGGGAAGGGGAAAAGTATGGGCAACTGAAGCTTTCTTACTTACTCACCTGCAATGTGTTTGTTTTTATCTTTAATTACAAGGATTTTCTTTCTCCATACTTGACTAATTTTAATGTGACAGCGTAGAATCTATTTATTAGTGAAAATGATAAGGAGATAAAATATGGTAAATATTTATAAAAGATTGTACACATCTATTTCTTACCTTAAGAAATCAGTCAGTATTCAAGATTTCAAAAATTACATTGTTTTCTCTGATTTGACAACCTTAACTATGATTGTACCATGCAGAATTTGCAAAATCTTTGAATATTTTGTGTGATTTGTCTATAAAACCTTTGGACATCTGTCTTTCGTGAGCGATTTTTGAGAGATTTTGGGGGATTTTGCTTCTTTTGTCATTTTCCTTGCAGGTGATTTGCCATGCTTCTCTTTTGCCTTTAAACTTGCTTTTGGGATGCTGTCTGATCTTTGTGAGTTTGTCACTTAGAATGTGTGCTTAGATTCTGCCTAAATGGGGGTTCAGGTTTTATGGTTTTGAATTAATCTGTAATCTGGTCTTGTTAGACCTGACATCCTTGGCGTGGTTCTTCCTCCACTTTTTGCCTTCCATCCTACAGTTTTTGCTGACTTCATTTTTGCTGCTGTTTAGGACTCTGCACACTTTACCACTGCTAATAAATGCTAAAGTGCTTGTGCTCTCTAAGTTAAACATAGTAAAATTGTCTTACACCCATTTGGCACATTAATATATTTGTAAATCCTTTGTAAAGAGGTACTACATGTAGCCAAGGCCTGTAATTAAATTCTACTAGTGGGCCTGCAGCACTACTTTTGCCACCCACTCAAATAGCCCTTTAAACTTGTCCCAAGTCTACCATTGCAGCCTGTGTGTGCTGTTTAAAGTGCCATTTCGAACTGGCAAAATAAACTTTTTGCCATGCCTAAACTTCCTGTCTGCTACATTCAAGTCATCCCTAGGGTAGGCCCTGAACTGCCCAGAGGGCAGGGTACAGTGTATTTAAAACATTGCAAATGTACTTTTGGGTTTTACATGTCCTGGTAGTGAAACTACTGCAAGGCCTACCTTTCCAACAGGATAACATTGGATTACCTTATTACATTTAAAAAAAGTGCTAGCTTTCAATTGGGAGCAAGCAAGAATATTGAATTTAGTGTCTAAAGAATTGTAATTAAAAAATATATATATATATGGTAAAGTCAGATTTTATGACACAATTCTGAAAATGCCACTTTAAGAATGTTGGCATTTTTGTGTCCGAACCATTTGGTGCCTGCAGCCTGTATCCTGGGTCACATGAGTAGGGGTAGGTGGCATATGGCCTTTGTGTACTCTCAGACAGTGAGACAAAGGGGGGGTAGGAGCTGGCAGGATGGGCTATCTCTAACTTTATGGAGGGAAGGACTACCACCTACCACACTTGCACATCACAAAGCTTCCACCAAAGCACACTCACAAAGGGTTTGGTACTAGTCTTTTGTGCCCTCAGACAAGCTAGGGCCAGTGCAGGGAGGCATGAAATTCCAAGCACCTCTGGGGATGGGCTCCTCCAGAATCTTCTCCTACTTCAATGATGGCACCAGATATGAATATTGGACCCTCAAACCCAACACTTCAGTACACCTATGGACCTGTGGAAGACTCAGGACTGCTGTGCTGTTCTGCAAGAAGGACTACTACTCTGTTGTCTTTCTGCCCTGCTGCCCTGCTGCCCTCCTGCCTGAGTGAAAGGGACTGGCCCAGCATCTTGAACCCCGGGCCACTAGAGTGCCTCCTGATGCGAGTCTCAGTTACAGAAAAGGCTCCAACCACCTTGAATCCAGCACCTGGACTCTTGTGAGTGATACTCCCCACCTGGTGCCACCCTAGTCCTGGACCCTTGGAAGTGAGTCTGAAGGTGGTCTGCCAGCCCCTCTGTGGTCCTGTAAGAAGAACTGACACAGCATGATGCATGTCCTCGCAGCCGCATCAGAATCACCACTGTGCGACACATTCCTGATACAAGACCTCGCATCACAGCCCACAGCTTTCGCTAAACTGCTGGCCCGCGACTTATCCTCAATGCAGACCTTTACATTGCAATCTCCTCATCGACGGCATCCTCGATGACAACGCAAAACCTAGCATCGCAGCCCTGCCGCCTCCTCAGATTTGCTTCTGCGTGACACATCCTCGACGCGGGACCTCCCATCGCAAGTACCTCGCCTACTGCCTCCTAGACAACAATGCAGGACTCTGCATTGCAGCCCATAGTTTCCTCCAAACTGCCTCTGTGCGACGCATCCTCGACATAGTGTCTCACAACACTACAAAACCAGGATTTAAGGTACCTTTTTCATCAGTCTAACATGGTCCCTGTATCCAATACACTGTCCGTTGTGGCCAACATGAACATGTGACTGCCAGGCCAGCGGAAAGTCAGGAGGGAAGCACAAGGCTCCCTTGGCTCACCTTCGTATCATTGGCACTCCCTTTGAAAGGGAGGGCATGAACATTGTTTGGCCTCTGGACCTCAAGGCAGCCCCTGGCAACAGGGTCATCTTGGTATGACGGAACATGCCACCCAGTATCCTGGCAGTGGCCAGGACCCTGAAGGGGATCTTTACCTGTGTGGTGTTTTCCAAAGAGGTAGTATCTGACTGGGGTACCAACTTCATGTCAGTGTACATGAAGTCCTTGTGGGACATGCGTGGATAGCGTACAAGTTCTCCACAACCTATCATCCACAAACCTATGGGCTTGTTGAGAGATTCAACAAGACCCTTAAAGGCATGAGCATGGACCTGTCTAAGTCCTTGAGGCTGAAGCAGGAGGTCCTCTTACCATGCCTGTTATTTTTGTATGGACACCCTGTCAGAGGGCCTATCAGCTTGGTGAAGGAGGGTTGGGAACAAGCTCCCAAGAAAGTCCCTCAGGATGTGGTTAGCTACATGTTGCCTCTCTGCACCCAGATAAAGCGCTTCTAGAAAAGGCAAAGGTGAATCTGGAAGCCAGTCAGGGAGGTATGAAACTATAATATGACCAGAAGGCCACTCTGGTCGAGTTTCATCCTGGCAAAAAAGTATGTGTGGTGGAGCCTGTGGAGTCCCGGGTCCTACAAGACTGATGGTCTGGGACCTATAAGGTGAAAGAGACAAATGGGGAGCACCTACCTGGTGGTCCTCGATAACCCCAGGAATCCTTTACAGGTCCTGCATGCCAGTCAGGATGGGTCAGTGGAGGGTATCAACCAGCCGCGGTCCATGCAGGTAACAGCGGTGGGGAGGTGGGGCTGTGTAAGGGGGGATTTCGAGGGACCATGCAGAGGGAAAATTAATTATTTATTTAATTTTCCCTCTGCATCGTCCCTCGAAATCCCTCCTGACACGGCCCCACCGCCTCACCGCTGTTACCTGCACGGACCGCAGCTGGTATCAACCTCTCCCGAACCCTGATGCTAGAGCAACAAAAGGACTGTCGCCAAGTATTGGGGCAGTTTACCTCTGTCTTCTCCCAAACCCCAGGGTTCACTACATAATGTACCCATGATATTGACACTGTGGACAGTATGTCTGTGAAGAATAAGATCTACAGGCTATCTGACAAGCCACCATAAAGTGGGACATCTGCAAAATGATAGAGCGAGAGGTAATTGAGCCCTCAACAGCCCTTTGTCCAGCCCAATGGTGCTGGTCCCCAAGGCTGCCCCTTCAGGTACCATCCCTGAACTCCGGTTCTGCGTGGATTAACATGGGCTCAATTCAGTTGCTAAGACTGTAGCTCACCCCATTCCCTGAGCTGATGAGCTCATTGACTGGCTAGGGGCTGCTATGTTCATCAGCACAATTGATCTGTTGTCTGGGTACTGGCAGATTGACTTAATTGAGGGTGCCAAAGAGAGGTCTGCCAGAAGGCCACTTCAAGTTTTGGGTTCTATCCTGTGGATTGAAGAACGCCCCTTCTACCTTTCAGACATTAGTCAATCAGATCCTGGCTGGGTTGGAGAACTTCAGTGCTGTCTACCTGGACAACATTGCAGTATTCAGCTCCAGCTGAGCGGACCATCTGTGCCACCTCAAAGATGTGCGTCAGGCTTCAGTCAGCAGGCATGTCTATCAAGGCAGTGGGTGCCAGACAAGGCATGGTTTAGTGGTCTACTTGGGTCACCAAGATGGAGGAGGCAAGGTACATTCCCCCCAGGCCAAATTTCAAACGATTCTGGCTTGGGAACCCTCCAAGACCCGACTGAGGTGAGGGCCTTCTTGGGCCTCACCGGCAACTACAGGAGATTTTTGAAGGGATATGGCACCATTGTCACTCCCTTGACAGAGCTGACTTTGAAGAAGCAGGCCAGACAGGTGATCTGGATGGAGGCATGCAAGACTGTTTTTGACCCCCCTGAAGAAGTCCATGTGCACGGCACCCGTGCTCAAGGCTCAGATTTCTCTGAGGAGTTCACTGTGAAGACAGATGCCTCAGAGCATGGCATAGGGACCATGCTTTCACAGATAAATGTATAGGGTCTAGATCAACCAGAAGCCTCCATCTGCAAGAGGTTACTTTTCAGAGAACAGAAGTGGAGTGCAATAGAAAGGGCAGCATTTGCAGTGGTCTGGGCAATGAAGAAGTTGAGACCATACCTGTTTGGGGCTCACTTCTGAGTTAAGACAGACCACAGACCCTTCAAATGTCTATTACAGATGAGGGGTGAGAACCTCAAACTGTTGAGATTGTCCATTTTCATACTTGGAATGGACTTAATGATGAAGCATAGCCACTGCTGATGGTCACTCCATGTTCTTCCGGCTCAGCGATGAGAACTCCTATGAGGTGGGTAATTATCTTTGCTTTCAGCGGTGGGGAACAAGTTGGTCCTGACATCCTTGGGGTGGGTATCCCCCAACCTTTTGCCTTCCATCCTCCTGTTTTCACTTTCTTCCTTTTGCTGGCTTTAGGACTCTGAGCACTTTACCACTGCTAACCAGTGCCAAAATGCTTGTGCTCTCTCCTTTAAACACGGTAAAACTGGCTAACACCCAATTTGCACATTTAATTTATTTGCAAGGCCTTAGTAAAGTGGTTCTACCTGCACCTAGGGCCTGTAAATTAAATGCTATGAGTGGGTCTGCAGCACTAATTGTGCCACCCTCTTAAGTAGCACTTTAAACATGTCTCAGCTCAGCCATTGCAGCCTGTGTGTGCAGTTTAAACTGCCTTATAGAACTGGCAAAATAAACCTTTTACCAGGCCTAAACCTTCTTTTTTCTACATATAAGTCACTCCTAGGATAGGCCCTGAACTGCCGAAAGGGAAGGGTTCAGTCTATTTAAAAAGTTGGACAGGTATTTTTGAGACATTTTCTGTTTGAATAAGTATTTAGCATGCACAAATTAAGTAAATTTACTTATTTGTGAAATTTCACAAAATTCTTAAATTTCACAATAAATGGTCAGGCCTAGTTGTACGTAAATTTAAAAAATCTCAGGTTTCACATTCAAAAAGGTTATATGTTTTTTTAAGGTCAGTTTTAGGCCTCTCTCGATTAATAGTGCCCTGTACGTTAGTCAGAATTTTCCAACTATCAGGTTTTTCTCTCACTAAAAATCGGCAGCTCAAACCTACAAAATCTGCCTGGTGAATGAGGCCTAGCAAATACTGTACGTTATTTTTTGGGCTATTACGTCCAAAATCCGCATGTTACGTCTCATTTTTGGGGCAATACTCGTCATTGGAGTTATTTATCCCATCAGGCAATTCATTTCCAGGCTATCATTATTTATCAATAAATAGCAATGCAATTACTCAAGACTCGTAATCGAAGCCATTGTCTCATATCCTCTGACGGGCGGTTGAGAATAACTAAGAAAACTGCCTTGATTAACAATGTCAATGATTTCTTGTGCGTGCTCGATTATCTTTTCTGTTCCCACTTCCATCCCTGCTGAGATGACAGATATGAACTGCGGCAGATAAAATATGAACCGCAGTCTTACTCACAGGATCGGAAAATTACAGACAGATGGTCCCGTCTTCAAGCAGCCATCCCACAAAGACGGTGCTTTGATATTTATTGCTTCTGCACACGAAGCATCTGATGGGTAGAAATTTGCAGAGGCTGCAGCTTTGGCTCAGCACTACTTTCTCGCTATCAGAGGCTGAAAGTGCTAACATGCTGTTAAAATGTTTGGGGCAGATTTAGAAGCCCCTTGCGCCACCAGTGCGTCACTTTTCGTGACGCACTGGCAGCACATTTCACTGCCCCATATTTACAAGGACAGGAAAAGCCACCCTGCGTGACTTTTCCTGACCTTGTAAATACGGCCCCTTTACACGCAACACTTTGCGTGAAAGGGGAATTCCATGGGTGTTGCTGTGGGTGTTCCCACGCAATACCCATGGAACCTGACACATTTCCAGATTTACGAGAAATAGTAAACCTGGAAATGCGTCAGAATGCTACGCCACCGAGTCGCAGCGCGGAGAAATGTTTTCATTTCTCCTCGTTTTTTCCTCTTTCAATGCGTGCTGCATTCTACAGCACGCATTGAAAATGGAAAATGCCTGTAGTCATTGTTTTTGTGCAGGAAGGTGCCCCTTCCTGCACAAAAACAATCTCCCCATGACGCAGGCATTCTTGCACCATGGTGCAAGGGTGCCTGCGCCGGCGCATGGCAGCTGTTTGTGCGCCGGCGCATGGCAAATATGTTGCATTCCTGTGCTTTGGAATTGCTGCAGTGTGGCGCAGCCAAAGTGCTTGCGGTGCCGTACTGCTGCGCTTTCTTGTAAATCTGCCCCTTAGTTTTTAGCGTTTCATTTCTGGTAACTTGGAAATGAAATATATCACTTCATTTTTCGTGGTTTCTGTATTAGCTACTATCATCTTTCTTCGTCCTCCTGGTCCCTCTACTCCACATCCCTAACAGTCCCTTGCCTCTGTACTCCAACATTTATACTACGTAACTCCTCGTCTGTCCTTGCAATTATTATTAAGACATTCCCTTCTCCTCTTTCCTGGTTATGCTTCCAGCACAATCATTCCCTTCACTCATTTCCAATTCCTCTAAGTCTCTCCTATTGCAATTTTGTTGACTACTTGCTTCCCTTCTCTTCAGAGAGTCCCTCACTTTTTCCTCATCTATGCTCCTCACAAGTTACCATCCTCCCACGCCTCTTGTATTACCCCCACACTAATATCCTTCTATCTTGGCCTCTTCCTTTCTCCCTCCTAATTTCTTCACCTGCCTCTCCCTTGCAGCTTCCAATCCTATTACCTCTCTGAAATCCTTCTCGGTCTTCTTTTCACCACTACCTGTTCCCTCCCCTCCTCTGCCTTTCCCTATATTATGCTTTCTTACTGTCATCCACCCCACCCCACCCCTTGTCAATATTAATATTCTGTAACCATTGTAAGGGCAAATTTCTAGGATTTTTTAGGTCGTGGCAGAAACGGTAAATTCGAGACTCTCTAATTTGTGTATCGCTTAATATGGCAGGAAGTAACATCACGGCTATCACACAGGAAGTGCCCTCACTTGACTTTCACTCAAAACTCTTGACGTCAGGACTTCGATTTAGTACATAACATCCAAGCGGACACACAGACTTGAACACTGCTGCAAGGATGCCCAGCAATTAGCAAGTGTGGTCAATGTATGCTCATAATGCAATAATGCAATCACCTGCTAGGGATTGAAACACCACAACAGAATGAACAAGCATATGCAAAGTTTAAAGGTGTGCCCTTGGAAAGCTAGTGCTATGATTACATTTTTTATTTTTATTTTTTTATTGCAATTATATGCCACAAACTAAAAATAAACAATAAAATAGTCTGCAACCTAAAAGTGGTGGCCATTGAAATAAATAAATACCGTTGTGTACTATTTTATTAAAATAGTGTGGGGCATCCCAGCAGGACGGCGTACGTAGAGCAGATACAGAAATCCTTTTTAATTTTAACATATATCAAAAGAAAATGTGACCCTTATTTCCATAAAGAAAATGTACTTTCGGCTTTGAATTACTGGTACCTGACCCCAGGGTCAAAATATTTAAATACACATGTACGATTTCAAGTCTCTGGTAATGTACTGGACCGCCAGTTCTTTCACGGAAGAGCACTTATTTTTAAGTAGATATGCAGTTACTTATAATCCAAGAGCGCAATGGGGCCTTGGGGGGGCGGCCGACCGTCAGGGTGGCTCGCACCCCGGGGTTTTTGGGCCGGGTAGTGCAGTCCGGGCCCAATTGGGTTCTTTTAGGGCTCCATTTGGGCTTCGGGTGGGGGTACTAAACCGGCCATGTCATGAGCCGTGTCACCATTTTGGAAGGTGACACGGCGGCCGTTTTCCCAGTGCAGGGAAAGGGTTTTTTGTAAATTCTTGTAGGTTAGGAAGGCAAGTCTGAGGGAGGCAGTCCGTTTTGTACCAGCGGAATGTCAACTACCGACGCGAGAGTCCAGGAAGCCATGAGGCCGGCCTCATGGACCTCGTCCGAGGCCATAAAGGGAAACCATCCCGGCCGCCGCGTGGCGCGGGGGGGCTTGGCCGCGGCCATACTGGCGTGTTCCCCGCCACGGAGCGGACTATGTAAAAAGATTGTGGAGGTATGTGGCGGGGGCCGCGGAGCGAAGGTGGCCCCCGGGAAGCGGGAAAAACAGGGGAGGAGCGCCACGAGGCGCCCACCCCTGGCTTTAGTGGAAGGGTAGGGAGGGGCGGTGCGTGTACGTAAGCGGACTCGGCTGCGGGTGCCACAAAGAAGCATAAATCTGCCTGGGGGGCATGGGCCATTGGGGGACACTTCCGATTTGTTGGGCCAGAGGGGGTTTGTGGGGGAGGCCCCCGGTGACACAAAGAAGCAAAAATCTTACTGGCTGCCTGTGGTGCATGGGCCAGTGGGGGGCACTCCTGATTTGTTGGTCCCGAGGGGGTTTGTGGGGGAGGCCCCCAGGGATACTCAAGTGGGGACTGCTGCAGGGGTTGGGGAGGGGGTGGGGGGTCCGGGAAGAAAAGGAGGTTGAGTAGGCAGGGGGTTGCCAGGGAGAGGAAGGCGGGGGAGCCCCAGGCAGTTAGTGAGGAGGAGGAAGGGGAGGAGGGGGGTGGGACGAAGGGACTAGGCGGTTGCTGCACTGGACATTAGAGGGTGGTTACACAGGGCCTCCGGGGGGGTGAGGGATAAGTGGTCGGCGGAGGGGGGATGGGTGCAAGTGACCCCGGGAGGGGCAGAGGGGGGCCTGGGGGTAGGTGTGACAGGGAAAAAGGTGTCCAGCATGGCAGGACAAAGGCTAGCTTCGCTGCTAGAATGGAGCGAGGAGGAGGGGCCCAGAGGGAGGGGGGAGAGATCCCCACCGGCACGGGCATACGGGCAAAAGGGGGGTGGGGGGGCGGGCCTGGCAAAAAGTGGGGGACACTCGGCGGGTCAGGGCAGGGGGGTGGTCGGTCAGGCAGGGGGGTTGGGGAGCATAGGGGGTTGACTCAGGCACCCACAGGTGTTCCGAGTATGGGGGGGTATTGGCAGTGGTGCCCGGACCAGGGGCAGGCAGGGACAGATAGGGACACTAACCACGGCCTGCCGGACCTTCCATTTGTATTGCAGGATCGACGAGCTCGGGACCCACGTACCTCGGGTGAGTCGCATGCTGCTCCTCGATACCAGGAGGAAGTGAAGGCAGGGTCCAGGGCGGCCAGCTGGAACACGGCGAGGGACTATGGTGGCAGGGATGAGTGGAGGTCTGAGAGGGTCATGTCTGGGCAACAGCCCAGTTGGGCAGAGGTGCCAACTAGGGCGGCGGTGACCGAGTTCGGTCCTAAAAGGAAAGTGGAGGCAGAGGGGCAGTGGGAGCCCCCGCCGATTACAGGGAGCACTATCGAGAATTTCATACAGGAGGCAAGGCTCGGGGAACAAAGGGTGCACGAAGAGGGGAAATGGGAGGACATCCCACTAGACTATGAGGAGGATAGCCTGGAGGAGGGTGAAATAGTCGATGAGGAACGGGGGGGATAAGTAATTTTGTGCCTAGTGTGTTACAGGATGCGGGACAGGAGGCAGAGTTCCCGGCTCAGCTTCAGACGGCTCAGCCCTCTGCACAACTGGTTAGGCGGTTGGACCCAGTGAGGACACTGACCTTGACGCCAGGTAAGTTAGGGGGGCGGGGTAGGGCGGGTAGCCCAAGGCGGAGGGTGTCGACAGGGACGGATGCCAAAGGTGACGAAGGTGACAGAGGGATAAAATTATGCAAAGGACGATACGTTCGGGACACGGGGGTGGGTACAGACGGGCTGCAGACGGAAAAGGGGGTAGTAAAGGGCACAGAAGGGGGGCGTCAGGCGACAGGGTGCAGAAGGACTCAGCAGAGACAAAGGCCTCAGGGGAGGACAAGAGCGATGGGGGGACTGGTCAATCAACAGAGGGAAAAGAGAGTAAGGAGGTCAGATTGCCAAAAAAGCCATACATGGGCGTGACAAAAACTTTGGGGGTACATCTCATGTTGGCTACGAAAGAAAAAATTTGGAAGGGAGAGTACGTAGACATGTTGAAGCTCCTACATAGGGAATTGCGATCCAAGGAGGGATCGAAAGAGGAGGAGCTGGAGTTATCCCGACGGCCCAGGGTGCCCCTGACCATAGAAAACTGGATGGCGGCGTTTTTAATCTTCGCAAGCGTGTATTGCGAAAAATATCCAGACAGGTCAGTGGCTTTGTTCAAATACATGGACGTAGTTAGGAGGGCACAGCTGACCTACTGGGTTACGCATGGTCCCATTACGACGAGGAGTTCCGGGCCAGACTAGCATGGGACCCCAAGACAAACTGGGGGGAGATCGACACAGATTTGTACCAACAAACGATGGGGGCAGTTAAATTTGCGAAGACAACATACACGGCCAGCGGGTTGCTGTTAGTCTATCGCCCCTTTCAAGGTCGTCCCACCCGGGGGGGGGTGGGATACACTCCGAAGTCGGCAGGGGGATGACCAGGGGCCTGCTAGGATTATAACAAAGGCACCTGTGCCCCAGAATATTGCAGATTTTGGCACGAATGCTCGAAATGCACAGGACGACACCCGTTGGTCCAGTGTTTTGGGCCAGGGTTTGCAGGGTAGGGCCAGACATGGGGGCAGGGCCTCCAACACCAGCATGCCAATAGCGGGCAGCAGGGGATGGGAGACAAGGGAGATTGAGGGGCCCAGGGTTACATGGGCAAAGGCTCATACACCCATTAAGCTGGATTGCTTAGAGGACTGGCTAGCGCATTACCCACGAGAACAGTAAGCGCGAATACTGGGTGCAGGTTTCAGGGAAGGTTTTAAATTGGGATACGAGGGCCCGAGGTTGGCAAGATGGGCGGAGAACCTGAAGTTGGTGGCGGCTCACAAATGAGTCGTTTGGGAGAAATTGCAAAAAGAAGTACAGGAAGGGCGCATGGAGGGGCAATTTGCAGTGAGCCCGATAAATGACTTGATTATTTCTCCTGTAGGGGTTTTGCCAAAAAAGGAGAGAGGCAAGTATTGTTTAATTCAGCATTTGTCATGGCCGCAAGGGGGGTCGGTAAACGATTTCATTCCTGAAGACTTGACGTCAGTGTCGTACTCCTCAGTGGACGTAGCCAAGGCCCTGGTTGACAGGGCAGGTAAAGGGGCCGAGATGGCAAAATGCGACATCAAGGCCGCCTTCCGGCTGTTGCCAGTGCACCCGGAGTATTTACAGTTGGTGAGTTTTCAAGTGGACGGGAACATCTTTGTGGATAAGGCATTACCCATGGGGTGTTCGATATCATGTGCGCTGTTTGAAAAGTTCAGTTCCTTCCTGCAATGGGTTTTCTCATGGAAAACGGGAAAAGAGACGGTGACACACTACCTTGATGACTTTTTCCTGGTGGGGCGGCCTGGTTCGAAGGACTGCCAGCAGCAGCTGGATAGTTTCCAGAAGCTCATGGGGACACTGGGTGTCCCTTTGGCGCCGGAGAAGACACAAGGTCCAAGCACAGTGTTGTCATTTCTGGGGATTGAACTGGACTCCGTGGCTATGGAGGCCAGGTTGCCGGAGGATAAAAAACTGCACATGAGGTTGTTGATTGATGACATCCTGTCCAAAAAGAAAGTGACAGTGAGGATGGTACAAGTGTTACTGGGGTATCTGATCTTCGCATGCAGGGTAGTGAGGGCAGGACGGACATTTTGCAGGAGACTGAGCAGGTCACTGGCAGGCCTCACGCTGCCACACCACCACATGCGCCTATCGGCAGGGACGAAGGAAGACTTGCGAATGTGGTGCAGGTTCCTGGAGGATTTCAATGGGATACCCATGTCCGCACCAGAGGAATGGGAATGGGATGCTCAGATATTCTCGGACGCCGCCGGCGTATGTGGGTTCGGTTTGTACTGGCAGGGCAAATGGCGTGCGAAAGAGTGGCCGCAGCATTGGAAGAACGGGGTCAGGAGCATTGCCTTTTTAGAATTGTTTCCACTAGTGGTAGCAGTCACGCTGCGGGGGCAGAGGCTAGCACACAAGAGGGTCACTTTCAGGGTAGACAACATGGCTGTAGTGCAGGTGGTCAATAGGCAGTCCGCAAGGGATGAGCAGGTTTTAAAGTTAATGAAAGTATTCATGCTAAGTTGCTTAAAGTACAACATACAGTTCAGGGCAAAGCACATCCCGGTATTAGACAATGACATTGTGAATGCTTTGTCTCGTTTGCAGTGGGAGAGGTTCCATGGGCTGGCCACGGAGGCGGAATCTCACAAGACGCCGGTGCCCGAAGGGATGCGGTCCGTAGGAGAAAAAGGATGCTGCAGCTGGTGGTAGGGTCGTTAGCGGTTTCTACGAGACGGGCTTACGAACACTCGTGGCAGGAATTTCTGCAGGGAGGTGCGAGGAGGAGGTCTGGGACGTGGGCCAGGGAAGAGGATGTAATTCAGTTCATTTTGGGCATGATCGTAAAGGGTTTGTCGAAGGTTACCATAGCGGCGAAGCTGGCAGGGATAGCATTCATGGGCAAGTTAATGTGGGGATATGCCCCATCAGCAGGCGAGCTGGAGAAGCGGATGCTAGAGGGTTGGGCCAGCGAAGCGGGTAGGGGACAGCAGGTCAGGTTATGGGTGACTAAGGTGATGTTGGGCAGAATGATAGAAGTATTACCAAGTATATGCATCAGCCGGCAGGAGGCGGTCTTATTTGCTGCGTTAATGTCTTGGTTGTATTTCGGAGCATTCCGTGTTTCGGAGTTGTTGGGAAAGAAAGGAGCGCCAGGGCTGCAATGGAGGGAAGTACAGGGATGCGAAAAGGGGAGCGACGCAGTCTCCATCTTCCTCAGGTGCTCGAAAATGGATCAAAGGGGGGTGGGGAAGTCAGTGGTGCTTTGGGCCAGTGAGGATCCCATGATATGCCCAGTGCATTGGGGGTGCGCTTTGTGAGGAGGAACAAGGAGGGAGGTGGGGGACGTTTTTCACAGAACCTCTGGGAGGGAAGTGATGGCGGCGCAGCTGCTATGGGTCATGAAGCATTTGTTAAAACTTCTGGGGGAGGTGCCAGAGGCATTTGGAACTCATTCCTTCAGGATAGGGGTGACTTCTGACGCGACACGGATGGGTTGGGACTCAGAGAGGCTGAAACAGTTGGGACGTTGGTCATCAGACTGCTATAAATGCTATGTCAAAGCAGGGTGCGAAAGGTTTGGGAGGTCTGTGGATATGTGATGCTTTTGTCACGCATGTGTCTTTTCAGGTGCAGTAGCAGGGCCAGAGTCAGAGGCGCTATCAATTTGGATAGTCGGGCACTCTTTCGTGAAATGGGCGGAAAGAACTAACAGCAAAAAGGGAAAGGCGTCAATCTAGGATTGGACCCGGCATTGTTTAAAGTCAGTTGGCACGGCAAAGGGGGCATGCATTGGCACGAGCTATTCCCCCTTTTAAATAGGTTATTTCATCGCCATGTTTGTCCGGATGTGCTGGTAATACACTTGGGGGAGAACGATTTAGTGGTGTGTAAGGGCTTGTCCCTTCTGCAACAGATGAAACAGGATTTAAAGGAGATTAGGAAGCAGTGGTCAGGGTGCTTCGTGGTGTGGAGCAAATTTATTCCCAGAAGGCATTGGAGGGGGGCTGAGAGGCCTGTCGCCATTGATAAGGCCAGGAGGAAAGTAAACAGGGACATGAGGTTTTTCTGCAGAAAGGCAGGTCTGGGCAGGGTAGAGCTCCCTGAGCTAAAGTATTCGGCTGTGTATTTCTTTAGGGATGATGGGGTGCATTTGTCTCACTTCGGGATGGAGTTGTACTTGATACAAATAAAGGAAGTCCTAGATGTAGCCCTGGATATACATCGGTATCCTAGAACTGGCCTGGGGGGTCAGAAAAGTCGTAGGGACTATTTCTGAGTGGCGACGGGTAGCTATTTCTTCCAGTTTTACTGTTTCATTTTATGGTTGGGGACAAGCAGGTAATGAGGTTAGGATAGGATATACTTAGTAGATAGATCTTTAGACAGGTAGAGAAGAGGTTACAGGGTTTAAAGGGTTAACAGTTATTGAACGAGTACATAGATCTTTAGACAGGTTGAGAAGAGGTTACAAGGTTTCAAAGGGGGCGAAAGTTATTGATCAAGTTGGGGTCTGTTAAATAAATTGTAATTGTGTTTGGGGGAAACCTTAGGGTGGGGGAGGAGGATACGTAGTTGAAGCCTGTATAGCTAGTTATAGTTTTGTGAGGCAAAGGCCAAGCTTATGTTTTTGTAAGGTGCACCTGTCTTCAATAAAGCAGCCTTTTTCACACATCTAGAGGGTCAATTGTGGTCCGTTCTGTGCCCTGCGGCCCAATGGGGCTTTGGGGGGACAGCCGACAGTCAGGGAGGCTCCCACCGCCGGGGTTTGTGGGCCGGGTGGTGCGGTCCGGCCCAATTGGGCTCTTTTTGGGCTCCATTTGGGCTTCGGGCGGGGGTACTAAACCGGCCATGTCAGGAGCTGTGTCACCATTTTGGAATGTGACACGGCGGACGTTTTTCCAGCGCAGGGAAAGGGTTTTTTTGTATAACGCACCCACCCACCCTTTGACGGGGGAGGAAAGGGGGGGGTCCTGGTTTTCTGTAGTGTAATTCTCCGGCCTTTTCATTGGGTACAGTTGCATCAAGGGGAAACAATATGTATTTTGGTTGTCGCTTGAAGCAGGTGCGTGGCGTCGGGTAGCTATTTCTTCCAGTTTTACTGTTTCATTTTATGGTTGGGGACAAGCAGGTAATGAGGTTAGGATAGGATATACTTAGTAGATAGATCTTTAGACAGGTAGAGAAGAGGTTGCAGGGTTTAAAGGGTTAACAGTTATTGATCGAGTAGATAGATCTTTAGACAGGTTGAGAAGAGGTTACAAGGTTTCAAAGGGGGCGAAAGTTATTGATCAAGTTGGGGTCTGTTAAATAAATTGTAATTGTGTTTGTGGGAAACCTTAGGGGTGGGGGGAGGAGGACACGGAATTGAAGCCTGTATAGCTAGTTATAGTTTTGTGAGGCAAAGGCCAAGGTTACGTTTTTGTAAGGTGCACCTGTCTTCAATAAAGCGGCCTTTTCACACATCTAGAGGGTCAATTGTGGTCCGTTCTGCGCCCTGCGGCCCAATGGGGCTTTGGGGGGACGGCCGACAGTCAGGGAGGCTCCCACCACGGGGTTTGTGGGCCGGGTGGTGCAGTCCGGCCTAATTGGGCTCTTTTTGGGCTCCATTTGGGCTTCGGGCGGGGGTACTAAACCTGCCATGTCAGGAGCTGTGTCACCATTTTGGAAGGTGACACGGCAGACGTTTTTCCAGCGCAGAGAAAGGGTTTTTTTGTATAACGCACCCACCCACCCTTTGACGGGGGGAGGAAAGGGGGGGGTCCTGGTTTTCTGTAGTGTAATTCTCCGGCCTTTTCATTGGGTACAGTTGCATCAAGGGGAAACAATATGTATTTTGGTTGTCGCTTGAAGCAGGTGCGTGGCGTCAGGTAGCTATTTCTTCCAGTTTTACTGTTTCATTTTATGGTTGGGGACAAGCAGGTAATGAGGTTAGGATAGGATATACTTAGTAGATAGATCTTTAGACAGGTAGAGAAGAGGTTACAGGGTTTAAAGGGTTAACAGTTATTGATCGAGTAGATAGATCTTTAGACAGGTTGAGAAGAGGTTACAAGGTTTCAAAGGGGGCGAAAGTTATTGATCAAGTTGGGGTCTGTTAAATAAATTGTAATTGTGTTTGTGGGAAACCTTAGGGGTGGGGGAGGAGGACACGTAATAGAAGCCTGTATAGCTAGTTATAGTTTTGTGAGGCAAAGGCCAAGGTTACGTTTTTGTAAGGTGCACCTGTCTTCAATAAAGCGGCCTTTTCACACATCTAGAGGGTCAATTCTGCGTTCTGCGCCCGGCGGCCCAA
This sequence comes from Calotriton arnoldi, assembly GCA_963921515.1. NCBI lineage: Eukaryota > Metazoa > Chordata > Amphibia > Caudata > Salamandridae > Calotriton > Calotriton arnoldi. The sequence goes on along the minus strand of CAWUFW010002331.1, from coordinate 1,147,203 downwards.
ATGCCTGGAGTGGGCTGACTCAGTGTCTCAGGTTGTATGCTCATGTGCTTGGAAGCAAAATGTGAGTGACAGTTACGCAGACCAATGGATGCTGAGGACTGACCTAAAGTCCCTAATGTGCATATTGTTATTCATTTTTTGCTATTATCTGAGGCAGCAAAGACAGCAAAAGCTTTTTGTAAAACTCTGTTAAAGCAGAATGTGGCAAAGCTGAGGCAAGAGCCAGGCCCATGAGTATAAAGTGTTAACATTGCTTTGCAATGCTATCTTCCACATTCAACTATTGTCATAAGGTTTCTGCACATACAGAGCTATGCACAGGATAATAGGACCTCGGAATATAGTGGTGAGCCAACCATAAACCTTAGCACCCAAAACCCCAACCCAACTAGCCTTAGCGTCCCATTAGCACTAATGTACCAATGATTAGACAACCCAGAACACGGTATCTCTCTCTCAGGACTCGCAGAGGCAAGAACACTCTTTCGTTACTCTCGTACCTGTCCACAACATGCGTAAGAAGAGACACTTTATAGTTCAAAATATTTATTTCAACTTACGTGCCCTTAGATACAGTACACGTGTCAGTACTAATAGCATAATACATAAGAATAATATAATCAGCATAGTTACTACTCCATAGAATACGAACGGGGAAAGCATCTCATAAAGCAGTGGATATATGTCTAACCAACATTACCACCCTCCCCGTGCTAGAAGCCAGTTTATTATAATAATAGAAGACCTTTGGGCTTTGACTAGCGAACCCCCATACCTCAGTCTCTTGATGCAAAACTATATCAGCAAACAATCACAGCTCTTCTCACTGGAAAGGTCGTCTCCAAGTGCTATCTTAGAGCAAGCGAGCGCATTATTAAAAGCACACTAATTTCTCAATGGCCGCTGTACAAGTGTTATGTCTAGGTGCGAGGGACGGGCCAAATCAGTAGAAACCAGGGATTTGTTATTCGACCTTGTAACTGTTGTTCAGACTGAGCCCACAAAGGGAATAGGAGAAAAGGTGAGAAGCAGATAATGCAGGCTATTGTAGAACAACTTGGCAATAACAGAGGGCGACAGAACAACATCCAATAGTAACGTGCGCAAGAGTCATCATGGCAGCCAGGCGTGGTAACGTAGCCAGACCTGCCAGGAGGCCATGAGCCACAAGACACCCTCCCCTGGTCAGTCCATCGGCCACGACGAAAATGAAGACAGAGTTCCAAATACCTGAGCAGAATAGAGGCGGTCTACTAACAACTAACGGCAAGTCAATCAATCCAAAAATGTGGAAGAGCAGAAAAATGCTATACCGTCCAGAAGGACATCATTGGAATCGTCAAAAAACGTAGTCGCCATCCAGTCCAATAGGTCAAAGCTGCAGGAATGTTCTTCATAGTATGGAGCATTCAAAAGCAATGCGGGACAGCTTGCGTGATATTCAATATAACTTTGTTGTAGGAGATTCTGAGCAGCCGCCCAGATATCCCATTGTGCCAAAATCCCCAGTGCAGCCGCACGCGTCATACAGCCAGCAACGGAACAGTCCCGTTCATGGGCCTCTAATGGACCCACCAAACGAACAAAATCCGGATCAGACAACGACGTATTGGAGAGGCAATAATCCATGGTCCAGGTGAAAGGACAGCGGATGCAAGACATCACAGGTTGCACGCAAGTGAAATACGCAAAGCGAAAAGAAAGGGTATATGACACACTCAGTGTCGCCAATGGCAGAACGCCGAAACCAGCCAGGAGTCGCTCACGGAGCAGCTGGAGGCGTTCGGGATCGAGAAGGGCCCAGTGGTGTGCAGCCATTGCGCAGAAAACAGACCAACAGCAAGACACCAGCCGCCAAAGCGAGGATTAATGGGAAACCACCAAAGACGCTAGAAAAAATAGAATGTATGAATGCCGGTATCACACCGAAAATAGTTTGAAAGGTGGACACGAGGCCAGACCCCACAACCTTAAAAAGTGCACCAGACCCTCAGTGTTTGATGCGTTAAAAATACGATGAATTAACTCCCCAAAATGTTGGGGGAGGTCAGTGTTCAAAAGGGCCTGTATTTCACTGTGGGTGCTCGCCACCTGGAGAATGAATGTCTCCCGGGCGGATGTGAGCATAACCTCCTCATTCAATAATAGGGCCTTTATTCTGCTCAACTTATTGAAATCTGCCTCCATGGTAGGAATGGAAGGCCAAATAGAGCTATCAACGATGTCGTGAGGGGGAGGAAAAAGCACATTCTTGCAGCAGACAACTCTGTGTGAGACTGTAACAATATACGGAATGCCAGCCTGTAGGCCACAACAGTCTTCGTTATTTAAAAGCAAATAGCTACCGTTGGTAAGCAAAGTAAAAGTAGGAGAAATAGCAGGAGCAGGAATACCTTTTAGCACACATGCAAGATTTGGAACTGAAACGCTACAAGCCCCGTGCAATTTAATATGTTTACAAATAAGCGAATGACCCACAGTTGAATCACAAGACTCCCCGTGAGAAATACCTCCTTGCCATCTCTAAGGCATTTATACATGAAAGGCAGGACCAAAGTTCGTGCAGGAAAGCACTACCCAAAGGCTGGAAACGGCCTACAGGATAATGTTTCATGCACGAACCGAATTCAAATAGGGAAAAAGGTAAAGCTATAACCCCATGAACTAGCCACACCGCAGAATCTAGTTCCGCTACAGAGAATGGTAAAGGATCCACTTTTTCAATATGTAACAAAGTGTAAGATGCATCTTTCATGGACATGAACTGCTGTTTGTCAGTCAAATTAAAAGGCAGAAAGAGGGCAGTGGTGTTTAACAAATTCCAAGGAACTTTACCCAACTTAAGGGTTTGCAAAGTCCATGCAAACTGCATCACTGAACGCAACTGATACAACATAGAGACATCATCTTGTACAATATCAACAACAGAGGATACAATATTGTTTAATGTGTAAATGCGGGAAGACAGGGTATTTATACTATTGTCAACAACAGCAAGCACCTTTTCCAAATTTGCTTGGTCTATTTCCCTAAGACGGGAAGCAGCTTCCATTTGTGACAGCTTCCAGAGCTCATTATACGCTTCATAAATGAATCTCTTCGGTCGGGGACCACGAGGTCCCAAGATAAAGTCAGATAAGTCAATAGTGCCTGATAGGAGGGATAAATGGTTCTTAACAGAGTCTAAGGACGAATGTTGTAACCATTGTTTACATAATTTACCAACCGAATACGTGGTCACAGTACGAGTTTCAGTAAATCTTGGATCAGGCTTGTCCTGTATGTAACCAGGAACTGTGCCATGAAAACGAAGTTGGCATGCATTAGATGATATGGGCCATGCCAACCAGGGTGACTGTATTAGTGCAGAAACGTTAAAGGAATTGTTCTGAAACTGAGCCTGTAACGCCATAAGGGACATATTAAAATGCAAACTATCATTTGGAAGACTCGACAAGGATGGGATGGTTGGCGCATTTAGTTGTTTAACGGTAGCCAACCCCCAACACGTGGTCTGATAAATGGAAGCATTTAGAAATAGAATTTGGGCTGGGATAAGGCAAGCACGGTGCAGGGCCTCAGTGCCCTGCACCTGCCATAGCTTCGAACCCCAGATTGATTTTAATTCCACTGTGTCTTTCCAATACTCATAACCACCCACCGCCAAGGCGCTCAAAAAGGAACCCGAATATAGTAATTTAGTGTGGGTCAACATTATTTTTTGAGTCGATGGAGATTTTAATTTAAAATAATAGGACCCAGGGTTCGATCGATTAAAATCAGTAAAATAGGTGTATTTATTTCGAAGAGTCTGGGAACTACCTGGTATGGGGTTTGGGCAGTGTTCCCATTGGGTGTAAGTAACAGGGCTGCGTAGTGCACTTGGTTTGTGGAGAAAATGATTGCCCCAATGCTGGTAGCAATACAAATCGGCATAATTCGCAGAATTCATATACAAGTCTTCAGCATTAAAAGAGGCATAATATTTTAAATCAGCAAACAATGCTTCAACTGCATGCACATCCCAATCATCAGAATGAATATTACTTTTTACTACATCACCCATCGAGACTCGAAGGACATTTGGTACATTAATAATTTCTGTCGGGCCATGTATTTGAAAGTTTACCGCATCCCATACGATGCCATCAGCAACTGGAAACGCTGAAATGTTCACAAATGTGTGGTCACGCTTCATGATGTGTGAAGAGGAATGTGGAGCCAAAGTTCCAGCAACACTGTTCACAGCAGAGCGTTCAGGTAAATAGTGACCATTGATGAGTAGAAAAAACACTGTGACAAAGCCAATGGACATGAACAAAAAGACCAAGAAAAGTACCATCCAAATATATGTCCAAGGTGGAATCAAAAAATTGTCTCTAAACCAGGATACAAAAAGACTAAACTTGGACGGGACTTGTGATGAGTTGGAATCCGAGTCAAAAGAATAACGTGTCGGGCTCAGTGGCGTTGTTGGTTGGTGTGCCACCGACTCTGTGGCGGGATAAGTATACTCGTCCTCGGCTATGCAGGGTGATGCAGGGGGTTCAAATATATTTTCAGGCAAATCAACCATCTCCATGGTAACATCAGTGATTGTTCGTGCAGGCGTGCCTCGAACGCTTGTCCGATAAATGGCAGGACAAGAGACCGCTGGTGTGACACTATTTAGGATCGGCCAGATGTTGTAGCTTGACATTTTCCACTGAGATGTATCTGTTTTCCTTGCGACCGGGAAGCGGTGGTAGGATGACTGTACGTGTTCCCTTCAAGCCCAGTACTGGAACCGGTGCACGAAAAGAGGGGCCGAATTCTTTTTTGTTCTCCACCTTCTCTCGTACCAGGTCGCCAATCTTCGGAAGCCAGCCGGCAACCGGAATCTGCACAGCAGGGTCTGTGGCTGAAGGTAAATGTGCAATCGCTAGTTTGTCTCGGGCTTCTTGTAAGTCCTGTAACATAGTAGAATGATTATCTACATCGAACTTGGCGGATTGCGCCGCCATGTCTAGACCATCAAGGTCAGGCACAAACATTCGTATGCCAAAGAGCATTTCGTAAGGGGTCCGCCCACCCAGAGGCCTTCTAGGGAGATTATTAAGTGCACGCTGAACAGTAGACAAGTGGGCCAGCCAGTTCCTGCCAGTACCTATAACTCTAGCTGTCAAGGATTGCTTTAAGTCACGGTTCATTCGTTCAACGATAGAGTTGCCCTCAGGCCTATACGGAGACGAAAATTTCACCCGCACCCCTAAGGAGCCCATTGCGTCCTTGTAAGCCTTAGAGGCAAACGCCGGACCTTGGTCAGAATGGAAGGTGCCGCATGCAAAAATTCCCACAAAGACACGCAAATCCCTAATGACATTTCGTGCGTCAGCACTCCATTGTGGCCAGACCCAGATGAACCGTGTGCACGAGTCCACTGCCACTAAGATATATTTATAGGCAGTGTCTGAAGAAAATGGACCGCAGTGATCCAAGTAAACACACCCAAAGGGTCTGTTCGAAATTGCAAGCGAGGTCTGCGGTGGTCTTGTGACTGTTGAAGGCTTGATCTGTTGACAAACGTCACAGGAAAGCACATAAGTACGTGTATCTTTGTATAAACCACGCCACCAGTAACGCTGCTGCAAAATGGAAATTGTCGCAGACACACCAGCATGCGCCGAAGCCATGCCTTCGTGTGCCGCTGCCATCAAGGAAAGTCTGCGGTCCGCGTTGGGGATCAGCCGAACCCCAACGTTAGGTATTGTTACATAAGGAGCCTGATCGGGACCTATCTGGTAAGAATATTTAGAAGGGAAACCTCTAGGGTAATTAATTCCTTCTTTTGTTGCAGCAATAGCTGCCAAGATATCAGTGTCTATTTTAGACATGGATCTAGTAACTGCTGCTACTGAACACGTGAGTACTGCTGATCTGGCAGCTTCATCTGCCAGACTGTTACCAACAGCGTGTGCGCCCACTCGCTGATGGCCTAGGGTGTGAACCACCTGTGTGAGTGGCAGACGTCTTTGTAATTCTGCCACCCTAACCCAAAGCATTTTATGCTTGATTGTGTTGCCTTTAGCGTCTCTATAGTCATTTTGCGACCAAAAGAACAGATTGTCATTGTATGATTGAACACAGTAGTAAGAATCGCACACGATTAAAGTGGTCACATCAGGAATTACGAACTCAAGCGCAAGCACCAAGGCACGCAACTCGGCCAATTGTGCGGTACTGTCCCCGAGTGCCTGTGTATGCACCACAGTGGATTTGAACTTTCCGTTCACAAACGTACCTGCAACAATAGCACATGCGGCTGAATAAGCATGCTTGGACCCCGTGGCCGGTTGTGCCGAACCATCGGTGTAGATCACACAGTTGTAATCCTCAAGCGGCAATAAGGACAAAGGAGGAGGATGAATGAATTCATACTGTAAAAACTCCTGAGTCTGAAGAGAAGAGTCGAAAATGAAAGTGACATCCGGAGACGTTAAAGATGTTGCCCATTGAATCCAACTGGGGTGCAAAGCTTTAGAGTTCGGAACACTTGCTTTCGTCACTGCCTCTAGGGCAGGATAGGGTGTTACCACCAGAATGCGTTTTCCCTGTGCCAGTGCGCGCTCCTTCAGGATCGCCATTTGCACTGCTGTTAGCACTTTCTCCACAGATGAGAACCGCATTTCTGCAGAGGTGTATAGATGTGACTTGTATGCGATGGGTACTGTATCACCTTCATTAAAGGTTAAGTACGTGAAACCCACTGCCCCTGGAATGATTCTAATCACCAAGTTTGTGTGGTTATCACGCGTCAAAAGGTATTTAGACTCAAGAAGGTCTGTCTGCAAAGACTGCAGAATGGAGGTATGCTCCGGAAGCCAGCAAGACTTCGAAAAAGTAGGTTGTATCAAAGCATACAATGGCTTGATACGCTGGGCGTATTCGGGAATATATGTACGTCCGAAGTTCAGAAAACCCAGTAAAGACTGAAGCTTCTTCAGATTAGTAGGAGGGCACAGAAGTGCACATTTCTCCAGAAAATGGGGGGCTAAACCCTTACCTTCATTGTTGAGCTCATAGCCCAAGAACAAAACGGTAAATTCAGCAATATGGGATTTGGCAAAGTTAATTTTGTATCCCTGAACCGCAAATTCAAGAATAATGCGGTCCACCCGGGTCAGATGCGGAAACAATTCATCGTCTGTCAGATAAATGTCATCCACATACGAACAGGCGTCTGGATCGATGCCGTCTAACAAAGAGACAACACGAGCGGCGAATACGCCTGGACTATTCTTGTAGCCCATAGGAAGACGCCTGAATTTGAACATTTTACCACCGGAAGTAAAGGCACACCATTGGCCACTCTCCGGGGCTAAGTTGTGCGTGTAGAATCCATTTGAAAGGTCAAGGGTCGTTTTGTATTTTTTACGAACAAGACTGTCTACAAGCGCAGAACTATGGGTATTTTGCACCGCAAAGGTCCGACAATGAGAGTTCAAATGCCGGTAATCCAATACTAAACGGTACGATCCATCGAGTTTAAAAACCGCGAAAAGGGGATTGTTCATAGGTGATACACAGGGTTCAATTACTCCCTGATATTCCAACTGTGTCAGAATTTCGGAAACGGGGCCTTTGGCTTCACGTTTTATGGGATATTGGGGTTGTGGCTGCGGCAACGATCGCAAAGGTATTTCATGGGGGGGAGATTCTTCGTCCCAACCCACGTGATTGCGGAATAACGCTGGAGCCAGGGACACAGCCCACTCTGCTGCTAGAGCCTCTGCTTTGTCCTTTGGGACATGTCGAGAAAAGCTCGGAAGGATTACCTCCTCCCTTGACGCGCAGCAATTACGAATGGGGGTGGCCAATCCGCCTCTGCCAATAAAATATCATATGAAGAGGTCAGATTTTCCCAAAAATACCTTTAATTACTCGCTGTATATCACCTTCAATTTGGAGGACAATATTAAATAGTCTGTCAGGGGGTGCCACTCTGGTGTCTGCTGTTTCAACAGTAATGAATGTTTCAGTTGCTGTCGCCTCCATATGAGGACGTAGCGCCTCCCGCACTATGGTTACTTCCGCGGCGCTGTCTAGGAGGGTTACTGCCCACGTCCAATTCAGGAGACTCGTTCTCACCGTCTGTGGCATATTTCGCTGTTACAGCGGCAACCTTCTTCTTCTGAAATTGTGGTCGAAAACGTTGAGCGTCTTCTTCTTTTCCTCTGACTTGTTGTCGAGGCTGGTCTCGTCCCTGTGGGGCCTCACGGGCCCTTCCTCTATCCTGGCGGTCTCCTCCACCTGCCTGTGACGAAGTCTGTGCCTGTGAAGAACGAGGAGAACGCGTATCAGGGATCTGAAACCTATCCGGTGACTTAATTCTCGCTCTATCGCGTAAATCATAAGTGCGTTCAGAAGAAACTGAAACCGGGGATGCGCCTCGCGATCCCGGCTTTGTCTGTTGCTTACCCTGTTTTTTCAGCCTCCAGCTCTTTTTAGTGAAGACTGGTTTCTCATCCTTCTCAGATTGAGATTTGGTTTGTTGCTGTTGTGGTTGCGATTGTGTTTGCAGTTTTGCAAAAGGCTTGTTACCCAGGCTGTTTCTACCAATAGTTTTATAAGCCTGGGTAATAATTTTCGGTAATTCTCGAGGCTTGTCCAATTCTGGGACTAAAGCCAAAGCGTTAGCTACTTGAAAGTTCACTGCATCGCCCTTGACATTCGCAAGGATCAGTTCAGCTACTACTTCAAACACTCCCACTAGTCTCATCCCTAATTCCACAGCCGCTTCAGGGCCGTGTTCTTCCTGTACTTTTTAATTACAGAGGGGAGAACTGTCATGGAAGGAGTACCAAAATATTTAGAATATACTGCTGCGAATACCCTACCCCAGTTGTCACATGCTGTCAACTCGGGAATTAAGTCTTTTGGCAAACTAATCGTCAAAATACGATGTTTATCCACTGGAGTTGTATGTGGAAAAACCGCCTCCAACTGATCAAACTTTTCTGCAAGCCAATAAGGAAAATCATCCTTATGTTGTGGTCGTTTGCCCATCACAGAATTCACCATGACGGGACTTATGGTCACTCCGCCTGCAGCAGCTGGTTGGCCAGGCACTCCAGGAGCGGCTCCATGGATGCTGCCTGTAACATATCGCACTAACGCTCGATGCACCTGCACCAAGGCCGCATACATAGTGCGCAGTTCCGCGACTGGTATTGTCATATAAAGCGGATGTGGGGTGTACCCGGCCAAAACAGGCCAAGTGGCCCCCGCTATTGATAAGGGGCCTAAACGAACCGTGGTAGTCGGTTGTGGGAGGGCGCCATTAAACCAAACACGGTGTTGCCAAGCCGTGAGCGGTACTTCAAGATTAGTATAAGGTCTATAGACAGCAGGAACAACGGTGGGTTCATATGCATGGAACAGATTATCATTCGCATCCACCGCTGGAAAAGTGATCCAAGAGTAGAACACTTCAAAGTGGAAAGCCGGATCGGCTTGAACCACAAAGACTAGGTCAACTCCCGCGTCTGGCACTCCATACACCCGTAAGTGATCCCGGAGTGCTGTGCGGCTATGCGCCGCTATGTCTATACCCGCCATTCCTAACGGGTTTATTCAACAATCTTACACAAGGCAGCACAAAAAGGGTTTTTTCTAAGAAACCTTTTTTAATAACATCAAGCTTGAAAGAACCTACAAAATCTGCAATATAGGAGGTATCGCCGTCACACACGCTTCCGGAAGCGTACGTGAGGGTTGTGTGGACAAGCACAAGTACTACTCAAGCGTCTCGCAAGTAAGCTGCCCCACTCGTTGGTCCCGCCATGTCATAAGGTTTCTGCACATACAGAGCTATGCACAGGATAATAGGACCTCGGAATATAGTGGTGAGCCAACCATAAACCTTAGCACCCAAAACCCCAACCCAACTAGCCTTAGCGTCCCATTAGCACTAATGTACCAATGATTAGACAACCCAGAACACGGTATCTCTCTCTCAGGACTCGCAGAGGCAAGAACACTCTTTCGTTACTCTCGTACCTGTCCACAACATGCGTAAGAAGAGACACTTTATAGTTCAAAATATTTATTTCAACTTACGTGCCCTTAGATACAGTACACGTGTCAGTACTAATAGCATAATACATAAGAATAATATAATCAGCATAGTTACTACTCCATAGAATACGAACGGGGAAAGCATCTCATAAAGCAGTGGATATATGTCTAACTAACATTACCACCCTCCCCGTGCTAGAAGCCAGTTTATTATAATAATAGAAGACCTTTGGGCTTTGACTAGCGAACCCCCATACCTCAGTCTCTTGATGCAAAACTACATCAGCAAACAATCACAGCTCTTCTCTCTGGAAAGGTCGTCTCCAAGTGCTATCTTAGAGCAAGCGAGCGCATTATTAAAAGCACACTAATTTCTCAATGGCCGCTGTACAAGTGTTATGTCTAGGTGCGAGGGACGGGCCAAATCAGTAGAAACCAGGGATTTGTTATTCAACCTTGTAACTGTTGTTCAGACTGAGCCCACAAAGGGAATAGGAGAAAAGGTGAGAAGCAGATAATGCAGGCTATTGTAGAACAACTTGGCAATAACAGAGGGCGACAGAACAACATCCAATAGTAACGTGCGCAAGAGTCATCATGGCAGCCAGGCGTGGTAACGTAGCCAGACCTGCCAGGAGGCCATGAGCCACAAGACACTATGTTTGCCTGCAAATGGACAGTAGTTAGGGAATTTAATTACAAATCGTTTTGTCATACATATTTCTTAGTGTATTTTTTAAACTACTGGAGTTTGTATCGCCTCAGGGTTTTTGACTGGATTTAGTGCCAGTGACAGTGCCAGACTGATGACACTAGTGTGAGAGATCGTCTCTGTCACTGCATGTTGCTTAACACTAACGGCCACAGTCTTAAAAATACTCAGTGAAATGAAAGCTTGAGATGGCTGCTCCTAAAATCCTTGAGAGAAATGCCCCCCATGGACATAGAACTCACAGACTCAGTACTCACAAAGCAGGCTAATCCCTTAGATGACAACTCACAGCCTCAGGACTTACACAAAAGTGTGATACTTCCGGCAACAAAGAATATACAGGCTCTGCACCAACAAAACAGAGCTATTCTCCAGGTGACAGAGAAGTAACAGGCTCAGGACTGACGAAGGAGCGATAGCCGAAGGTGACAGAGAAGCAACATCTCAGGAGGGCTCACAGAATAGACCAAGATGACAAAGGACTCACAGGCTCAGTACTCACTAAAAAGAGCTATCAATAAGATAGCAAAGAACATACAGGCCCAAGCCTCACAAAGTAGAGCATTTGCCAAGATGACAAAGTGCTCATCAGCACTGGCCTCAGAAACCAGAGCTATCGCTCAGACATCAAAGAATTTAGAGGTGCACAGCTCTTTGCAAGGTGACAAAGATCTCACACACTGTGGACTCACAAAGAAGCGCCATCAAGAGATGATATAGGACCCGTATGTTTAGGCCTTAGAGAGCAGAGCTATCCCTTGCATAACACAGAAGGCACACCTTTTGCCTTTACACAGCAAAGCAATATCTCAGATTACATCGAATTTACAGGTGGTTACTTTACACATCAAATAATTTCCTAATGCTTTGCAAAAAAGGCAGGTTCGAGTCTTTGATATAAAATGTATCTCCCAGCCTTGATACAACCTCCAGACACAGGCCTTGGACAGTGGACCTCAGCTTCATATGATTTAGAAGTTACAAGAACAGGCCAAACAGCTGAGCAACTGTGACCACAGACAGAAGAGACATGTTTCAAGTTGCTTAACTCTGACAACCTGAGACTTAGGAGGGCAGTGTTATCCATCATACGTCACAACTTTAGACTTCATGACTGATTAAACATACCATGCATTAAGTGAGTGAATTGCACATGATCACACAAAGTGTCAGCGTGGAGCTTGGGGTGGTGTAAATTGGGTGTGATAGCACAGTAAGAGTCCAATAGTTTAATTTTCGGAACTAGTTCAACCTCCGACTTACAAGAGTGGGCTCCAACTCCACACCAAATTCTTCTTCTAGGCAACAGATCTTCGCCTCCGTTTTCGAATGGGAGCTAAATCAAATCATATCAATCGACAACAAAATTTATCAGTTCTCCAGAAAATAAAGAGAGTTTTTAGCTTGCTTTTGAAAACCTTCATTCTTATAAATAGATTAGTAACATTTTTTCTCTGTATTCAATTAGTAAATCAGATAAATCAGTTTACAGAAATTTATCAAGAAAAATATGGTTAGAATCATAATGCAAAATGACAATCGGGCTCCTTAAAGGAATTAATCCCTATTCTAAATAAAAGTCCAGATTAAAGCTAACAGAACCCATAAAGAGTTCAGGAAAAGAGTAGGATCAAAAGAGCATAAAGTTAAAAAATAAAATGAATTAATCAAACTCCCCATTAAGAGTAGTTCTCAGCCGAGTCTCAATATCCAAAGAGAGTTAGTATACAGTGGCTGTAGCAATCTGCACAAATAAAGCCTCAACAGGACAAAATACAGGGCAACTGATGCAGCAGTAGCTACAACCATCAGGGACAAGAAGGATGGTCAAAAGTCTCCAAGAGAGTCTAGGAGCATCTCCTCGGAAAGAAGCCTCAAAGAAAGAAGCTTAAGCCTCTACCTAGAAATGGGCACTAATTTAAAAGACAAGAACACATGTAAACAAAATTGTTGCAGGTTAGATCACTCTGGTCTAATAGGAAGACATCTTTTCATGGTGAGCAGGCGACATTCTTCCTTTCCCATGAAAAACACTTGAAGTCGATAGTCTACTAGCAAATATGTAACAGACATCACTATACATTTGTGTTTCTGGAAGCGTTAACCTTGGTTCTCATGGAAGCTTAATGCGGAGTCTATTCTATCATTTATTCAATGCTTTGCTGCGTGACAACGAACTATGCTAAAGACAGAAACATTTGCTTACAGATTTCTAGTTAGGTATTGCTTTTGTATTTCATGTGAGAGCTATTGCTGAAATATGAAATTCTCTATTCAGTATTATATGAACCCAAGATAGATAGGAAGTTCAAGCTTGGTGCAAATAAGAACATGTAGCTTAAAAAACATAATACATTTTATAAAACCTGAAAATTCTGCAGTTAGGATGAAGATTCTAAGCAAGTCACATTAAGGTCAAGTTATCAAATACATTTGTGCATAGCTCAGCAATTTCTAAAGCTTCTATTTGTAAAGAGAAATATAACAGTGGCCTACCAGTGAATAAGACTGCCTAATGCATTTTGCACATTTTGACTACCTGTCATTTTACAGTATGTTTTCACCTTGATATTTAAGGCAACTTAACAGCTATGTTAATTTATTTTAATTTTATTTTCCTCTTTCACAATTCCCCATCCAATGGTTATCGTAACCACCTCACTAATTTTGTTTCACATGAGTTTGTTCAGATAGCACTGTCATCATATGCTGAGTCTTGCCTTTTTCTTTTCTGTCCTTGAAATTTTAATAATTTCATGTAATCATCATTTACCAAACAATTTAATTCTAATTATTTTTTAAATCTCCTATTTTGTTCTCTTTCCCTTCGCTTGCATAAATTAAACCTACAGCTCACGGATAAAGCATGTATAAATAGCAGACAAAGCCCCATGATTATTACTGGCATAAAAATAGCCTTTAAAATACTTCCTCCTGCTGTTGTAAACCAATTTCCAATTGAACAAACTCCTTTTCCAAAGTTTTGAAAGACACTAGGGGGCTTATTTCTGATAGGCTTTTTGACCCTCTGGTGGCGCAAGCCTCCCAATCATATCTATGAGGTAACGCAAACCCACCCTGCGTGGCTTTGCATTGCCTCATAAATATGTAGTAGGACAAAGAAGAGCAAGTTTTTGAGTTGCCTTACTTTGCATCAAGGAGGAGTTCCATGGGCTTTGCGGTGGGTATTCCCATGCAACACCCATGGATACTGAAGCGGCCCCAGATTTACTTAATCACGTAAACCCGCATCAGTGCCAAAACCTAACGTCTCCCCAGAGCAGGTGTAATGAGGAGAAATATTTTGATTTCTCCTTGTTTTTTCCTTTTTCCATATGTGCTGCATTCTGCAGCACTCATAGCAAGAGGAGGTTGCCTCTTTGGATTGTTTATGTGCTGGAAGGTGCCCCTTCCTGAACAAAAACAATCATGCCTGCAATCGAGGCCCCCTTGCACCATGGTGCAATGGTGCCTACATTGGCGCTAGGTAGGAAATTGAGTGCCAGCACAGGGGGAAAGGACAGGAATGTGCCGTATTTCATAAATATGGTGCATTCCTGCCCTTTCACATTGACATAGGGCAGAGAAGCAAAAAGACTTGCAGCTCTGCCCTATGCCAATTCCTCATAAATGAGGCCCTAGGTGTTTCCAACTCTTCTAACTCAGGTTCTAGATGGGAAATGTTCTTTGCAAAACCTTCAATGTTCTCACTTTCCTCAGGTATATAGGAGGAGCAATGGGTTAATTTAAGCAATTTACAAACTCTGCCTTTCTCTTCAAGTAATATGTCTAATGCTAGAAAATTCTACAAAACCATCAAACGTATGGCAATTAACTCAGTGTTCACTACTAGCAAAGCTCCAGATGTGCTTTTTGCCATCTTGTCAACAACAGTTGACAGTTTTCTAATCGTTTTGCCATTTAATATGATGCCTACAGGTGGAATAATTGCACCAACTATATCTCCCACTAATTCAGCTCCAGTTTCTGTACTACGTTTGTGTGCTGGTGTCATTGTTAATGCATCTATGCTTTGTACATGGTACATTTTAGGAATTAGTACACCAAAACAACAAATACCCTCCCAGTCAGAAAGTAGCATATAATAAGCATTTTGTCCACAAATAAAATAAACTCCAGGAACTGCAGATTCTCCTCTTTGTAAAATTTGCCATGCTCCTCCTGTTAATTCAAATGTGTGTTCACAGCTACTAATTCCTACATGTTTAGTTTGTTTGGGTGTGCCCGTTTCTTTTGCTTGCGGGTGTAAATTCATGCTTTCTATTAAATGTACACTTGAAAGTATAAGATCATAATTAGAATAAAAATAATCAAAATGTTCTCGCCTATAAACAAGTGAAAGCAAAATACTGCAAGATACAGCATATGATAGTTGAATGTGATAACAAGTTACTTCTTCTGATGCAGATGTTGGTAAGTGAGTGCACACATTACAGTCTTTTGCATCTTTAGCATGAGCAAACATTTGTGGAGAAATCATCTTTCTTTAACTAAGAAAAGAAGCTCTTAGTTGGTCTTCATCATTAATGTATGCATGTTTGTTAGAAATGGGGGTCTCTAGTTGGCAGAGGTAGGTACCTTTGTCCAAGTAGGGACCCTTCTTCCTAGTCAGGGTAAGGGGGATACACTCCTAAGATAACCCCTGCTCACCCCCTTGGTAGCTTGGCATGAGCAGTCAGGCTTATCTCAGAGGCAGTGTAAAAAGCATTTGCACATAACCAACAGTAATACAGTGAAAGCACTACAAAAGGACACCACACCAGGTTTAGAAAAATATACAATATTTTTTATACTTGAAGCAAGACCAAAACGATAAAAATCCACAATACAGTATTTAAAAATGTATACTTTGCAAGAATACTTGAAAAAGACAGTTCCTTGAAGTTGGTAGCTCCGTCCGGGGCTACCACGGCATCGTGAATAACAAATCCAAACAGTTCTGGCTGACCGTGGCGTCACGGGCCAGCTACGGTGTCAGGATGACCCGCAAAAAAGTACCTTTAGAAATGTAGGGTGTAGACGACCTCTCGTTGAGCTCCGATGAGCCTGCGCCGGCAGGCGTCGGTTCCGGAAGTTGGTGCAGGAGTCGTCGGGCCCTTGGAGTCACACGCATTGCAGATCGAACTCCTCGCGGTTGAAGTCGGGAGTGCCGGCTTTGGCAGTCGTTGGGTGCTGTGGTGCGAAGTGCAGCAGTGTGGAGCCCTCAAATCGCGGTGCAGGCAGCGGCTCGGTGACGGTCGTCCAGCGGCGTTGGTGAGACCAGGGCTGTGGTGCTCGTCGCGGTGCTGGCAGGTCATGGTGCAAGCAGCAGCATCGCGAGTCAATGACTCTTGCGTCGGTAGGCCACGACTGCGGTGCGGGATGAGGACAGTGTTTTGTGTAACTTACGAGTGGTGCCCTCGAACCACAGTGCAAGCAGCGGCTTCGATGTTGGCGTGGAGCAGCGTCGTCGGGGATACCAAGGCGACGTCGTGAAGCGAGGCGGTGTGAAGTGCGGTGCCACAGGTCACGGTGCATGCAGCGGCTTAGTGGCATCGTCATCGGTGAGACCAGGGTTGTGGTGCGGCATGCAGCAGTGCCCTCTGCGGTGCCTTCAGGACACAGAGTCACAGCAGCGTCGTAGACGGCGTTGAGTTTCTTTCTCTTCTTTTGCAGCACAAAACACACAGTCCCCAGTGCTGATGGGAGAAGAACTTGAAGTATTTGCTGTTCCTGAGACTTCTTGAACAGGGGGCAAGCTCTACCTCAAGCCCTTGGAGAAACTCAATAGAGAAGTTGCAGAAAGTTCAGTCCAGTCGTTTCACTGCCCAAGACAGAAGCAGCCACTGCAGGCCAACACAGCAAAGCACTCAGCAAAGTGGTAGTTCCTCCTCACAGCTTTTCCAGCTCTTCTTCTTGGCAGTCTTTTTTGTCCGAAAGACTTCTAAAGTTCTGGGATCTGGGCCCCAGTATTTATACCCAAAATGCCTTTGTTCTCTCAGGCAGAGAGTGTCTGTGCTTAGTCCAAACCAGTTCTGTCCTCTCTGGCCCAGTTTCCTGGCAGGAGGTGGAGACAGCATTGTGGAAGGCAGACCAGGCCCATCAGGTGAAAGGAAATCTCCTGCCCCTACTAAATGCAGCCCAGGTCTATTCAGCCCAGCCCTGACTCATCCAGACTCTCTGGAGCCACTGCACATCCCCAGCCCCTGTCACCCCACAGTCAATACACATCCTAGCAGAGGCACACTGGATGGCTAAGCAAGAAAATACCTACTTTCTAAAAGTAGTATCTTCAAACACAGAATGTAAAAATCACCCTCACTAAAAGATGCATTTTAACATTCTGAGTTTAGGAATACTGAACTTTATTTTCCTACCTTGTTCCCAGGGGTAGTTATGTTTATACGATGTTATAAGCAAACTCCCTATTCTATCCTATGGGAACGGGTAGCCTTGCCATAGTGAAAAACTAAATTGGCAGTATTTCACTATCAGGACATGCCACACACACCAGGGCATGTCCTCCCTTTCACATACACTGCACCCTGCCCACAGGGGTACCTTGGGCCTACCTTAGGCGTGACTAATATGTAAAAAAAGGGAAGGGTAGGGCCTGGCAAGTGGGTGCACTTGCCAAGTCAACATGGCAGCACTAGACTGCACACAGATACTGCAATGGCAGCTCTGAGTTACATTTACAGGCTGCTTATGTGGGTGGCACAATCAGTGCTGCAGGCCCACTAGCAGCATTTGATTTACAGGCCCTGGGCACACACATCGCACAGTACTAGGGACTGACTAGTAAATCAAATATGCAAATCATGGAAACCCCAATCCATAATAACAATTTGCACCAGGAGCACTTGCACTTTAACACTGAACAGCAGTGAGAAAGTGCAAATAGACACTAAACCAGCAAAAACAGAGTCAAAACCAGGAGGTTAGAAAGCAAAAAGACAGGGGAAACACGCCAAAAGATGCCATGTCTAACAATGTTCTATCGTTATATTCTTTGATCTAGGCTCTACTTCTGGGGTTAAATAAAACCCAACTAGTACTATAGTAATTATAGATTGAGCACATAATATATTTACACTTATTTCTAATAAAATACATTTCTCTTTAAACAAATTAGGTGAAATTGGGTTCAACTGTAAGTAGCTTTTCAGAATTATTAGCTTTCAGCAGTTCAGATCTCTAATAAGACATTTCTTAACCCTACTCCGCATTCTTCTATAATGTTATCCCAAATCTTCTACAGCACACTCGGTCCTAGGATAATATTCTGTAAAATAGGAACCAAAAATTAAAATGGTCTAACAGGACAATTCTGGTTCATCAGTCAGTTTTTGCTTTTCTTTTTCAACTCTCAATAGTTCTCAATTTTCAATTTTGACTTTTCCAATTTTCTTTTCAATGCTACATCATGGAGGTTCATACAGTTCAGATCTCACATCGCACATTTCATCTAATGTGGCGTTGAGCAATCTGTCTATGTAATATGACCTTTCAGGTGCAGAATTCCTTCGACAAGGTACTCTTGCTCATCTTCTTAGAGATTGTTGGTTATGTACTAAACCACTTTCATCACTATATTCAGTCTCTTCAGGTGTAGTTGGTGGTATTCGATCAACTGACGTACTCCTTAAACTTTCTTGTCTATATTTCTGTGGCCATTCAGCTCGGTGGGTGATTCGCCTTATCCCAGTGCTGGTTCCTTCACTCGGGTCTTCTGGATGTACTGATCAGTTGCCAGCAATGTTTTTGTTTTGCAAATCAGTCTTTACTTCTATTTCGTTAGAGACTTCAATGCCACTTTGTGTGACCTCAGGCACTTAGATTTGTTTTTTGATTTCCAAATCTTCGCCCCTTTCCTCCTCTTGTTGCTGTTGTGGTAATGGTACCACTGGTGATGGTGGTCTCTCAGGTGTTGGCGCAGTCACCAATGCTCTTTGTTCAGGATCAAAGAACACAATAACTTCTTCTGGGTTTTTCATTTTCTTGATCTGAGAGGCATGCACCCAATTCGGAACTTCAGCGCACTTAACAGCAGTATTTGTCATCAGAATTATCAAGAAGGGGCCTTTCGATCTTTGTTCCAAACACGTCTTCCGAACTTGCTTCTTGATCACAACCTATTCACCAGGATTGAGGATGTGGCACTGTTTTTGTGGCAGCTGTAAGCAAGTAAGAGACAGAACGACCACATCAGCCAATTCTTCACAGTAATCAAGTATCATATCATCTTTAATGTTCAAAAGTGCATTTGCAGGTACAGCAGGCAGTCTCATTGCCCTGCCCATCAGTATTTCTTGGAGAGATAGGTTAGCCTTCCTATCTGGGATACTCTGAATACTCATTAGTATCAAAGGTACTGCATCTGGCCATTTCAATGATTTTGAAGCACAATCTTTTGTTAATCGAGACTTAATGGTTTCATTGACTTGTTCTACTATTCCAGAAGCTTCAGATCTGCAGCTGCAATGTAATCTTTGCTCAATCTGTAGATCTGTGAAAATCATCTTCAGGACCTCATTATTGAAATGGGTCCCCCTATCTGAATCCAGAGAAATCGGCATCTCATACCTTGGGATCAATTCTTGCGATAACAGTTTTGCTACAGTGAGGCTATCATTTCTTCTGGTTGGGTAGGCTTCCACCCATCTCGAAAAAAACACATACTATGACCAGGACATATCTCAGCCCACTGTAAGCAGGCATCTCGATAAAATACATTCGCATTCTATTGAGAGGGCCACCTGATCTCCCTATATGACTCAGTGTAACGTGTGTTGTCTTTCCTGCATTCATTTGTTGGCATAGTACACATCTGTGGAAACGTCTTCAGCTAGCATTCTGAATCTGGGATTAAACCAGTTTTGACGAAATAGTCTGACCATTGCGTCCCAGCCTAAATGAGTATATCCACAATAGTGTTGTGTCATTGGGAAGAACAAACTATCTGGCAACACAGGTCTCCCATCAGCTGAAACCCATATGTCATTAGGATTTTTCTCACAGCCTGCTTTAATCCAGCTATTCTGCTCTGCTTCTGAAACATTTTCCTGCACCCTCTTTACCTCATCCCAAGCACCAGTCACTTTCATTAACAAGGTGAACGGAATTTCCTCCTCAGACTCACATGAGAAATTTCCATTAAATGTACAGGCCAACAAAGCACAATACTGTGCAACTGAATCAACATATGTGTTTCCCATGGCAATGTAGTCATTGCCACTTTGATGAGCTGCACATTTAACTACTGCAATCTATTCAAGTAACCGTAAGGCTTCAGTAAATTTTAAACATACATTCCTTTCCTAATTGGTGTACCTGAGGAAGTTAAAAGCCCTCTTTGTGACAATAATTGCCCAAAATCATGGACAACAGCAAAGCCATACTGACTATTAGTAAATATAGTCACGCTCATATGAGCAGTTAAACTGCATGGTCTGGTAAGGAAGGGCAATAATTTTCTGAAACTTGTGCTGAGGTAACTCTTTGAAGCCAGGAAGCTTTGACAACATCATTTATAGTGCACCCAGCATATGCTGCTCTCAATGTGCCCTCATTACTTCCCAGACATGAGCCGTCTACGAAAAGAACATGGTTGGGCTCAATCAGGGGTTCATCCTTATTATCAGGTCTAGTCTTGGTGCATAAGTCTATGACATCTAAGCAATCATGTTCAATTCATCACCAACAACATCATTTACAGGCAAAAGAGTTGAGGGATTGAGGATTTGACAACCTTTTAGAACAATTTTTGTCAGATGAGAATACGGTCTGTTGGTACTTTGTCAAACGATTATGGGTCATATATTGGGTTTTTGTCAATAGAAGCTCCATTGTGTGTGGCACCATAACAGTTAAAGGGAAACCCATCACTATGTTCTCACTCTTTTCAAGAATAGTGCTCACTGTGGCAACCACTTTAAGGCAGCCAGGAAGACCTGTGACAACAGGGTCAAGGGTGGTGGGGAAATATGCCGCAGGTTTTCGGGCTTCACTGTGCATCTGAGTCAGCACTGAGAGAGCACAGTCATCACTCACTGCAAAATAAAGTAAACTCTTTAGTGTAATCTGACATTCCAAGTGCTGGGGCGCATCACATTTTTTCTTTCAGCTCTAGGAAGGCTTGCATACAGTCATTGTCCCATGGAATCGGATCAGACACATTTCTGTGTGTCAGCCTCAGTAATGGCTTTGCCACCAATGAAAAGTTTGGTATCCACTGGCTACAGTAGCCAAATATTCCCCAAAATATTCTGACTTCCTTTTGAGTTCAAGGTGGATTTGTTTGAAGAATTGCTTCCACTCTCTCTGGGGACACATTCTAGCTCCTTTTTCAATAATGTGTCAGAGATATTGAACTTCTTTTTGACAGCACTGCAGTTTTCCTGGGGACACGTTATGTCTGTTCTCAGCCAGATGGTTCAACAAGGCAATGGTATCTTGTTTACAAGCTTCTCGTGTTTCTGATGCTACAAGCAGATCATCTATGTACTGTACAAGTACTGATCTGTAGGGTGCTTGCAATGACTCCAGATTTCTTTTCAGAATCAGGTTGAAAATGTAAGGACTCTCCGTGTACCCTTGTGGGACAAGACACCATGCTAATACTTTGTGCTGGAACACAAAGGAAAAGAGGAACTGGATTTCTTCATGCAAAGGCACTGAAAAGAAAGCTTGACACAAATCAATGATTGTAAACCATTCTGCAGTACATGGAATCTGAAATAATATTGTGGCTGGATTCAGTACCACAGGACAACAAGGGACCACTTTTTCATTAATCTTTCTAAGATCTTACTCTATCCTGTTTTTTCTATTGGGCTTCTATAAAACCATGATTGGAGAGTTACATGAACTCCAAATTAGTTCCCTCAAGCTTCCTTTTTCTAACATGTCGTCTATCACAGGCATTATTCCTGCTGTGGTTTCTGGGGTCAAATGGTATGATGGTGTTCTGGGATATGGGATATACTGAGTTTGCTTTTACAGTAATCCAGACTGGTTCTACACCTTTAATTAGTTCGGTATATTTTCCTGTGAGATCCCAAACTTCTGGATTCAAAGTGTCTCGCAAATCAGCAGGTAATTCTTCAACTATCATTAGGGGAAACATTCCTGTAGCTGGATCATTTTAAATTCCACATCCTCATCATGGGTCTGAAAAGCTAAACCATCCTGTGTGCCGTATATGGTGCAATTTAACTTGCACAACATATCTAAGGATCCAAATAACTTCCGCCCCATATCTTGTCTCCCTTTCCCGGCAAAAATGGTAGAGAAAATAATGAATGTCCAACTGAGTACCTATCTGCGTGACACCCAAGCGTTGGATCCCACCCAATATGGCTTTAGACAGGGTCATAGCACAGAGTCCGCACTTATAAAATCGACAGATGAGATCAGGGCAGCCCTATACCGGGGCGGCAAGGCCGCCTTGATTATGCTGGACCTGTCTGCAGCCTTCGATACGGTCCATCACGATCTGTTGATGGACCTGTTGTGGGAATGCAGAGTTCAGGGTAAAGCCTGGAAATTACTGAATTCCTTTCTCTCCGACAGATCACAAACTGTTTCTCTGGGCGAATTCCACTCCATTCCGTTCTGTCTGCCATGCAGAGTCACACAGGGGTCGTCTTTGAGTCCTACACTTTTTAATGTGTATGTGTCCTCCTTGGCCCCTCTTTTGAACTCTTTTGGCTTCTGCCTTACATCTTACACTGACAACACACAAATAGTGGTGTCATTGTTGCCCGGGCAGGAGATGGGAGTAGGTAAACGGTTCCAAGTTTGCATGTAAGCAGTGGGAAAGTGGAGGTCCCAAAATTGTCTTAAACTCAACTCGAGCAAGACTGAGGTTGTCTTGTTTGGAAATGACTCCAGTTTCTGGAACCCAGGTTGGTGGCCAGATTCTATGGGTCCTCTCCCGACTCCCATTGGGAAAGTAAAAAACCTGGGAGTTTTAATTAATGACAGACTCACATTTGGGCCTCAGGTTAATGTAATAGCTTCGACCACGTCATACGTCCTACGGTCTTGCAAGAAAATACTGCCTCTCTTGCCTAGGGACAGTCAGCGTGTGGTTATTACATCATTAATCACATCAAGGCTGGACTAATGCAACAGTCTATATCTTAACATTCAGGAGCGTTTTTTGCATAAACTCCAACTTTTGCAGAACGCAGCGGCTAGACTGCTCTCGAATATACCTAAATTTGCATCTGTCGCCAGTGAAATCCGTAGACTCCATTGGCTACCAGTCAAGAAAAGAGTGCTGTTTAAATCACTCTGCACAGTTTTTAAGGCCCTACAAGGCATAGGACCTGACCATCGGAAGCGGCAATTCCAGTGGTATGTGCCCAACAGACCATTGCACTCGTTAGGAGCGAAATTGGTGATAGTACCACCTACAAAAAAAGCCAGGTAGGGAGGTAAATGTTTCAGTGTCTGTGCGGCCAAGGCTTGGAATAACCTTCCTTTCCACCTGAGGAATAGTTCGGACCTACTGGACTTCAGGAAGGCTTTAAAAACGTGGCTTTTTGACTAACTGTTCACCATGGTCTCTTATTCGGTACTTCCTCGGAGGATTGTAGCCAGCACCAGGACACACTAGGGTAACAGTTGCGCTATACAAATTTCCTTAACATAACATAACATAACATCTCTCCCTAACAAATTTGCAGGATTTGAATCACAAACAACAAACTGATGTGTTTCTTCAAATGAACATATTTTGACTGGAACTTTCTCTAAGATTGGATTTGTAATCTGTTTATTTGTTTTTTTGACTGGGACTTTCTCTAAGATTGTATTTGTAATCTGTTTATTTGTTACTCCTACAACTTGGATATTTTTTCCTAAGAGGGTAGGTCTGGGACTTCTACTGTTCTAACAGTAGATCAAAAAGCTCTTGTTTAAATAAGGAATGATATGGGATGGCCATACACTTCAGCATTTACAAATGGGCCACTCTGGTCTACCGCTAAGACTGCACCAGTACACAATCTTCCTCCCCCTCAGGCACCTTCACTGAGAAGCATCAGAACCTGAACCATTATTTTTGAAAAAGGGATACTGCTGTAATGCATTTTGATTTGAGTTAGGAAACTCTTGCATTGAATTCTGAAATGAGTTAGTATTAATTTTTGGCCTCTGATTTAAAATGAATCTAGGATTTCCCATGATTTGTGGAATAATTTGAGCTGGTTGGATTGGCATCATTGGGACTTGTCCTTGCATAGGCACCTGCATCTGCTGTGTGGGCATGTTTTGCATTTGCACCCCTTTTTCCATTTGTACATTTCCATTAGTAATATCAGGATTATATCTACACTTCCTCTTCCAAAGCCCAACTCTGTGACAGATGTGACAAGAAGTAACCTTTTTCATAGCAGCAAAATCTGCTCCTGAACCCGCTTTAACAGGAACACCTCTTCCGCTACACTGAGGCACATTAAACCCTTCTTGGTTACCCTGGAAACCAGTTTGTGGAACAGCAACACCTTACATACCTCCTTGATTCCATGTAAAAGAAGGATTCTTAAAACCTTTCTGAGCCAACCTTTTCTGTGCCAACATAAATTTCTCTTTTATCTTTTTCTGCTTCATCTCCAATACATTGCCACAGTATTTTTCATATCTCAGAACTTCTTCAAGTGATTTGTTCTGCCAGCAGATCACACTTTGCGTAATGCGCTAATTGATCTCTAGTCTCAACCCTAAGACAAACTGCAACACAAAAATGTCCATATCCTTTTCCTCAGGATATTCTTGTCCACTATGCCATTGGAACACCTGTAACAGCCTTTCATAAAAACCCACGATCTGATTCTTTTGGTTCCTTGGTCATTCGGTTAATTTGCACCCCATCCAAATCTTTTGGTGGCACTCGGGCCTTCAGAAAAGTAACCACTGCCTCACACTTCTCCATTATCACAGGAAATGTTGCATTAGCACTAGTATGTCACACTGGTTCCTCATGTGGCCATTGTAGAGCACTTTTACAATCAGCCCACAAATCATTAGGTTCCATAATATGTAAACCCATTCCTGTAGCACACATATTTTAAATTGCTTCTTCATCTATTTAAACCCTATAACATTTCTGCAAATGAAATTTTTGGAAAGATCAATTTCATATTTCTGAGCTAATTCTGTCAACCTATCCTGTATGACAGCTGCTCATCTGGTAATTTCCTTGCACAGCTAAATTAATTATTTTGTTTGATATAGTTCTAAGTGTTCTAATTCCAAACATCCTCTTATTATTTCCTCCAATTCCACTTTTAGTTTGGTGATATCTAATGTCTTTTTTTCAGGATTCAAATTAACTGTTGAATCTGTGCTTTCAGCCTTTTTAATCCCTGCCACTTCCTCAAACCAAGGTGGAAAAATTCCATCCTTTATACAATGTATTTCTCCTGGGATCACAGATGTGGTCAAAACAAGCGTTTCTTCATCTATGATTGTCCGTGGTGGGCTCCAAACAATAATCTGTGATCTTTGTGAAGTTAAAATAAATCCTGTCACAGGTGGACCTCCCACAGCTCTTCGAACTTTTGGCATCAAATTAGTATTTTGTGGGGCATTTGTAACTGGTCTAGGTAGGGTCTGCGCATTTACTGGTGGTGATGGTGCTCTACCATACACAACATGTGTACTAGTCACAGTAGGAACTGTAACTTGTGGTTGAGTTACAGCTGGCGGAATGATTTGAAGTATCTTCATAGGTTTTACCATCTGTACTACACAGAGATCTACAGGGGCAGTAGCCACTGTATTACTCATACTAGTACTTGATTCATTTTGATCAGTAGAGGTTGCAAAAGGTGGAGGTCTTGCAGCTAGCATCTCTTCTAAACTATCATCCCCTGAATTGCTATATGTCTCATCATCCTCCTTCTCTTTCCTCTATTCACTCTGCTCAGTTGATTTTTTCTTATTTCCCTTTCCTGGCATTTCTGTTATAATAACTGAATATAATTGAGTTCCATCAATCACAGCTTTACTCCATCTACACTGCCCTATATCCCTTTGAGCACCTGCATAATTACACACTGCTCTCTTTGTCCTCTTATATATTTCCTTCTCTTTTTCTCGGGCAACCTTCTCCCATAACTTCAGAGCCTCACATTGAGCAGATCTAGGGGGTGGTCTCATTTCATACAATGTTCCTTTTACATTTTCAATGATTCTACTTTAAAAAAAGTTCCATATCTTGGGAAACTCAATGGACCCTTTTTCCGATGGTGTTGCACCATTGATGAAGCTAAAAACATGTGTGTAACCCATATTCTGTTGTCATAATGTATGCAGGTGTATCCCCAGGAGGTGCCTCTTCACCTTTCCGTACTGAAATTGTAACATCTCCCTTCACCAAATTCTTAATTTCTTTGAAACATTTCATGATCGCAATAAATTGGAAGGCAATAACAACTTCAATTCAATATTTTGACTCTGTTCCGGATAAGTAAAATCTCTATAAACCTATCCCGGCCCAGCTATTATTTTCCTGAATGTTGTCAACACCCAACCACTGACCAATCTCAGCATGGCACCTTGACGGCATTAACCAATCCCAGTGCGCTAGCACACCAGCCATCCAATCCCAGCGTGAACCCTATAACGTATGATTTCACTCCTTGCAGCTCTTCACCCTCCTTTACAATTTCTTCGTACTTGCACAAACTTCAATAAAAACTTTCAAATAACATGACAACCATATCAATTCTTGTTTGTTCTTCTAAAAGAAATAACAGTATTACAATCATCCAAGAAAACCCCACAATTGCAAGTGAGATCTTGACCAGCGTGAAACCAATCTATAAATGCCGCATCAACCTTTTGTGCGATTAGGTTCTGCTGATATCAATCAATGTTAAACAATCACAACAATGTTTTATTATCTCTATCTTAATGGTATAGGTGATGGTACCTCACACTCTGCACCTCAAACCTGCAAACAAGAAATGCCATGCAACGGAGGCTCTTCTAAGTGTCTTCCACACTTGTTTCAATCTATCCTTAGACTACAGTGAGTCTGAAGCTTTTCAACCTCTTAACATAAAAACAAATACATCTCCATCCATCTATTCATTCAACTTCAAATCACAATTCATCACTATATGAACAACCAAAACCAGAATTACAATAGATGGCGCATCACCCTATTAGCACTCTCACCACCAAAACAGCAACCACCTTGGAATACCACCTTGTCAGATCTTCAGGTTCTGGGCATTGGATTTCAGGATTTGGGTAATTTATTCTAACTTGGGAAATTATTTTATAGCTCTCTTCAAGGTGTGAACAGTACTCTGCTACCAGAAAACTGATAGCACTGAAAGAGTCCAAAATTTGAATTTCCAGTACCAGTTCAACCTGTGACTTACTAGAGTTGGGTAAAACTCAACGCCAAATTATTCTTCTAGGCGACAGATGTTTGCCACTGTTTTTGAATTGGAGCTAAATCAAATCATGTCAATCAACATCAACAATGTATCAGTTATCCAGTTCAGTCAATAATGAGAGTTTTTAGATTGGTTTCAATAACCTTTATTCTCATAAAGAGATAAGTAATCTTCTTTTTCTCTTAATTCAAATAGTAAGTCACATAAATCAGTTTACAGATATTTATCAAGAAAAATATGGTTAGAATCAATAATAATGCAAAACAACAAGTGTGCTCCTTCAAGGAATTAATCCCTATTCTAAATAAAATTCCAGATTAAAGCTAACAGAACCCATAAAGAGTTCAGGAAAAGAGTGAGATCAAAGGACCATAAAGATAAAAAATAAAATGAATGAATCGAACTCCCCATAAAGAGTAGTTCATGAAACTCAGCCGAGTCTAAATATCCAAAAAGCCTCAGCATATAGTTGCAGCAGCAACCTGCACAAATAAAGCCTCAATTGGGAAAATATGTGGCAACCGTCAGGGACAAGTTGAAAGTCTTCAAGAGAGTCTGGGAGCATCTCCTCGGAAAGAAGAATCAGCGAAAGAAGCCTAACCCTCTTGCTAGAAATAAGACCTAATATAAAAGACAAGAACACATGTAAACAACGTTGTTGCAGGTTATATCACTGGGACCAATGGGAAGACATCTTTCGATGGTGAGCAGGCTTCGTTCTTCCTTTCCCATGGAAAGCACATAAAGTCGACAGTCTACTATCAAATATGTAGCAGACATCACTAAACATTTGAGTTTCTGGAAGTGTTAACCTTTCTTCTCAGGGAAGCTTAATGAAGAGTCTATTCTATCATTGATTCAATGTTTCACTGCGTGACAAGGAACTACACTAAAGAGAAAAATTTATTTGCAGATTATTAGTTAGGTAATGCTTTTGTATTTCATATAAGTGAGATTTTTTGCTGAAATATGCAATTCTCTATTCAGTATAATATGAACACGGGATAGATAGGAAGTTCAAGCTTGGTGCAAACCAGAACATGGAGCTTAAAGAAAATAATACATTTTATAAAACCGGAACATTCTGCAGTTATGACGAAGATTCTGAGCAAGTCAAATTAATGTCAAGCTATCAAATGCATTTGTGCATAGTTCAGCAATTTCTAAAACTTCTATTTTTTAAAGAGAAATATAACAACATCCTACCAGTGAATATGACTACCTAATGCATTCAGGGCCGGAATGACAGTAGCAGGCACCAGCCTTTTCCCCGGTGGCCTGCCAGGATTTGGGGCTGGTTTTAGACCCCTGTGGGCCGTTTTTTGTTACCGGGGGCGGTTTTGCAGCTTAGCTGCAATATCAGCCCCCAACAACAAAAGCGGCACAAAGCTGTCCACTAGCATGCCCCCCCCCCCCAGTGGCTGGCCGAGCTCTTTGCCAGGGCCGGTTTAGGTTCCCAGTCCAGCCCTGAATGCATTTTGCACTTTTTGACTACGTGTCATTTTACAGTGTGTTTTCACGTCAATATTTAAGGAAACTTAACTGCTTCATTGATTTATTGTAATGACAATTTTCATCTTCTAGAGTGTAACAATTCTCCAAAATTTGTCTGGAGTCTTCTAGATTCACTAGCAATCTCTGGTAGATTTTAATAGGGAATTTCAAGAAAACAAAAGGACTGTATCATGCAGCCCTTCTGGACTACACAAAGTGGCAGCACACCTCTCCACATGGGTGCAATATTTTTCCAGCCCTTATCAGAAAGGCAGCAACAAATTCAGGTGCAGAAGGGTTGTAATCCTTTTACCAGCGCCTGTTGGCTGACATTAAGCAGCTTTGCCCGAATAGATGCAGTACTTTACAGTCACTTCACTACTGAGCTGCAGTGCCCTACCAGCCTTCTCATCATGGCTGCCGTACTGTGCAGCATTTCACCTCAGCAGTGTAATACCTGACTGGCATTTCTCATCACAGCTGCAGAACCATCTAAGCACTGTAGACTGCACTATTCAAGCAGTATGTCTCAGCTAGCTATCGTACGCTTCCAGCACTACTCAGCAGGGCTGACAAGCACTTATTGCAAGCTCTGCTTTCAGAACTTCTAAGCAGGACCCCAGTACACAACCAAAACTTCTTGGGGGGCTGGACTACTTTACAATTTCGTCACAAGGGCAGTACTCTACCAGTGCCTCAGCAGGGTAGTAGTACTGTACACTTATCAGGACTCCAGTAAATGGCCAGCATTTCACAAAAAAGAGCTGCATTCGTTTTTGCACGCTTCACTGCAGATTACAGTACCTCTCAGCATGGCTGCCCATTACTTCTCAGCTGGGCCTATAGGAGATCACTTTAAAACAGCAGCTTGAGGATCTCCCCCAGGAATATTTTGGAAGTTTTGTGGAAAGGTGGGCATTTTAATGTAGAATGTCACCTTAACATTGGAAGAACAGACATGGGTTGAATTCTGCTTTATTGGGTGTACAGGTCTCCCTGAAGTATTTCTTTGTATATTGTGCATTTTAAGGCATCTTAGGCTAGTAACGTAGATTAGAACTGATGTGGTCTAAAGGGCACTTTTATGGGGTATTAAGGCACCTTTCCATGAAACTTTTCAAATATTTTGGGAAATAGAGCTTTTTAAAGAAGATTGATAGAGTAATTTTAGTCCAAATTGATATGGCTTGAGAGTGTTTTAAACTGGATTTTAGGGTCTCCCGCAGGAAAACTTCTGTATCTGTAAATTTTCAATTTTTAAAGGGCACTGAGCAATAAAATTGATCAAAACTAGATCTAGCTTAAGGACCTTTTCAGGGGCGTGTAGGAATAATTTATAACAGGATGAAGTGTTGGATTTTAAAACACGTGCTGGCTTTATTGGTGAGTAGAAATACAGATTGATTATTTGCACCGACAAGATCCTACCAGTGCCTCCATAGCGGTTCCCTGCCCGCAGAACTTTTTGCCCACATACGTCTGGCTGGAGGCGAGACCAGAGGTGCCAGCAGCACTTAAAAGTGCTTTATCTTTCCGCAGCACTGGTGCTTCCACAGCGGTTCCCTGCCCTCAGAACTTTTTGCCCTCATTGATGTCCTTGCTGGGGTTGGACTTTATCCCCCAGTATACATCTGGCTGGAGGCAGGACCAGAGGTCCTTATTATGACTATGGCGGTCCATGGAACTGCCATAGTCATGGTGGCAGTCCGACCACCGCCACGCTGCGGGACCACCCACAGTATTATGAGTGTGGCTGTTGGACCTCAACTGAACCGCTGCTACCGACACGGATCAAGGATCCTGCGGTGGTCTGGCAGTGGTTTGAGGCCAAAATATGCTAGCGGTGCTGCGGCGACACCGCCAAGCATATTTTGAGTTGCCTGACCACCACCCTTTTCATGGCGGTGAAAAGGGTGGCAGTGAGGCAACAAAGGGACCCCCTTGTGCACAGGGTGCATGCAGGGGGGCATGCGTTGTGGCCCCTGTAGTTATGCACCCCCAGCTCCTGCATGGGATGGAATGCACAACATGGTGCATTCCCACCTAGAGGAATGTGCACTGGTGGTCCTGCAAGGGGGGCAATTTAAGGCTCACAATGAGCCTTTACAACCACACTGCCGTTGGGTTTGCCGCATCGCCTGCTCGCAATAGCACAAAATTACTGGTAATCTGGCAGATGGTGGTGAGGTTCAGCGGTCCTGGAGCGGAGCGGGGGCGTGCCACCTCCTCCAGGAGTGCCAAAACTCATTATATAGCTTAAAAGCGCTTTACCTTCCCAGGACGCACCAAGAAAGGGCCCGTCTTCACCCATCATCACCCAGAAGCGGCCAGGGTGGGCCACCTCTCTTTCATTTGCTGTTCGTTGGCCATATCCTACCTTACTGCCTTCCCTGGATGTATAATTTCCTGATGGTTGCTGGCATTGGTGAGCGAAGTACTATTTCATACTCCAGTTGCCTTTTTACCCACTGGAAGAACTATGGGCAAACTGAAAAACAAAAGGGGACAAACCAACTAACCAAGGCAGTGTTAGAAATGTGGTTTCTGTTTGGCCAAGGTATGCACCTAAGACAGGCACAGCCCACCACTCTAGTCAGGGTAAGGGAGTTACACACCCAAGATAACCCCTGCTCATCCCCTTGGTAGCTTGGTAGAGCATTCAGGCTTATCGCAGAGGCAATGTGTAAAGCGTTTGTGCAACACACACACACACACACCAGTGACACAATAAATACACCACAAAAGAGACACCACACAGTAGTATATAGAAATATGTATCTGTATTGCATCTAAACATAGACCAAAATCACATAAACCAGTAATCACTTTGCCAACTAGGCAATTGTCATAACATCACAGTTACTGCAATAAGATAAAGGCTTATATGTGCACACATCATGTAAAACACCATCACTGTACATATTATGTAGATCCTGAAATAATACTCGTTATCCTGTCACTCCAAGGCATAAAACAACACATTTCAGATTCATAGCATCAGTGCATGAATATGAAGCGGTTGCATTAGAATAAAATCACATAAATCACCATATGGTCCCCAAAGCCAGAAATCATGGAGCCATGGCATAAACACCAGGAGCAGCAACCTGCCCTCCTAATGGGGGATATACGGCACTTCTGTTCCCCAAGTGTAGGGCGCAGGAACACCTGCACACCTACAACACTGATTACATTAATTCCAGAGTTCCTGATCAGGGCATGTCCCTAGGGGGGCCTCCGTCGAGGACTCACCACTCTGACCACCTGCACGATGGACAAAATGCTCCAAGGTATGGTCTTAATGCGGGGAGAAGGCACAAAGGTAGAACACTGTTTAATTCAGGTGGGGAAGTCTCGCTGGGCCCCTCCACGCACTTCATTGTGAAAGGCAACTGCCCACGAACATGTGGTGCAGCTGCCTTTGCCAAGGCAGGGTCGGGCTGACCCTTTTCAAGCCGCTCTGATTGCCCCATGAGTCCGGGATCTCTCCAAGACCTTGCAGGTGCAAACCGCGTCGGAGACCTATCCTGGTCTCGGGTGATCATACCTCTGATCAGCACGGGTCCCTTCCGCGCTGATTGTCATGCCTCTCCTCATCAGAGGGGCCACATTCAGGGGTTCCCGGCCGTGAGGCGGTGAAACCACAACTGGGCACATAGTACAGACATCAGAAGCAGTGGAATGGTGCCTCAGCTTGGCGCTTCCCCTTTTTTTTATAGCCGGTTCACGTTGTGGCATCCCTAGGTAGGGGGCCATTCTGAAGACAGGCTTCACCGGCAGCAGCGCTGGGGACACACACAAATCTCTGTCCCAAGGAAAGAAATGTAGTGTTCACCACACGCTACTGTTACCGCTAAAACTAGGCCAAATAAAGCATTCACCACACGCTTCTCTTGCTGCCAAATTGAAATCCAAATAAAGCGATCACCATGCGCTTCTCTTGTGGCAAAGAACCAAAGGAATAAAGCACTCACCAGGAGCTAAGTTTTCAAAAACACAAGGCAGGCCACCAAGCCCTGGGAAATCACTAGGGACACCAAAGCAGGAGTGTAGGCAGCAGTCCACACATGGTCCTTTAAGGGTGAAGAGGCAGTCCTTCTTAGCAGGTCAGCACAACAAAGCAAACTCCAAGTGTTGGTTCCTCCTGACAGCCCAGCAGTTCCTGCTGGCAATGTACAGAATGTAGAGCCAGCCATGTCTGATACAAGTCCACACAGTGTCTAAAATCATGGGGTCAGAGAGTTTAAAAGTATACTCAAAATGTCTTTGATGTAGAGGTAACTTCAAACAAACTATAGAAGTGTATAGCATCCTCATTAAATCCCCAGCCCTGGCTCCAGACAAACTATAGGGGGCGAAGACAGCATTGTGAGAGGACAGACACAGCTCTATTCAGGTGTTAGTGACAACTCCTCCTACCACTCTAGCTCAGGAAGTCCCATCAGGATATGTGGGGCTCCACTCAGGTCCCTTTATGACTGTCTAGAGTGAATGCACAAACAGGCCCCCGTCAGTCTAAACCAGACATTGATTGGAGTCAGGCTGCAAAGCACAAAGAGTCATAAGCACACAGAGATGCCCTCTTTCTAAAAGTGGCATTTCAAAATTGTAATGAAAAATCCACTTTCACCAATAAGCAGGATTTATCACCACTATTTCAAACATACCAAACAAGGCAACACTACTCCTTTCAGATCAGAAATTACTACTGAAACACATATCAGAGAATTCCAAATGCAAACCTATGAGAGGAGCAGCCTCACAGCAGTGACAAACCAAATAGGTTTTTTGTCACTACCAGGGCATGCCACACAACAAAGACACATGTCCTACCTTTTACCTACACAGCACCTTGCCCATAGGGCTACCTAGGGTCTACATTAGGGGTGACCTATATGTAGTAATAGGGGAGTTCCAGACATTTCAAGTAACTTTAAACATCAAGTAACTGTGGCAGTAAACTGCACACGCAGGCCCTGAAGTGGAAGAGGCCTGAGACAGGTTTGAAAGGCTACTTCTGTGGGTGGCGCAAAGCAACGTTTCAGGCTCACTAGTAGCATTGAATTTACAGGCCCTGGGCATATAGGATACCACTGTACAAGGGACTTATAGGTAAATTAAATATGCCAAACAAGTGTAGACCAATCATACCAAGTTTAAGGGAGAGAGCACATGGACCTTAGCACTGATCAGCAGTGGTAAAATACCCAAAGTCCTAAAGTAAAAAAAACAGGTCAGAAAAAATACAGGAGGGAGGCGAAAAGTTCGGGAACAACCCTGCAAAAAGGACCAGGTCCAACAGGCAGGGGATGGGGAGACAACTTTGGATTCCTTTTTGACTCATGCCGTTAGTGTTATTTCGAAGGAAATTGTATTGGCCAAAAGGCGTCTGTCTAGGAATTTTGGTGTTGCTTCCGGCTGCCATTTGACCTCCCCAGCTGGCCAACTTGCTAGCCCAACACCTACAGCTCCAACTAGTCTTCCAGGTTTATAAATTGATTTGGCCAGTCACCCAGTATGCCTTTCCTAACAAGCAATGACAACTTCGACACTACACAACAAAATGATAACGTACCCTGCGCCAAAAGGTAACATCAAGCTAAGCGTGGGGGTACTACCAAATTACAACCCAATAGCAAATGTAATGGCAGCCCTAAGGAGCATGTGGCCTCCCTTTTGGCCTCCCCTAGGCCGCTATCAGGGCAGGCTCTGAGTGGGTCAGTAGCTGAAGTTGGTAACCTTCTACCCTTTGACTGGGATTGCCTTTAGGACAAAATGTCTTCCATTTTACATGTTTGCCTTTTCCCTCTGTTGAGCAAAATGTGTTCCCTGGAGAAAAATATTAAACAATTGACTTCACCTCCAATTGTTATTTGTGGTTAGTTGGCTTCAGTGGAGCCCCATTCGCAGCCCCCCCAGCACTGGTCATAATAGTACACATCCTACTGCTCCTGTGTCTTGTAGCTTCGGTCTTGCGAAGCCTCCACAAGCCCTAGCTGCAGGTGCTTCTTGCCCCCAACAGTCGGGATCTGGAGGAGTAAGTGCCCGTAGGGCAACTACCTCGGGCCAAGGTGATTCAGGGATTAACCCCCCTTATCTTCAAGTTCACCTGAACCCCCCTGCCGCCTGTTGTCCGTATGTGGCCATTTTAAAAGGAGTTCCCTTGCTCCAGGGTCCTAGTTTAGAACCCTATGCACAGCTTAAGAGCAAGGTTTGTCATTGGCTGAGCAGGCACACAGATTTCAATTTACATGAATATGATGATATTCTGTTGGTAAGGAGGATGGGATGGGTGGGTCCATCTTCTTAAAGCATTGGAGGGGATTGTGTGGTTGTTAACTGCAGGAGTCCTGATCTGGCCAGAGGTTATTTAGGAGCAGGGCTAGAGCCCATCTGGGGAGAGATGGCATAAGCCTTGTTCCGTTTGGTATTTTTTACAAGCACCCGGCACCAAGGGAAAGGTTGGGCTCTAGGCCCTTACCCCGCGGGATAACTAATGAAGATGAGTTTCCTGTCCCAATTTCCAATAGATTCTCCCCACTATCTGACTTGGATGGCCTATACTGACGTTCAGCTTTGTCCGTTAGTCATGGCAACCCAATGGCTGTTGGGACAGTGATTCTCAACTCCCCCCTTTCTAAGGTTGGGTCAGTCATGACTTTATGCCCTGCACCACCAAGCTCTGAATCTATTTCTCTAGATACAGGTTTTCCACCAAGGTGTTGGGTCCCAAGCTGAGTCCCTCCATGTAATGGTGCTCCTTGTTTCGGGTGACTCAGCCTCTCACCTGCTTTTTAATACTAAGATTGTCTCCTGTAATGTTGACGGCCTGGTGTCCAAACTTGAGTGCCCCAATTGGGGTTCATTCATCAATTCATTTGATATATGTGTGTTTCAGGAGACCTGGTTAGCTGCCCCACAGTACCGAGCTGGGTTTGTTAATTTTTCCCTGACTGCTACTTCTTCGGGGGAGGAGCAGACCTTCGGGTGGGTCGGCAGTTTGGATTAAAATTACCCTTTGTTTTACATCCCAGATGATTGCTTTGGGTAGTGCTGATGTTCAATGTGTCTCCCACTCCTTTCTGTCAGGCAGGGTAAATATTTTGTACAATGTATATTGCAGGCATGAGGGTAATGGTGCACACTGCAGAGCTAAAGATCATTGATATGATTGGAAACCATATGGCTAACCTGCCCGCAAACACTTTTAAAACAGTGGCAGGTAATTTTAATTGTAAGTTTGAGCCACTGTCTGTTCTACAAGAGGACCCTATGGGTGATGAGGATCAAATTTGGGGAATTCCTGACCTTTCTCTTGCCCTGGTTAAAAGGTGGACTGCTGCCATCCTCAATCTTAATGCCTTCATATATAGTAATGGCCTTAGGGCGTGTGATGGGAGAGCGCTCTCTGACCAAATTAGGAAATCACACGTTTCATGGGCCTCATCGCCATAGTATTGATAAGGCAATCTCTGGTAGACATGGCTGTGGTCCCCAGGTAGGATAGTGATCACAGTGCCCTGGGACTAACGCTGGGTGCCTTAGGCAACTCCCTTTTATGTTCCCTTATGAGCCGTTTGAAAGAAGGTTGGTTCCTACTAATAACCGGTGTAGGCTTAAGTGGTGTTCCTTGGCAGGATCAGCGGTGGCCTTGGGTAAAGTGTTTAAGATCGTGACTGCAGGCCTGGATGCTGCAGTCTCTGTAATTGGGAGCCCAGCTGACGCAGATTTGTTCCCTAGCTTGGGTGAAATCCATAATCGCATGGTTTCATCACTTAGGGACATGTTCAGGGTAGAGTCCCAGTCTATCCCTAAGAGGAGGAAAGAAGGTTGCTTGTATACAAAATCTTGTTGGTTAGCTAGGAGTGCCCTTTCCCGTGAAATTAAGTCTGGGTCTAGAGCTATCATCTTGGTGGCCAGGTCTCTGTGTAAGGGTCCGATCTCTGATGCTGAAAGAAATTGATGGGGGTCTAACTGGGAGTCCATGTTAAGCTCCATTAATAGTAAGGGCTATCGATCTTTCTGACACATTGTTGCTAATAAGAACGCCGGTACCCAGGCCCATTTGGATAGTAACATGTCTGCAACTACAATCGTAGTGTATTTCTCCCAGTTATACTCTGGAGCTAAGGAACGGGGATCAAAACAGGCAGCCCCCAATGCCCTAGCTTTTAGGGTGATGAGTTCCACTCCAACTCCCGCCAATGCAATTGAATCTTCAATTGAGCCAGCATTGCAAGTAGTTCCCAGTGTCTCGGATTTCGAGATCTCAAGAGCCATGGTTCGAACTATGGGGCATATTAGCAAGACCCACGTTAAAATTATCGCCGTTTTAGCGGCAGGAAACTGCCGCTAAAGCGGCGATAATAAACTTGATAATATTCGTTATGGAATTCCAATAGAAGCCCAGGTTAGATGTGCAGGACATCTTACCTGGGCTTCTATTGGAATTCTATAACGCATATTAGCAAGCCCATTATCGCCGTTTTAGCGGCAGTTTCCTGCCGCTAAAACGGCGATAATTTTATCGCCGGTCTTGCTAATATGCCCCTATATCTAATAAAGCCCCTGGGTTAGACAAAGTGCCTGGTGATGTTTTAAGTCTTTATGGATGTCTGGTGCCCTTATTTCTCAGTGTATTTTAGTGCTATAATGAACGGTGCACCTATGCTTCCTACCTGGGCTGGGGCAGAGATCATTCCAATCTTTAAAAAGGGTTTTACGTCCCTGTCCTCAAACAACAGTCAGATCAGCCTCATTGACAGCACACAGAAGCTGTTTAGTTGGGTCATTTTGAATGGGTTGAGTGAGGGGATAACCGACTGCAATATTTTAACTCCTTTTCAGGCTGGTTTTAGGGATAGTATAGGGACTATGGATCAGGTGTTCTACCTGCAACTGTTATATTGGAAATATGTGCTCTCGAATGGAGGCTGACTGTATGTTGTCTTTGTGGATCTTCAGTCTGCTTTCGACCTAGTCCCCAGAGACCTGTTTTGGAAGGTTTTGAAGGAGGTGGGGGGTGCCAGGGATTCTTATACAAATTCTTAACTGATTATATCTGAATAATTATGCTCAAGTCAGATGTGGACCGCAGGTTGAACTGTCAAACCCCATTCCGGGGAGTCAGGCAGGTGTGCGTGTTAGCCCTAACTCTGTTTCTTTTATATATGAATAATTTAATGTCACATTTGGCGCAATGTGAGGAAAACACCCCATGGCTTGCCGGGGACTCTATCCCAGTCCTCTTGTTTGTAGATGATATCCTTTTGTTATCCAAATCCCCTATGAGGATTCAGAATCTTTCTGCAGGCAGCGAGGGCTTGGGATCAACCTCGGAAAGATGATGTTCATGGTTTTCAACCCATGCCCAACCACTTGTGCCAATCCAACACTTAATGGAATGGCCCTGGAAAGCATCCAGGTGTTTGAATACCTAGGGGTTATGCTCACAGAGAGCTTTGATTGGTCATTCCATATCTCGGTGCTGTTGTGTAGTTCCTATAAAACCTATATAGGATCTGCGCGTTTGGACAACATATACTGTAGGATTGGTGTTAGACTGATTCTAGACACCCCACCGGGTGCCACTAGAAACTCCTCTTACCAAGAAGAGAATAGTTCTTGGCAACTATCGAACATGACAACCCTGATCCCTCAGGACCATGGAAACAGTGTACTACTTTTTACTCAGTCACTCTTGCTCACTTAGTCTCAGAGAGATACACAAAATAAACAGTATGGACGTTTTTCAATAAGCATTTATTGAACAGTCATTATTCTAGTGTAAAATAGGTGTGCTGAAACAACCACTAGACAGAAACAGATATAAATGATTAGAGGCACTAAGAAAGTAAAAGGATGGTAGATCTCTACCATTTTGCTATAATCCTGAATGCCAGGCAAGTATATAAAATACATGACAATAAAATGCGCACTTCTACGATGCAATCCTAACTAGATGTACCTAAGTGTACCTAGCATGTGTGTAGGTGTTAAGCCAAGAATCCCTCTAGGATAAAGTCAACCCCATTACCTGAAGTGAGAGACTGTGGGACCCCGTCTTGGTCTCGAGTTGGACACCCCGCAAGGGATGTTAGACCACTGCGAGCTGGAGTATCTGCATGCAGGAATCTCAGCGTCTCGCGTCAGTGTGTCGGCAGGGAAGTCTTGATCTCATCTGACTATCCCAGCAA
The DNA here is from genome assembly GCA_963921515.1 of Calotriton arnoldi. Taxonomy (NCBI): domain Eukaryota; kingdom Metazoa; phylum Chordata; class Amphibia; order Caudata; family Salamandridae; genus Calotriton; species Calotriton arnoldi. The sequence goes on along the minus strand of CAWUFW010002331.1, from coordinate 1,108,324 downwards.
GATGTGGTGTCTATATACCCAAAGGTATCCCCAGGGGTTCTACCTTGCTGTGCCATTGTCGGACTTAGGATGACGTCGGGAATGAACCTTGTACATAGTTATTATGCAGGAGATGGTAGTCCTGCTGAGTTTCCAAGAATCCTCATGCATAATGTATGAGGCTATTGTTCCGGGAAAACCCCACGTTCTGTAAGCAGTACCGTGACTCGGTAAAGGGTCAGTCCTAGCAGCCCGTTATGTATGTAATGTAGGGACGAATATAGATGAAAGGTTGGGATGTTACCCGGGCCTATATTGGGGTACCTATATGGAATATAACACCCACTCCTCATCCGACTGGACGACATAATTGAATTCTAACGTACCACTAGGCTGTCTAGATACTAGTACGCAAGCAACTATAGTAAAAACAATAGTTTTGCTAAAAAAATATTTTTTAAACTAAAATGTTCTAAAAGAGAGAAATTGTCACTCAAGCAATAGCTCTAATGTGTCCGTATATATATAGTTCAAACGACTACAAGCATCGGAAAGCCATGCAGGTCATAAAAAGTGTCAATTGTTTTGGAGTTGCAATTTGAGTTTGTTTAAAAAAGCCACATTTTTCCCAGCACACGACGAGCCAAATGTTTATGTGTCCTGGCTGGTAGACGCAACATTACTGTTGCCTGCCTTCGCAGACGACGATCCCTGTAACACCTCGCAGATTACGTCAATTGAGCACAGATGATCTTCGGTACTGCCTGCAGCCGATGCTGGGGCAGCTTGTGCGCCACACAAGGCATGAGTGTTAGTGGAGGAGCCGGTATCCATTCCAAAAGGAGCACAGACTTCCAGTGGAGGCTCTAAGAATGCCACCATAAACATAGGAATACACTGGGGACACTGCAGAACATGGGCCGTTATTGGGTCCAGTAAAGCATCAACGTCCGGTTGCGCAACTGATGGAAGTGTCAGACAAACATCCAACACAAATTCTTCTCCGCAGAACAGGCATCGGAGAACAGGTAGGATGCAGTCCATCCAGACTGGTCTAAATGGCAGGAACCAAGAGACGCTCAGTTCCCGTAGGCGAGGTGTGCCCAGATGTTGTACCATGCGATCACGGTATTTACATTCCAGGAGCGCTTTTTCCATCTCCTTGTTGACTGGGACGTCCATTTCATAGCAGAAAAATTACATTCAGGATACCTGCTATTAGAAACAGTATCAGCGGAAGTCATCCAAAAATGCTTCCGAATACGGAGTGTATAAAGTTTGGTATAACTACGAGGACCGTCTGAAAAGTGCTTAACAGTCCCGATCCTATGGTCTTAAATAGGTGGACTATACCCGTCGTATCAGACATGTTAAAAATACGATTTACCATTTCTGTGAAATGGAAGGGGCAATTTGTACGTATGAGTGCCTGTATCTCAGCCCAGGACCTTGCTATTTGGAGATCAAAAGTCTCCCGGTCGGAGGTTAAGGGCACGGTTTTCTGTAGAAGCATGGCTTTCATTCTGCTCAGAGTATCAAACTGTATAAAGGAAACATTCAATGAAGGCCATAGCGGCACCTCCCTGACTGTGTGTGTCGGTGGAAACAATACTTGCATACAGCAAGTAACCCTGGAACTCACGGTGAATAGATATGCGATGCCCGGAAGCATCTCACAACAACCTTGATCATTCAGCATCAAGTAACTCCCATTTGAAAGTAGCCTGAATACTGGAGTAATCACGGCTGCCGGGGTACCCCTCAAGTGACAGGATAGGTTCGCTACTGAACCGTTGCAGGACCAGTGCAGCATCATTTCCTGGCATATGAGAGATCCACTTAAAGCGTTCTCACAGTTTGTACCACTTAGAAACACTTTTAGATCCCCACTCCTGCATCGAAATCTGTACGGTAATTCCCTAGATTCCTTGATGAATTCCCTACCCATTTCTTCATATCTGCCTGCCTGTTGTTGTTCTAGGCAATATTGAAACTGGAAAGTTGTGTTATATGGCCATGGACCAACCATTCTGTGGACGGTGATTCTGCCACAGTAAAAGGTAATTTGACCAGTTTTTCAATACGCTGCATTGTATATTTTGCTCCCCTCTGTGCAATTTTCATCTGTTTTTCCTTTAGATTGTATGCAGAAATCAGTGACATACTGTTGATAAAACGCCAAGGCACATAACCTCTGCGAAGTGATTGCACCGTCCAGCTTAATATCATAATAGAACGTAATTGCAATTGTCCGTGCTGTAGTATGGACAAATCTTGTTCTAGTACATCAATAGCAGAAGATACAATGTTGCCCAGTGAATAAATCCTGGATGTTAACGTAGTCATACCATTGTCAACTACAGCTAACGCCTTTTCTAGGTTAATCCTATCTATCTCCCATAGTATCTTCGCTGCTTCTTGTTGGGAGATTTTCCAAATTTCATTATAGACAGCGTAATAGAAATGTTTTTGACGTGGCTTTCTTGGACCTGGTAAAAAATGCCGTAGGTCCACATCCTCTATAAGTAAGGATAAGTGTTGTTTCACCTGTGGTAGTGTTGAGGTCTTTAGCCAATCAAGGCATAACTTTCCAACACTGTATGATGTCACCACCCCTGGATGTTCTCTTTGTACATAGCGTGGGTCTGGCCTGTGGATACTAAACCCATCAGTGGTACCCCTGAATCTTTCCTGACATCTGTTCATGTCTGTGGGACAAACCAACCATCCTTTCCAATTGGGGTCTGATCTATTGTATTGTAAAATGTCATTTATTGTAGCCCCCTCTTGTGATGTAGAATTTTCCTTGGTATGTGATGGTGTTGGAATACGAGGTGTATTCAAGTCCTTGTTTTTGGCTATTCCAAGACAGGAGGTCTGTTGCACAGTTTCATTTAGAAATATCATCTGCTGAGGAATGAGGCATGCTCTAAATAGCGCTTCAGTTCCCTGACTTGCCAATCCCTAGAACCCCAGACTGATTTTAAGTCTATAGTGTCCTTCCATAAGTCAAAACCCTGTTCAGACAGTTAGGTAATAAAGGAAGCAAAATAAATCTGTTTGGTGCTAGTCAGCATATTTTTCTGTGCTGATGTTGGTGCAACCTTATAGTAAAATGAGGTTGGGTCTGAAATGTTAAACCCTGAAAAATATGAGCATTTCTGTGCAAAAGTTTTCGAACTACGTTTCGGTGGTGTAGGGCAATGTTCCCATTGGTGATATGTGAAAACATTCCTAGGGGTACTGGATTTGTGTAAAAGAATTATGACCATAATGTTGGTAACAATACATTGTGTTAAAGTCTGATGTGTCTTCTAACATTTCCTTGCTAGAAAATACGGCAGATTGTTCTAAATCAGACAACATATTGTTTACAGTTTCAAAATCCCAATCATCAGAAAATGTACTGGAGGTAATGATATAATCTAAGGAAATTTTAAATAAATGAGGTATTTTTAAAAGTTTGGTCAGACCAAATATATCATAATCAACCTTGTCCCATACTATACCATTAGGTATAGGAACTGCTGTAATGTTCACTCATGACAAGTCTCTTTGTTCACAATGTGATGAAACATGAGGTTTCAGGATCAAGTTCACTTTTGATGCTGCAGAGCTTTGGCGAAGGTAAGTTCCATTAACAAGTAAGCTTAAGACAGTTACTGAGCCTATCCAGAAAAGAAAGAAAAGTATCCCGGTGATTATCCAAAGTTCTAGCCAAGGTGACACCAGGTAAGTCTTTTTAAGAAAAACGAAAAAGTCTTTGATTTGTTGTTGACGAGATATTGGGGCTGGCATTGTTTCAGGTTCACTTGGATCCAAGGAAAAGGTATCGAAGTCGATGAAATAGCCAGATGCGGTTCAATCTATTTTGGGTAGCTCAGCAGGTTTTGTTGAACTTGTAAATGGCTCTTGTTGAGGCATGTTTATCTAGACATCAGTGTTAGGTCGAATTGAAATTTGTCTTTCATTTTGATTTTGAATTTCTGTTTCAAGAGGAACTAGTTCCATGGCATTGTTGCATAGTCCATCATTCCGAATAGGAGACTCTTCAAACGTGATGAGTCTTTCCGTCTGAACTTCCTGTATGGTAGCAAGAGGAGGGCGTCGGCTACTCAGGAGTCCACGAGGCCTACCATTCAGTATCGGCCACATAGTGTAGTTTTATCAGATCAATGGAGACAAATCTCTTCTCTTTTTTCCCGGCAAGAGGCGGCAGAAGTACAGTTCTTGTCCCTTCAACGGCCAGGACAGGTACAGGCTTTCTGTATGATGGCCCAAATTCTTTTTTGTCCACTATCTTTTCTCTGACCAGATCCCCAACTTTAGGGACCCAGACAGGTCTTGCCGTGACTGACTTGACTTCCCCAGAGGCGGTCCGCTTTACTTGCACATTGCTCTGTAATGCCCTGGGTTCATTCAGATCCTGTAAAACAGCCAAACGTTTATTGATGTCAAAAGGTTTTTTCATCCACCACTGTGCCTTCACAATTGAGATCAGGTACCCACATTCTCTTCCCAAATAGGACCTCATAAGGAGTGACACCCCCTAGAGAACTTCTTGGCATGTTATTCAGGGCCCGCTGTACCCCATATAGGTGATTGACCCAACTACCACCGCGCCTAATACTCTAGTTGTAAATGATTGCTTTAAGTCCAGGTTTTTCCTCTCCACAACCGAATTTCCCTCAGGATGGTACGAAGAGGAGTACCGCAGTGCAACACCCAAACTTCCCATGGCTTCCTTGTAAACCCTAGAGCTAAATGCGGGGCAACGGTCAGTCTGTCTGATATTAGCAATGGTGTCTGTGCTGGACGTGTTATGGTAGAGCCCTTCATCTGTTGACAGATGTCGCACTGTAAGACAAAATTTTTGGTCTGCTTTGTTAACCCTGGTCACCAATAGTGTTGTTTCAGTAAAGAAACGCTCGCCGTAACTCCTGCGTGTGCAGAACCCAGACCCTTGTGTGCAGCTAATATTAAGCCTAATCCGCGATCCATGTTTGGTATTACTCAATCCCCCACCCCGGGAATCTGAGCAAAAGGAACGTTATTTGCATCTAACTTGTAGGAGTACTTGAGTGGAAAACCTTTCGGCAATGCCTTATTGTCTTTGCGTGAAGCAATGACAGCTACCATTATCTGTCCGTCTATTCTCGTTTTGGAACTAGTGATTGCAGCTACGGAAGCAGTTCGTACTGCCCCCTTTGCGGCTTCATCAGCCAATGAATTCCCTTCAACGTGAACGCCATCACGTTGATGACTCAGCGTGTGTATCACGTGAGCTCTTGGCAGTTCGTTTTTTAACTCCACTACCTGTTCCCATAGCATTTTATGCTTAATTGTGCCACCTTTTGAGTCTTTAAACCCATTTTGTCCCCAATGGTGAAGATATTCATTGTATGACACAGTAAAATGAATCGCACACAATTAGTGTGGGGAATTCTCGATCCGTATTTATCAGTGCCAATAATAGAGCTTTTAATTCTGCCAGCTGAGCCGTGCAGTCTCCTAGAGACTGTGTTTTTGTACAGCTTGGATGGAACTTTCCATCCTGCATATGACCTTTTACAATCGCATATCCGGCGCTGTATTGCTGTTTACTTCCAATGGCCAGCTGAGCAGATCCGTCAGTCTAAATTATGTATTCATACTGATCTAGAGGCATTATTTCATTCGGGAGAGGATATTCTTGTTCATATTGCAAAAATGCTTGTGTTTTCAGACTTGAGTCGTATCTGTATTCTACATCTGATGCAGTGAGAGAATTAGCCCATTGTATCCATCTTGGATGTAAGGCTTTAGCATTAGGAACGCTTGCCTTTGTAGCAGCTTCTACGGCTGGTACTGGAGTCACGACAATTATTAGTTTCCCCTGAGCCAGTGCTCTTTCTCTTACTACAGCAGTCTGTACTGCTGTCAAGATTTTCTCTGTAGATGCAAAACACATTTCAGCGTTTGTGTACAAGTGTGATTTGTATGCTATGGGTACTGTTTCGCCTTCATTGAAGGTTAGATAATTGTACCGAGATTGACCCGCTTTAACGCGGATCGCCAGATTGTGTACGTTTACGCGTGTCTGCAAGTGTTTTGAAGCTATCATGTCAGCTTGTAGGGAATGAAGGGTATCTGTATGTTCCTGTGCCCATTGCCTAACTGAAAAATCAGGTCTTATTAAGTCATAGAAAGGTTTAACCCTTTCTGCGTACTCCAAAATGTATGTTCTACCGAAATTCAGGAATCCCAGTATGATTTTGGAGGTTGGAGCAGCGCACGCTTTTCTAAAAAGTTAGCTGCCAAGCTCTTGCCTTGACTCGAAAGCTTGTATCCCAGAAATTGGACAATGAGGTGGGCTATTTTTGATTTTTTGAAGTTTAATTTGTAACCCTCAAAGGTGAATCCCAAAATTATGGTGCTCAACCTTGTCAAGTGTTCCTCCAGTTCATCATCCGTCAGATAAATATCATCTACATAGGACAATGCCCCTTCATCCAGATTCTGAAGTAACTCAGTTACTCTGGTGGAAAACAACCTCAGGCTGTTCTTATACCCCTGGGGGAGTCAACAAAATTGACGCTGGGACCCCAGCGCTGAGAATGCTGTCAAATATCTGCTCTCAGGCGCTATATTTTGGCAGTAAAATCCATTCGAGATATCTAGTGTTGTTTTATATTTTTTCCGCACAATGTTATTCATCAATGCGGCACTGTGTGCGTTCTGTACTGCAAATGTTTTTGTGCATGAGTTTAAATGTCTGTAGTCTAAAACTAGACGATATGAATTGTCTGGTTTCATTACAGGAAACAAAGGATTATTCATCGAAGAGGTGCAAGTTTCAATCACCCCCTGGTATTCAAGTTGATCTAAGATCTCCCTGACCTGTTTTTTAGCTTCTTGCTTAATTGGATACTGTCTGTGTGGAGTTGGAGTAGATTTTAATGGTATCACGTGGTGGGTTGAATCTTCATCCCACCCAACGTGGTTGCGATATAGTGCAGTGGCAAGGGCCACCGCCCACTCCTGCACGTGTGTGTTTTAGATATTGGGGAACGAGGTCGGAGAAAGCTGGCATAATTACTGTTTCCCCTTTAGGCAATCCATAACAATAGTAGGCGGCCAATCTCTTTCAGCTAAAAGAATGTCATAGCCAAAAGTCAAGTTCTCCCAAAAGAGACCTTTAATTTTTCTGGGCTTGTCCCCTTCAATTTGGAGTGTTATTTCATGTAACCTATGTGGGACACTTACCCTAGTATCAGGCATATCCACCGTGATATGTTCACTCAACTCCGCTGTCACCAGAAATTCCATCAGGTTCTGGCGAGCTATTGTTACTTCTGCTGCGCTGTCTAGCATCGTCAGAGCCCATTCCCCGTTCAGTAGTTGAGTCCTCAGAATTCTGGGCATGTCTAACTTTGAGACTTGCTACTTTCTTGTTTTTGAATTGAGGTTTTGCTTTAGTCTTTTCTTCTTTTTTGGAAGAATAGTCTGAAGTGCTTTGTGAGTCTCTGGACTTTGTACGCTCTTCTTGTCTGTGTTCTGACCGTCCTTCCCTCTCTGAGTTTTTTGATGAACCCTGAAAGAAACAAGAGGAACGTGTATCAGTGTCCTGATACCTGTCAGGTTTTCTAATGTTATCTCTATTCCTTAGGCTATACCTCCTTTCGGAGGACTCCTGTTGAGGAGACCTACCTCTGGATTGAGATCTGTTCTCTTTATTCTTCTGTTGTTTGTTATTATCCCATTTCTTCTTTGAAGAAGCAGGTGCTTGCTTAAAGGTATCCTTTTTGGGACTACCCATCAGTTGAGATTTTATTGCTTTAGCCCCCAGGCTGTCTCTGCCTAATTCTGCATAAGCAGTTTCAATTATTTTACGTGATTCATGTTCCTGTTGTAGAGGAGTGAACTCCCTTAGGCGTTGGCGTATTGCCACCGATGCTGCCTCTCCTTTAATATTTGCTAATATTATAGCTGATACCTGGGCAAAATTACCTAGTAATTTCATCCCTAAGTTCAGTGCAGGTTCTGCCCCATACTGGTATTACTGCAAATGTATATGGCAGCGAAAACTGTACCCCAAGAGGTACAATCCTCTATCTGGGGTGTTATCCCCATGGTCAAGCAAATTGTTAACATTCTGTGTTTTTCATGTGGGCTGGTGTTTGGAAATACCGCCTCTAGCTGTGTTATTTTTTGAGCCACCCAGAATAGCATTTGTTCACGTTTAGTGGGCATTTTACCCATTACTGCGTGTAATGTTTGTGGTGTAATTTTAGTTGTTGATAATTGAGTCGGACTTGTTGGTGTAGCCATTGCAGGCTGAACTGTGAGTGTTCTCATCACGAACTGTGTCATGTTTCTGTAAAGTCTTATTAGTTCTTTATGAAGTGTAAGTAAGTCACCTGCTGGCATTGTTTCAATGTCAGGATGTGGTGTGTAGGCCGCTAGTACCGGCCATGTTGCTCCGTCTCTTCCGAGTGGACTGAGTCTTACTTTATTTCTTGTATGGGGAGGGCGCCTTTCAACCAGTATAAATGCTCCTGGTAAGTGAGCGGAATTTCAATGCACTCGTACGGACAATATTCGTTCGGTATGTCATCTTCTGTGTAGTAATGAAATGTCTTTGTTCGTGCATTTGCCTCTGGGAATTTAACCCATGAATAGAATACCTCTGTTCTAAGTGATTCGTGTGCCTCAATCATAAAGGTTACTGGCCCACCTCTAGCTGTTGCACCATATGAAGCTAGTTTTATGGTGATGGCATTTCTAACATTTTCTGAAAGATGTATAGCATCCGCATCTTCTTCTTCAGCTGAGAGATTTAGTTCACGCACTATTTCATCCTGCTCAGTCATTGTTTTTTGTAAGAAGACTTTTTCAAGGGAACTGAGATAAGGTGTTATGCACAATAGGAACAATGTGTCCTTCAAGCTTGATTAACCAACAGCCAATACATGGGATTTTTGCCTACTCAGCTGCGGCAGATTTTTGTACCCTTCCACTCCAGACGTCTCTGGGGAAATGTGAGTAGGGGTCTCTGAGAATAGCACAACTGAACTACTAAGAGTAGACCGTTAAATAAGTACCCAACCAACGTTGGCGGGGCCATGTCGTGTAGTTCCTATAAAACCTATATAGGATCTGCGCGTTTGGACAACATATACTGTAGGATTGGTGTCAGACTGGTTCTAGACACCCCCATCGGGTATGTTGGCCTGTATACCAGTTGGTTCACAGTGCCACTAGAAACTCCTCTTACCAAGGAGAGAATAGTTCTTGGCAACTAGCGAACATGACAACCCTGATCCCTCAGGACCGTGGAAACAGTGTACTACTTTTTGCTCAGTCACTCGTGCTCACTTAGTCTCAGAGAGATACACAGAATAAACAATATGGACGTTTTTCAATAAGCATTTATTGAACAGTCGTTATTCTTTGTTGCTAATACTGATAGGGTAGGGGCAAAAGGGGGGGGAATAGCGGTAATCTACCGATCCCATTATACGGTGAGAATCGTGCCAGAACCAACACTGGATGCCGAGGCAATGTCATTTAGTGTTAAAAATAACAACCGTGAACTATTCCCGGGGCTACTTATTTATAGACCTCCAGGGTCGAGATCCTCCTTTATCACCTCCCTACAGACCTATTTGGAATCGTGCTTAGACACTGACTCTTTTACGGTGTTAGGCGATTTTAATTTTCACTTAGAAGCTAATAATAATTCTGACACATCATGCCTGACAGATAATTTAGCCAGTTTTGGGCTGAGTCAGATTGTCTTGGAGCCAACACACCAAGCAGGCCACACGTTGGATGGTATCTTTACCAACAATGAACTTATTGAAGTGAAGAATGTACGTCCTTTACCTTGGTCAGACCACTCCGCAGTTCATTTCATTGTTAAGATTTCAGCTACCAACAGTTGTCGTAGGAATAGACCTTCCGTGGTCAAATCACGCTCTTGGAAATCATTCCAAAAAAAATGATTTGATCACAGCACTGATGTAGAAGCCCCCAATCTGACAGATTCCAATCTGGCAGCAACTAATTTTGACAACTGGCTCAACCGGGCAGCAAACAAGCTGGCACCGGAAGTGACGAAGCACTCTAGGAGAAGGCAAGTTTCGTCTCCCTGGTATTCGGCTGAGCTCAAACAAGTTAAAATCAAATGCAGACATAAGGAACGCATTTGGAGATCCGAATATAGTATGGCACATAGGAAAGACTACTGCTTAGCCTTAGAGGAATATAAGATTGCTATAAAACAAGCTAAAACAGCTTATTTTACCTCCAAAATCCAGGAGGCCACAAATTCCTCGAAGGAATTATTTAAAACTGTAACTGCTTTGTCGAGGTGTCCGCGAGATACTATATTTGTACCAGACCAAAATTTTGTGGAAAAATTGGCCGTCTTCTTCCAAAACAAAGTCCAGACCGTCTACAATGAACTCCTGAACACAGCAGAAGCATGTGGGAGGAACCGCCTGGAGGTACAGGAAGATAAGGCATCCCATTGTAGTCTAACTTGGTTCTCCGCATTAGGAGAAGAAAAAGTGGTAGACATCCTGCTGCAAACTAAATCTGGGTCCCCACTTGATCCCTGCCCCCCACACATCTTACAGCTGGCGCCGGAGATCAGCGCATCCCTGACCCCGTTATTAAATCAAATCACAAGCTCAGGGGTCTTTCCTCTGAGCTGGAAAAAGGCTTGTATCCGACCTATACTAAAAAAAAACACGCTTGATCCCTTAGAGGCTAAAAACTATTGCCCGATTTCCTGCCTACACCTACCCTCCAAAATTTTGGAGAAAGCTATGAACTCTGAACTGACGGCTTATCTGGATCTAAATAACATCCTTGACTCCACCCAGCGTGGCTTTAGATCTCGGCACTCCACTGAGTCAGCCCTGATCACGGCGACAGAAGAGATCCGCAAGGTGATGGACGGAGGTGGGAGGGCCGCCCTAATATTGCTTGACCTTACCGCAGCCTTCGACACCGTAAATCATGCGGTATTAGTACGAAGGCTGCAGGCTGTCGGTATTAGTGGTAAAGCCTTAGCCCTACTAACATCATTTTTGTCATCTAGGGAACAATTAATTCACTGGGATGGACTTCGGTCAGAAATGTTCACTCTCCCAGGTGGAGTCCCCCAGGGTTCAGCCTTGTCCCCGACTATGTTTAACATATACGTTGCCCCTTTAGCCAGATTAATAAAAAGCCATGGTCTTATGCTTGTGTCATACGCGGATGACACCCAGCTAGTGGTGTCCGTAACGCAAAGTGTGGACACGACAGCTGTACGGTTTCGCAACTGCCTCACAGCACTGATGTCCTGGATGAACTCCAACTTCTTAAAACTTAATACGGAAAAAAACGAGGTGGTAGAGTTCAGTCAGAAACCATCGGTCTGGAGCCAATTATGGTGGCCCTCCGAAGCCGGAACATGCCCTGCCCTGGTGTCCAAGGCTAGGAACCTAGGTTTCTTGATCGAAAAAGATCTAACTCTTGCCCTCAGATAAATCAAGAGTCCTCAGCCTGTTTTTTTACACTGAAAGTCCTACGGAAGATCCTTCCTTTCATCCCTTTCTCTCTGAGGAAAACGGTGGCTGGAGCTCTGTCCTATCGAATGTAGACTACTGTAATGCTCTTTACCTGGGAGCAGGCGTAAGTCAGTTCTCTAAACATCAATCACTCCAAAATGCGGCAGCGCGAGTATTGCTTAATTTACCCAAACACCATCCTACATCTGCTAGCATAAAGCCACTTCACTGGCTTCCAGTAAGACGGCGGGTGGAGTTTAAGGCTCTTTGCTTAGTGCATAAAGCCCTATTTGGAGGAGGGGCGAAGGATGTACAATCTTTATTTCCTCGCTATGCGCCATCACGCTACCTAAGATCCACTGATACTGGACTGGTACACCTCCCCAAGATAAAAAGAGTAAGGTGGGGAGGAAAACGCTTCTCATTCAAAGCAGCTAAGTTATGGAACTCCCTCCCCGTACAACTACGACTTCAGTCCAGCAGGACGCTCTTCAGGAAAGACATAAAAACATGGCTTTTTATTCAGCCTTGAATCTGTCAGCTGTCCCGGTTTTTGCACTCACCTCAGCGCCAAGACGCCTCGGCAATAGTATGCTTTATAAATATTCAGTCAGTCAGTCAGTCAGTCAGTAAAATAGGTGTGCTGAGACAACCACTAGACAGAAACAGATATAAATGATTATAAGCACTAGGAAAGTAAAAGGATGGTAGATCTCTACCATTTTGCTACAACCATGAATACAGGCAAGTATATAAAATACATGACAATAAAATGCGTACTCCTATGATGCAATCCTAACTAGATATACCTAAGTGTACCTAGCATGTGTGTAGGTGTTAAGCCAAAAATCCCTCTAGGATAAAGTCAACCCCATTACCTGAAGTGAGAGACTGTGGGACCCCGTCTTGGTCTCGAGTTGGACACCCCTCAAGGGATGTTAGACTACTGCGAGCTGGGGTATCTGCATGCAGGAGCCTCAGCGTCTTGCGTCAGTGTGTTGGCAGGGAAGTCTTGATCTCCTCTGACTATCTCAGCAAGATGTGGTGTTTATATACCTGAAGGTATCCCCAGGGGTTCTACCTTGCTATGCCATTGTCGGACTTAGGATGACGTCGGGAATGAACCTTGTACATAGTTATTATGCAGGAAATGGTAGTCCTGCTCAGTTTCCAAGAATCCTCATGCATAATGTATGAGGCTATTGTTCAGGGAAAACCCCACGTTCTGTAAGCAGTACCGTAACTAGGTAAAGGGTCAGTCCTAGCAGCCCGTTATGTATGTAATGTAGGGACGAATATAGGTGAAAGGTTGGGATGTTACCCGGGCCTATATTAGGGTACCTATATGGAATATAACAGTGCGTGGCCTTAAACTATTGCAGCTCTGTGTGGGTATTTCGAGAGCACACCGAGGCTCACCCTTCTGTCCAGTGACTCCCGCCCTTGAGATTTATAATAGTCAGGCACTGGGGGCTACCCTGTATGGTGGAGAACTTTGGGGTTTTCAGGATTCCCGTCTATTAGAAATAATAGAAAATCGATTTGCGAGGAATCTTTGTAGTCTACCAGTGAGCACCCTGCTTATCCTTCTACGTCGTGATTATGGCCTCAGACAGATGAATGATGTAGTAGGACTGAGGCCACTTTTGCATTGCAAAAGCCGTGGGTTACCCCCTGAACTTCGTCCTTTTTGTGTGGCCCTAGAAGATGTTATGAGGCAACCTGGGGCATGAAAGATTCGCTGACTTTGGTCTATGAAAGTTCGTTTGGGTCAGGCTGAGCATTCCAATCTGTAGTTCTCCCCTGGCGATGCTGGGTTAGTCCCCAAATCTGAGTTAAAAAGTGCCTACAGGCGATATATAGATAATCAAGCCTTATGTTCCCTAGGGGCAGGATCGCTCTATCATTCCTTTCTAGAATTTAAAGCGTATTACTGTATGGAAACATATTTGGAGGAGATCAAACATCCATTGGCAAAGACCCTATATGTTAAATTCCGCTTAAGGTTTCTTCCCCTACACGCTTTTACAACCAAATGGAACCATTATCCCGGTGATGGTGATAGCTCCTGTCTTTTTTGCCCTCAGGTTGATAAGATGGTTGAGCAAGTTATATTTTTTTGCCCAGGTTATCTAGCAATTAGAAATAAGTGGATTTTACCTGTTTGTCACGACCTGGGAAGAAGGAACTGCAGGATTGCATTTAGAATTTTAAGAAGCAACACCAGTCAATGTATTGTGTTCTTTGTCTCTCAATTTCTAGTGCTTATGTGGAAGTATAGACAGAAAAGCGTATTAAATTAGTGGGTGCAGTTTTTATCTTGAGTTGCCCTTGTTTTTATTGCTATTCAATGAGCAGGGTGCTTTTAAGCCATGATTGATTTAATCTGTATGTCGTGTTTTATGCACATTCGATTGCTAGGCAGTCTGAAACGATGTATGTAAAGTGCCTTGCTAAAAGCTAGGCTGGATTAATTCATGAACTGGAATTCTGTGTAAATTGTTTTATTCTTTTATTTATTGTATCATGTTTTTATTTATTCTTTAATGGCCATGTGCCGAAATGAAGATTTATTGATGATGATTAGATGTGCTCCACATGGTAATTTGTTTTCTGATGAAGTCACAAATATTACTATGACATGATAAATAGGATATTTAAAAAACAAATCTTTATTTTAAAAAAAAGCAATGTGGTAGGAATGCAGTGTCCCTCGAGTAGCACAGCAAGGGTTTAATTTTCCCTAACGCAATCAAAGAAAATGAGTCCTCCCTCTCCTGTTTTGATAGTAAAAACAGCAGTACCCCCCACCCTGATCCTTTGGCCCCAGTGCCACTGCACCTGTTGCATCATTGATAACTCAATTCCTGTGCTCCTAGGAATATTGTGCTAGTAAAAATGATTACGGATAAAGTGGCCACTTGTTGTCTGCCATATGTACATTAAACAATCTATTCATCATTTTACATTTATCGGGTAAAGGAATGGGAGAAAAGTGATTTGAATCCTGTCTTTTGTAATTAATGTTGTGATTCTAGGCAAATTGCTCTGTTAATCAGATCCCTTAACTTAATGAAAGCATTGAAAAGTGTCTCAATTTGCTTTGTATGCTAAATAAGAGGATTAATTATCAGTGGACAATGATTTAGCCCCTCTGAAAGCATAAAGAGCAGATGCAAACAGGAATACAAATTAACATTGGTGTTTTTTTCTTTAATTTGAATTCGCCTAGTTTACGCTCCAGCATTTCAGGACTGATGTTTAAATAGAACTCTGCAAGCTGGTTCTAACAATCTTTCAGGTTCTGTATAATGAGATGCGAGAACTCCACAATCGGAAAAAAAACAGGATTGCCTTTAATTTCCTAGAATGAGTACTCGTTTTAGGCAGCAATGGCAATAACAAAGTACGGTACTGGGCATTTTAAACTATTCTGTATGCCTTGTTTTTTAAGAAGTTGAAATTAACTTTCATTCTAAATAGGAAATGAACTCTGCCATTCTGGCACTGACTGTGTCAGCTAATTTGTTACTCCTCTCAAACTCAATCCCTGTGTGATTCCCCAGCCCTAGTGCTGTCCCTGAATTTAGCACTTCAGGACCGACTTCGCTTAAAAAGCCACAACTTGCTAAAATAAGATTTTTTATTTTTTTTTAACTCAGCCAGCTTTAGCCATATACCCCACAACCCCTCTTGATGTTCTCGACTGCCTTGTCTCAGGCAGGCTCCTTCTCTACAGCCACCGCTTTCAAGTGTACAATCTGGATTAAGTTCTCCCAGATCGCGGGGCAGTCTCCCCTGCGCGCCATGCCACCCTAGAGGCCTGTCTGTCTTACTGCACCTCCTTCACGTGGCTGAACCCCGAACCTTACAGGTGGCTTCCTCCCCGCCATAATGACGATCCTTAGCCTTTGGGTGTCTCTCTATCCCTAATGTAACTTTCAAGAAGAACTGTTTTTTTATGACAAACGATGAATCCATCTCTTCTTTGTGTGGCTATGGGTGAAAGTCTCATTTTCCTGGTGTGAAAGTGCTTGAACCAGATTTGTGGGTGACATCTGAAATTTGTGGGGGTAACATGACAGGCATGCAGGCATGCAGACAACTAAGTGGGCAGGGAAACGATGTTCCCGAGTTTTATTAGTTGATCAAAGCAATTTTCATTCTTTTTATTTACAAAATACATGCCTTCTCGAGAGGGTAAATTGCAACTGGGTGAAAGGGGAGGAGAAGGGATTCCTCTGCCATGACGTGATAGACGAGAGAGGCATCTAAAGAAGCAATACATCTCTGTGGGCCCTGATCAATCAGCTAGCAATAATGTCCCACAAGAAACCTGGCTTGCTCATTTTGAATCATTATATCACAGCAACTAACCAGTCCTGCTGTATATAAATAACAAGACGGGCATTCCAGCTCTTGCCCTCCCCCAAGCCACTATTGTGGCGCAAATATAGAAAATAGGGGTAAATGGGGCGCCTGGCCCAAATGGGGTTCCATCTACAAGCATGATCCAGACTTATGGAGCAAAATACTCTGCCAACTGTTCAACCACTGCCTCCGTGAAAATTCCATACCAGAGTCTTAGTGAGGGTCAATCCTCCACCCAATCTACAAAAAAGGCCCGTATTCGGCTCCAGACGTTTGATTGCATTATAAGATACTGATTCAATGATCTTTGCCGGCATCATACTGCAGGAATTGGAAAACTGAGTGGAGCAATTGGGTCGGCTCTCAAGCAATCAAACAGGTTTCCATCCTTGCTTGTGCACGACAGACAACTTAGTCGCCCTTTGTTCCCTAATATTGAAACACACCCAGAAAAAAACAACTGCTTTACACATGTGTAATGAATGTGGCTGCTCACCAACAAGCCACACCCAAGACCCCAACACTCCCTTAAGAGGAGTAAAACTCAACACTCCCTTAAGGCGAGGTACCTTTCACCACTGCACCTTTTAAATAATACACTTTGCACAGCACCCCCAAAAGACAAGGCAATTACGCAGCACTTCCTTATGGTGGGGCAAGAAAACAAATCCAAATGTATGGAATATAACACACATTAGTTTATTAATGCAATGTTCAAAACGGTAGGCCAAATATATCAGTAAATGCAGATTTTCAAATGCCAATTACCTACAATAAACAATTAGAATAAAATGCAATATATACAGGTAGCAGAGAGTAGAAAATATATACAAATAGGATAGGATAGAATAAAGTAGAAATGGTTAGGAACACCTCACCGACTGGCTATGCAACATTCTTTCCTTCTCTAGCTGGGGAGGTCCTTTCAGCAGCCCAGGAAGAAGTACCAGCCAGGACACAAGTTCCGTCACCCCCACAGCAGCACGTCTACTCTGTGGCGAACTTCCACTTGGCCTGAGAAAGCTTCTTGCTTTAATACTATTCAATGTGAGGCGAAGCTTCTAGCAAACCTCGCCCCCTTTCTCATTAGAAAGAACCGAGCTGGCTTGTATCAGTCTGCGTCAAGGCCAAAAACAGTGGCTGGCCAGGCCCCTGTATTATGGCTCTGAGGCAGAGTATGCACATTCCACAGATAATATCCAGTTCTCTCTGGTCAGTGAGGTGCGAAAAACAAGTGAGGAGCAGAAAGACCTTGAATATGAATCGCAAGCACTGCAAAGTCAGACATGAGGCCATGTCAAAGCCAATAGTAAGAACTCATAATTCTGTGCACGCAGAAGCAAGGCAAAGTCAGAAAGCAAGATGACATGAGACCATGTCAAAGCCAATAGTAAGAACTCATAATTC
The DNA here is from genome assembly GCA_963921515.1 of Calotriton arnoldi. Lineage (NCBI taxonomy): Eukaryota > Metazoa > Chordata > Amphibia > Caudata > Salamandridae > Calotriton > Calotriton arnoldi. The sequence continues at coordinate 1,091,024 of CAWUFW010002331.1, read as the reverse complement.
TGTGCACGCAGAAGCAAGGCAAAGTCAGAAAGCAAGATGACATGAGACCATGTCAAAGCCAATAGTCAAAGTCAGAAAACAAGATGCCATGTTAAAGCCAATAGTAAGCACTTATAATATAAATGTACTGTTCTACTCCATGACAACTCCCACTAAAAGACAGTAAGATTACAGAACAGAAGGAAAGCAGGCATATGTAGGACCATCCCACACTAAGGCTAGGATAAAATAACACACTGAAGTCAGTTAAAATGGTGGTAGTCGAGGGTCATCATAGGATGCCAAATCACAAGAGCGCCTCTTTTATTACAACATGCTTTATTAATTTTTCAAAAGCCTTCAACCATGTTGATAGGAATTTGCTGTGGCATAAATTGTCATCATGGAACATCCCAGCCAACCTCCTGGAAGCACTACAGCTACTGTACTCTGAAACTTGGGCAAAGATTAGCCTGGGCACAAATAAGGGCCTAACAGGGGCGTCCGGCATGGCTCGCGGGTGTCGGGCTGGGGGGTGTCACGGGGAGGCGGGGGAGTCGCGCAGGTGTTTGAGTGCGCAATATTTTTTTAAAAACGTACCTTGCCGCCGGTCCAGCGTCTCTGCTCCTGCTCTTCTCATCTTGGAACATCCAGGCTCCCCTAACCAATCACAACGCTGCAATGCAGCATTGTGAATGGTCTGAATGCCATGATACGGCGCTCAGCCAGGGGCTGGAGGGGTGGGCATGTTCTCCATGTAGGCTGTAATGCAGCCTGCATGGAGAACAGGGAAAGTGCGCATGACTGGTTTGGGCGGTCTGAGAGGGCCGACCAAACAGTCATTGCACACTTAGGAGTGGGCAAACCACTCCACCCCTGCCCTGCTCCGAGAGCAGAGCAGCCCTGCCCACCTGCCTGCAGAGCAGAACGAAGCATAAAATGATATTAACGCAAAGTTATAATTTTATGTTTCGTGCTTTACACTGCTCAAAAGCAGTGGGGCGACGCATCATAGCAGAGGAGCCACCACTGGGCGTAACTACAACAATTCCAACAAGACGAGGCCTAAAACAAGGCTGTGTTCTTGCTCTAACACTGTTCAATCTGTTCATCTCAGAACTGAGCACAGTTCTGGATGAGGCGCACTCACACTACCCAAAACTAGGACAACATCCGTTGATGTCAGTTCAATATGAGGACAATATTGTTCTCATGAATTTAACTCCCATTGGCCGGCAAAACTTGCTTAACACTCCAGCTCTTTACTGCGGAACAATCTGGATAACAGTTAACTTAGACAAAACTAAAATAGTCATCTTCAGGAACGGTCTCAAGAAGAAGGACAAATGGTACCTGGGAAGTAGCACAGTGGAAAGGAGTCCCATCTATAAATACCTTGGGGTTTGGCTACATGAGCGTCACTCTCCCAGGCTCCATCTAAACTCACTAAAACCTCACCTTGCTTCACTGATTGCCACCTTTCAAAAACTAAACAGCAAATTTCCTATGCCAACTTGGAAGCCAACTCTGACAGCAATCAAAGCAAAAGTGATCCCAACGCTGTCTTACAGATCAGTAGCCTTCCCAGGAAAGCTAAGTCTATTTCTGAACAATGCCCAGAGTGAAGTCTGCAGGGACGGACTGGCCGTAGCGAGCACTGGGCATTTCCCTGGTGCGGTTTTGGGCCCCTTGGGGGCCGTTTTTGTTACCAGGGGCCGGCAATATCGGCCGATTGTAACAAAATCGTCCGAAACCGGCCCTAGCAAACAGCTCGGCCGGCACCCCTGTGGGGGGTGGTGCGGCTGAGCAGTTTGCCAAGGCCGGTTCCGGTTCTCAGTCCGGCCCTGGAAGTCTGCCGCCTGCTATTCCATCTCCCACAATACACGTCACCTGCATAAATCCGATTAGAATTTGGGCTCCACAAGCAAGGACTAGCACAGCAAAGTGCTCTCCCCAAGTACCTGTCATCCTTAAGAATGGGCCCTCTGAAAAACAGTAATTTGGAAAGAGATTCAGGATAACAGTCATTCGACTTGCTGGGCCAAGGCGAGAAGTGAGGCTTTAGAAGCACTGGACTCGCAATATCTGTGGGAAGCACACTTACCACATCACACTTTTAAACTCGCAGTGAACAAACAAGCGAGGCTATTATCCTGGGCACAAGATAAGGAATGCTTCCACAAGCATAGACACTCATGGCTATGCATCAATACATACAGATCGGCAACGCCACAGAGCTTTCTCTTCAAAACCTTCAAAATTTAGATTTTTAGCGTTAAGACTCGGCCTGCTACCAACAAAGAATGCAATGCCACCATGGGCCTCAGAACCGACTTCACCGTCATGCGAGCTGTGCCAGGGGCCAGACGAATCTTTCTTGAACATATTATGCATATGCCCCATTTTGTAACTGGCATGCAGAAAGCTTTTACGCAATCTCTTTAATGCTAATGGATTAAGAACATGGCCCCAAGCCTTGCTGTTCTGCCTGCAATGTCGGTGCCCCCAAGTAATAGCATGCCTGGTAATATTTACTACTACTGTGCAAAAACAATTTAAAGTGGTTGCACAATCAAATGGAGGAACTATGTCCTACAGGCTTTCCCCTTTTCATCTGCACTTTCCATGTACCGGCACTTTACCGTGTGTTCATCCTTCTCAAGTAAGGAAACTTAATGAAGAGTCCTTTAGCGATTAGCATGCGATTACACTTTTTAATTGTTTTAATCTGGTAAAATGCAACCCTTTCTTCAGTTTTATCTGCTGCACATTACCTTATTAGGTAGCATTAAGGACAATTATTGAAGAGCTCACGCACTAGCACTTACCTTGTGTATACTTGAATTAATCAGGACATTTACTGAAGTAACCTTATGTTTTAGCATGTCCTTGTTCTTTTAACTGATTGTGTACTGGGTAATACTGTGTTCTTATAACATGTAAAGGATTTAAATAACTAAATCATGATTAATAATAATAAACAATAATAATCTAAAGAAGGAACAAGCCTTCTCTCCAAAGTGTCTTCTGCCTAAAAAAAATGTAAACATGTAATTGGTTAATCAGAAAATCTAAAGATTACTTGGGAGCCAGTATAGACTTTGATAGAATTTCAGAATTTCTCATTTAAATGCAAACCAATAAAACAGGTGTGCACTAGGCACAATCATCATACTACTAAAAACATAACTTCTGAAAGCACTGTTAAATTTTAACAAAATCTGTTTGCACATTTTGCGACATAATCCAATTTTTGAACGAATGACTTACGTATTCACAGGTTTTTTCTGTCACCCACTTGGACCACTTAGCACTATAAATACACTTCACTATTTCCTCAGTCTATGTACTGTCCATGATTCTAATCGGTGACCATCCGGTTAAACCTACAGACATTTTAAATGATTGCATTAACCAACCGAGCTGTCCTACCAGAAAAATGCATTTTCCACAGATAAGGTAAGTAACATTTATTTTTCATTTAAGGTGTGTGCATGATATATTATTTGCATTTACCTGAAGGTGAAAGGCCCACATAAAAGTTACAGAATATTTCGCTATTTTTCGCCACATCTTTGACCCCACCTTGGCAATTGCTGACCACGTCCCATTGTACCCAGGATCACAGTTCCCATAATTTTGTTTAAGCACTTCAACCACTGCATGCATGCCATACAAGGCCAGATAGAGTTGTGTCATTAATTCTGGGTTTGGAAGGACGTTCTGTGAATCAAACAAGCAAACATTCAAGAATCTGTTTTTGAGAATCGTCTGGTGTTTCCTATATTTCTCTGCCCAGAAAAGATAAAGCACATCACATCTGTCAACCAGAAACTTACAAATACTATGTAATGACTCTTTGTCTTTGAACCTCAAAGTGTACTATATCAAAATAGGCATTGGCAAAGCCAATAGCTCGGCCTTTTTAGAAGTGGAAGTGCTTTCTTATTGATTGATGAGTTTGTTTTGAAGAGTGAGTGAATGAAAATGAGAAACGGCCAGTTGATGGACAAGGATATACATGGATAGACAATTGACATCACTGCATGTATTGATCCATTCCTGCAGCCATTTATCCATGCGCTCAACAATAGCCCCACTCATCCATTTTTCTAACTATTCTTTCGCTCATTCACCCACTCACCGATCCACAAGCATAAACTTGATAATGCATGAAGAAGTACTTTTATTTATGGACAAAAAGTCTGATTTAGTGAAAGAATGATGTTGCATCCTTTTGCAACCCTCTCAATTCAAATATATATTCATAGGTTTCTCCTGAGCCTACCTTCCTCCAGTCTCATATCAAGATGCCAAATTCCAGGAATTCTCACATACAGCAACCAGTGGCGTGCATATATTCCTTTTGGAACTGGCATTTCCTCATCAATCATCACCCCTCGCCCAAGGATGAGGTACTCCTTGTAACAAACTGGAACAATAAAAGTGTGACATTGTTTGTAAATGACTCATGGGTCATCGATGCCACGCAATCAGATTCAGACCAAACCACAGCACCAAGACAGCCCTCATTGCAGTGACAGACAACGTCCGAATGATACTTGACAGGGGAGAAACTTCAGCCCTCCTCCTACAATGCCTCTATGCAGTCTTTGACACAGTCTCCCATTCCATCCTGATCAAAGTCTGGCACCCATGGACCAGCCCTCTAATAGATCTGTGGCTTTCTCATCAGAAGAACCTAAACAATTAACATGCCACCTCACTCTTCAGAAGACCAGGAACTCATTTGGGGAGTTCTGCAGAGACCCTCACTCAGCCCAACCTTCTTCAACATCTATATGACTCCGCTGGCAGACATAATCTGAGCACATAGCATCGATATATCTACCCCGACGGCATGCAACTGATACTGTCCCTCTCAGATAAAACATTCAGCACAAGAAACAACTTCAGCTCCTGCATGACTGAAGTTGCCATTTGGATAAAGTCCAGCTACCTCAAACTGAACACAGACTAGATTGAAGTGGTAATCTTCAGAAAGATTGCCTCGCTGTGGGATTCTGTCCTGTGGCCTACAGGCCTCAAACCTGCTTCCACCTCCAACCCACGTGCAAGAAACCTAATCAACATCATCAACAGCAAACTGGAAATGACTGCCCAGGTCAATGCCATAGCCAAGTCCTGCTTCCACACCCTGACTATGCTGAACAAGATATACAAGTGACAAAATATAAGCTTACAGGACTTTCGATCAATGTATACATCTACAAAGATATATTTGTAACAACATTATTAAAGGTCTATAAATTGTCAATATTCATCTTAAATATTGACTGTCTTATATGTGCCTCATTTTAACGAACATATGCCTTATCCTGGTTGAAGTTATTCGATTTCTGCTGTATTTTCAATATGAACATCACACTGCTTACGAGAATAAAAAAAAAATCAAATTCTGATGCATGGTAAACAACAAATACAAAATATTCTCATCTGTTAATGAACGGCATAAGCCCGATTTTGCCCGATTTTTCTGCGAATTTAGGACAAAATTCGCTGTGTCATACAAGGAGGAAATCACAGCACAGAGCCATATCTACAAAGATTGGCCTGCTGCTGCAGTCTTCCTCTGCTCTAGCACTCTTAGGGTCATCTTTATCAAAAGTTTACATAACTCAGGGCAGCAAGTAAAGTCAGCAGCGGCCCTCCCTTGCCAGCACCCTCCAAAACGTTAAAAAATGAAACTATAATAAAATGGGGTTTCATTTTCTTCTAAGTGACTGTGTGCCAAGTCTTGTGGGTTGGGCCAGAGGGTGACAGTACTGGAGAGGGAGTGGTGTGCACTGTTATCAGTGCGCATGACGGTTTGGCAGGCCATCTCAGGACGGCCAAACTGTCATATGCACTGAAACTCTCTCCAACTCGAGCTGCGTTGGCAGTTGGCGAGAGCAGGTACAGGCTCCCAGTCTGTCAGGAAGTGTAAATACGGCACTCAGGCCAATCCCGAAGCTGCTTTCATGTATGAGAGCAGCTTCAGGATTGGTCACAGTGCAGTCTGGCATCCTGTGCCTGCCTGCAGTGGAGAAGATCAGGAGAGCGCGCTGCTGGAGGGCAGCAGGTAAGTTCTTTTTTATTTCTATTTGTTTTATTTTTCTCCGTCACCCCCCACATCCACCCCCTGACCTCCTCGCCCTCCTCTTTACCCTGACAAGAGCCGCTCCTGAGTAAAGTTGCTGTGCTGTGTTGCCTGAATGGGAGAGAGGTGAAAAGCACAATACCTCCTAAGATATGCAGATCTTCAGCTCCCTCCTAGCACCATTGTACTTGTGGCTGCCTAGCGTCAATGCAGGAACCACGCTGCAAGAGTGCCTACGTTATGGGCTTTATAGTTTTTATTCAGGAAGAGATAACTTCCTGCACAAAACAATCTTGTAAGATAACTTCCTCTTTCTATGTGTGATGCAGAGTGCATCAAGCATAGAAAGAGGAAGTAAGGAGGAGAAATAGAGGTTTTTTTCCTCATTACACCTCACTGGGAAGACATGGCATTTCCAGCCATTCCCAGGTTTACTAACTTGAGTAAATCTGGGACTGAGCAAAAATCCATGGGTGAATGCATGGGAACACCCTTGCTTCACCTATGGAACACTTTCAAGACACAGTGTAACTCAACACAGAGGGCCGTGTTATCTCACATTTTCATTGTCAAACACCACGAGGTGACACAAGGCGGCCCTTGCATGGATTAGTAAATACCAACTAACATTTTGCGTCGTGGATGCACCAAAAACAGTGGTTGAATCATGATGCAAAATGTTAGTAAATGTGGTCCTTAAAGGCTGCTTAGCATGATGCACAGCCCCAAAGAGGTCACTGTTTTCTGTCTAGCATAGGATTTGTTTTGAAAGCATAACGTCTAGCACACATTCCTATGTATAGAGAAATATGGAAGGATCCCGTGCATTGTATTTGTTGTGCGCACTTCAGCACACATGCAATGTATTTATTTTTTGAGAAAACATTTTTCCTTGTTACAGCCTGCTGCAAGGAAGTGTTCATCAATGATGTAATTGGAGATGTCATCAGTAATGCTATAAATGATGTCATAGAACATGAGTGATGTAATATGTGAGGTCATAAGCAGTACATGGCCGGTGCACAAGTTATAGTTAACTCTGCTTACTGTAACTGGTTAATTTCTGTGTTTTTCAAAAGGTTAATGTAGTCATTGACATATTCACCTAACTAAAATGTTACCTTAACCTTTGGTTTTCTCATTGATTATATCATCAAGGTGTATGTGTGTGTATATATATATATATATATATATATATATATATATATGTATATATTATATACATAGTTACCTTCGTGATTTTGGTCCTCGATATTTTGGTCACAATATTGTGTGACCATATTCTTTTCTCAATATTCGGAAATCACGCCGTTGCCAGTGCTTGTTCAATATTTTGGTTTAAACTTTATATGTAGGGGAAGACTCAGTATAACTCTGCTATTTTTCAGTCCTTTACAACCCAAGTTAGGATGACTCTAATGATTAATCCCCCTTGTGTATTTTTATTTATTATTCTTTCATGATTTCTATTCTAAAATGTTATTTATTTAGTAAAGTTATTTTTTTATGTTCTGTATTTCCTTTTAATATTCTGCATTTCTGATTTGTTTTTTGCTACCTCGATTGGGAGAAATTGCCTCTGTTGCATCAGATCATGGGATCTCCATCTGACAACAGCCTTAGTTGGTCCGGTCACAGAGTTCATCTCTGCATGAGACAAAACACTGATGCTTATAACAATCTGTCTCACTGCGGGGTTAATTCCGGATCTAAGAACACGCTTTCTACAATATCTAGTGAGTTTCTGGACTGCTCTGAGGGCTATATTTTAAGAAATGTTACCCTGTTGTGTGCGCTATTACTGTGAAAGCCTTCTCCACGTGCCTCTGCAGGTCGCCAAGCGTGAGGTCCAATCCAATGCCAGCCTCGTTTCATATTATACCTAGGTATTTTGATGAAATTATAGACTGATCGATTTTACTCTGCCATACTGCGTTTACAAATGTACCGAATCATTTCTTGGGAGAGAGCCCATGTGGCTCAAAAGAGGTGGGCGTTAGAAAATGGTGAAGTCCCGGTATTTGCAACTTTGAAATTTGTTTTTAAAACTTGGCTGGCAAAGTTTAAACAAGCATTGGCAAAATCAGTAAGCCTGGCTTCAGTGTCCCAATGTACAAATATAGGCATGTGGAAATGCTTTGTGCACGTGATGGCACATTAATATGAGAAACTAGCTTATTTAATGTGCATGTAAAATCGGCGTTGAAAGGCTACAGAGGCGACAAGCTGAAACTCAAAACGTTTTCTAATGACGCACAAATTAACATCAGACTTGAAAATTTCAAGGACCCCTTGACCGATCTAAAGGTTTAAGAACTATGGATGCATTAGAGATGGTTTAAGATCAATACAGCCAAGACTAAAGTTATGGGCCTGATTCACAAAGGTAAATGTACACTTTTGTGCAAGTTTACGATTTAATTGGCATTCTCAACCTACAAGTGTAATTTGACGAGTAGTATTTTTAAGACTGCAGAAACCCCACATTCGTGGTGGAGCCTACGCAGTTAGGGGAGAGACCCCGTTCTCGGAGCAGAGCACTCTGCATGGAAAAAGATAAGACAGGCGGATGTGTAAGACTCTGCACATAGGCCCTTATTCAGGAACAAAATTCTTTAGCACATTTTATAGTATTACAGAAAGTAGTACAACTTGCTATTCACAAACTATGCGTAGAGTCTTAAGCCTTCACCTGTTCTATCTTTTTATGTGTGCAGTTCTGTAACACCACTGCAGAGTGCGGCATTGTAGTAGTCAATGAGTGACACATGGGAAAAAAGTCAAAAACGGATTAAACGTGAGAGGTATAGGAAGGAGTAAGGAGTTATTTTGGGAGGGGCTTGGAGGGATTTTGAGAGTGGCGTCACCCACCCACAAAACAGCAACAGCTTTGTTAGTTACAGACTTCACATATATAGTAAGTATAGGACAAAGCAAAAAATATATAAAATCAAGGGGCATATTTACAAGCCCCTATCACCACAGGAACGTCACTTTTAGTGACAATCCTGTAACGATATGTGCTTCGCCTTATTTACAAGGCAGCGTTAAGCCGCTTAACACTGCCTTCTAAATAAGGCACCCTTTCACGTTGTACTTAGCGTGAAAGGGGAGGGCAATGGGTGTTGCGGTGGGCGTTTCCCCACAACACCCATTGATTTTGATGCTGCCCCCTATTTACAAGGGAAAAGCTAGTCTTAAACAGGCGAAACGAGGAGAAATGCTATATTTCTCCTCGTTTTTGCTGTTTCCATGTGTGCTGCGTTGTGCAGCACACCTGGAAACAGCAAAATGCCATTGATTGTTTTTATGATGTCCCTTCCTGCACATAAACAATCTTTAAAAAAAAAATACATTTTGTGACTTCTATGTGTGCTGCTTAATGCAGCACACATAGAAGTGACAAAACACCATTTAAAGATTGTTTATGTTCAGGAAGAGAGACCTTCCTGCACATAAACAATCTTCCCCTCAACGCAGACACCTTTGCACCATGGTGCAACGGTGCCTGCGTTGGCGCTAGGCTGCTATATTTAGCACCAGCGCAGAGGGAAACGCAGGGTTGCACTATATTCTTGTAAATATGGTGCAGCTCTGCATTTCTAAAGTGACGAAGCGTGTCGTTAGCCTTCTTAGCTTAACGACACGCTTCGCCACTTTGATTGTAAATATGCCCCCAAGTTCCTTACATGGTGGTTCGTCGGTAATCAATAAACCGTTCTGAGTGGAATTTTTTTTTTTTTTTCTTTATTCTACATACAAATTACATTGTTTAAATTTGTTTGAATTGCTTTTATATTTTATCTGTCATAAGAAGTGTTCATAGATATAATGAAATAAAATACATGTTATTTTTTAATGGTATTCTACATGTGTCAACAATAATATGAGTTGTTATTTTCAACTTTTTGTTTGAAGTTAATAATGAGTTATCTTTTCTGTATTTTGTTTTACAATCTGTTCAAATGGGAATTTTAGTCATAAGTTAAAATCCCAATTCTAAACTGGTATATCTAACAGTGTATCAAACACTTCCCACACACTTGGTAAATAAAGGAGAAATTTTTACAATACCCCACATTATACCTCTCTAACAGAATCTCGTTAACCCAACAGCCAATCACAGCCAGACTGAGGGGCAGATTTATCAAACTTTCATGCAGGTCAGGGTACCAAGTTGTCAGCAATTTGTATATTGTTGCTTTTCTTTGTGGGTAATTTGTTAACCACATTTATAGCAGTTTATTTACACTTTTCAGTAGACCAGGCTGGGCAAACAAAACCCCAGCAGGACCTGGGGCAGGAAAGAAGATTCTCACCTCATAGAGTGGCTTGTTAGCTTGACACCACAAGTGAGGAGGAGAAGGAACCAACCACCAGCAGGGGTAGTGCTCCCGCCCAGAGAATTACTCGATTTATAACTAAAGGACTTCTAGCGGCGCACAATTAGCTGCCATGCTCCAACGCAGGCCCCCTTGCACCATGGTGCAAGAATGCCTGTGTCACGGGGATGACTGCTTATGTGCAGGAAGGTGCCCCTTCCTGCACATAAACAATCTGAAATGGCGTTTTGAAACTTCTATGTGTGCTGCAATAGCACACATAGAACTTGCAAAATATCATATTTTTTTAATGATTGTGTATGTGCAGGAAGGGACACCTTCCTGAACATAAACAATCATAAGAGGTGATTTCCTCGTTCTATGTGTGCTGCTGAATGCAGCACGCATAGAAAGAGGTAATAAAATGAGGAGAAACGAATACATTTCTCCTCGTTGTGCATCCCTAGGCCTCCCCTTTGGAGGCGTAGCATTCTGACGCATTTCCAGGTTTACGATTTCTCGTAAATCTGGAAATGAGTCAGGTTCCGTGGGTGTTGCGTGGGAACACCCACAGCAACACCCATGGAACGCCCGTTTCACGCAAAGTGCTGCGTGTAAAGGGGCCATATTTACAAGGACAGGAAAAGCCACACAGGGTGGCTTTTCATGTCCTTGTAAATATGGGGCAGCAAAATGCGCTGCCGGTGCGTCACAAAAAGTGACACGGCGGCGGTGCAAGGGGCTTGTAAATAAGCCACCATATACTTACCTTATACTTACATGTAAAACACATATGCCTTTAGCATTCATGCCTTTACAATGAAATGTGTTTTTAAAGGCATGCGTGGTAAAGGCATATGAGTTTGTAATGACATGCGTTGTAATGGCTTTGCGTTGTAATGGCATGCGTTGTGAAATATTGTTTGTAATGGCTGTTTCCCAATCAAATCTGAGAGTGAGGATGACTAGTGACTTTGTCCTCTAAGCCAGCACCCTGGTTACAAAACTACATGTGGCTTGGGGAGTTGACATTATTTTACGTGACTGTGGACTCTTATGTTTAGACTACCTTTTGGCTTTGGACTATTATGATTGGCCCTTCGTATATAGACTGGTTTCCCTGACATTTCCAGACTATTTTTTTATTTTGCCCAACCACCTCTAAGTACCCTTTGTCATTCTGCCTGAAGACTTTATTTGTGTTCATTTCTTCCATTCCGTTTTACTTTGTTGTTACTTATTTTGATGCAATTATTTTTCTAATATACAAAAAGTTTTCTAAATTTTTTTTTTCCCCAAACCCCTGTTCATTATTCTGCATAATGTTTGTTGCATTAAATGTTTTTCAGTGTAAACATGTTGGTGTTTAGCATATGCTTTCAACATGATGGCTTGTAACACAAATTGTCTTACTGTTCTAAATGTAGTAAGCATGAAAATTAATATTGAAAGTTATGTACTACAACCAGAGACAACATTGCAAAAAACATCCATATCAACCCAGGTTAGAGTTTGTGAACAGTGCACATATGTTTATTACCAAACATTTGTGAGGACAAAAACATTTTAACATTGTTCACATGGGATATCTCCTATCACTATGACTAAGAATTTATGGGGTGAAGATCTTTGTGAGTGTGTGCGCATTCTGGCTGTTTGGGCTTGTGTGCGGATGTGTGGCAGCTGCCTGTGCCGGTGGCTCAGGTGGCTGCACTGGTGGGGATGCAAATTGCCATGCTGTTGGGGCAGGAGGCTTTGCAGGTAGGCCGGCAGCTGTACAGATAGGAGTGCCTGTGGCTGAGTTGGTGGGGCAGGAGGCTGTGCAGATGGGGGTGCAGGTTTCAGTGTAAATTCTCCTCCATGTGTTGCCCCTGTTGCCAGCGTTAAGCCATGTTAAGGTGCTTAACGCTGCCTTGTAAATAAGGCGAAGCCCTTATCGCTACAGGAATGTCGTAAAAAGTGACGTTCCCGTAGTGATAGGGGCTTGTAAATATGCCCCTAAGCGTGCAAGGGACGTGTAATGTGTGTTGCAGTGGGCGTTCCACCGCAACACCTATTGCTTTTTGATGCTGCCCCATATTTACAAGGTATGGGGCGCCGCCAAAAATAAGACCAGGAAATACCTGGTCTTAAACAGGCGATTCAAGGAGAAATATTTTATTTCTCCTCGTATATTGCAGCACGTGTGCAGCAAAATGGATAGAGCAAATCACCTGTTTAGATTGTTTATATGCAGGAAGGTTTCTTTCTGCACATAAACAATCACCCCTGCAGTGCAGGCACCCTAGCAAAATGGTGCTAGGGTGCCTGTGCTGGCACTAGGAAGCCTCTTTAGTGCCAGCGCTAGGGGTAATGCAGGGGTGTGCCATATTTTTGTGAATGTGGCACACCCGTGCATTTTAAAACAGTCAGAGTGCGGCGTTACCAAGTCTTTGAGTAACACCGTGCTCCGCCAGTTTATTGTAAATATCCCCCTAAGTGTTAATAGAAAACACTATGAAAAAGTTTGAGCAACTCCTCTTAAAAAAGCACAGTATTATTCATTTTGAAAACAGAAAAAGTTACATCGTACACTCACATTGGAGAACATGTGAAAATGGTTTCTAATCATTTGAACCATTATCTGGCATATTGAGATTGGTGACAGCAGGGATGCATGGCAAACACACATACTGTTAACATCTCAGGCATTAAATCCGAAGATTAGTAATTTGAAATGTAACAAATAGCCAACTTAACAGTGTTTATCATCTGCCATCCTGTAGTGCCTGCTCAGATGTGCTCTCATTGGCAGGATCAGAATTCACTCCTGCCTAACATCAGAGGGCCTATAACAATATGAGTGAAATTCTAATTAAAAACAACATTTAACATGTAAAATATATATAGACAAATAAATGTTATGTTCAAACCCAGGTAATGATCGTGACAAAACATATATAATTAATGAATAGTATTTCGGTACTACATGAGAGACACATCTTGTTAGCATTTGCACTTACCAGTGCATGCTAGTTGGTGGTGGTGAACTGGTGCTTGACACCCAGTTCATGCAGGTATATGGTCTTCTGTCCCAACTGAAGTATTTACTCTGGCTGAATGTGGGAAACTAAAATAGAAAGTTTCAAAAAGTTACAATAAAATATTTTTAATGTTATAAATGAACACACACACACACACACACACATATATATATTTATATATATATGGTTTACACTAAACAATGCAAGTATGATGGAAACACAAACACAGATACATTCTTGATCATTTGATGCTTGATAAATCAAGTGGCAGGTAAAACATTGACAAATTTCACACAGAATGAGCAAGGAACTTTGTTTTTGCTTTACAAAGATTTCTGTGATTTCTATTGTGATAAAAGAAAAACATTATTAGAGTACAATTCACAACATGGTGAAGATCCAACATGGAATGGCTGCCATAGTCACACATGCTAAAAAGAAAACCATTTTTTACGTATAGTGTGGATGTTTTTGCTTAATTTAATACCCCCCCCCCCAATATAGTTCTCTGTAACATCCCATGTAGCATGTTGGGGTGCATAGTGGCGAGGACATCCTTCTGGAGTAGTGTGAGACTGAGACGGGATCCAGGCACTCCTCCAGGAAGAACTCTTGCCACCGCTATCCTAGTGAAATTCACTCATCCCCTCTTATGCTGCCATTCCTTTTAAATACCACACGCAGCCTTGACATCCCCCAGTGCATTTACCCCATCAGCCCACAACATAAGGCTGCCTACTGTGAGTCACTAAGATAGCACCGAGGCAAACCCATCTAACTTTTTGTAGTTAGCGACTCTAAAGAAGACAGAGAAGACTATCATTTCTGCTTCCTCCTCAGAGAAATTTCTCTTCCTTCTCAGCAAAGTCAGCACATCTGAAGACAGCATCACAAGGTAGCACACAGGTGGCTGTCTGGAAAAGATGAAGAGTGAAGAAACAGAGGCTTGGTTGTGGCCAGCTTTTATATGGTTAGAAACTGTGAACTTACTCAAACGTTTACCTTTGTAAATCAGGCTCATCTTTGAGAGATAAGGTACACTGAAGAACACTGTCTTAGAAGACAAACACATTTAAAATTGTATTTATTTATGAAAACAATACCCTTAAGAAAAGGCAAAATAGCAATTGCACAATAGGGCAGAGCAGGGTACATAAAATTTAGCCAAGTCCATTATAGTGAGCTTTTGGGAGGGTGCAGTATCCCAAAAGCTCACTATAACAGAAGTTAATCAGAAGGGTCCTTAGAGGGGAAAGAGTGATGTGCAACTAGCAGGGGACAAGCAGGAGATTAGTCAAGGAGTGTAAGAAATCATTGCCACACAAAGGCGAGATGAACAAAGCCATTTAGCAGTTGCAAACACTGCAATTTGCAAAATAACAGGGTTTAGGACTGCTAAATGGCTTTTTGAAATGTACTAAACCCATTTTGTAACATAGTAACTGGTTATTGAATGGCAAAATGGGGTTAGAAGAGCTTAAGAAATTTCAATTGGAAGGGGCGTGTTTAAGGCGTCCTTTCTAAACAGCGATTCATTATGGTATGTATCAAAGTCAAAATCAGCGTTATTCTATTTCATATTTTGATAATCATAAAAGCATACATAATTAAATACAATATGGTATGTATCATGTTTGGCAACTAAAAACTAGATGCAAAACACTTACATTTTACTGACTGACTACCTGTGGTGGCAAGTCATTCATAAAAGGGAAGTGGTGCCTAAAAGGAAACTGGTCCCCAAAAGTTTTTGGGGGCTGTAGGCAATGGTTCTGGGGACCACTCGCTACTCTAAAAACTTTTTTTTAACGTTGAGAACTTTTTTTAAATGGAGCATTGTTTACTTTAAGAAAAATGGGCTGCATTTAAATAAAATATATCTAAAAAGTGAGTACAGAGATGGTGGTCTACTGAGCCCAGCAAGCCATCACCCCTGTGATTTCAACCAATCATAATATGCCTCAATTTATTATCTGCCTCATGAATATTGATGAGGTAGGTCAGAGTGCCACCAACTATTATTGGGAATTTTGTGAACTGATCTATTAGGAAATAGATCAGTTCGCAAAATTCCACAATGGTAGCAAAAATACTGTTCCCAGTTAGAGACCAGTATTTTCAGACCAGTGCTTTACACATATGGCCCATAATCGTTTCACACATGTGAAAGCACATTTAGAGACATACTCAGCAAAATTAGCAACGGTTGCCAAGCAATGTGAGTAAGTTCTCGGATCATTATTGTCATGGATGGTCCAGGAATTACATTGAAAAGTATGTGTAGTTTGTGCATTAATGCCTCATCCAGATTTTAATGGTCCATTTTGGAAAGCAGATTTAATCTAAGAGATATGGAAGAAAATAATTTCTATATATCTACAAATGTGATATTCAATTTTTATGGCGATAACATTAGGCCTCTTTATGATGTCGGGTGGACGCGAGTCCACCCAACACTGTAGCGGTCTAGAACCATTCGACTATATGTCGGTAGTTCCGACCTCACAATGTGGGTGTGACCGCCGTAGGGCGTTCCGAAACATCCATTTTGCTATGGCAGCTTGAGCAGCGGGCAGAAAAGTCCCGCAGCACTAACTGCCATAGCAAACTGAATGTTTGGAAACATCCCTGCATCGTGTGGCAGGAACCTCATGGTGCCTACCATGCGGTGCAGGGATGTTTAGCGGGGCACCATAGGTGCCCCCCAGGCCCCATAGCAGAAGGCCGAGGAGTAAGGGGGCCCTGCTAGGGGGCCCCAAAGTCAATTTCTAACAGCCTGCCAGAAAGGTCAACATGGAAAGGCTGTTGGAAAATTACATCATAATCCCAACAGTGGAGCCGAGGCTGGCTCTGCCGTCATTAAGGGATTATAAGCATTTCTGAAGCTCCAACAGGCTCAAGGAGCCTGTGGGAACAGCAGCAGACAGTCCCTCCACCCAATGCGTCTGCCCGCTAATATGTAATGCGGCGGGTGGACCGCAATGTCGGATGTCGGGCGAGCTGCAACCGACGGTCGGTCAGTTGCTGTCCGTCCGACATCATAATCAGCCACATTACTATCAACAGTATCATGCTAGGATATATTAAATAAACAACATATGAAAGAAAACTAAATTATGCAAACATCGAAGACACTACAGTAGGCTTGAAGTCTTCATCACATCTCACTTTCTGGATGAGCATGTTTCAACTTATTGCTTACATTATGCAATTTATACGTCAACAAGCAGTTGCAAAGCCAATAGTTCTGGCATTGGCTGATGACCTTTTGGCTTAGCCAGTCCCTCTTTTGTTTGTGATTGATTTTGTTTGAAGGCACGCATTATATATTTCTATTCTTTTATTTAAAAGCACACATTGCACCAGTAGTCTCTGGCACTGAATGGGACTACTTGTGTAGATGTGCATATTGTGCAAGAGCAGAATTCCATCACTCACAATCATATAAGCCAATAGCTTAAGTGAACTGACTCAGTTTTCCATGTTGTATACTATGGTGGGCGGAATTAAAATGTGAATAATACTTCAGGAGACCAATGGTTGAAACATGCTATCAGAAACCTCTGTAAGTAAGCATACATACTATATATATGTATGTATATATTACCTACTGGCGTTTGCCAGTAGGTTTTTAGAGTTAGGACCTCGTTTCCATAGGAAAAGCTTTTTTTTGTTTTGCCAACTACTTTGGCGCCAATTGATGAATCTTCACGAAATTTACAAAATTATTTTTATGCTCACTTCAACTGCTATCTAGAAAGTTTTGCGGTGATCCATCAAGTGGGAGCTGAGAACCAGGGTGTGCTTAAAAGCGTGTTTTCCCCATGTTAATTCCCATAGGACCTTTAGACATGGCAACAGCCCAAACTGCTGAACGGAATTACACCAAATTTGGTAAAAAGATAGATGTTGGTTCAAGGAAGTGGCTTTTTGTGATTTAGTGTAAATCTGTTCAGTAGTTGCTTAGAAATTTTAAGAAATTCTTGGTTGTATATATAGGGATGCAGTGGTACCGCAACCCTTCCAGATCTTGAGTTTTGATCTGATTGACTGCCAACACATCAAGCCAGGAATTGTTGGCAGCCATCTTGTTACTCAGTAGAACAGAGTCACAGAAAAAAGATTTTACTCCTAGGCCTGTTGTTGGGGGGTGGGGGGGGTCTGCATTTAAAAAAAAAAAATTCAGCGGGAGTGGCTCTAAATTTGCGACTCCCGATGAAATTGAAAAAAAATATCAAAGCGCGGTTTTCCATACTTCGTTAGTAATTAGCCCCCGGGTGGGCCAGGTCCTGGGGACATTACGGAAATATAGGAGGGGGTGCATGGTGCTTTTCAAATCCCTGGGGACCACCACCTACTGGGGCAGTGATATAATTATATGTGGGGGAGCTTTGCAGCTCCCCTACTGCCCTGGGGACCGCCACCTCCCTGGGGCTAAATATGAGAAATGCGAGGAAGGTCATGAGGCCCCCCCACATCCCCTCGGACCTCCCTGGGGCTATACAGAAATAATAATGTGCGGGGGGCTACGGATCCCCCACGCAGCCCCGGGGACTGCCACCGCCCTGGGGCACAGAACTAAATAGAAAATAATGTGGGAAAGGGCCCTAAGGCCTCCCCCGCTGCCCTGGGGACCACCACCGCCCGGGCGATAATGAAATATTAATGTGTGGGGGGCACTGGCTACCCCATGCAGTCCCGGGGACCACTTCCCTGGGGCAAGTCTTTTAAATTAAATAGGGGGTCCATGCAGCCCCCACAGCACTGGGGACCACCACCTCCTGTGGCTTAATTAACAAAGAAGGAAGAAGGGGGGCCACGCGACCCCCCTCGTAGAGCCCTACATGGCCCTGGGGACTGCCACCCCCCAGGGCAGGCTCCAGCAATGTCCCGGAGTGCCCACCCCCGGGACATTGCAGTTTGCTAAGGCTTGGTGGGAGCGGTGCTCGCCAAGCCATAGCACACACCGCATTCAGCAAGCGAGAGCAGAAAATGCTCTCACTTGCTGAAAGCGGAGCTTGTCTGTTCCCCTGCCCACTGTCAAGTGAGCAGGGAAACAGACACATTGCTTTGAGATCCAGGGAGCTGCATGTTAGCAGCTCCCTGGGTCTCAAAGCAATTCCGGCTCCCGCAGGAAGCAGGGAGCTGGCAGGGAACACAGGAGCCTTCAAGCTCCCCCCACGGTCTCCACCGTTTCAAAGGTGGGTGCCCTGGGTGGGACCAGGACATCCACACTACAGGTTGGACCCCAGGGGATTGGATCCCCTGAGCCAAAATCAGCCAGGGAGGGGGGCCACATGGCCCCCCTCCCTTTTTTTTAAATAAAATATTATAAAAAAGGGGGCTGACCCCAGGGGATGGTATCCCCAGGGACCAAAATAGCCCAAGAAGGGGGCCACTCAGCCCCACTCCCTTTAAATAAAACATTTAAAAAAAAGAAAAGACTGGGCACTGGGGGATGGGGGCCCCAGGGCTGAAAAAGGCCCAGGGTAGGGGGGGGGGGCACGTGCCTCCCTTTCTTTATAAAAAAAGAAAATATTTAAAAAAAGAAAGACTGGACCCTGGGGAATGGGCCCCTGGTCTGAAATCGGCCCGGGGAGGGGGCCACGCAGCACCCCTCCCCATTGTTAACATATCTGGCCCAAGGGATGGGGTCTACGAGGCCAAACTTGACCAAGGGAAGGGGGGCTATGCAGTCCCCCTTACCTCTAAAAAAAAAAGAGAGAAATAAGAAAGCCCGGCAACTCGACAGACGTCCCGCCTCCTTTTTTCAGCACTGCAAACGCACCTCCTGGCACGCTGCTGGTTGGGTAATTAAGTACCCTTGGCTGCTGAGGGTGCTTAGGAGCCAACATGACCTCTGGTAACCTCCAGTAAGAACTACTCAGTGGGATTGTTGAGAGTTGGTCAGAGGCCACGCCCCCTTTCTCCACTAATCTACAAATGCTCCTCTTGGTGCACTGCTGGTGGGGGGATGAGGTCCCCTTGCCTCCTGAGGGCCTCGGGACTCAAGTGGACTTCTCCCAAGCAGCAGTGTGCAAAGCGGTGTGTTTGCAGAGTGGTAGAGAAAGGGGGCGGGGCCTCTGACAACCTCCCAGTAATCCAGCTGTGTGGGTCTTAATGGAGGTAACAGGAGGGCTAGTTGGCCCCGAAGGACCCTCAAGGACCAAGGGGACTTCATCCCCCAACTAGTAGTTCGCCAGGAGGTGCGTTTGCAGAGTGGTGGAGAAAGGGGGCATGGCCAGCAAAAACCTCTCAGCAAACCCACTGAGTGGGAATTGCTGGAGGTAACAGGAGGGGTAGTTGGCCCCCAAGGACCCTCAATAGCCAAGGGGACTTTACCCCCCAAATAGTAGTGTGCCAGGAGACGCATTTACAGAGTGGTGGAGAAAGGGGGTGTGGCCACCTAAAGACATTTCAGCAATCCTGCTGTGTGGGACTTACTGGAGGCAACTGGAGGGGTAGTTGGCCCCCAAGGATGTCCTTGGGGCCAACTACCCCTCCTGTTGCCTCCAGTAAGTTCCACACAGTGGGATTGCTAAGAGGTCCTTGGAGGCTACATCCCATTTCTCCACCACTTTGCAAACGCGGCTCCTGGTGCACTACTGGTTGGGGGATGAAGTCCACTTTACTCCTTAGGGACCTTGGAGGCCAAGAAGCCCTCCTGCTACCTTCTGTAAGTCCTACACAGTGGGATTCCTGAGAGCTAGCCAGAGGCCCGCCCCCTTTCTCCACCATGCTGCAAACAAGACTACTACCCAAAAAAATTCAGAAAACCACTGAGAAAACCAAAGGTTACAGGGACATTATAATTAGGAAATTGAATAAAAAAACTCAGGCTCAAGTTTCACTCATACAAAACCAGTGAAATTCAGCAGTTATAGTTAGTGAGCTAACTATATCTCGTGCCCCGCAATGCACTGCTTATGACCTCACATATTACATCACTCATGACATAGTCAGTGACATCACTGATGACATCACTGATGACATCTCAAATGACCTCACTGATGACATCACTGACAACATCATCCACAGTATCTCTGACACACCCACTCACACCTCCATATAACCTTTCATACACCCACTCCAACTTCCACACTACCATTCTCAAACCCATTCACACACCCATACCAGTACTTACACAGGCACTCCCTGATTCATAGATCAACACACACATCCAGTCTCTCACCCACACAGCCACTCATACACCCACTCACTCACTAATACAGCCACTGACATTCATTTATTTACTCATACAGCCACTCACACACAGAGTCAGCCATACTTACAGTTACTCACATACCTACTCACTCATCCATACAGTCAATCACACAGCCACTTACCCATACAGAAACATACTCTCTCACTTACTCATTCAGATACTAACACATACTCACTCACCTATATAGTCACTGACACAAGCACACACTCACGCATACAACCCCTCTCACAGTCACTCACATACCCCTTCACTCACCTATACTGCCTTTCACATATCCAGTTACTCACCAATATACCACTGACACATGCACTCAGTGACCAACACAGCCATACACACACTTACTCACCCCTGCAGCCCCTCACACATGCACTCACTAACCCATACAGCCACTGACTCACCCACTCACTCATCCATACAGGCAGTCAACCACACCCTTAGTTCTGAGTATAGATGGAATATAATTATGGATGATGCAATGACAATGGGGATTTGTAATGAATGGGAATTTGTATATGATAGAATTATGATGTGGGCTACTATAGCCTGTGATTCTGTGGTCTTTTATAAGCAAATAATCATGCACTGTCAGGAACCTTCCCCAGCATCTTGATATATGGGGATAATGTTATCACACACTGTGAAATGTTTTTTTTTTAAAACACTAGTATGCAATTAGGAAACGAGGTTTCATATGGCTACTGCAGCTAGAATTTGAAATGTAATGTTGGAAAAAATTGGTTGAGCTAACCTGACATCGCATTGAATGTGTTAAAAAATAAGACCTAATGATTACTTTATATGCCCGTTTTCGAGCAACATAAATTGACTCAGGAGAATAAGCAGTGTTTGCCCCATTGATGAAATTTGTATTTAACTACTGTTCCATAATTCTGTGATTTCTTTTGAATGAGAAGGATGTTCAAAATGGTCTTTTTTCTTCTTTTTTCACCCTGTGCGTTTATATTTTTTTCACAACTGTGTACAAACAGAAATCTGTCCTCTATGTTTAAAATGACGGCCGTCCCCTTTAAAAAAGTGCCATTGAAACTATGTGTCACGTGATGAAGACCGAGTGAGGTCGAAACACGTTGTGTTTTCCCTGTGTCTGCTAAGTAAAACTACTTGAAGCAACTCATTTGGTGTGGCTCATTTTTCCTGAACTGCTGAAGGCAGAAATTTGGGAGAGGAGCATATATCTATAATCACAGAAAAAAACAAAGGTTAAAGCAACGTTAGAGTGAGGTGAAATTCTCAGTGACAATGTTAACATTTTAAACTAAACAAAACACAAAAATTCAGCAGTTATAGTTAGCAGCGCTAACTATAACTTGCACCCCCGCCATGCAAAGCTTATGACCTCATATATACCATCACTTATGAAATGTTCTATGACATCATTTATGACATCGCTGATGGCATCTCAAATGACATCATTGATGACATCACTTTTACAGTGAAAATACCTTTTGGCTGGTCACTGTACGAACATGCCAACATAAAATATCTGCATGTTACACTTTTAAATACTAGGCATACTACCTTGTGGGCTAGACTGCCTACTCTAGGATGACGTGTTTCATATTTAAAAGTTGAGTTCCTTTCTGTCATAAAATGTAATTTTGACAGGTTTGCCTGCAGTTTAGAAGCAGTAGCAGTCAGGTTACACATGTTGGCCTGAAAATGTTCTTCCTTGCCAGCCTGATGGATGGCACAATAGGTGCTCCAGTGCATAGATGATATTTAACTTTCCTTGACGTTGGTGTATTTAACTGCACTATATACTATGGCCCTACCTGAAGTTTAGTATGTCAAATACTGATTAGCTAATTTTACCATATTTTATGGGTCAGAACACATCGACAGGGAACTGGCGAAAAGTGGCCCAGTGTGTAAAGGTAAAAAAAACAGCCATACCAGTCAGCAGAAAAATGGGGGAGGGATATTAAAAAAGATTGTTCTTTTTTTTTGCAAAGAGTAATATGGTAGAGACTACTGTTCTAAATTAACATGCCCTCAATACTCCATTTGATATGCTGACCCCTGACCACTTTCCCTATTTTTACATTGTGTCTTTTCTCTCATTGAATCACAGTTTTGACCATCTGTTGCACAATATATTTTTCAGAGTAACTAGTCATGCTTGCCCTAAATTCTTACATTCAGTCACTCTATCCCTGCTTCTGAATGATTTTTTAATCACTTTTTTCATTTGAGTTTCCCGAGTCACTGATCAGAGGTCACTTGAACTTCCTTGACTGTGTGCTCCATATGCACAGCTGGAATTATAGTAATATATGATTTTCTTATGGTCATGACCTCCTCCCAATAAACTAGTACCCTCTGTAGATTGGTAACTTGTTACCAGGTGCTACTCTTTTTAACAAAGCCGACTGTATTTTAACTAAGATAGCCCTGCCAAGTGCCATGAATCATGAAGTTTTCACTGAAAAAAGAATAAAGTCACTCTATAATTAGATATAGTCATAAGATCTTAGCTTACATTAAAAAAAGTCTAAAAAATAAAAGAAAAAAGTTTAAAGTGACTTATACTTAGGAGTTGTAATGAGATCAAAACTAACACTTAAAAAACAGACCAAATTAGCTAGTTCTGGTTTACTGAGCTAACTATAATTTGCATGTCTGCTATCCACTGCATCACTCATGGCATGTTAAATAACATCATGCCTTTTTTTGAACTGGTGTAAATCAGTTCTGAAGTTTTCAAGAATTTAGCATTTAAAAAGGTGCTCGGGTTGTGCATGACTGGGTTGGACTTCAAAAAATGTTAGCAATATCTGGATTGTTAAGGATCTGTGGATATCCTTAAAGACAAGAATTCAAAATGAAGCAAATCCTTTTGGGATAAGTAAGTTATTCTACAGTCAACCATGTTGGATCCAAGGATCTGACTACTCGGTCGCAACATGTGAGACAATGTTGTGGCTACCAACACATGACAAGGGGATTTGGTGCCTTAGTGTTGTAAAACAGTTTGTAGGACATATAAGGCGGTAGGGTGAGGAGACCCTGACCCCCCAAATTCAGCTGGAGAGGCCTCCAAGGGACCCACCACCCATGGTCAAAATACAAAAGAAGTAGTTTATGTCCACAGATCTCAGCATGGGCCACCTGTGTAGATTTGAGGATTCTCTGGGGACTTGAGGCTCCACAGAACCATGGAGGATCCTGAAGTAAGGACCTGCAAAGGGAAAGTTGCAAGGGACTTTGGCACCGGGCTGCAAATCTTGCTCTGAATCTGCAGAGGATTCATGCTTCCCAAAAAATAGAAAGACGTTCTGCCGTAGACCAAACCCTGCAACCATTCCTTCTTGCTCAGACCTTTCACAGCAGGGGTTGGCTGCCCATGGAGGCTTGGCTGCCATTGCGGGATGCATGACATAGGATGAGCGCAGAGTCTGGCTGCAGGTCTGGCTGCAGGTCACACTATGCAGAGCTGAAGGTTATGTGCAGTAGGAGAAGGCCATCGGTGGTGGGTTGGTTGGAGGACTTAGTTGCAGGATAGGCCCTTTAGCCAATCTACACTGCTCATAGCCTAATACTGGCTTCAGTAAGGTTTGGCTGCCTCCTGACTCGTGGGCACAGGGCCTGTTGCAGGCCAGGCCCTGAAGCTAACTCATGTAGAACAACAACTGTGCAGTGCGGGGTTGGCTTCCCCACAAGGAGGTGATTCCTGGGAGCTTTAGATTGTGGATTATGACAACAAAAACAGAACTTCACTCAAGAAACAAAGGTTAAAGTGCAGCTATGGCTGCCTTTGCTATTATACATTAACATATGTTAAAAATAACCTCTAAAGTTCACCTCAAAATCTACAGGCAAAGTACAGTTATGATTACAAATTAAAACCAAAAAACATTGACATTTCCTAGTTATAGTTATAACTGCAATCTGTAACTAGCACAACAGACTTGCAAATCATAACTCATACATTAAATGCAATATGCACAATAATTATACGAAAAATAACACCTAAAAACAAAATATAATTAGACAATAAGACAAAGTTACACTAATGAATGAAAGTACAATAAGAGTTTTTACTGTCAAAGTGGTATGGATAATGTAATATGTGTTGTGATTTACAACATTTGTAATTACATCTGTTTTTCTAAGGGTGAGGTCATTGCATCACATTTGGTGTAGACCTCTGACCTCCTGGTCAGGGACCTGCTGTCCCCCCGCAGCTCCGCTGTTAAGTGCCACTGCTCCGGCACTGTGCTCTGCTTGCTCAGGTAGGTGTTCGAGGCCCTCCTCCACCCACAGGATCCTGCCTGAACCTCATCCCTGGTGGTCCAGTGGGAGAGCCTCGCTCTTCTGCTGGCCGCTGTTGTCTGTGTTGTCTTTGTGCTGTTTTTCTGTCTGTCTGTGTCTGTCTTTGTGCTGTTTTTCTGTCTTTCTGTGCCCGTTTTCTGTCTTCCTTCTAGCCTCCTCACTGTATCTCTATTGTGCCTGTCTTTATTGTGCCAGTAATTGTACCTGTGTCCTCTGTGTTGTTTAGCCATTTTCTGTCTCTGCCGGTTTGTCCTCTGTGCCCTTCCTGCCTCTGCTGCCCCCGCAGCCCCTCCCTCCTGCTGGTTCCCGCTTCCCGCCTCCCAGCTGCGCTTCCCTCCTCCCTCCCCTACTTAATGGCGGCTGCTGCGCAGCCAAGCTGCCGGCGCGCCAAAGGCAAGCCCGTCTGCGCCCGTCCACAACCCGACCACGGCCAGTGCCAGGAACCCTGGATCTACGACCTCCCACCACTACAACTCCGCTGCCCTCCACGCACTCAACCCCGGAAGGAACAACAGCTGCCAGCAATTGACGCCGAACACCACCCATGGCCAGTTCTCCTGCTGACACTGCCGACAATCCTTCACCATCGACAGCCTCCCCACGACTGCTGAACCCACGGCGGACGCCCGTACCACAGAAACCCTGAGTGGCATCCTCCTCAACGTGCGCTCCCTACACAGACACGCCGTAGACATCTGGGACCTGCTCGACACCCTCTTGCCAGACGTCGCCTTCTTCACGGAAACATGGACCAATGCCACCTCCGCCCCCGACATCGCCACCGCCATCCCTGACAGATACAAGATCCAGAGAAAGGACCGCCCCCACTGCCCAGGAGGAGGACTCGCCTGTGCACAAGAGCTCCCTCCGACTCTCCACCTCCAGCACGAGCGACCCCCTCTCCAACACAGAACACCTCCACTTCCAGATCCAGACCAGCCCCAGAACCACGCTGCGCGGGACCCTCGCCTACAGACCCCCTGGGCATAGCGCCTCTTCTGCCACCACCATTGCCGACCTCATCGCACCCCACGCCATCGCCTCCAATGACTACATTCTCATCGGAGACCTGAACTTCCACCTCAACAACCGCAGCGACCCCGACTCCACCACCCTCCTGGACAACCTTGCAAACCTTGGACTAAAGCAGCTCATCACCACCCCCACCCACAAAGCCGGACACATCCTCGACCCCATTTTCGCAGGAGGGACAAACATCCACTTCAGCCACACCTTGCAGCCATTCTGGACAGATCACCATTGTGTACACTTCACCTTCAACACTACCCCCGCACCCAAACCTGCCCGCACCCGCCATGAAGGAACTGGAGCCAGGTCACAGAGGAACACCTCAACACCACCCTCTTCCATGACCCCCCCACTGCCACGACCAATGCCAACTCTGCAGCCAATGAACTACACAGCTGGATCACCAGCTGCACAGACAAGCTCGCACCCCTCTGCCACCCCATCAGACAACGCCCCCTGAAGGCCGCCTGGTTCACCACCGACCTCCACGAAGCCAGGCACTCCTGCAGATACCTCAAGAAACTCTGGAGAAACAGGAAAACCACTGAAGACTAGAACACCTACAGGAACACCATGACTGAATACCACCAGCGCATAAGAGCCACCAAGCGGACCTTTATCCGTAACAAAATCCACACCAACGCCAGTAACGCAAAGGAACTCTTCAACGTCATACAGCAGTTCACCAAACCCTCCAGCGAAGCCACGGATGTCACACAATCCCAGGACCTCTGCAACAAGCTCAGCTCCTACTTCCACCTGAAAATCAAGGCCCTCTACGACAACTTCAGTGAACAGACTCCAGGCACCACCCTGCTCTCCGCCATCGACAACCAGCCCACCATCACCACCTGGAAACTGGCTACCACCAAAGATACTGCCACGACCATGAAGAACAACCACTCAGGCGCCCCCACGGACCCCTGCCCGCCGCACATCTACCACAGAGCCGCCGTCGCCATAGCACCCAAGCTATGCCGGACCATTAACGCCTCCTTCGAATCCAGCATCTTCCCTGATGACTGGAAGCAGGCAGAGGTCAAGCCACTCCTCAAGAAACCCTCGGCTCACCCGACAGACCTGAAAAACTACCGGCCCATCTCTCTCCTTCCCTTCGCAGCCAAAGTCACCGTGAGATTCGTCAACGCCCAGCTGGCCACCTTCATCAAAGAGAACGCTATCCTTGACTCCTCCCAGTCCAGATTCCGCAGCAACCACAGTCCTCCTCGCCACCACCGATGACATCCGCATGCTACTCGACCAGGGCCACTCCTCGGCCCTCATCCTACTAGACCTCTTCGCAGCCTTCAACACCGTCTCCCACCGCACTCTCACCGCCAGACTCCACGACGCCGGCATACGGGGAACCGCCCTCGACTGGATCCGCTCCTTTCTATTCGGCAGAACCCAAAGGATCAGACTCCCATCCTTCCTCTCCAAACCCACAGAGATTAACTGCGGAGTATCCCAAGGATCCTCGCTCAGCCCCACGCTCTTCAACATCTACATGGCCCCCCTCGCTGCCATCGTTAGACAGCATGGGCTCAGCATAGTATCCTACGCCGACGACACCCAGCTCATCCTCTCCCTCACGAAGAACCCCGAAGACACCAGACTCAGCTTCCAGGAAGGAATGAAAGACGTCGCGGCCTGGATGAGCAACAGCTGCCTAAAGTTCAACTCGGAGAAGACAGAGGTCCTCGTCCTTGGACCCTCCTCCACCACCTGGGGGCCATCTGCCCTCGGAAACCCACCCACTCCAACAGACCACGCCCAAAACCCCAGCATCATTCTAGACTCCTCCCTCACCATGACCCGCCAGATTAACGCCGTCGCCTCCACCTGCTTCAACTCCCTCCGCATCCTCCGGAAGAACTTCAAGTGGATCATCCCAAATGCAGAAAGACTGTCACCCACGCACTCATAACCAGCAGACTGGGCTACGGTAACGCCCTCTACACCGGAGTCAACAAATCCCTGCTACACAAGCTCCAAACCATCCAGAACACCGCAGCCAGACTTGTCCTCGTAACCCCACGACATGAGCACATGACCAAGCACCTACAAGACCTCCACTGGCTCCCCATTGAGAAGAGAGTAACCTTCAAACTACTCACCCACGCCACACTCCACAACATCAGACCCAAATACCTCAACGAAAGAGTCTCCTTCCACGTACCCAAAAGGAACCTCCGCTCCGCTCGCCCTGGCAGAGACCCCACGCATCCCCAGAACCAGAGCAGGTGGAAGAGCCTTCTCCTACGTCACAGCAAAGGCCTAGAACAAGCTCCCAGTCAACATCAGACGCACCCCCACTCTGCACACCTTCAGGAAGAGCCTCAAGACCTGGCTCTTCGACTGATCTGGAGCTGCACCCCGCCCCCCAGCACCTTGAGACCCTCACGGGTGAGTAGCAGGCTTTAAAAACCCCTGATTGATTGATTGATTGATATGTGTAGTTTGTACCAATTTGCTTTTTTTTATGAGATTACACCCAACAAAGCATTATTAATTAATAAAATACAAGCTGTTCTTTTGGTTTACTCATACAAAATGCTCAAAAGGATACATTCACTTACCAATTTGTCCTTTTTAGGTCGAGCCTCGAGTAGCGCGCAAGCGCTGCTTAGAGGCGAAGACTTTTAGTAAGTGAGTTTTGAAAGCAGTCCCAAAAACGCTCGTGCGTCGTGGCTGGCCTTTTTGAGATGGGTACGCGCGGCAAACATGTGTTTCCAATTATCGTGCCCAGACGCGGGCGCGATAATTGTAAACATATGCCGGCCGTGCGGGAAAAGGCCATGACGCACGAGCGTCTGGTCCGCTTTGAAAGCCCAGGCTGCCGCGCTGCTCCGCTCCTCTCTTGTCTAATGCAGAAGGAGAAACAGCCAGCAGAGGTGGCCTTACTTACGTCATCAAAGGGAACTAGAGACAAGAGGCTGACAGACACCCTTAAAAACAACCGACACCTGAAGGCGGCCTTTTCTACGCGCAGACTAGGTGAGGTGCGGGCGGGTGGATTAAGGGGCGGTCGGATTATTGTCTTTGTCGCCTGAAATCAGAAGTGGTGCTTTGTACAGACCCCGGGGAAAGTGCGAGAGCGCTTGACATGACCAGCCGGGAACAGTGTCCGATGTTTGTTCCCGGTAGATGTGTGCTTCGCCATTGGTAAACGCTGTTTTAAGCCTGGTGTCCGGTTTATTGCCATAGAATGATTACGGGTGCTATGCCTTCACTGATGCCGGCCGGTGTTTGGGCAAGAGCATTATGTCTCTCTCTGTACCCTAGACGAGAAGTGTCTGGTGGTACTGCAGTTCAATCACTGCCGCTCGGTGTTCATGAGCGTCTCGGCATTTAAATCTCATGAGGATGCGTTATTCGTGCTTTTTTTTCTGTATTTCTGCCCATGGCATCAGTTCACGACATTTCTTTTCAAACGCTGGCACAGTTTTCCCTCAGCCGGTGTTGCCAGTGGTTAATTGAGCCGGCTGTTGCTGGTATGGGCCACTGTCACTCATTTTTGGGGACGGCCACTAATTTTTCCTCGACTTATATCTCCCGAGAACGAGAGCCGGAACAAAACGGGAAAGAAGGTGGAAGAGAAAGACGGAAAATACGTTTCCAAGGAAGAAAGCAGTGACATGCCGGAGTGGGTTAAAGGAGCTGGGAGTGGGTTAAAGAGGTTTAACGTGTAGTCAGGACTACGCGGCCCTGGTGTTCCGCGCACTAACATTTAATAACGCTGGTCGCGGGCTTCTGAGCAGCTCTTGGGGCGCCGGCGCTCATTCGTTTTACAAATTAAGCACAGGGTGTTGCGATGTCAAAGCCTGCACAGTAAGTTATTGTTATATTAGGTTAGTTTGACTAAACCCATGTACGTCCCCCACGGCTTCGACCCAAATCCCTCTTTCTGGTCTCTATATCCCCCGCCTACCGCCCTTTTCCTGGTGGCCTCGTTTCAGAAATAGTTACACTCATCTGTGAAATTAAATGTCCGCCCATCTCTTGTCCCTTAGTCACTCACTGAATGACCTCGCACCGCCTAACGCACATCCATTACCGGCAACTGACCGGGGAAATACTCGTAGTGCCCTAAAATATTTACTGTCCTCTCGTTTCTCCCTTATTCATAAACGTCAGCTCTGTCACCCACACCACTTTGCCTACGTCTTCTTCCTTCTCTTTCACCCCGTCAGGCCGGCTGGCACACAGTTCACAACTGGGCCGTGTACCCCTCAGTCTGGTATTCAAATACATCTACAGTCTCATCTTGAACTGCCCCATCTCCTCTCTAACTCGGAACCGATTGCAACCCTAGGCCCCCTCGGCTCAGAATCCTCGACTGCCTGACCATCCTGGCACAACCACCTCTATCGCTGGGTATTTTGTCCTCCTTGCACCCACCCACTTGCACTGTCTTTGTTCGGCTGAGGGCAACACCCAAAAACCTCTCTAGACCCACCACGTATTTTTGTGATCAGTTTAAGTGATCCTTAATAAAAAAAAATCGAAACCACTTTATTGATTTTAAAATAAAAGGGCATGGGATTTAAAGCACAGTATAGGTTACATCAGATCGCCAGTATGCGTAGGCTACAATGTACAGAGGACATAATCCCACCAATAATCCCTTTAGGGCAATTGGCTCAGAATAAAGCAA
Organism: Calotriton arnoldi; assembly: GCA_963921515.1. Taxonomy (NCBI): domain Eukaryota; kingdom Metazoa; phylum Chordata; class Amphibia; order Caudata; family Salamandridae; genus Calotriton; species Calotriton arnoldi. Next base: position 1,060,396 of record CAWUFW010002331.1, on the reverse strand, counting down.
ATTCCATAAAAAAACAACAAATTAAAAACGCAGAACTGCTCCAAGTTGATGGGGGTGGCATGTTGGGTCCCTCCTGTGTGGAGAACAGGCAAAGAAGAGGCCCTGCAGCTTAGTGTATTCCTGGGGTAATCTAAAGAACAAGCATTGGCATAGCCAATAGGTCTCGCCTTTGGGACCTTATAAGTGTTTAGCCATGCAACACTTGATGTTGTTGCACCAAGGATATTGTGCTGGATAACTAAACACTTATAAGGTCCCAAAGGCGAGACCTATTGGCTATGCCAATGCTTGTTATGAGAGCATGTGCAACAAAGCATTACCACTTTAAATAAAATACAAGCAGTAACTTTTATTTACTAAGACAAAATGCTCAGCGGGTAAATTCACCTAGTGGAGAAACTGTCTGTATTTTGTAGACCACAGATTCTGAATCCAATGGAAAAGCTCTGTTGGTTAATGCACTTGCTCTAGAGATCTATATTTAACCACTAGGTCACTTGTTCCAGTCCCAGAAACTTAGGGTAGAACGTTCTGTTTAAAACTGTATGCTTATGGCATTATCAGGATGTTTTTAAATGCCATCTGTAAGAAATTGGAGTATTAGTTGAGTGGGGTGAGAATCCACCTCAGATAATAATCCCAGTCCTTGTCAGAATGAATCACTAAAGTCACTAAATAAACCTATGCTTAACCCGCTGGTTTCTTGGTACAAAGTAGTGAGGCTCAACTTAGAAGCAATGTGTAAAGTATTTATAAGTAATAGAGTGCAAACACAACGCACGAAAAAATTCATAACAAATTTAGAAAAATAGAGTACATTTTGATAAATAAAATGACACCAAATTGCCAACAAAGGCAGGAAAGATCTGAGTGGGTGACGTACGTGTCCAGGAAGGCCTCAACATCGATCGGATGTGGTTCAGTGTTGGTTCTGATGAAGCCCTCTACGTTGAGACTTAGAACCTTTTATGGACGTCAAGTCTCCTCCAGTAAGGCAAATCAGCAAGCTGTGGCAAAATGATGATTTAACGTTGACAGCTGCAGTTTCAACGACAATCGCTGTCTCCATCGGTTCTCCAGGCAGAACGTTGGCAAAAAGTTTCTAAGTCCCACTTCCTGCAGTATGCAGACAGGAGGATTACACTCTAAAACCACTCAACGGTCCAGGACCTGGGGGGCACCACTTGCTGGGTAGGACTCACTTCAACAGAGGCCAGCAGCAGGGTCCAGGGCAAATCTACTTGTCAGCAGGGCAGTTTCAGGGAGCGAGGTCTCTGGAAGCTTGTTGTGTCCCTGTAGCTCAAACAGGACGTCAGCCAGCTGACTACTTGGACTCACTTCTGGGGTCCTGGGTTCAAGACAAACTGGTCACTTCTTCCTGCAGGTTCTTCAAACAGTAGGGTAGGCTTTCTTCTTTCTCAGACCTCACAGGTGTAGGAGTGTTCTGAGAAGTCTATGGGGTCCACTTTTATGCCTAGTGGCAGCCTTTGGGAGGAGGAAAAACTTGTGTTCACCAAACCCTGGTCAGTTCTTCTACCCCTACTGGGTTTGGTGTCAGCCTGACTAGAGAGAGAAGCTGAGGTTTGAGCTTCATCTGCTAATGACAAGGCAGGCCCCATTTGACGCTCAAGAAGTGGGTGGGCACAGCCCCCAGGCCATCCTGTTAAGGGAGGAGTCTCACTCCCTACTTCCAGGACCCTTTGTCCACTGTCAGGGAACAATACACATCCCACCACAGGGGTTAAGTGATAGCTGGACATGGCAGGAAAACCTTTTGGTTTTAGGCAGGAAAATGACTTCTTTCTAAAACAGTAATTTCCAAAAGGGTAATATAAAATCCGACTTCACCATTAAGTTGGATTTTAAATTACTATAATACAACTTTTTAAATCATTATTTCAGCTGACTTTGCTTTCACGTACACACAATACTTATACCTAGGTTCTATTGGTTGATTAATTTTGGATCTTGTATTTATATTTTTGCAAGTGTTTTGCACTGTATATATATTTTTCCACATTATTCCATTTGGTAACCTTTGCATTGCACCACCACATGTAGCACCTACATAATTTACTGAGATTGTCATATGAGGAATTTTAAATATAATTAATCTAACCATTAAATCCGAATTTCCATTGCTTTTCTTCTCTTGTCACATTATTTGTGAGTAGAAATTCTTTTTTCTACACAGTTGCTGATTGGCTTAGGAACACTTTTTTTGATAATGACTTGATTACCATATTTCCTTGGGAATACAGGGTTTCCCCTTTCTATTTATTGACCCAAACTGAAATTCAGCACAATACATTGTAATAGTCTAACCCAATGTTTACCTATGGAAGAGCCAGCCTTGCAAGAGTGAAAAATTAATTCTTTTGAGGGTCTTCACTGCTAGGACATGTAAAACCTTAATTTTACATACCCTACTTTTAAAATGCCATGCACATTGCCATATTGACTTCTAAGGCCTGCCTTAGGGGTGATGTAAAGTATTAAAAAGGAAGGTTTAGACCTGCAAAGGTTTATTTAACCAGGTGGAAATGTCAGCCACATACTGCACACTGAGGCTGCAGTGGCAGGCCTGGAGACATGTTTTAAAGTGCTACCTTAGTTGGTGGCACAATGAATCTGCAACCCACTAGTAGCATTTAGTTTACAGACCCTGGGTACCAGTGGTATCAAATAGTAATACAAAAACTGATCTGACCATTAAGTTAAATTTTCAGTTACTATTAAAACGAATCCTTGAATAATTTTCTACCTGCTACCAAAATGAAACTAAGCGCTATACGTCGACATAGTGTAATTCAGTGTTTTCCTATGGGAGAGCCAGCCTTGCCTCAGTGAAGAATGACTGTGGAGGTTTTTCACTGCCAGTACATGTAAAGCTACAAATATACATGCCCTACTTTTATACCATGAACCTTGCCCTATGGACTTGTAATGCCCAATATTGGGATGACTTATACCAATTAACAAAGAAGTTCATACCTGGCAAAGGTTTATTTGGCCAGGTCGAAGTGGCAGTTAAAACTGTACACCCAGACTGCAATGGCAGGCCTGTAGACAAATTTTACAGTGCTACTTTAGTGGGTGGCGCAATTAGTGCTGCTGCCCACTACAAGCATTTATTTTACAGGCCTCAGTGGTACCATGTACTAGGGACTTACAAGTAAATTAAATGTGGCAATTAGAGGTATGCCAATTTAAACTTGTTTAGAGAAAGGAGCACATGCACTCTACCACTGGTTTATAGGGGTAAAGTGTGCGGAGTCATATGCCCAGCAAAAAAAAGATTTAGTGAAAGAAGGCAAAAAATCTGGAGGAATACCACACAAGAGTTCGTCATTTACAACATCCACAAATCAATGTTCACTATGAATATGTGGAAAGTTTGCCATTATAAAGTAAAGAATGGGCAATAATACATACTTCAGGAGCATTGCCGCAGTTTTAAGGCTAAATCTAGACAATAATGTTTCACTTGAAGTGGTAATACCCAAAACGTACCTCAAATGTACAGATTTTTTTTTTGTTTTAAAAGTACATTTTATTAAAGTGAAAAATACAACATAATATCATACAAAGTATGTGGTTATATAATCAAAAAGAGGGGGAGGGATACATATAGGAGAAACAAAATCAGCTGATTTGCACTGACTTATAACCATATATAACTGATAAATAAACTTAAGTATTTACGATCATGCATTTTGGAACGTCATGGAGGCTTCAAAACTTCTTGTTCCTTAGGAGTACGCATAGCATAACGTTTTGCATTAACATCAAGGAATTTTGTGATAGGGGATCATAATAGTAAGCGTTTCACAGCAAGAGCAGCAGGATAAACATAAACTGTGTCTAATCTATGGTTATGACAAAGTGTGTACCACCAAGCCTGGAAAGATAGTTTAGAAAGGTCCTTCCAATGCTTGGTGATTTGTTGAAACGCTACTGCTATAAGTAACCCAAAGATTTGTATATTTGAAATGTAACTGTCCCAATCGTCTGATAAAGAACCCAAAAAATATTGGCAAAGGAAAAAGGAGCTGTAAAGTTAAATATTATAGAAATCTGTTTCCAAACACTTTCCCAAAACTCACGAACAAGAGGGCACGTGAAAAGTAAATGTTTAAATCAGCATGTGCTGAAGAGCAAGACCAACAAGCATCTGATATGTCATTATTCATCTTATGTAATATCATAGGGGAGAGAAGAAACCTGTTATATATGAAGAAGAGTATCTGTGTGGTGTCAGCAGCTCTAGAGGTTTTCCTGATTTTGGTCCAAATGAGAGTATATTCCAAATGAGAGTTGACCATTCCACACCAAGATCTTTTTCCCAGGTCAATTCCATGTTGGGTTTGCCTCTAGTGATACTAGACTTATGTAAAAGAGAATATATGGTGGAGGCCCTAGGATTTGTGCGAAGGAGATTATGGAATTGAATGGAACTTTGGGGAGAATGAGAAGGAGATGGGGTAAGTCGAGTGAAAGCTTGACCTAAAGCATCATGTAATAGCTGATATTTATTTCAGAAAGAAGGGGTGAGATCAAATAGGAGGCGAGCTTAAGAAAAAGACATTACAATATTATTTTCAAATAATTGGCTTACCCAAATTAGGCCTTTTTGTCTCCAGGTTTTCCAATAAAAAGGTTTATTTTTAATCAATATGAATTTATTATGCCATAAAGTAGACTTAAGAAACAATTCGGAATCCGTAGGTTTGAACAATAGAACCGAGTCTAGTAATCTACTTGAGTGTTTAAAAATGGGAGTGGATAGGTATTGAGATTTGCGAGTAAAAGATAGGTACTCTTGGAAAGAGAAAGGAGATAAGAAAAATTGTTCGAGGGATACCCAAAGTGGGGGAGGAAGCGGAGAGTCTGAGACCCATTTAGATACTTGACGTAGCAAATATGCGTTGTGGTATTTAGAGAAATTGGGAAAGTTCACTCCTCCTTCTAGTTTGGGACGTGTGAGTTTTAATAAAGACATGCAGGCTTTTTTATTACTCCAAAGAAAAGAAGTTAATGTGGAATTGATTTTCTTAAAGGATTTAGAGGATATAGCTATTGGAATGTTAGAAATAATGTATAGAATAATAGGTGACGTAATTTTGATAGTATCAAGGTGCCCCCAACATGAGAGGTAAAGAGGATGCCATCTATCTGTCATAGCAGACAGTTTTTGTAAACATTTTTCTATGTTCGTGGAGATGGAAGTTTTGATGGATGGGGTAAAATATAACCCCAAATATTTTATGCATTTGGGATTCCAGGTGAAATTAGATCTAATAAAGTCATCCTTAAATGTGCATTTGGTTAAAGGCAAAATCTCACAATTGTCATTATTTAATTTGTAACCAAAGACAAAAGAATAGGATTCACCTCTTGTAGGAAGGCAGTAAGGGAAGAAAGGGGGTTTGAAATAAATAGCAAAATATCATCCGCATAAGCCGCCAGTTTCACTTGTAACTTATTATATTCAAAACCATGCATTTCCTGGTTTTGACGTAATTAAGATAAAAAAGGCTCCAAAGCTAAATTAAAAAGAAAAGGAGATAAGGGGCATCCTTGGCTAACCCCTCTACCTAAGGAGAAAAAAGGAGATGATATCCCATTAACATAAATGTCTGATTTAGGGTTTGAGTATAGAAGAGAAATCACAGACGTAATTTTCGGACCAAATCTGGATCATTTAAGCGACTGAAAAAGAAAAGGCCAAAGGATCCTATCGAATGCTTTCTCCGCATCCAGTGCAATTGCAGCTAAGGAGTCAGATATTGTCGTGTAGTTCCTACATAACCAATACAGGATCTGCGCGTTTGGATAACATAAACTGTGGGATTGGTGGCAGACTGATTCTATACACCCCCACCGGATACGTTAGCCTGTCTATATTAGCTAGCTCACAGTGCCACCAGAATCTCCTCTTATCGGGGAGAGAATAGTTCTTGGCAATCTCAGAACATGACAACCCTGATCCCCCAGGATCGTGGAAACAATATACTACTTTTCATTCAGTCACTCGTGCTCACTTAGTTCGTCTCAGAGAGACACAGAATAAACATACCGGGCGTTTGTCAATAAGGATTTATTGAACAGTTGTTATTCTAGTGTAGAATAGATGAGCTGCAACAACCAATAGACAGTAGCAGAGATATATGATTAGCAATACTACAAAAGTAAAGTCTACCATCTTGCAGAAATCATGAATATATACATGTACATAAAACACATGATAAAAAGTGGGTACTCCTACGATGCCTCCCTAACTAGATGTACCTAAATGTACCTAGCATCTATGTAGGTGTTATGCCAAGAATCCCTCTAGAATCTAGTCCACCCCATTACCTGAGATTGAGAGAATAGGGGGCCCCGTCCTGGTCTCGAGTTGGACACCCCGCGAGGGATGTTAGACCACTGCTACCTGGAGCGTCTGCATGCAGGAACCTCAGCGTCTCTGGTCAGTGTGTCAGCCGGGAAGTCACGGTCTCCTCTGTCTCTCTAAGCAAGACATGATGTAAATATACCCATAGGTCTCCCCAGGGGTCCTACCTTGCTGTGTTACTGTGTCGGCCTAAAGGATGATATCGGGCCTGAACTTTATACAGAGATATTATACAGGATATGTCAGTCCTGCTGTTTAATCCTGCTGTGCTTCCAAGAAGCCTCATGCATAATGTATGAGATTTGAACTAGGGAAAAGGCTGGGGCTTTAGAAATGATTTTATAGTGAATATTTACTAAGGAGATGGGCCTGTAATTTTTACAATGATACAAATATTTACCTTCTTTTGGAATAAGGCATATCAATGCTTCTAAAAAAGAACCTGAGGCTTTACCAGTGTGTAAAAAAGAAGAAATTAGAGTTGTCAATTTTGGAAGAAGCAGTTGAGAAAAATGCATAAAAATTCTACAGCGAAGCCATCAGGCCCCGGAGCTTTATCTTTTTAAGCGTATGTAATGCTGTAATCAATTCATCTTGTGAGATTTCTAACTCTAATGGGTCAAGATTCAGTTGTGTATTGAAAGATTTCTTTATAGTAGAAAGATATCCTGTTATATCAGTATCTAAAGGAGAAGTATCCGGAGTGTATAAAGTTGTGTAGAAATGGTGAAATTCTTCCAGAATCTCTGAATCGTTATATTTGAGATTCTGTTGAGTATCTAGAATTGATTCGATATTGAGTCTATTATGCTTAACTTTAAGATAGTTTGCCAGTAATTTGCCTGATTTATTCTGGCCCCCATAGAATTTTGGGCTAGATTTTAATATGTATAGTGAAGCATTGTCTGTAGATTCTTTATTGAATTTAAATTTGGTGGCTATGAGTTCAGATAAGACAATCTTTTGATCTAGAAGTGAAATAAGAATGTTCCAGTTTCTTTATTTTTGCAAAAAGTTCCATAGCAGTTTTTCGGGCATTGTGTCTTCTCTTCAAGACAAAGTTAATGATGAAGTCTCAAGCAGCTGATTGAAGACATCCCATATAGTGCAAAAAGATAAATCATTTGATTCATTAAAATGAAAGTATTCATTAAAGAAAGATATAAAAGAAGAGGTAAATGTAGGGTCTAGAAGTAAAGAATTATTGAAACGCCAACGTTTGGGTAAATTGGGTTTGTTAAGTATGTATAATTGGATGGATATTGGAGCATGGTCCGAGATTAAAATGGAACCGATGTCAGCAGATTGCAAGGATTGTGAAACGTTATGGGAAATGAAAAGTAATCAATGCGTGACTTGGTTTTATGTACCGGGGAAAAGTAAGTATATTCCCTTGTGGTGGGGTTGCAAAGTCTCCAAGCATCTAACAATTTCCGCTGCATGATTGTTTGAGTAAAGAGCTTGAAAGATACATATACAAAAAGAAGACAAAATGTCAACACTACTGATCAACTATACAGAAATCATAATGTGCGCATTTCTATTAAAAAGCAAAACATCTTAAATACATTAACCACACCGTGAATGAGCACAAAAAAGAAATACACACAGAAAAGACAAATATCCAAAACTATAACAACATTAACCCAATACTGCAAATTATAAAACTAAACAATACTGTGCAGAACTTATATTTATACATATTATATCCACATGTTTTGTGTGGATATAATATGTATACATTTTGTCTTCTTTTTGTATATGTATCTTCCTTAGTCACTGTGGGGTTTTCTCTTGATGTAGTTTTTTTAAAAAAAATAATAAAAAATTGTTTTTGTATGTGTTTTTAAACAGCCCTGAAGAAGTCCTGAGAAAAAGGGACGAAACGCGTAGGCTGTATTAGAATCTATATCAAGCTGTACATACTTTTGATGAAATGTTTATCAATCAAGAATAAAGAAAAAAGAAAGGAAAAAATATGAGGAAGTTGCTCTGCTCTTTTATTTGTCATGCCACCCCATTTGTTATTATGATTGTGCACTGTATTAGAATCAATACATTGGAATTATTTATTGTTCTTACATTGAATCATTGAAAACTCTCTATTCATATCAGATAATATATGGATTATTTGTGGTTGTTTATGTGCTCTTCCATCCAGTGAAGTAATAATTGAAAGCTGGGAGGCGTTCACAGAAACACTACGAAACAGCTTTGGAACCAAAAAGGGAAATCTTCGAAACAAAGGAAAGGCGCATGTGCCAAATCAATGCTTATACCCGAATATCAGAAATAATGCTCAACTAAAAAAGCTAAAAACCTCGATAAATCTAGAGCTTCGGAGAGTGAGGAAAGATCCCACGGCACTACAAGTGCTGAGGCAGTTAAAAGCAGGGGTGGGCGGAATTTGCAGAATTGCGTTCCGCAAAATTTTGCGAAACGGCAAGAAATCTCCGCGAGCACGCGGAATTTCGCGTGCTCGCGGAGATTTTGCTGCGCCCGTTTATATCTGTAAGTGCTTCCTGTTGAGGTTTAATTTTTGTGACAGGAGCATCGTAGCATCGTGCCAGAATGAATCCTGCCCTGCATATTTATCCACGAAGATGCCACCGTTTTGTGCAATACCTCTACTCAACTGGAGTACTACTGGCTAATCAGTAAGTGCTACCTCGTTGGGTAAATGTATAGCGCCTTTCCTACACTACAGCTGCATAAAGGGCCAGAAGAGAAGAGTTGTCTCCACTCTCCAGTGACCATGTGTGTCTTTAACTTTGCCACCGCGCCGAAAGGCGCCGGGGTCCCTTGAGTGAGCTGTCCATCATAACGTGTAAAGGGCGGGAAGACGTTGCATAGCGCTAGTGTGTGTGCGGCGGGGCTTCTTCTATTTGAGTTCACATGCCTCTTGTTTAAGCCAGGTCAGAAACCGATCAGAGCAGCAGATGAGGAGAAAGAACCTCCTGGTCACAGGAACTACACGGGGATTGCGCTCGAGAAAGTCATGGATGCAAAGACCTCCATCAAGCATCACAGCCCATTTATGACGGTAGATATGGGGAGAAAGAAAGCACACCTGCCCAGCCTCGACCGAGCTCATGATTTTTGGGGCTGATTAATGCATTACCGATTTTGAGCTTTAACTCGGGCCCATGCTGTAAGTGCTTCCTGTTGAGGTTTAATTTTTGTGACAGGAGCATCGTGCCAGAATGAATCCTGCCCAGCATTGCCATTTATCCACGAAGATGCCACCGTTTTGTGCAATACCTCTACTACTCATTCCGTTCCGCTGCGGATCGCGGAATTTTCGGCATTTCCGCGTTCCGCGCGGAACGCGGAAATGCCGAAATTTCGCAAATTCCGTGAGCGGAACGGAATTTGCCGCCCACCCTTAGTTAAAAGCCACCCGCAGGAAATTAACCTGGCGTCTCAGAAAAGAGGCAGACGAGACTCTTTGGGCTAAACTTCTACATGACACCAAAAACAACAACAGTGCACAATTCTGGCAAAAGATCAACACTTTGACCAACCCGCAGTGCCAGGGCTTCGATTCACATGTTACAGAAGAGGCCTGGACAACCTTCCTCGAATCACACATTAACAAAGATCGAGAAATTCGAACTTGCACAAACAACCTCTCGCTTGATTCAGAAGCTCGACCATCTCAAACCTGCCCCAACTTAGGAACGGAACGGGACATCTCAATTACGAACGCACAAATCTGCAAAAGAATTGCTAAGGGCAGACGCGAGGGTGCCCCTGGCCCAAACGGGATCCCCCCATATTGTTTAAACAAGAGCCGGAATTTTGGGCCTCAGTATTGAAACCAATTTCTGAAAAAATCCTGCAAACATCAATGAAACCATCATCTTGGAGGGGGGCGATTATTTCACCCATTTACAAAAAAGGAAACAGGAACGACCCAAAAAGCTACCGGCTGGTAGCTTTACTAGACAACGAGGCCAAATATTATGCAGGTTTACTACTTCAGGAATTAACGACCTGGGCTACAGAAATTTCAGCAATTCCACTTAATCAAACAGGCTTCTGCAAGAATATGGGGACCACTACCAGCATCTTAGCTCTCTCACTAATTATAGACGCCGCGCTTGCAACCAAACAGCCATTATACCTGTGTTTTATTGATTACAGCTCTGCATTCGACCATGTTAACAGAAACCTTTTATAGCAAAAGCTAAAAAGGCTGAACATTCCACCACTGCTCTTAAACCAACTAATTCTTTTGCACAGTGACACCTGGGTGCAAGTAAAACTGGGTGCAGGAGATTATTTAACAAAGAAGATTCCAACAAGTTCAGGGGTAAAACAAGGTTGCGTGCTCGCACCAACACTTTTTAATCTTTTTATGGCAGAGTTATCAGTATCTTTGAATGAATGCAACTCGCATGCTCCTAAACTAGGGGGTTTCCAGCTATCCAACTTACTTTATGCAGACGGCCTGGTGCTTATCAGCCGGACCCCCGTAGGCCTACAGCGTCTGCTCGACATCACCTCTCGATACTCAGAAGCCAACAAACTCAGTATTAACCAAGAAAAAACAAAAGTTAGGAGTGTGAACATTCACAAAACAAAAACAACAAATAACTGGTACCTGACAACACGCAAGCTGGAGACCGTTCAAGAATACAAATATCTGGGGGTTATCATTGATAACAAAGGCAGCTACATACCCCAACGTGAGTACATAAAAAAAAGAGGAACAATGATAGAGGTGGCATTAAGAAACTTAAAAAACAAGACCTCAGGCCCGAGTTTCCTCCCCCTAACCAGGGTGATACAGGCAAAACTAATACCATCCATCACCTATGGTAGCGAAGTCATGAGAGGGAGGGATGCTGAAACACTAGATGGCACTATAGCGAGAGAGTTGCGAATGATCTACGGTTTACCGGGATATACATCTCCCGCACAAATGAGGCGAGAATTCGGGCTACAAAGAGAAGAGCTGGCACGCAAAGGTGCATTTATCAAAAGCTGGCACAAAATTAGAAGAGGAGAACCGGAACTGTTAAATGCCTCTCTGTGGAAAGAACTACAAGCCAAAGAGGCCTGCCCCGCCAAAAGCTACTTGGACGCCGCTCTTGATCAACTGGGGTTACGGCACCTTTGGGAACAACCAGGGACTCATGCAAGTTTTAAAAAATCAGTAAATAACATAGTCAAGAAAGAATCCCTTATGCAAGATAAAGCCTCCCTAACAGAACGTGCACACGGCTGGATTACCATACAGTCCTACACTAAAGCTTCACCTCAAGCATATCTCCACACTAGCTTCTCGAAAATTACGAAAGAGAAGTTCTTGAGATTCCGTCTAGGATTACTGCCCTCTGCACACCACTTGCCACCGTGGCTACGACCTTCGAAGCCAGCAACCTGCCGACTCTGCGGGGAGGGTGAGGAGAACATAGTGCACCTTATCACTTTATGCCGGGAGCTAAAACTGGAGTGCCTGACCCTCCTGAGACCACTATTTAACAAGAAACATATACGGTCCTGCTGGCAAGCAGTGCTGGCAAGTTTCTCCGGGGACGATATCCAACTGAGCTGTCGCCTGGTAAAATTTCTAACAGCCACAGAAACCAACATTAAAAAATGAACTAACGGCCTAGTAGGGGTCATTGAACCAGAAGCAGTGCAGAATTCATCTCCATGACCCTCATCGCGAAAGACAATGTCTGCACCTCCACTTTACCAAGAATTCCAGCGCTGGCAATATTTACGCTTCACGCACCTCAAATGGACCAAATAACTCGGAATGGTTGCGGGGCCAGCTCTTATGTCAGCCCCCACTGCAGCAACTGGCCCAAGGACTCTAAGCCACGGAATATCAGCAATGAACTTTCAATCCAATTATTTGTTCTTCATTGTTTCTCAGATACCACTCCTACCTTGCATAATTAGTCCCCTGTATCCCTGTAATGGCTTTATATGAATGTATCTGTTTTACCGTATAACACGGGGCTTAACTAACTTTGAATCGAAACGAAGATGAAAAATATTTGCACACTTTGCACATTACGCACTTTAACGGAGTAACCAATAATGAATTTTAAAGTTAGTTGTGTGGACTTTACTGCTTTTCAGAAATCTCTGCCATTTTGCACATTCAGTCCCCTCTATCTTTTTAAGGGGTACATAATTTTAATATAGCGGCTTTTACTTGATTTAAACTGCCTCTACGAAAATGTGTTATGAGATGTTTGTAATGGTTTTAATTAACTGTACAATAAACTTACTTACTTACACATATAAAAACATAAGCATCATCAAAAATGTTTGTAAGGAGATATCAACATAATAGAGAAAGAAAAGCCAGAGAAAATGTTGATAGAAGGAAAAAAATAGGGATATGAAGGAGAAAAAAAGGGCGAAAGAAAGATAAGGAAAAGGAGTAGAAGCAAAGATAGAGACATACAAAGGAATACACATACCTAAAGAAAATCCAAAACAGGTGGGGGGGAAGAAACCACATGGAAGGGCAGCACAGCCAGACTCAGCAGACGGAACACCTGGACGACCGCAGCCTACGTGGTATGAAACAGTGACATTCTATAAAATTGGAGAAAAAAAAGAAAAAAAGTGATTTTTGAGGGTCAACGAAATCCTGATCTGTTAACTCGAATGGGAAGTCGATGATCCTGAGGTATCTATGTTCTCCATCTTGCAGGAATTTATGAAGCTTCTCAATTTAATGGGATCCTCATAGGTGGTTGTGTTGTTTCTGTAAGTAACCTTTAAGAGGCAAGGATGGAAGAGGCCATAACGGGCGCCTAGGGAATGAAGATCTGGTCTCATGCTCAGGAATTCTTTGCATCTATCAGCTGTGTTTTTGGCGTAATCTTGGGAGAAAAACAAAGCGTGGCCAGACCAGGAGATACAATTAATTGATTTTGACGCTGAAAGGACTTTGAGTAGGTCTGTATATTCCCAAAAATATTGGATTACACCTCACGGACGTCTTGAAGGGGAACCTGCATTAGGTATACGCCCTAGTTGATGAGCACGTTGAATGTTTAAAGAAGTACCTTTAGGAAGTTTTAGCAGTTCAGGGAGAAAATTCTTGAAGAGGGTCAGACCCTTCCACATTTTCCGGCAGGCCAAAGATTCGTAGGTTGTTCCTTCTATTTCTGTTTTCCAACTCTTCAACTTGTTTTTGTAAAGACAAAACTTGATTTTGAAGAGAATTGCCTTTATTTTCAGTTGCGCCGTAAGAAGAGACGTTGCGTTACACTGCCGACAAACGTTCATCCATTTGAGACCACCTTTCCATAAGGTATTGCAGTTTATTTGTTTCCTCCATGAAAGGGCGTAAAGCGCGGATTTCTTCTAGAAGTAAGTCGATTGAAACAGGAGGAGGTGTTTTTGTAGGGGAAAGCGGATCGTTTTTTAGGCGTTTCGTGGAGGCCTTCCCAGAAGCTATCAAACCTGAGGAAATATCCGTACAGGCACCATTTTTAGATGAAGAGGCAGCTAAAGAGGCTTCCATGACTGCAAATTTTGTGAAGACTGTGGAGTTTTAATAAGTCTTTGCTTTATAGGCAGTGCAGAGGAATCAGCTCTCTTCAACCTCCCCATATAGCATTTAAGTAGAATGTTTTTTTTCCAAGGTGCCCTCTAGAGTGGAGTAGAAAGTGTGATGCACATGTATCAAAAAATGCTACTCAGCATATCACACTAGATAAGCCCAAAAGGGTTGAAAGTATGCCAAGGGAAAGAGAAAATGGCCCCAAAAATGCTATACAAGCATACCTTATGTTTTGTGGCATGTAATGAGTGGTGAAAAACTCTCCAGCATGTTGTCTCCTCAGCGTCCAGTCCTAACAGAAGGATCAAAATGAAACGGCCGAAATCCAAGATGGTGGCCGTCTCTGAGGAGAAAGGGAGCGCGGGTGACAAGAAGCTTCGTTGCGGAGGCATTTCACTCCTCCGGAGGGTGCACACCGCTCTCCGCATCTTCAGGAATCAGAGTCAGCTTGTCAAAGGGGCCGCACGAGAGCTACGCGTGTGCCGCCATCTTCCTCGGGCATCAAGCCACACCCCCCTCAAATGTACAGATTTGATTGTCCATGACTCCTTGCGATATAGTGTCACACTATATGTCACACATAAGACAGTAAAATATCACACATAAGCACCTGAAAACCTAGAAATCTCACACATAAGCAAATGTAAAGCTTGTGAGCTATGCCAAGAGAGTTTTTCTTTCTCTTGCTTGTGGTTAATAGCTGATAAAAAAAAATGAATGCCGGGCCCCAAAAATCAGTTCCGGTGGGCCCCACCAGCAACCACAGGTTCAAATTAAGTTCTGTTAACAACCAAATTTTATTTTCACGTAGCCATAGTTTCATATTTACTTCTTTGCCTTTTGTAATTACATCATGATTAAAGAGCACTTTTTTGCTATAGGTAATTTGTGGGGGTTTGACATTTTGCTTTAGGGTTCACCAGGTGCCGCAGATCGACCCCTGGCTTGCCCCCTGCCAACCCCTGGCACTGCCTTTGTGACCCTGACCTCAGAGATGACAAAATCAGTGTTCCCTTCCATTACAAAAACTATGCTTTAGGACTTTTCCCAATTTGTATGTGTGTTATACAAGGCAGCAAATGTGCAAAGTTGAAAAATCGAGGGGAATTACAAATATTTCTCCTATATTACGCCTGCCTTGAGGCATAAGATTTTGGCACAAATTCCTGTCTTCTAATGTTTGTAGATAGGGATTTGTATCAAATCCCATGAATGGTTGAGAGGCAATACCCATGCATCACCCATGGAACACTGCCTTGACGCAAAGCAGACCATAGTGCAACTTGGCACTACTTTGGAATACTTTCCAATGCAAATCGTGATTAGTGTTGGATAGTATACCCCATCCTAATACTTTGAGCAGCCCAAACCTGGCAAAATCAGGGTCAAGGGTCATATGATGTTGCTTCCTGTGATGCCATTAATGTCAAAGGTATGTGATGTCACTTCGGCTACCCCTGACATTTTGATGATTTAACGCTCATGATGTTATGATGCATATTTGTGCATGCAGAAGTATGGACACTAGACCATTTAATCTTGCCATGGATGCTGATGGCCCAAAAAAACATAAAGCGATCGAGTGGATTACAAAAGAATAGAAAAACAGCTTTTTAAATTAGAGCATTTATATGCTCTAAAGAAAATATACTATGTCCTGACATCCTGATAAGTAATAAAACCAACACAATTAATACGTAAGCAGGTATTAGAAGACTTGAGACCTTGTAATATACATTCTCATAAATCTTTATATTTCCAAAGGCAGTAGCTAGGCTCTGTAACTCAAGGGTATCGAAACAGATTAGCACATCTAACAAAAATCAGTGTTTTTGGCTTCATGGCATGCCTACTGTTTTGAAGAGAGTGTCTACACAGCTCAAGAAGAAAAACTACGCAGTGTTGTACCTTTTGGTTCCACTAACTTCATATTGTGACTCACTTATCACCTTATGCACTGAGTGGTGATGTTCTTTCTGGTGGCTTAATGCGACTGTGAAAATTTTTTATGTACTATTATCGATTTTTATTGGGTTTTATGTTAAACAGTGCGTGTAAATAAGAAATAGTTGCGCACATACGGAGATGGTGAAAACAAGAAGCAATAATAGTCAGAAATAAAAATGCAAATATTTCCTGACGGATTTTCCCACGTGAGACGGGTTTCTTGACGGGTTTCCCTGCTGGTATTGTCTTACACTGGCACCTGACACGTCTCTCTGAGCACCATTGCCACTTTGTACAGGGGGTACCATGCAGCTAACTTTGAAGATCGTGAGATATGGTCTTTGCACTATTACAGTTTTTTTCCTGAATCTTCTTTAACCATCAAACACTTTCTTTTTTGATCTCCATTTAAGAACAATCTACTAAGACATGCATTATTGTTCTCTGACTGTATTTTGAAAACTATGCTGTGTTCCGTTGTACGGAAATATACCGCATCCATCTTGCAGTGATTGACAAAGTGATACATTCACTTATTTTATGTCCCTTGAGTCCGATCCATATCTTTATTTTTTTTTACTGTATAAAGGCCCATATTTATCAAGGTTTTGTGTCACCCTTGCGCCATGCAAGGGGACGCAAGAGTGACTCAAAACCTAAATGAGATTTACGAAGCCATGCAAGGCATCCTTGCGTGGCCCTGCATGGCTTGGTAAATCCGGAATAACCAAGGCAACGCAGGTCACTGCCTTGCATTACGCTGCCCCAGGAAGGCGTTCCAGGGGTAAAGCGTGGGTGTTCCCACACATCCGCCTGTGTTCGAGCTAGGCAGTGGTTTATGCGCCAGTGCAGGCAGAGTGCAGGAATGCTTTTTATAATTTAAATAAGGCATATTGCTGCCCTCTCCCTTTCATGCAGAGCAGAAAGGTGGCTTGCTGCATTGCATTGCATGAATATTTGTTAAATATGCCCCAAAAGTGTTTTTCTTGCACCATCATTACAAAAATAATACTGGATAATAGGTAGCAGAGTTGATTAATAATACTAGTCATTGGCATATTGTGAGCATCTTATGTACAATATATCCATAATGAAATACCCTACAGGGGTGTGAAACTGCTTGGCTGGCCTTTTTTTACATGAAGAGGTGAACAGGAATTGCAATTTCAGATTTATCTTTTCCTATGTTATCCCAGGAAGAATCTGCTTAACATAACTAATCTCTTATGAAGGAATACTTTTCAAGAGATTTGGGGTTTACAGAACATACATATTATATATTTGTTAGACAAACCACAATCAGTCAGAATGTTGAAAGTCATGGAGGAACTCCATAAAAACAAGAGTAAGACTGAACAGGAAATGAGATTCAGCTTGTTCAGAAGAAATGAGCCCTAGGTAGTGCCTAATTTGAGCCTGTAGTTTCCGCTGCTAGTACTGGCACTTAATTGTCAAAACCGGCACTTAGGACAGTCTGCCACATGGTGGCACTGTTTGTCTAATTCAGAGATGAGCACAACAACAGTTGTTTATTAATTCAATATACATTTAAAATGACTAATGCTGGCTAACCAAGCCATTCTTTAGCTTTGGGGGTCTGGAATAGTCTGAATTGTCACACTTGTAGGAGCGTGATTGCAAGGTAGTTGTGTTGGTACTGTCATTGACATCGCGGGCAGGGGCAATGTGTGGTGAAAATTGCAGTGGACAACTGATGAGGGCCCTGGAACATATTTTTTTAACAAAGAAAGCACTGGCCCAAGGACCATGTCCCATGGGCGATGGAAGCAGCAAGAAACAATACAGAAAGAAGGGTACCAGGCCTCATTCACCCAACAGGAGCATTTGACACTATTAAGAATGGATTCCTAGCTGCCATTCCATTCCTAGTTAGTTTCTTCTCTTCAAACATTTCATCACCTTGCCACATTTGGGTTACTAAAGCATGTGAAGTGTGCCCCTGTGCACTTCTGGTTGCAATCTCCCTTTTTCCACCTCCACCCACCCACCCTCACCCACTGTTGTACGGTTCCTACGAATTAAGTAGGACTGTATATCTGGGCAACATAAACGTCAGAATATGGGAACTGGGTTCACACACATCATCGGGAAATGTTGGCCTATTTACTAGCTAGCTCACAGTGCCCATCTGAACCCCTAAACTTACCAAGGTAGCGGATGGTATCAGCAACCTCGAACATGCCCACTCTTTTACTGCCTAAGGAAAACGTGGAAACAGGTCTACCCTTTAGTTGTTTACTTTTGCATACCCAAGGTGAGCACAAGAAAGCTAGAAATTGGCTTTTCAAACATTTTTTGTCGCAATCGTATTCTTATATAAAAAGAGTGTGCTGCAATAATTAGGCAGAAGAAAGCATTGTAACCAGCATTACAAGAATGGTGAAAACGATAAACAGTTCAACCATTATAACATTACTATGTGATTATATGATTATACTAGTACACTCCTACATAACACTACTTATACTATTGAGAGCATAGAGGGAGCACCCTCTGCGAGATCCCTTGGGATAGCCTAGCCCCCATACCTGAGTGTGATGTATCAGGAAGTTGTCCTGTGCAGAACAGGCTATCATCCTTTGCAGGATAGAGGTCAGAGTCAGCAAAACTGCATTTCAGCCACAGTGTGTCGTGTTCCAGGACAATCTCAGCAGAAGTACTCCTCTGCTGAATGTAATGCAGAGACTGTTTCTATAATAAAAACACTGTTCTAATCACACTGTGTCAAAGGTGCAGAGTTGATGCAAAGTCAGGGAGGTGGCAGTAGAGAGAAAGCGATCAGAGAGGGACAAGACAGAGGAGAGCGAGAGGAAGGATCGATGATGGATGGCTGAATGGATGGATGGTTGGTTTGTTGGTTGGACGGATAGATGGATGGATGTTGCATGAAGGGACGAGGGGAATGGGGCTGGTTTGAGCTTTTTTGCCAGGGCTGCTTTCATTCTCCAGTCCAGCCTTCCCCACCTCTGCTGTCGTTCAACCAGTAGCTGCACACATCTTAAACCTCTTGGTAAGTAACCTGACCAGTAAGTCGGCTCTCTCCTAAACTTAATATTTCTCAGTTACATGACAAACAAAAATCTTTTCTCAAGGTTGAAGTGATATTCACGGCTTGCTCATCAACTCAAGCCCAGAGGCACTCAAGAAGATTACATATCAAATACGACTTTTCATTCTGCTCCTCGTTAGTAATATAAATTGGTTCAGTCACTATAAATACTATGCGGCAAGGGAGCTGCGTCCCGTCTTTCATCTGCATGCATATTTGTGTGGTGTGCTCAGTGGCAGCCTTCAGTCTGCAGGCAGAGCTATGCAGAGGCTATGCTTTGATTGGTTTCTGCAGACACAACCTACAGGAAGATTAATGACTTCTTGATGGGACAATGTGAAACCCAGCAGTAAAGGCACTGCATATTTAGCTTTCTCTTGTTGCCATTATTCAAACAATAGCTAAATGTCAAAGAAGGTCTTGAAACAACTTGATATTCCCAAAGCTAAATAGTGCCGCTTGTCAAACACTGACTTTCAAAGTTCACAATCAGATAAATCAATTTGCTTTTGCAATTAAATAAGGACTCTGTTAATTGGTGCTAGCACCAAAGGCAGTTTGTACTATGGCTGGTTTCGGCTAAACTGTTCATGCAGAAGTGAAGTTTTATGCTTGTTGTACTATTCTTACCATGCAGTTCTCAGTTGTTTCAACCCATTGCAACCCATTGTACCCATTAATAACCAAAAATGTATTATTTAATCCCATGATATTAATGAAATGGCATGTTGGTATTTTTACACAAGTGTGATTTACAGAGGGCACATAAGATGTTGTACCATCTTGCCAGCCCCGGTACTTGCCAATAACCATGCCACACACAGAGAGTAATTTTAAACGTCTTTATTCCGCTGTGTGTAAGTCGGAACTCAAAATTCTAAGCCTGCCTTCAACTCATCTCTCCAACACTTACGTCACAGGCCTACAGTGTACAGTGGGAACCAAAAGAGTTCCAGCATTCTTTTATTTACAAGACGCTACATCTGCCAGCGTTGTTAAATTAAAAGTTACAACTTTCTCAAAATAGATAAATAAATAATTAAATAAATACACAAAATAAATACAAAGATAATTACAGATACACAAGCAATTACAATTCTTCATTCAAGCGTTGACGCTCCTCAATCACGTCCTGATTGCATTACTGGAAACTGGGGAACTGGCACTCAAAGTGTCAGTGATCTACACAGGTGAGGTGAAATTTTCTGCAGACACAGAATCATCAACAGTCTGTCAGGACCCAGTCTCTACACTGACATCGATGTTTGGTGAGTGATGGCCACATGTCGACTTTCCAGGACTTTGGAAGTCACCATGCGCCCTTTGGTGTTAGTGATGGTAAAGGGGTAAGCCTCAAAAGGAGCATCTGACTTTAATTTTCTGTGTTGTCTGACAAGCACTTGATCTCCTCTTGTAAGTAACCACTAACAAAGGGGGCCCCTGAAGGCGAGTAATAGACAGGTTGGACAGGGGAACAAGAACCAATAACAATCAAAAAGAACCAACCTGTCTGCAGGTAATATACACAGCGCCCATAAGGGTCACTAGATAATTAGAACATCACTAGGCTAACACGAAAACATTTCCCCAAACACAGATAGAATTTTTTTTTTTATCTTTTACAAAATATATGATTTTTTATTATTAACATTTATATATTTTTGTCAACATTTGTAAAAATATGATAATATAAGCAAGACATATAGATATAAATATGATCCCACATTCATACAATCACATCAAGCACACATACACAAATACATACATACCCATACACTCAAACCACTCAGGAGCAATTTATCAAAGGACAAATCAATAAAGTTCCCAACACTAAAGGGTTCTATACAAGAGATTAATATTGACAAAGGTCTCTCGTGCTTTCTCTAGATGGGAGGTTGTAGATAGATCCGGAGGCACGAGGTTGTTCAGCGTCAATGCGCATTTCGGTGTCTAACCCAATATGGGTCACACCTTCATCAGGGCGACCAGATACAGATGTGGGACACAAGAAGAGAACCACCTAGTGGGATAAGGGAATGGAATAAGGCAATCACAATCTAGTATTACAATTTCTTTAGAATTAAGCATGTTAATACATTGCAGTTTATAGATTCAATTTTAATCAAAGTAACAGTTCAAAAAGTGGGGAAAATATGTTAACAGCGAGAACAAAGACAGTTTTCTCATATTAAATGATAATTAAAATTAAATATCAATAAATGAGTGGGAGGAGCGTGCACCGAAGATAAAGCCAGAATAGGCCAATGGCCAAAAGACTCACCCAAGTTACCGTGTAGATAGAAAATATGAATTAAGTGACATCGATAGATCCACGGAATACGTATATACATATATATATAAAAGATACCTTAATGCGGGGCATACAAACAAATAAGCAAAACAAAGAAGAATACGTTGATTCCAGCTCAACAAGAAGTATCTGTGGGGACAGAGATAATCTAAAATGTCAATCTAGACAAAGTTAAAAAAGAAAGATTTTTTACGACATCATGGCAGACCCCAATTAACGGTCTGCGCCAAGACCCCACAGGGTGGCACATACAGAGACAATCTTACCAAAACGAAAAATAAAGGAGTGATGAATAAGCGGGCTCCTCAGGCTCCAGCAAGTAGTAGATAAAAATAAATAGACACTCAAGTCCAGAGTCCGCGAGCCGGGGTTCTCACAAGCGCAAAGTCAAATCAGTCCATTTCCATCTGAAACCGTAATAAACTAGAAGTCTCATAAGGCGGAGGATTTAAAAAAAAAAAAAATTTCATTGGAGACATAATGAAACAATGTAATCAAAAAAGGTCCTAGACCCAATACGTATTTTATCAGTCCCCTGGATAATAGTATAGCCGTAGCCCAAAGTGCATAAAGTACGTTCACAAAGGACATGTGAGTTCATAGAAAATCGATAATTAATCCCATGGAATCTATATGGAATATAAAAATCCAGGGGTAAGGAATCACACCAACGGCGTTTAGAAGAAATAAGGACGCCTAGAGTAACAGATTTCATATGGGGAAGTAACATATGCATCGCTTTACCAGATACAGAAATATCTCTACTCTCTACGGTCGAGATCAGTACCTCATTAAATTAGCCCGGCATGGCATGAACAAGAGATAGATTGGAGGCAGAGAAGACGATTGTAAAAGCAGCTCAGGATGGCGTTTCACTGAAATGGTCCTGCATGAGTAACAAAGCAGCCCCACTTGAGATAGCGGAAAGCAAAGTGTCGGCTGCATGTTCAAAATAGTTAGCTATACTCAAAGGAGTATCACGGGGGTTTAAAATGGCAGGGTACAGGGGTGTTCAGACTCACTTTTTCATGGAATAACAAGCGCGGCGGCAAAAGTCCTCCAGGCGGCGGGCGGGGCAGTCGGCTCCCGAAGACAGACCATAGGGAAATGAGTAAAGTTCTCTCATATATATGTCGAGTTAACAACGTCGACGCCCTACAGGTAGCGCAGAATCGCTACCTCCCCTCTCTGAGTAAGATAGACAGAGACAGCGGACTATAACAAACCTTGGACTGGGGGAATATGGCGGCGGCCATATTAGATAGCGTAAAGGCTATGGTGTGCCCAGGTAGAGGTGCCCAGACAGACACAAAGGAGGGGCAGGGGTAGAAACAGATTAGCAGCTGTTAAACAGGGAAATACTAAAAAGACCATATACGCATTGGATAAGCAACCTAAGATATAATAAGATCTGAAAAGAAAAGTTAGAGGTGGATAAAAAGGGGGAAACGGGGAACGAATCAGTGACCCAAATAGAAAAAGAAAAAGAAAAATTAAAAATTAAGGACGATAAGGGATGATATCAATCATCAAAAACAATCAAATATAGAGGAGAAGGGCTGAATCATCAAGTAATCGCATTCTCCCACGTAGACATCTTTAACATGACATTGTCTGCCAGGACTTATTTTCATCTTCTGTTCGCAACCAAAGTTCGTAGCAAGAATGTCTTCCTCATTCTTTGATCTGAGGTTGGTCAATTGGGACAGCTTGGTCGTCATGGCTCTTTCAAAGATGAGACCTGCAGGGCTTTTCCTTGTCGTTGAGTGAGGGGTCGAATGGTAAGCTTGAAGAGCAGTGTTCAAAACAACTTTGAGGTCGAACTTCTCCAATGCTGCACACTGAACAGCTTTCCTTAGAGTACTCATGAGCCACTCTAACTGACCATTGGGCTGGGGCCAAAGAGTAGGGCTTCTTTGATGCTTTGCACTGAGGTGAAATAGAAAATCTTCGAATTCTCAACTATTAAAAGGTGGGATGTTGTCAGATTTTAAGATGGTAGGCTCACCCCATGTTGCAAAGATGAAATCTAACTTTAGAATAACCTTTTCATGTATAGTGGATGAAAGGTCCAATGGAAAACGGGAGTATCCACCAGCAAACACTAGATGATACCCATTCTCAAGAGGACCAAAGAATCAGTAGCAACTTTCTCCCAAGCATGATGTGGCAATTCTGACATGGTCAAAGAGTGCTGAATACCTAGAGATCGAAAGACAATTGCATATGTAACAAGTCTTCAACTCTTTTTTGACCCTTTCGTCGAGATATGAAAACAAGACTAAATTACTGAGAGCTTTCTTAGTGGCAACTATTCCTCAGGGTCCCTCATGGGCAACATCAATCATTTGTTGTAGGAGACTCTTGGGAATAATAATTTGTGTACCTTGCAGAACTAGGCCTTCTTGAGTCACTGAAAGTTCATCTCTTACATTTTTGAACTTCAAATACTCAATGTCATTAGTGAGAGATCTAGATTGCTGGTTCCACGATTGATGGGCAATAGTGTCTTTGAACTCTAACATGTCACTATTTTAGCTCATGGCAGTGACAATTTGTTCTAAAGACATGGCAGCTGGAGTGCTCAGTTTCACAATAAAATTGATACAATGCTCTGCTGTTTTAGATGGGATACCAGGGCATTGTAAGGGCACTGTTGAAAAACAATCAGTAGGATTCTGATCTTTCCCTAGACGATGAAGAATCGTGTAGTTGTATAGTTGCAACCCCAACGTTCAATAATAGTACGCATTTCGCCTTTGGGATTGCCGAATATTGTCAAGAGTGCTTGATGATCAGTCACTATTGTGAAGGGCTTTCTGTACAGAAACATGTGGACATATTTGCAAGCCCAAACCACTGCCAAAGTTTCTTTTTCAGGTTGCAAGTAAGCACGATCCGTTTGTGACAGGCTTTTACTGGCATATGCCACAATATGTCTCTGGGCATTTGGCTGTCCGTTGTGCTGTGCCAGGATTGCACCTAATCCGACAGGGCTAGCATCAACTTCAACCTCTGTATGGAGTTTGGGATCAAAGTAGGCCATCTCAGTGGCACTCTCAATAGCATGCTTGATATTTTGGAAGCTCTTCTCACATTCTTGAGACCAATAAAAAGACACATTCTTTTTTGTTGTTAGTTCTCGTAGCAGTGCACTGACTATGGCAAAGTCTTGTATGTATCTAGAACAGCAGCTGGACATTCCAAGAAATGATCATAACACAGAAATGTCTTGTGGGGGATTGGCAGTAGACAACACTTGTACTTTAGCTGGATCAGGTTTCATACCCCCATCAGAAAAGACATGGCCATAGAATTTCAAGCTTTTCTTATGGAATTTTAATATATCAGCATTCAGAGTTAAGCCTGCATCGTTCACAAACGACATACTTGCATGAGAGCTTGGTCATGTTCTTTTGGCGTAGCTCTGAAAACCAATATATCATCACTTTAGTTAAATGTATTGGCAACAGGCTGTATGATACATCGAATGACGGTTTGGAAAAGTTCTGCAGCAGAGGATATACTATAACTCAATCGCTTGAAGCGAAATAAATCAATATGCGTAGAAAAGGTTGTAATGTACCTGGATTTTCCTTCCAGCTCCAATTGGTGATATCCTTCATTTAAGTCGAGCCGAGAGAAGAACTTCACCCCTTCAATTGAGTTATCATATCAGCAATGTGCGGACTGGGATGTCTCTCTCGCTCAATTGCCTTGTTGTCTTGACGCATGTCAATGCATATGCATAAAGCTCCTTCACTGTCTCTTTTAGGCACTATTACAATGGGAGAAACCCATGGTGTCAGACCAGTAGAGCGTTTAATGATGTCATGTTTAAGCAACAAATTAAGTTCCTATTCAACAGCTTCTTGCAAGTGAAACGCAACTTGTCTGTGTCTTTAAGCAACAGGACGAACATCCTCATTTATGTGTAACTTTATTTACTAATTGTTTAGAGTTTTCCTAACCCATGAAATAATGAAGGAAATCGACTTACAATTTCATGATGAGCATTCATATTGTATAGGTCACTGATATCAGACCCATATCAGCAGCAGTGTTGAAACCTAGCAGAGAGGCACTTGAAGCTGTTCCTTGAAGTACATGGATAGGCGCTTTTCCAACAATTTTCTTATGTTTCATCGTAGTTACAAAGAAACCTTGACTCTTTAAGGGTGTTGTGGCAGCCCATGTGTATACTTTAGTCTGTGACTTCATAAGGTGTGATACTTCTCCTCAGGCATGCCATTTATCAATGCACCACTATCAATTCTGAATGGTATTGAACATCCGTTTATCTTTAGAGTGATCTTCGGACAATGTTTGACTGTTTGTAGTGCTTTTTCATGTTGATTTTTCTTCACCTTGGATTTTTCCTCACATTTGACTAGTCCCACATATGCATGCCTATTTGAAGTAAACATTAACATTGCACAATTGTCATTGTCACTTTCACTGGGAACTGATACTGATGAACTCTTTGCAAATTTGCCTCATTTGGTGTGGCTTCTGTTCTTCACCTTGTTGGAGCGCGTCCAATGTCGCTGAGGTAGTGTTCGGTCAGCCATTTTGTCTTTACGCTGTGACACACGTACTTTTCACTTCACCTTGCAAGTCGTCATGAAATGGTTCGCTTTACCACAGCTGATGCATGTCTGTCCAATGGCGGGACACTTACCCTCGTGTGGAAATGACAGTCCACATCTGTAATACGTGTTCTTTTTCTGTGGAGACATTGCTTTGTGTCCCTAGGCCTTGTATCTTGGCTTACTTTTCATGCTCATGATTGACGCTGTTCCTCAACTATCATGCATATTTTTATTCCTACTAGTCTGCGGTTTTTTTTATCACCATCTGGCCACAGTCCTGGTGGATATAGGCAGTGGTGAACTTACTGCTGTTTTTTTTCAGTAGTATCTTAAACTTGGAGTTTGTGAATATCAAAACGTATTAAACTCACTTAAAAGTGTAAGTTACCTTTGTGAATGAGGCCCATTATTTTTCACCTACTCACAACAATGAAATACGGCACAAAGTTGTTTACAAATGTGTATATTATTAAAAACAATATTGAATAAAAAGATGCAAAAAAGGTAAATGTTAATACCCAATTTGAGACTCTACAGTAACATATTAGCGTTCTATTAACTACTGAAAGCACTTGGTTTATGGCTTGTGTTTGCCTTAAATTGCAATGTTTTTATTAATAACCAATTTGAGGGAGGCTGTGAACATTGTTTCAGGTTGCACAATAACAACCTTTTCAGTGTATTCAGAAGAGCATGTAAGGCACTGCTGAATGTATTTATTTTACAAAATTGCAAGCCTATTGTCCTGTTTTCCAGCTCGAACTACCAAAAGTAAACATTGCTCTTGAGACAATGTTTACCTTTTTTCTTTCCGCTGCTTTTGTGACGATGAGGCCACATGTGTAAGAGTAGTGCAAGGAGCCAAACCAGAAAGATTGAGGTAGCACCTGTTGCCTGTAAAAACCCTTAAATAATGTCGACAGAAGTAAACCACAACAGCAATGTGGGTGTAATAAAGATATGCTCCAAAAAAGGTGTTCACAGCCAAAACCCCACAAAAAAACACCTGTCTCATATGACATACTCACAAGCAGCAGATGTAGTGCTTGTGGATAGGGTGAATGCAAGAATTCAACATGTAAACTGACTTAGAACTCGAGGATTCATGTGACACATTAAAAGGAAAATTGGTCCTTCTGAAAAGTTGCCAAAAGTCATCGGCCTACAGAGTAGACCTTCTGCCTCAAGACCACTCACTAACTAGAAGTACAAACCGCTCTGTAACCAAGGTCCTTCAATATAGAATTTTCTGCATTAGATAAATGAGTCTCCTGAAGACAGATGACTTGAGGTTTACGAGTGTTTACTTCCTCCTGAACTATCCTGCGCTTATATGGTGACTTAACCCCATTAATATTCAAGGACAATATATGCAGTTCCTGGCTACGACACATAGTAACATCAATTATTACCACACGGACACCAATCCCAAAAACTACCCTTCAGAGCATGAAGTTTCTGCCAAAGTACAGACTGACCAACATTCCAATAATTGTTATTCACAATTGTTCCCCAGCAAACCATTTTGCTCAACATCCCCCTTTCTACTTTTTCACCCCTACTGCCTGAAAACAAAACAACCACCCCAACATGCCTGCACCAGAACCCACTCCCACCCTCCTGCCCACACCCCAGGTTCCCATCCTGGCAAACCATCCCACCCCCTATGCTTTGCCCCAAAAAAAGGGCCATTAGCCCCTACACATGCGCCCACCAGCTGTTTTAGCTCATGGCAGAGGTCAGCCCAGAGTCTGACCCCTCCAAGTGAACCAAAAAAGGAAAACCAAGATCAAGCAGAGAAATGAAAGTAGTCCACTACCAAAGAAGTTAAAAGAAAAGCCAAATGTATACACATCACAACCTAAACTACCCTCAAACCCCCAACAGGGCATCCCTCATATCCTAGACAAGTAACAGAGTACCCCGAGGCCATACGCTTTACCCATAGTGACCAGCTATACACCAGGGCGCTCTACCTATCGGGTGAAAAGACATAGTTAACATAAAACAAGCATTAATTCAAGCTCAATCCCCCGGCCGCCATTTAGTAAACAACTCCTGAACCTTTAGGCTATTGTAACCGAAGTAAGTCTGGCCATCAAAATGAAACCACAAAGTTGCTGGCTTTTTAACAGAAATGATAGCCCCAAGCTTTTGTAGTGCCAGAACATGCTTTCGGAGCTGCCAAAGTCCCACAGGGCTCGGCCCTATCCCCCACTCTTTTTAATATATATGTAGCTCCTCTGGCTAGACTAATTGAAAGCTACGGCTTTAGGCTGGTGTCTTATGCTGATGACACGCAGCTTATAGTGTCAATAACACAGCCCGTGGATGCTGTGGCAATCCATTTCAGCAACTGCATCTCAGCCCTGATGACTTGGATGAGTGTTAACTTTCTAAAGCTTAATGTAGATAAAACCGAGGTGATTGAGTTTGGTCAGAAAATCTCGGTATGGAATCAACTGTGGTGGCCACATGTAGCCGGTCCATGTCCGGCCCCTGTCAAAAAAGTCAGGAATTTAGGCCTTATGGTAGATAACGATCTTACCTGGGCTCCCCAGATTAACCAAGTCTCATCAGCCTGTTTTTTATGCTGAAAGGTTTGAGGAAAATTCTTCCTTTCATTCCGCTCTCCCTGAGGAAAACAGTGGTAGGGGCCACGATTCTATCTAGAATCGATTATTGCAACGCTCTCTATTTAGGAGCAAATGCTGCGCAATTCTCTAAAGTGCAGTCAATTCAGAATGCAGCAGCGAGAGTATTGCTTAATCTTCCCAAACACCATCCTACATCAACCGGCTTAAAACAACTTCACTGGCTTCCAGTACGACAACGGGTTGACTTTAAGTCCCTGTGCTTGGTACACAAAGCCCTGTTTGGTGGAGGATCTAAGGATGTGCAAACTTTGTTTTCTCGTTACGTTCCCACACGAGCGTTAAGATCAGCATCACTTGATCTCCTGCAACTCCCCAGGATTAAGAGAGTAAGGTGTGGAGGTAAACGCTTCTCTTTCCTGGCTTCCAAACTCTGGAACTCTCTGCCCACACACCTGAGGTGTCTGCCTAATAGATTGGTCTTTAGGAAGAAAGTTAAAACTTGGCTCTTTTCACAACCCTGAATGTGTTGGCCTGGGGCATTACATATCACTCAGCGCCAAGACGCCTCGGCATTAGTGCGCTTTATAAATACTTTTCAGTCAGTCAGTCAGTCACTACAGTTTGGTGGCAAATGTCTGAACGAACAAAAAACTCCACCCCGCATGCCTTCACAGGTGATTTCGGTGGAGCTGCTCGATAAATCTCCTACCACAAAATAAAATTCCCTAAATAAATAAGAATAGTGCAAGGGTTCCGACAGGGCACCCCCTTACTAGGATGCCTTGAATGGAATGCAATCAGTCCTCTGGATCATACAGTCCATATCCCAGTCATTCAATGAAGAGAGGGCTTCTCGGAGCAGACGAACAACAAAACTCCTGTTATTGTCTCCTTCAGCGCCTTAAGGGAGCCCCAGAAGTCGTATCTTGTTTCTGCATGATCTGTTCTCCAGATCTTTCACCCTGGAGGAGAGGCTGAAAAACTGAGATTCATGCTGAGTAATCACTGAGGGTTTCTCCTCAATAGTCGTGTGGAGGGCAGTCTGAGACGTCTCCACTGAACCCAGACAAGATTGAATGATATCCATGTTCTTAGATAGCTTCTATAGAACAACCTGAGTCTTCAGGTGGGCCGGCTTAAAAGCCAAGGAATCTTTCCGATACTCCTCCCTGTGCTGCTTGAGGAGTTGATAGATGGCCTTCAAGGTGGGCGCATCTTACGCCAATAGAGAATCCTCCCCAGTAGCCTGATTTTTGGACTTAGCCTGATTACCAGCTAATGGAATGTCAGGGGGAGCAGCCACAGGTGGAGAGCGATTGAATGGGGGTTAGCTCCGCCCCATAAGGGTCTCATAGCACCTCCTCTGCATTGTCGGGTAAGAAGAAAATGGGTCCGATACCCCCTGCTTGAAGGCTGATGTAACAAAATCCTCCAGCTGTTGCTGACAGCCACCCAAGACTACTTAGATCCCTTGAGGGAAGAGTCATAGCAATACCATGAGAGGTGCCTAGGCACACAGGGGACCTCCTTGGGAGCTCTAAATTATTGCTTTAGGCCTTGGCTCCTAGAACTGACAGGTGTGCTTGATCATCATTATCCTTACTTTCGGATACACTGCCTGATTTAGAAAGGGAGAAGACAACCTCTTGGCCATCCCCCCATGACGACAGGGTCTGGAGGTCGTGCTCCTGATACCGCTGCTGAACCAGCCTGTGAGGACTGTAAAGGAGGTACAGCCTGAGCCTGTCCATCCCCTGATTCCAACTGCAATGCAGCCTCACTCATCTTAACCCCATTGGCTACCAGCAATTATATGGAGTGTGGAGCTGTGGCCCCCCCTGTAATCCATGTGGCTTCAGTAAGTATTATCACCCTGGTACTTGCTATGAAGTAGCTACTTTGTGCCAAACTTCAGTGAAGAATGAGTAGCGGCAACAGCCTGCCGCTCCCCACTCCTCAGGCCCTCCTTAGACGGCATCTTACCAAGTGAGCACTCAAGGTGTCTAAACATAAACTATTAGACCTATCGGCCACCTTTGACACGGTGGACCACGGCATTCTGATTCATCGGCTTCAGGAAGCTGGAGTAGAAAACTTAGCGTTAGCTCTGCTCAGATC
Organism: Calotriton arnoldi; assembly: GCA_963921515.1. NCBI lineage: Eukaryota > Metazoa > Chordata > Amphibia > Caudata > Salamandridae > Calotriton > Calotriton arnoldi. The sequence goes on along the minus strand of CAWUFW010002331.1, from coordinate 1,029,824 downwards.
CTTTCTGCTCAACCGAGAACAATTTGTCAAAATAGGCGGCTACAAATCTAAATGTTTCCAGCTTCCTTGTGGGGTACCACAGGGCTCATCATTGAGCCCCACCCTTTTTAATATATATGTTGCTCCTCTGGCACGTCTGATCAAATCCCATGGGTTTGAATTGGTGTCATATGCGGATGACACCCAGATTATTGTATCAATCTCAAGCGACAATCCTAAGATAGCACAGAACTTCAAGGAGTGTATGAGATGTGTCAGCCTATGGATAGCCGAGAACTGTCTAAAGTTGAACTCGGATAAAACTGAGGTACTCCTCTTTGGGAAAGTCACCTCCTTCTGGTCCTCAGAATGGTGGCCAGCAGAGCTGGGGACCCTCCCAACACCAGTCACTAAGGCAAAAAATCTTGGAGTCATTATAGACACCACCCTTTCCTTCCATCACCACGTAAACAAACTCACTGCTTCTATCTATTACATCTTGAAAATCCTGAAGAAAATATTGCCCTTTATACCGACAGGATTGCAGAAAACAGTGGTGGCAGCCTTAGTGTTGTCTAAACTTGATTATTGTAATGGAATATTAGTTGGAGCAAACAAATCAGTAATAACAAAACTACAGGTTCTCCAGAATTCCACTGCTAGATTGCTCTTCGGTCTGTCCAAATATTCATCTGCCAAACAGGCCCTTAATACAGTGCACTGGCTACCGATCAAGAAGCAAATTAGGTTTAAAGCATTGTGTGTCGCTTTTAAGGCCCTGCAGAACTCAGGTCCCGCTTACATAATTAAACACTTCCAATGGTATACGCCAGTCCGCGCACTCCGCTCGGCCTCCCAGAAGCTGGTGAGGGTACCATCTTCCCGCCTTCAAAGATGGGGTGGCAAAAGCTTCTTCAATGTCACCTCTAGATGGTGGAACAAACTACCTTTCCATTTAAGAAACTCCACCGATCTCTTGTCCTTTAGGAAAGGACTGAAAATGTGGCTTTACACCCTGTAAACTGGGCTTGCATTGGTTCCTACACACGCAGTGCTCTGTGAACTCCTTCATCAGCGCCTAGACGCCTCCGGGTAGTAGAGCGCTATACAAATACATAAATAAAATAAATAAATAAATAAAGTTCAGAGCTGCTTTAAACATCTCTGTGTGTTTTACCAACTGTGCCGTCTATGGACCAAATAATGATGATCCAACAGTTTTAGACTGTTAGCTTCATCTTTGGTCATCGCCTCTCATTGTTTATGGGGATTTTAATGTGACGCTATGCCCCAAAAAAGACTTTATGTTTCAAGTCCTGGGCCAACGGACCACAGCCTTTTGGGGGAAGCATCAACTTAGGGGGCTTTGCACCATATTATTTATTGTATGCACAGGTTGATCTATGGCGCTTCCAGTGCCCTAACAAATCTAGCTTTACGTTTTATTCTGCCTCCACAAAACTCTCTCATGTTTACATATGTTTTTTGTAGCCAATACGCTGGTTGCATCATCGAAGTTTGTGCTGAATCCAAGGGTCATATCCGATCATAACTCTTTATCCTTGTTTATTTAACCTAGTGGTTCCCTAGATTCATACCACCCAAGCTCGTTAATCAATGACTTCTCAAAGATTAACACACCTATTCTGGCTAATAGGTTAGCATCAGTCATCACGGGCATGTTTGATGCTAATCAGCACAGCTTTATCCTGGATCACAATCCAACCTCACATGTCAATGCAGCAATAACCACCCTGGAGGCTGCCTCTGCTGTCAAGGGTCCGGTAGGTATGATCTTATTGGACGTGGAGAAGACCTTTGACACGGTTTCTTGGCCCTCTCTTTGGGCTATTATGGAGTCTGCTGGACTAGGCCCTGGCTTTGTCTCCAGAGTCCGCTGACTTTATACTGGTTTTAAAGCAAGGATACGTTGCAAAGGGCTTTCTTATAATTCAATCTAGATCTCTTGTGGTACTAGGCAGGGAATCTACTCTTTCCCCTCAGCTGTTCGCTTTATGCATCAAGTCTTTTATCCAATCTCTCAAATTGACCGATGATATTCAGCCCCTGAGAATTCATTGGTTTGTGTTTAAGGTTCTAGCCTACGCAGATGATGTGGCAGTTATAACTCCTACCCCAGTTAGAGATTTATCGGCAGTCGAGGAGGTCACCCATTCATTTGGGGAAGTGTCCGGCTATAAGCTGAATTCAGATAAAACTCAGGTCCTGTCTAATATCACTTCCCCTTTTCAGGATAGGAGATGGGTACAGTCGGCGGTCTGTTTGGAGGTTAAGTTATTGGTGTTCATGGAGGAAACTGTGGAAAATAATTATGGGAAGTTATATCAACAAGTGGTCAGTATTTTTACAAAGTGGAATGGAATCGTTATCATCTGGGCCTGATAGGCCGGTGTAACCTTTTCAAAATGATCGTCCTCCCGAGATACTTGTATATGTTTTGTTGCATTCCTCTTTTTCTTCTTGTGGCATTCTTCGACAGGATAGAGTCTTCAAGGCAGAAGTTTATTTGGGGCTACAAGAAGCCTTGCTGTAAGATACAATTTCTTCTGCAGCCCAAGGAGTATGGTGGAGTTTTCTGCAGGTCCTGCAGTTTTATTATCTTGCTTCATTTTTCTCTCAACTCCGTTTGGTTCTGGGCTGGGGGACATGGGAACAGGGGTGTATATTTGATGACTTCTTGCCTTTAGGGGATTCGATTGTCCCAGGTTTCGGTATAGTGGACACAGCAAAGTTCAAAAGAACTTCTTTTAAGACTTTAAAGTACTTTCGTCTTGTATGGATGTCCTTTACGCAAATATTCCCTGCAACTATTTTGCTTATCCAACTTAGATATTTAGGATACAATCCTAATTTACCCTTGTATGTCCTTGAGTGTTTCTTAACGACTTGGAGAAGGCCAGACTCTCGATTGTGGTTCAACTGTTTGAGGAGGAAGTACTTCTCCCTTTTGAGAAATTGCAGCAGCAGTTTTCTCTCCATCATACCGGCTTTTATAGATATTTGTAAGTATGACATTTTGTTTCTGGTCTTAAGGAATGTGAGATCAGTTGCTCCAACAGCACACTCCTAGAGCTGGTTATGAAAGCCACAGTGAAGAGAAACATTGGCTGGTTTACAAAGCAATCTATCGCTTTTCTCTCACTCAAGCGGCCAATCCCGTCCAGTTGTGGGTGGCAAAATGGAGCAATCTTCTGAAATGTGAGCTAACGGTCAGGGGCCTGTGGTTTAATAATCTTCTGGCTCAAATAGTCCTGAATGTTTCAAGCACTAAGGTCCATCATATCAAATGCATTAATGATTTTTATTATACTCCTTACCGCCTTCGGGTTATGGAGCTTCAAGCTGATGATTGCTGCTTCTGCTGTGGGCTTAAGGGGGCAAACAGGGTTCATGTCTGTGCTTCCTGTTCTGTTCCTCATCTATTCTGGGCCTTGGGTTTTGGGAAAACTAATAGGTCCTTATTTATGAAGCCCTGCATCACATTACGTCACCATTGCGTCACTTTTTGTGACCCTGCTGCTGCTTCAGTAAAACTGACGTATCTGTAACTCCTTGCGACATGATGCGCCGTACTGTTAATACAAAAACAACAGTTGATGGACAGAATGCAGAACAATGTCATACATTCACCCCAGTACAGAGATCTGGGCCTAAATCCATCGTTTTTTTGCTCACCATGCCATTCCAGTTTGAACCCAGCCATATGCAAATCAGTCTTGACCCTGTGCCTCATGGGAATAGTCCAGCCCGAACTGCCAAGCCAAGTCCTCCCTGGACTGGAAACAAGCATCCTAGGACCGGTTTCAGGGTTTCACCCCTCTTCAGCCAGGATAGCTTGATTCCAGTGGCATGGAGAGCACGGGACCCACGTCTGGGCATACCCGTCCCACTCGGGGTGACAAATGCAAAAACAACAGTTGATGGACAGAATGCAGAACAATGTCATACATTCACCCCAGTACAGAGATCTGGGCCTAAATCCATCGTTTTTTTGCTCACCATGCCATTCCAGTTTGAACCCAGCCATATGCAAATCAGTCTTGACCCTGTGCCTCATGGGAACAAGACTGATTTGCATATGGCTGGGTCCAAACTGGGGTGGTGTGGTGAGCAAAAGAATGATGGATTTAACCCAGATCCTTGTGACTGGCGGTGAATGTTTGCATTGTCCAGCATTCCGTCCAACAATTGTTTCTTTTCCATTTGTCGCCCTAAGTGGGAAGAGGTATGCCCAGACGTGGGTCCCGTGCTCACTACACCACTGGATTCAAGCTAGCCTGGCTGAAGAAGGGTGATGCCCTGAAACCGGTCCCAGGATGCTTGGTTCCGGTCCAGGGAGGACCTGGCTTGGCAGTTCAGGCTGGACTGTTCCCACAAGGAACAGGGTTAAGACTGATTTGCATATGGCTGGGTCCAAACTGGGGTGGTGTGGTGAGCAAAAGAATGATGGATTTAACCCAGATCCTTGTGACTGGGGGTGAATGTTTGCATTGTCCAGCATTCCGTCCATCAATTGTTTCTTTTGTACTGTTAATACGGCGCATCCATGGTGTCGCAAGGAGGGCGCACTGAGAAGTGTTGTATTGCTGCTTTGTTGCAGCGATGTGACACTTCTCATAAATAAGGCTCATAGTATTTTAAATGTATCTGTAGTGTGAGACTCAAAGCTGATCATGTTGGGACATTCATCGGACATTCCTCAACACTTAGGTGACATATTTCTTCTCTATGTCTTTGACTAGACTAGTGTTGGCACGCTCTTGACTTTCGAGTGGTGCCCCGAATCCCTGGAATTGGTGACAGGAATTTTTGAATCTCTGCTACTAGTTGGAGATGATATTGCGAGAGAACAAAGCAGGGAGATGAAGATTGAGTCGGATATGGGACCCAGTTAAGCATTGGATGGGCAAAACGCTTGCTGGTCACAACATGGGTGTCTATCCTCTACCTACTTTCACGATGCTTCAGTTTCTTTGTATAATTTAGAGATTGATCACCTTGTTACTTTTCTCCATTGGACTGCTTTACCAAAAGGTCTTATTTGTATTGTATTTTTTTTGTGGGGGGGGCATTTAACCTGTTTTGTTCCCCATTCTGGATTATATCTCTCAATAAAAAGAAGAAAATTGATCAATCCAATAGCATTTCACTTCACTCTCCTCTTCAATGCCCCTTGTTTCTAAGGGGCAAACCCACTCTGCAGCTGTTCTTGACCACTAATCTCCACCCCTGAATCACAAAGAGTCATGTGGAATGGACAGCACGTGGTGACAGCTAGTGCTGTGCAGGGGGGAATGAGGGCCAGGCGAGCAAGCTGGAGCGAGCAATATAGCGTAGCTATCATCGGTGAAACAGGTGCAGAGGCACTGGGATTAGAGGGGCTCCCTGCGCCCCAATTATTGCTCATGTATGTATGTCACAAGAAACAGCTGAGTAGGGTCACAGTTAATATCATTTCTACCTTGGACAGGCCTATCTTCAGCAGTGGTTAATTTCAGTGGCAGCTGGTGACATTTGAAAGTGGTGAGGCGTAAAAGGTCTGGGTGAGTGGCTGGTGGCGAGCGAGTGTAGCGAGCAAGCCCGACTGCCATAAGGAAGGTTCGGAGGGTTCTCTGCCAGAGAAAATTTAGAAAAAAGTGTGGGCAAATGGTGGATTTATAAGCAAATCTGAGATAATAAAGCAACTTTGAATGACATCAATAAAGAGATTTCGTATGATAATGAAATGTGGTGTGATGACTATTGGGGCTGCATATCCATTACATGATAGTGCCGTGAAGAACACTTCTGACTAATACTCTGAGCACATGATAACTCCGTGAAGGACACACCAGCACTTGTCCTTGGAAAGCAGTGAAATGTCTCCTCAGCAGTAGCCCAAGGGGTAATGTCTGCAACACACATTGATTTATGAGTATATGGGCACCATAAAGAAGAAGAGTATGGAAACAGGAGCAGTTAAGCAAACACTCCCTGAGAAGAAGTTTTCATCTCAGCAAAAGGCGCAGGAGTGTTACTCAAAATGTGCTCTGAGGAATACTCCTCCTTTCTTTCAAAGCCCTCCACCCCCTTTACCTGCTACAGACACAATCACCTTTGTAACATGGCTATCAGTGACACACAGAGAACGGCAGATCACAAGCAGGTCAACAGTGGCATAAAACGAAACATTTAAACACTCTGAAATGCAAGATTCTTTTAGTAAAAAAACCATAACTTAATAGGCATAAAATGTGCTGGATTTTAGTTTCTTTCAAAAATAACAATAATGCACTATATGAAAAAGGTGGTTCGGACGGTTCGGCTGCGCAGATAAAAAGCTTGCTGTTCTGTTTAAAAGAAGCTTGCCACTGGCAACAGACTTCCACGGGCACCAAGAGCTATTTACAGGATAGGAAATTACTTCAGCAGTAAAATCCACTCTACATATTCAGGCGATTCCACCGCTTCGTATTCCAGCTGGGTTTGTACTTAAAATTAAAGTCTCTTCCAATCATGGTAAATAACGTTACATTATTTTACAACAGTCCAAAAGCCAGCCTGCGATTCCAAGCTGGAACACATGCGTGAACGCTCAGGGTTAATGGTTAAATATCTTACATTTTAGCCGCAATGAAAGAAGGAAGGCATTTAAGTCGACCATTTGGCACACTAATCGGGCCTCAGACCGAAAACCTCTCCGCATATCAACACGTCCCTTACCCGTAGGCCCTAGAACCAAACCTAACTCTGCCCGCGCACCTCGCACTCGGGCCCCGCCAAAAAAGAGACCCCTTAAGTGGCGCATCTAATGAGACATCGCACCCAGAGGGAGGTGTGCGCTGCACCAAACTTTATTTAGTTGTAAATTAATGCCAAATAATTAATGAAACATTTTTGACTCACCAGTGGACGCAGCTCAGTAGATTGAGCCATGGCTGCTGAGGTGCGTGTGCTGCGCGGCACCCAATGCCTCAGGACTGCGCCGAAGAGCGGAAGAGGCCTGGCAAACGCGCGTGCCTCTCAGCCAATCCAGACGCTGCTCCAGCAGCGCCAGAATTGGCTTGAGCAGGGATACTCCCCTCTCATTAGGAGACCAGGGGCTGCGGCATGAAGCAACCCTCGCTCTCCTAATGTGCAGGCTAGTGCGCATGTTCGGGCTGGTCGGAAAAATTACCAGCCCAAAACCGAACATGCGCACTCTGTCTTGCTGCTGCGCTAGACCACCCTTGCTAAGACAACATGCATTGCAAGCAAGCCTTGCTTGCAATGCATGAACTTGTCAGTCAAACCCTGCTGCCCCACCCCCTTCAGAAGCGTCCTGACTGTTTGCTGCTGACTCTTAGTGGGTCAACGCCCAAGCGCCCTAATGGACGCACCGCCACTGGTCAATTTGTGATAAAACACATCCCAGGGCCAAACTTATTTCTCAGAAAGCCACAGGGGTTCACGCTATCCACTGTGCTTGCTTGATCTACCAAATGCCAGTTCCAGTCCTTTGTACTAACCATCACATTGGTATAAGGATGACAATTTGCTATTTCAAGCCACCTCAAGCTGTAAGAATGGACTAGACATGCCAGCTCATTATATATTATTAGTGTATGGAACTGTGAAATACTTTGCTGGTCTTAAAAAAGTCAGACAGAGCCACCATGTAGTGGATGGTCATAATAAATTAGGAACTGCTTTTCAGTCAATAGCATTACCTGTAACTGCAAACTCATTGTGGATATTCTGAAATCCTGACTGAATTTCACTCTTGAGTGTGCCCACATGCCCAGCCCTACCTGTGGAGCATTAATTTACCAGAAAACCACAACTGTAGCTCTCTTGCTAGGAAAAGAGGTCAACACTTGACTTAGCATTGTGCCTGAAATGCATAGTACCATTTTTAGCATGCAATGCTTGTTTTATGGGGGCGATAAGGGCAGTGTGTTGCCATTTTAATGGATTAGGGAATGACTTTTGCAGTGCTCTCAATCATAGTTAACGAGCACTAAATCACCACAGCGAGTGTTCCCACCTAGCTTCATGTCCCTAAGGCGACAGGTTTGCTGTCTTGGACTTTCATTTTACAACTTGATGTGATCTGACAGTTGTAGTCTTAGTTTCCTTCTGCTAAATCAATTGCACTGAAACACCCCAGATAACGGTAATTTGTAACAAACAATCAGAAATTGGAAATACTTTTCTGATGACGTGGAGCTTGGTGGCAATCCTAAAAACAAGCACTGGCAAAGTCAACGAGGCTCATGTTTTTGAAGAGCATTATGGTTGATGAGTGAAGACATAGTGTGCTAATGGAGCATACAATGGGGATAGGAGGGAGCAGCAAGAGATGTAAAGATGTCACCACGCAATAATGAATTTACAGAGAAGCTGGGATGTAAAACATTGTCATTGTACTACAAATATCCCTTGTGGGTTGTTGAGCAGACTTGCAGTGCTACTTTAGGTGAATGACCAAAATACCATTTCAAAATATTGTGGTGCAATAATCTCGTGCTAATAATATTGTCAAGTCAGAAATATAGAGTGACAGAGGTAAGAATATCATTTTTGTATGTATACACTATTCTTTTTTTAAATATAGTTGTACATAATATTATTTACTTTAATATAGTTGTGTTAGATACTTTTTTGATTGATTAATTGATTATATATTACTTACTCTATTATTTTAGGTATTAGTATTATTATTTTTTTTACCATAGTTTGTTAGCAATAATGTGTCATTATTATTTTTTTACATTGAATTAAGGATTTATAATTTAGCAGTGGGTTGGTGTGTAGGGGAATAGGATGAGAAGTGATTTAAATAAACAAATATTTTATGTTTATTTAAAATTATGTTTTATGTTAATTAAATATTTAGTTGGTAATAGATTATGTAAATCGTTAAATTAATTGTTATTTCAATTGTTTAAGTGAATTTCTTATTTTTAATCTGTAATAAATTTTTTCTGTAGCTTAATTTTTCGTTTTTAATTTAGTAGTGGGTTGTAGTGTTTGTATGGAAATATGATGGTATGTTATTCAAATTATATGGTATTACTTTTTTAATCATTTTATTTATGTTAATGAACCATTCAATTGCTAATTTCCTATGTAAAAATGTATTTAATTGATTAATTATTTCATTTACTGGCTGAATTGTAATTTGTTGATAATGTGTTAGTAAGTGTATTCAATAATACCTTTTTAAAACAAATTTTACATATTGGGCCTGATTTCAATGTCAGGAGGAATTGCTTCCGCCCGACACCGACTCGGGTCCCGGGACCGACCGACATCCAGTCGGCAGTCCCGACCGCCATATTAGAATGCAACCGAACACTGTTCAGTCACATTTCTACATTTCACTATGGGAGCATGCATTACGGCCGTAAACCGGCCGTAATGCATGCTCTCATAGTGAAATGGGAGGTGTGGTTCATCCCTGCACCCCGTCAAGGTGCCTGCCACAAGTAGCAGGGATCAACAAGGGGGAACCATAGGTGCCCCCTCGGCCTCCAACCGGAGGGTGTGCACCAAAGGGAGCTATACTGGGGGCCCCCAAACACGCTTTCCGACATGGTTTCCATGTCAGACAGGCCGGCATGGAAACCACGTCAGAAACCGTGCATTGTAATCTCAAGGGTGGAAAGGCCCCCCCTTGAAATTGCTGGCCTGATTCCGGCTCGCCGACGGACTCTCCGAGCCCATCAGAGGCCAGCCGTAATGACCGGCCGGTTTACATTCCACCCGCCTATATCTTAATTACGCAGTCGGAAAGTAAACCAAGGAGCCCATTACGATGTGGCTCGGAAGGCTCTGACTGTCGGTCGCAGCCTTCCGGGCCGAATCGTAATCGGCCCCTTATTTGTTTTAAATGTATTTATTTTATTTCATTGCTATTTAAATTGCAGTGATGTTTTATTTATAATTGATTTAAAATGTTATTGTTGGTCTTTTTTGGGTAGTAGGAAGGGATGTGTATTTATTTAAAATGTATTCATTTTATTTTATATTTGTTAACATATTTTTGTTTTAATATTCATGTTTTCTATTACATTATATTTAATTTTATTTATTCATAAAGCATTTACATTTTTTAGTTTAAATATGTCTTAATATTTTTATGTTGTCATATATTTACATTTGTTTAAAATGATTAGGAATTGGAAAGGTATCCTTAACCCTTCCAAAGTCCAACACATTCCCTGCTTTTGTTTATGTTGGAGTGAGAATAGTAAATCTAACTGCTCCAAAGTAGAACAACTTCCATACTGTTGCTTGAATTGGAGTGGGAGTAGTTAACCTAACCCGTCCAACGTCTACACTTCCCCTTCTGTTGCTTAGATTGCAGTGGGATTAGTAACTCTAACCTGTTCAAACTCCAACACTTTTTCTACTCTTTCTAAGTATGGAATGGCATTAGTAAATCTATCTTCTCCAAAATCCAACAATTTCCCTGTTTTTGCTTACATTGGAATGGAAATAGTAAATATAACTTCCCCAAAGTCCAACACTTTCCCTACTGTTGGTTACATTGAAGTGGGAATAGTAAATCTCACCCCTCTCAAGTCCAACACTCTCCCTACTGTTGCCTAGACTGGACTGGGAATAGTAAATCTAGACCTTCCAAAAGACATCACTTTCCCTGATTTTGCTTTCATTGGGTGAGAATAGTAAATGTAACACCTCCAAAGACTGGAGAACCAGGGAGGAATTGGGCAAAATATAAAATTAGTGTGTATCCAGACGCTGCTTTAATGATTAAGTCAATGCAGAAATCTGTGCAGCTGTCCTTGGTGAAGCCGTGCTGATAAAAGACAAACTCATTTGATGTAACCCATGGCTTATGAGCTGCAGTCAACTCGATGGACGCTCATTAACCTATAAAGATATTTCAACACCTGACAATATCAGTGCAGTGAAGATTGAATATATCAGTGGAAATATCTGCAAATATGTAGCCCTGCACAAGATTTGCATTCATTCATTCATACTATACTGGTGCCTTGTTGTGTCAAAACAATTGCAGCAGTATCGCTGTTTGCCCCAGTCACTTATTGCTTGCTGTGTATTTTCTGCCCTCCGTTTCCTGCCCACGCCTTTCCAGCCGCAACCCACCCCGCCTCCCAGCTGCACGTCCCTCCCCCCTCCCCTACTTAATGGCGACCGCTGTGCGGTCGCGCCACTGGCGCGCCAAAGGCGCGCCTAAGGCGCGCCTAAGGCAAGCCCGTCTGCGCCCATCCGCGAGCCTGCCGCGACCAGTGCCAGGAACCCTGGCTCTCCGATGCCCCGCCGATATGACCCTGCCTCCCTCCACGCATTCAACCGAGGAAGACACGCCGGCTGCCAAAGAGCCGCACCTAACAACACCCACGGACAGTTCTCCTGCAGACACTGCCAACGATCCTTCACCATCAACGACGCGCCCACAGCGGCAGAAGGCCCCCTGGACGGCCACTCCACCGAAGCCCTGACCTGCATCCTCCTCAACGTGCGATCCCTACACAGACACGCTACAGAGATCTGGGACCTGATCAACACCCTATCGCCCGACGTCACTTTTTTCACGGAAACTTGAACCAACGCCACCTCCGGCCCCGACATCGCCACCGCCATCCCCGACGATACAAGATCCAGAGAAAGGACTGCCCCCACCACCCAGGAGGAGGCCTCACCATCGCACACAAGACCTCCCTCCGACTCTCCACCTCCAGTACGAGCGACCCCCACGCCAGCACAGAACACCTCCACTTCCAGATCCAGACCAGCCCCAGGACCATGCTGCGCGGCACCCTCGCCTACAGGCCCCCGGGACCATGCACCCCGGCCACCACAACCATCACCGACCTCGTCGCACCCCACGCCATCACCTCCACGGACTACATTCTACTCGGAGACCTCAACTTCCACCTCAACAACCGCAACGACCCCTACTCCACCACCCTCCTAGACAACCTCTCCAACTTCGGACTGAAGCAGCTCGTCACCACCCCCACACACAGAGCAGGTCACACCCTCGACCCCATCTTCGCAGGAGGAACAAACATCCGCTTCACCCACACCTCGCAGCCCCTCTGGACGGACCACCACTGCGTACACTTCACCTTCAATACCACCACCGCACCCAAACCCCCCCGCGCCTGCCACGACGGAACTGGAGCAAGATCACAGAGGAAGACCTCAACACCACCCTTCGCCTAGACCCCCCCAGCGCCACGACTGACGCCAACTCCGCAGCCCAAGAACTCCACCGCTGGATCTCCAGCTGCGCGGACAAGCTCGCCCCCCTGCGCCACCCCGCAAAACAACGCCTGGTTCACCACTGAACTCCAAGAAGCCAGACGCACCTGCAGACGCCTCGAGAAAACCTGGCGTAACCGTAAGACCACGGAAGACCTGAACAACAACAAGAATGCCCAGAAGGAATACCACCGGCAAATAAGGGACACCAAGCGGACCTTCATCAAGAACAAGATCCACACCAACGCAACCAACGCCAAAGAACTATTCAACGTCATACAGCAATTCACCAAACCCCCCAGCGAAGCCACGGACGTCACACCATCCCAGGAACTCTGCAACAAACTGAGCTCCTACTTCCAGCTCAAGATCAAGGCCCTCTACGACAATTTCAATGAACAAACACCAGACACAACCCGCCTCCACACCACCGACAACCGGCCGACCATCATGACCTGGAATCCCGCCTCTGTGGAACATGTCACCGCGACCATGAACAACACCCACTCTGGAGCCCCCACGGACCCCTGCCCTCCTCACATTGACCACAGGGCCACCGCCGCCATCGCACCCGAACTAGGTCGGACCATCAACGCCTCTTTCAAGTCCGGCATATTTCCAGACAACTGGAAACGGGCGGAAGTCAAGCTCCTCCTCAAGAAGCCCACGGCCGACCCGACGGACCTAAAAAACTACCGACCCATCTCCCTACTCCCCTTCGCTGCCAAAGTCACTGAGAGACTCGTAAACGCCCAGCTGACCACCTTCATCGAAGAGAACTCCATCCTAGACCCCTCACAGTCCGGATTCCACAGCAACCACAGCACCAAGACCGCCCTCCTCGCCGCCACAGATGACATCCGCATGCTAATCGACCAGGGGCACACCGCTGCCCTCATCCTACTAGACTTCTCCGCAGCCTTCAACACCGTCTCACACCGCACGCTCACAGCCAGACTTCACGATGCGGGAATACGAGGAACCGCCCTCAACTGGATCCGATCCTTCCTCTCCGGCAGAACCCAGAGGATCAGACTCCCTCCCTTCCTCTCCGAACCAACAGAGATCAACTGCGGAGTACCCCAAGGTTCGTCGCTCAGCCCCACGCTCTTCAACATCTACATGGCCCCCCTCGCCGCCATTGTCAGACAGCACGGGCTCAGCATAGTCTCATACGCCGACGACACCCAACTCATCCTCTCCCTCACGAAGAACTCGGAAGACACCAGACTCGGCTTCCAGGAAGGAGTGAAGGACGTTGCGCGCTGGATGAAGGACAGCTGCTTGAAGCTCAACTCGGAGAAGACCGAAGTCCTCATCCTAGGACCCTCCAACTCAGCCTGGGACAACACCTGGTGGCCCCCTGCCCTCGGGAGTCCACCCACCCCCACAGACCACACAAAGAACCTCGGCATCATCCTGGACTCCTCCCTCACCATGACCCGCCAGATCAACTCCGTCGCCTCCACCAGCTTCAACTGCCTTCGCATCCTCCGAAAGACCTTCAAATGGATATCCCCCGAATGCAGAAAGACCGTCACCCACGCACTCATAGCCAGCAGACTGGACTACGGTAATGCCCTCTACGCCGGAATCAACAGAACCCTGCTGCACAAGCTCCAAACCATCCAGAACGCCGCAGCAAGACTCGTCCTAGGGACACCACGACACGAACACAAGACCCAACACCTACGAGACCTCCACTGGCTCCCCGTCGAGAAGAGAGTGACATTCAAACTTCTCACCCATGCCTACAAAGCCCTCCACAACATCGGACCCAAATACCTCAACGAGAGAGTCTCTTTCCACGTACCCAAAAGGAACCTCCACTCCGCCGACCTCGCCCTGGCAGAGACCCCCCGCATCCGCAGAAACAGAGCTGGCGGACGAGCCTTCTCCTACATCGCAACCAAGACCTGGAACGGTCTCCCAGCAAACATCAGACACTCCCCGAACCTGCACACCTTCAGGAAGAACCTCAAGACCTGGCTCTTCAACTGAACCGGAGCTGCCCCCCCCTCCCCCAGCGCCTTGGGACCCTCACGGGTGAGTAGCGCGCTTTATAAACCCCTGATTGAGTAACAGAGCAGCCACTGAATATGTATTGACAAACTAGACATTTAGGGGCATATTTACAAGCCCTGTGCATTGCCGGAACATCGCTCTTTGTGATGTTCCGGTGGCGCACAGGGTTTAGCCATATCTACAATCCCACATAAAGCCACCCTGCATCCCTACCTTGCCTTTCTCTGCGTGAAATAGGCATTCCATGAGCATTGCTGTGGTTGTTCCCACTCAAAACAAATGGAATTTGATACTGCTCCAGATTTACAACATCTCATAAATATGGGGCAACAGCAAAACTTTGCCTCTCCCTTGAGCAGGCATAACAAGGAGAAATGCTTACATTTCTCATCGTTATTTCCTCTTTCCACCTGCGCTGCACTCTGCAGCACACATAGAACAAGAAAAACGCCTCATGTGATTGTTTTTTTCTGCAGGAAGGTGCCCCTTTCTGCACAAAAACAATCATCCAACAACACAGACACCCTTGCACCATAGTGTAACGGTATCTGCGTTGGAGCATCGCTGCAAATTGTGCGTTGGCTTAAAGCTCAGGAAGACACTGTATCATGTAAATACGGTGCATTCCTGTCCTTTCGAATTGGCGTAGGGGAGCTCAGCAAAAGGACTTGCAGCGCTGCCCTGCACAAATTCATTGTAAATATGCCCCTTAGTTATAATGGATTCATTTTTTACTTAAGTTAAGGACAGCTGCACAGATTTCTGCATTGACTTAATCATTAAAGCAGCGTCTGGATACACACTAATTTTATATTTTGCCCAATTCCTCCCTGGTTCTCCAGTCTTTGGAGGTGTTACATTTACTATTCTCACCCAATGAAAGCAAAATCAGGGAAAGTGATGTCTTTTGGAAGGTCTAGATTTACTATTCCCACTCCAGTCTAGGCAACAGTAGGGAGAGTGTTGGACTTGAGAGGGGTGAGATTTACTATTCCCACTTCAATGTAACCAACAGTAGGGAAAGTGTTGGACTTTGGGGAAGTTATATTTACTATTTCCATTCCAATGTAAGCAAAAACAGGGAAATTGTTGGATTTTTGGAGAAGATAGATTTACTAATGCCATTCCATACTTAGAAAGAGTAGAAAAAGTGTTGGAGTCTGAACAGGTTAGAGTTACTAATCCCACTGCAATCTAAGCAACAGAAGGGGAAGTGTAGACGTTGGACGGGTTAGGTTAACTACTCCCACTCCAATTCAAGCAACAGTATGGAAGTTGTTCTACTTTGGAGCAGTTAGATTTACTATTCTCACTCCAACATAAACAAAATCAGGGAATGTGTTGGACTTTGGAAGGGTTAAGGATACCTTTCCAATTCCTAATCATTTTAAACAAATGTAAATATATGACAACATAAAAATATTAAAACATATTTAAAATAAAAAATGTAAATGCTTTATGAATAAATAAAATGTGGGCGTGGTCAGGTACATGTTTGATTGATCCTGAAAAGGATGCAGAGGTCATTGTGCATTTGACAGGAAATTGAATGGTAGCATTATTTCCCTATAGGAAGGCAGAGCTTTAAGTGGAATGCAAATAGAAAGTGGGGGTCACTAAATTTGGTGTGACCAAAGAAGCATAAGTAGGAATCCTTTCCAAGAGGCGTGGCCTATGTTATTAAGGGTATGACATAAACCATGTAAAATCCTGTGCTTCACATAGTGTGACACGTCCAGTATTTGGGTGCCTCTCTATCAGTTTTCTGTTATTGCACCCAAATATCACCAATACAACTAAAACAGGTCCTGACCTCATTGCTTTGCAACTGCTTGTTAGCTCTCTCAGATAAATGAATAGTAACAATGATTCTGTTGTTGTATAATTAGAATTGAAAATGCTTAAATTCTGAAAATATGAATCTATGGCTTAAACATTTCTAAGCACTAGCCTTCATAGTGTCTCAGGCGTTCTTCTGCCCTTTTTCTCCCCACATCTTTCTGAAATCCTTCATCTGCATACGTCACACTTCCACACAATTACCATTGGCATATATGCGATTATCTTTCTGTGTGCTCTGCAGAGGCCAAGAATTGGATGTGCATGGAGTCTGCACATCTTTAAGACCCATTGACAGGCCCTGTGAGATGCTCACACATCCTTTTGACTCAACTTCAGAACTCTCAACCTGTACTCCCTGAGGCACTTGGAAGCAACTCAGTTCAGACTATGCACTACACTAGAGTCATACGTTGCAAGAAAAAAACTATAGAAACGCTAAAGCTTGAGAAAGAAATTGCCTTAGGAAATGCAAAATGAAGTAAAACGTGAAATGTAACCAAGAGATTGCATCGCTGACATGAATATAACGTCCAAAAGCAACCAGTTTCAAATTTTGTTTTTAATTACTGTCGAGTTTGAGACCCGGCAGGACCCGACCCCCTTAAAGCCCAATATGCAGGTATGGCTTGGTATCACGCGGAAGGTTCTTCCCGTGGTCGCCCATCTGCAACTCGTTGTAGTGTAATGCTCATTGCCTTTCTTCTGTTGAGATGACACCTCTAAGAAAGGACAGTGAAGTGTAGTGTAGAAGGAAAGATGCCAGCGGTTGTCACCTCAATTGGGATCAAACCATTGGTTGCCTCCCACAGTAGCATAGATTTTGGCACTTCTTTGGCCGCTTTCAAAGATTGAATTGTAGCGTGCAATGTATTGACGTGCTACCAATGTTCATTTACAAATGTAGGCTGAATCCTAAAGGGCAAAGCCTCTGCTCTCATACCCGTACCCATATATACATACCGTAAAGAAAGGCAACACTGCCATTCCTAACTGTATATCTATAAAGCAAAGAAATGCAACGCTGCCATCTAGTGGGTTCTGTGTGGATCTTTCAAAAAGCGGTCTGAAGAACATAAAATGAACATACTGTTCCAAGACTGGAGAATCCGGGAGGGTCTAGGCTAGGGGTAGGTAATAAACCAGGAGGGAGCATGGAGGCAGAGAGTAGGTCAAGGTGAGCGATCAGTAGTCGAGGACAGCAGTGATTCAACGAAAAGAGCAAAGAGATGTAGCAGAGAAATGAGGAGGTACCATTCTCTCTACCAACCAGTGCTAAAGCTGACTGGTGAGAGAGTATAGGTATGAGTTTGTGGTGAGAATTATTTTAGGGACATTTAATATGTGTGGCTAAGCTGAGCATTGATATATGTATTGTAAGCTCTTGCGTTCAAATAACAAACTCAACAAAAATGCCCAATGAACATTAGCTAAGGGCCTCATTACGAGGTTGGTGGTGTGGGAGCGGGGCGGTCCTGCACCGCCAAACCTGAACGCTGCCCGCCCGTCAGATTACAATACAAATCATTGTCTGGCGGGCGGGCAGCTTGGCAGTCATGCGGCGGTGCAGTAAAAAGGCACAATGAGCCTTTAATACTGCCCAGCCGAGGGACCACCACAGCACCTTCTAGCAGAGCATGGACTATAAAGTCCCTGCCCTGCTGGAACTGGGGGGGTGCTTGCACACAGGGGGGGACAACATGTGCCCCCTTGCATGCACCTACCTGCATGTGACAAGGGGAGCCCTGTGGGCCCCCTTTGTTTCCCCACCGCCAACTTTTACATGGTAGTGATGGCCGCCATGTAGGGCTGGTGGTCAGGAAACTCAAAATATGCATGGCGGTGCAGCAGCACCACCGCCAGCATATTCTGAGCCCCTGACCGCTGCGCCACCACCAGGGACCGCGGATCCCTGGCGGTTATGGGGGTCCAATGGCAGTCCGACTGCCAAACGTATAACACGGCGGGCAGATCGTCGGTGCGGCGGTGACTGGACCACTACTGTCGCGCCCAGGCGAGTCTGACGGTACAAAGACCACCAGACCTATAATAAGGCCCTTAATCTAATTGTAATGTGAATGATTATTTTATATTAGTTGTTTAAATCACAATTAGATTCTGTTGAGTTGGAAATGTTCCTGTTTACCTCGACCCCTTATGAGGATATTAGACAGGGTACGCCCCATTTTTTGCTCTAGTGTTTGATTTTACTAAAATAATAAGTATAATATACTTACTTAAATGGGCTTCCTCCATTGGTGTGTTGTGTCTTTCCCATTTAATTCCACCCACACAGCATGGGGCAAGGGGTCAGCCTACTTAAGCCTCTAGTTAACTAAACTTTGAGTGACTGTATTAATTCTTTCACAAGGTGTACATCTGCAAACAAGGAGTTCCCTTTAATACTAGTGTTACCGGATGTGATAGTAGGATGCATTTGGCACAGGGCACATTCCAGCTTTATCAGTTTCTGCCTCATTCCAATGCTGTTGTAAATTTCTTTTGAAATGGACTGCTGCTACTTCATTGCCTACCATATCGTTTTCCTGGACTGTTTCACTAATGGATCTTTGATAAACTTTGCCCTGGAGGAAAACCAAACTTTATGGTGTTTAATTTGCAACACACGTATAAGAGTTTTATTAAAACATAGGGGGGGTGTGATTTGGATTTTGGTATATAATATTTTATACTGAGAACAGTATTTCCTTCCTTATTCCCATCTTTTCTTTCTTTCTTTCTTTCTTTCTTTCTTTCTTTCTTTCCTTCTTTCTTTCCCTGTGCTTGTTTTTCCTTCTGACTTTCTTTTTTGTCTTCTTTCCTTCTTTCGCTCCTTTCCTTTTCGTCTTTCTTTCTTTCTTACCTTTCCTTTTTCCTTTCCTTCTTTTGAGCCATCTTCCCCTTTTCTTTTTTTCCTTTTGTCATTTCCCTCTTTTTTAGCTTCTTTCCTTTCCCCTTTCTTTCTTTCTTTCTTTCTTTTTCTTTCTTTCTTTCTTTCGTTTTTGCTTTTTTCTTTTCTTTCCTTTTTACTTTATTCTTACCTTTATTCCTTCGTTCTTATTTCCTTTGTCCTTTCCTTTTTTTGTTCTTTCTTTTTACTTTCTTTCCATTTTGCCTTCTCTCACTCTTTCTTTCATTCATTCTTTCTTTTTTGCCTACTCTCTTTTTCTTTCATTCTTCTTTCTCTCTTCTTTCCTTCTTTCTTTCCCTTTATTTTGGCCTTTATTTCTTTTGTGTACTTCTTTTCCTTTTTCTTTCTTTCCTTCTTTCTTTCTTCTTTGCCTTTCCATCTTACTTTCTTTCTTTTGCCTTCTTTCTTTCTTTTTAACTTCTTTCCTTCTTTCTTTCCTTTAATGTTTCCTTCTCTAGTTCTTTGTTTCCTTATCCCTTTTTCTTTTCTTCTTACTTTCTTTTTGCCTTCTTTCCTTCTTACTTTCTTTTTGCCTTCTTTCCTTTATTCTTTCTGTCTTTTTCTTTCTTTCTTTCCTCCCTTCTTTTTTCCTACTTTCTTTTTCTCTCCTTCTTTATGTGCCTTCTTTCTTTATTTCTTCATTTCCTTCTTTCTTTCTTGCCCTCTTTCCTTTTTTCTTTCCAGCTTTCTTCTTTTTGCCTTCCTTCCTTCTTCCCTCATTTCTTCCTTCTTGCCTCCCTTCATTCCTTCCCTTTTCGCCTACCTCCCTTCTTCCTATCATTTTTGCCCTTCGTCCTTCCTTTTTTGCCCTTCTTCCTTAATATTTTGTCTGCCTTTCTTACTTTTTGGCCTGCCTTCCTTCCTTTTTCCTTCCTTACTTTCTTCCTTTTTTTCTTTCGTTCTTGCTTTCTTTGACTAAGGCGAGGCTAGCAGCTAATACCAGACTGATGACTTTTTTAGGTCTGTCTTATCCAAGACCTTTTGATTTTACCAAATAGATGTATAACATAGTTACTTACATGGGTTTTCAGCCAGATTTCACCTACTAGTCTGTGATTGCTTCATTCACATTTTTCTTCCACCCACTCCAGCATGCATCAAGGGGCAATGTTAGCCCATTTCAACCATTGACTGACTTCAGTCTTGCAGGAAGCCGCTCTTTATATGGTACACCAAAAAGAGGTATACTGTGCAGAGAGTCTAGGTATTCCCCTACTAGCAGCAGGGGGCTGCTCTAGCAATCCCAAGGTGCTCTTTTAGGGGGTAGTGTTGCGAGCAGCCTTAGGCCTATCATAGAGGAGAGTTAGACTTTTACAAATACACAGAATAGTCATTAAGCGATGCACATGACTGAATAAGGAGATCCACACTGATTTATAAAAATAACGCATACCTTTATATATGTTTAGGCACCAGAATAAAAATGATCAGGTAAGTTCGTTTTTCAAGAGGAATACTTTTGCATTTAAAAAGTCAGCATTTTTCAGATGCTGCAATGTTATCCAATGGGAGGAAAAACAAGTACAGCATTCAGGTACAGTACACCAACTTTCGAGACCAATCTCCTGGACTTAAGATGAGCATGGGACTAGGTCCAAGGCAGCACCAACAGGTCACCTCGGGCAGCACTGGGGCGGCCGGGTGCAGAGGTGCTTTTCAGCGTCGGGCCCAATGCTATCCTATGGGGATTGGTCTGGTCGAAAACAGGCTGCAGGCTTAGACTGGGAAGCCAATGAGTCTGAACCACAAGAGTGGCTCAAGTCTCACGATGCTTGGGGACACCTTTGGTCCTCTTCTCCATGAGCCAGGGGTGTCAGGTGCAGAAGTGCCTTCAGGCAAACAGAGGCTGAAGGTGGCATTGGGAAGTCACAGTGGGCAAGTCCAGGGTGGGCTTTGTCCTGGGATGACTGTGAGAACATGCTGGCACCATTGGCCCACTTCAGCCCAGGCTAGGCAGCACGGGTGCAGTGGTGCTCTCCGGTGTCGGATTTTGGCATTGTGGAGTCCTCTCAGGTCTCTTTGGGTGCCTTCAGGATGCAGGGAAGCAGCTCAGCTACTCCACGGGAGTTCCTCAGTCCTGGTAGAAGTGTTGGCATTCCTCCCAGGCTTTTGGAGGCACCGCAGCTCGCAGGATGAGTCAACGTTGGTGCAATTGCCAGGGACAGCAGACAGTCCAGCAGGGTTGGAACCAAGTCAGTTGCTTCTTCCACAGTTCTTACCTTTTGTGGCTCTTCAGTCCTTCTTCTTCTATTAGTCAGCAGGATCTGATTTCCTCATGCCAAGGCTCATCTAAATACTGAATGTAGGGGTGCTAGGGCAGTATAGGGTAGTAGCCAATGGGCTACTTACCACTAGGGTCACTAGGGTCCCTATATGACCACTTCCTGGGGGAAGTGGGCAAAACCCTGTCTCTGAGATCCTAAATGTGCCATCACAAAGATGGCCACTTCTAAAAAGTCGCATCCACTTCAGGCAGCCCAGTTCAGGGGTGTTGTTCACCTGAGGGTGGACACGCCTGTCATGCCTCGCTAATATTTCCTGCCTGTTCAGGTGGCAAGGGTTCTGGACAAGGGGTCGATTTCCTCTCCTGTGAGAGAAACCAGATTTGCATACCAACGGCAGTGGACCTCGTTGAAGCTCCCCAGCTTTGGAATACTAATCTGTAGGTCATCCTGTGGGCAAGGGTACAAGGCACCTTCTGCTCAAGCAGGCTTGGGGGTCAGGCACTCATCTCTGGTGGCAGGCTGACGAAAGCCAGTCAGTCAGCACCAGGAGCTGGTAGGTTTTCAGGGGGCACCTGCAAGGTGTCCTCTGTGTGCATGTATTACTAAATCTGCCACTGACATCAGGGTGGGTTTATTAATACAAGATGTTTGATACCAAACATCCCTCTTTTCAGTGAAGCAGTTCATGTAGCTGGAGGACTCCTTTTCACCAGTGTCCAGCGCATGTTTTAAAATAGCTTCCCAGTTCCCATGTACTGGCAGCAATAGAGCTGACCAGCACAGGGCCATTTCTGCTCATGCAGATATGTCCTCACATGTAATATAAGGCACCCTGCCTTAGGGATGTAAGGTCTGCCTTATGGGTGACTTGCAAATATTACATACAGTGTTAGGGGACATAGCACACAGTGATATGTGTCATGTTGTGTTTTCACTTTTGTCTGCACCAAGACATGCAGCCTGCAGTGGCACTTTGCATGAGCTTGGTAAGGGGTCCTTTAGGGTAGCACAATTCATGCTGTAGCCCTTAGAGACCCTCTTTAGTGCCTCAGGCCCTAGTTACTAGGGGTACCATTTACAAGGGACTTACAGAAGGCACTAAAGCTATTGCCAGTTGGGGGAAACAGTTGCACAGTTTTGGGAAAGAGATCTGGCACTGAGGACCTGGTTAGCAGGAACCCAGTGCACTTCCAGTCGAAATCACAATAAATTCAAGGCAAAAAGTGGGTGGTGAGCATGTCAAAAAGGGCCCTTTCTTTCAACTCTGAGTTATGGCATGCTGCTTCTTCACTAGGAACACATCCACACACAAGGTAGTTCCCTTCAATGCCGGGTGTAACATGGTAAAATGTACTTTTTGGAGACAGGAAAAACACTTTTGACTTTAGCCATTGCTTTTTTTTTCTAGATTTAATGTGGGTCCAGCAGCTTCCCAAACAATAAAGATTTGCAAAAACCATGTCAAAACAGAATAGGAATCGGCAAAAGGCTTGCAGCCATCGCCAGACCTATTGGATTTGCCAATGCTTGCTGTTGTATTGCTTTCAAATAAAGCAGACTTTTCGATAAACGACAATGTCCCAAATTGTTTTTCTCTATGGTAAGCCACTCACAAAGGGGTGGGATCTGCCCTCTCCAGATAGGGGCATGGGCAGCGATGGGCACAATAATAGTGTCTGACACTGGCAGCTGTGCATCCATCCCATCATGGCGTAACCAGGTATGCACACAAGGGATTCATCCACAAGGAAGAACCAACCTTTTACCCTGGTACAATAAAAAGGCTGGTTGGAAGCAGGATGATTGGGGTGTTTTTTAAATGTATCTAAATGTTGTTGCTAGAAGTAAGGGAAAGAAGAGATATTAACTTCCAATTTCCTATTCCTTACTCCTAGTCTTTTTTTTTACTTCTGTCCAGCCTGCCTGCTGTTTAACTCTATTCAGATTTTGCTTTGCATTTTATTCTGCCAATCACAGCATACAGTGTGAGGAAATGGGTCATCCCATCACAATCATTGACTATCTTGCACTGTGAGTGACAGCATTTTCCCTGATTACATGTGCGCATCTACCTAAAAAGTAGTGCACTTCAGTGCTAAGCCTCGTTTGCCAATATTTTACTTTGACAACATTTTTCTTTGCATTGTTTATCCTTTTTTATATTTGTCTTTGTGTGTTCAAACTATGACTTCAGGTCACAGTAGCTCAAAATCAATTGTACATTTTCTTTGTCTCAATAAGAAACATAGCTTCTAGCGATATTTATTAAAATTAAAAGGGTTTTCTGTATGCGTTCTAGGTTCATCTGCCTGCCAGGCAACTCCATAGTGTTCTTTTGAATTCATAACCAATTTGTTAATGAACACATTGCTTGCCGGTAATCTTCACTACCACGGTCCGTACCCCTCCTTATCCCAGTCCTAACAGTAATGAGGCTTCCTGCCTCTGATACACTTTATACACATTTCTTAAGGAATCTATGATCGTTGTAACAGAGTCATATCTCTATCTCCATGAACCAGAGTAAAAGAGGGTCCCTCCCACACTTCACCTCTTATTGATTACATGCTCAAGAAGTAGAGGTGCAACAATAGGATGGATGGAGGGATGAGGAGGAGTATGATAGGACTGATGAAGATTACCCGTCAGTAATGTGTTCATTACTCCCCCACCTTGTTCTCCTCATCCCAATCCTAACCCTAATGAGGATTTTCCAGGCTGTAAAAACTTGCAACGACACACCATTAATGCAAAAGTTTGGTGATGCTTGGGTATAGGAAACGGAAGTTGAGTTGGACGGGAGTGGCCCATGGGAAATGGGATCCTTTAGACCGGTGTCTGCCGTTTTGGGTATACGTTTGTTACCCGAAGATAGTGTTAGAGCCTCTGTCACAGACGTCACAGATGTGGCATGCGATTGGGGGGAGAGGCCATTCTGAAACAACAATGACTTAACTAGTGCAGTGAGGCCCTCAATCATACATCTCATTGTCACTATTTCTGCTCTGATCGTATTAATAATATGGTGTGTGTTCTGGGATTCAGGGTGTAGTGCTGAGCTGGTCGCATCGGATGGGTCTGAGGACTGTTGGGGTCTGATTTCCTCAGAATCAGCGGCCAAGTCCTGGAGGGGTGTAAACCTGTTTACACAGGAGATGATGGTTTCTGACTGTAACATAATACTGCTAGGAGTACGTATGAGATTCGTGGGGGGAGAGTGGACCCTTGCAGTGTGGAGTGGAGCCTCTGGGATGCATTGTAATGTCCCCTAATAGTACTTAAGGAGGGTCGGTCGGAGAGGGTGCTTGAGGAAGTAGCTAACTGGCATACATGCCACCCAACATCTAAGAACTGTCCATGCTGCAGGGCCCCGGTAGAAAGCGTTGCCCATGTTATGTTCACTTGCCAGGCATATTCCACGCCAAGGGCGAAGTGGCTCAAACCGGTTTGCCAAAATCTGGGCACACGGGACCATCGCGTTGCCCTGCGCATTCTTAGCTCAGACCCTAGACCGCTCTTTGCCTGCAGTGTGGCTAAGTTCTTAAGCCACGCATGGTCTATAAGACGAAAGATCCTGGCAGGAAAGCACTAGCCGCTAGTAGTATGAGGGTTGCATACAGTTGATGGAGGGCCCTTAAGACGGCAAACTACGTTTTATTTATACATCTTTGCACGCGCACTTTATTGTTTTTAGTCTCCCCAAAATGCTCCCTTGAGGGGCGATTCCAAACAGGGCCTACCTTCTGATGCACCATAATAGATAGCATCTTAGTGCACCCGCCTCCTCTTTTTAGAATGTATTTTATGGATGTTTTTATTCTGTCATGTTGTATAATTATGACTCTTATAGCTCTATTTGCTGAACAGCACGCTGCACTTTGGCTGCACTAGGATATTTGGATTTATAGATTGTATACCTGTCTGAAATATACCATTGTATCAATTGAACTTTTTTATATTTTCTTTTTATTCAAAATTGTGTTTTTATAGCTTTTATGACGCAAGCTGTCGAAATAAAGCTTATACAACAACAACAACATTAATGTAAAAAAGAAAATACATATATTAATTGCCAATTACTTCATTACTGAATGCAAGACTGTAGAAGCAAAAGTAGTATCCAACTCATCAGACATTTCTGGCCTGCAAAGTTTGACAAAAGTGAATTGTGAGGACCATGTAGCTCCCCTACATATCTCCTGTAGGGACGCCTCCCTTTTTTGGCCCATGATGACCATGTTAACCTATCCAGGATGGAAGCAAGAGGAGAAACACCCATGCATTTATAGGATTGTAAAATCATTTGTCTCACGCATCTTCCCAACATGTGGGAAGATACTTTCTTGCCTTTGCTTGCGAATCCATAAGAAATAAATGAAGTGTTAGTCAATCTCAGCTCCTTTGTACATCCCAGATCCATAGAAAATGCTCGAATAACATCGAGGGATGAAGGAAACTGCGAATCATCCTCTGATCAAAACACTGGTAAAATGACCTCCTGTAAGTGATGGAACTTTTAATTTATTCTGGAACACATTTTGGGTCTAACCTGAGGACCACTCTGCCAGGGAAAAAACTCAAATGCGGGTAAGATGTCACCAATGCCCCCAGTTTTTCTAGCCTTGTTTTGAGAGGTATATGCCAGTAAATTACATAGATGTTAGCCAACTGAGGTCCACTCCCTCCAAGTGTTAAAATGGAGGCTGTTGTAAACCTTTTAAAACTAAGGTCAAATCCCAAGTAAGGGTTGTGGCTTGAATATTAGGTCTTTGAAACCTAAAACATTTGAGGAGTCTAACCACTAATGGAGAAATAGCCATAAAATCCTGACTTACACTAACAGCCTTTATAGCCGCCCACTGTGAGGATAGGGTAGCAGGAGATAGACCTTTGAGAAAGCCATTCTAAGGGAAGTCTAGGATTTGAAACTGGTCTATGTCTCTCAGGTCTAAAAACTATGATCTATGCCATTTTTTAAAGGAATTCCAATGTTTTTATAACATTTTAAGGTGGGGGGGTTTCTTGAAGATTGTATGTCCTGCAGTACTTGTTCAGAACAGCCCAAATGTTTTAAACATATCTTATCAAGCTCCAGGCAGTCAACCTGAGATGTTGAAGTTGGATTGAGGGCAAGAAGGGCTATTGGTAAAGAGACGGCTGTAGTTACAGTTGAAGAAACTGACATTTGGATAGGGATTGTAGGAGGGGAAAACCTAGATGGCAAAGCCAGAATGGGGTTTTGATGATCAGCAACGTCCTCTCCTCCCTAATCTTCCAAAGCATCTTCGGGAGGAGGGGATTCGGTGGAAAGGCAAAGAGAATCTCCTTGGGCCAAGGGACTGAGAAAGCATCCATTGCCCAGGTTTGAGGCCACCATGTCTCTGTATAGAATATTAAGCGTATCGCATTGGTCTCTGAAGCTAAAAGATTTGTCAACGGAGTATCGTACTGTGTGCAAATCGTGTTGAAATCCAGTGCAGAGAGATGGCAAGACACCACAAAAGGAAGATTTCTGCTGAGACTGTCTGCTCTGAAGTTCAAAGAGCCCTGAATATATATAGCCGAGATCGCAAGCAGATGATTCTCCCCTCAGGAGAAAATATGTATCGCTATCTGAGTGAGATAGCTGTTCCTTGCTCTGCCCTAATGGTTCAAGAAGGCTCTTACAACTTGATTATCTGTACTGACGTTCACATTGCAACCACTCAACTGAGGGTCAAACGACTGCAGCACCCTCCAGATTGCTGTAAATTCCTTCCAGTTGGAGGACTGTATACTTTCAGCTTCCAACCATTGCTCCATTATCTCTTGATCTTCCAGAGTGTCACCCAACCCCCAATAGCTCGCATCTGTAGTCAGCTGCAGAGGATGAAGATGACACAGTGGAACTCCTTTCCAGAGATTGGCCTCTCCTAACCACCATTGCTACTTTTGTTTAATCTGAGGGGTAACCAGAATGAGGTGACTAAGGGGCATATTAGCAAGGGCACTATCGCCGCTTTAGCGGCACTTTTTGCCGCTAAAGCGGCGATATTTATATCGCCCTATCAGCAAACTGTTTCTAACAGCAGTTAGCGTCAGTTTGCGGGCATTAGCGCCCGTTTTTTTACCGCTTTGCATGTCAGCGATATTTATCGCTAATGACATGCAAAGTGGGCGTTCCCGACGAACAAACCTGGGAAACACTCGCTAACAGGCCTATCGCCTATTAGCAAGGTGGCCATGGCCCCAGTTAGCGACGTGAAAAGTCGCGCTAACCGGGGTCATCGCCATTTATTTAACACCTGCAATTAGCAGGTGTTAGCCATACCTAACATGGGGGGTGGATTATGCTGATACGACCACAGGGTCGTATCAGCAAGGTGTTCTCCCTTCTTCATGCAACATCGCTGGTTTTTCAGCGATGTTGGCTCATTTCCCCGCTATCGCTGGAATATTCATTGCCATAGCGCTAATCGTTGCTAATACAGCGTTAGCGTGGCGATATATTCCAGCGATAGCCGGCGATAAAAAAAATCACGCTAAGCAGGGTTAGCGATGATTATCGCCTCTTCTTGCTAATATGCCCCTAAATTCCTGGGAAACTGGAGACCAATAGTGTAGTATATAATTTAGAATGGACTTTAAATGAAAATGGACCTGTGGAACCACTGCTGTGGATGCTGCCATCAGCCCCTGGACTCGTAACCACACCCTGGCTGACAGAGACTATTGTGTTAGGAGATGAAACACACTGGACTAAAGAAAAATAATTCTGATTTGATTTGAGTCTCAGAACTGTACTCAAAAATATACAAAGAGGTGCAGATCAAAGAAATACACAAAATATGTTTTTTATGTAATTCACAAAAAACAATGTGCAAAAATCGAAATTTTATTTTTTCATTTTAATGAAAAAGTTGGAACTATTCAAAACGTAGTTTTATTTCTCAAAGATGAAACATTATGCTGAACACTAGCATATCATTTTGTCTTTTTTGCTTTGAATGCATGCTTTCTTTTTGTCTGCATATACTGCTGCTTCATTTGGCACCACCAATCATCCATGCTGGATTCCTTTTGAATATCTGGGCTGCTTCCACAGCTCAAGATGACGGTACATATAATTAATGACACATCATTTTTAGCCTCCAATTTCAGATTCCTTCACATTTACAGAGCATTTTAAATTTTTCAACTTTCAATATTACTTTTTTATGTATAGATACTTGCTAGACCAGGCATCCTTGGCATGGTTTCCAGTGACTTTTTGCCTTCAGACCTTCTGTTTTTGTTGACTTTAGGACTCTGGGCACTTTACAATTGCTAACCAGTGCTAAAGTGTATGTGTTCTCTGCTTAAAACATGGTAACACTGACTTATAAACCATTGGGATATTTAATGTACTTATACGTCCCTAGCAAAGTATACTACATGTGCTCAGAGCCTGTAAATTAAATGCTACTAGTGGGCCTGCAGCACTGATTGTGCAACCCACTTCTGTAGCCCTTTAACTATGTCTCAGGCCGCCTGCCACTGCAGAGCCTCTGTGTGCAGTTTTAAACTGCTGCGTCAACCTGGTAAGTTAACCCTCTTGTCAGGCCCAAACCTTCCTTTTTAGGTCGAGCCTCGAGTAGCGCGCAAGCGCTGCATAGAGGCGAAGACTTTTAGTAAGCGAGTTTGAAAAGCAGTCCCAAAAACGCTCGTGCGTCGTGGCTGGCCTTTTTGGGATGGGTACGCGCGGCAAACATGTGTTTCCAATTATCGTGCCCAGACGCGGGCGCGATAATTGTAAACACATGCCGGCAAAAGGCCATGACGCACGAGCGTCTGGTCAGCTGAGCAGGCTGCCGCGCTCGCCCCCGCTCCTCCATTGTTGTCCTTGGCATCGCCTTCACGCGCACCGCTTCGGGCTCCCTCGTTGGCGGCGATAAAATGCCGCTTCGCTCATAGCTCCGAACCAGCACGCACCCTGCAGTTCCCCCGGGGCACAAGCAGGCATCCACTTCTGTCTTTTTGCTGACCTACAGTTCCCCCGGGGCACAAGCAGGCATCCACTTCTGTGTTTTTGCTGCGATCAGCTTGTGTTCTAGTTCCTTTTGTTGCAAGATAAGATTATATAACAACCCGTCTGAAGTTCTTACATCCCCAATGCCCCAAGTGAGGGAGTGTGTTGTGTGGCTGCTACAATCATTACTATTCCACCAGGCTTGCTCCCAGCACATAGTAATGCAGCAAAATAATTGCACCGAGTAAGAAAATCAAAGGACAGAAAAAGTTACCAAAAGAGAACATTTGGCAATTACAGGTCATTTAATTCAGGTGAGTAGCCTGCACCGCACCCTGGTCAAGTAGGTAATAATCATATAACAAGACTAAACTATTTGCGCCGGTCACATCCGACGTAGGTGTGTGTTACAGAAACATATTGCAGGCGTCCACAGGCAGAGTTAAAAGTTGTTTGATGATTACGGCTACATAAATTTATTCAAAGCGCACTTACGAAATGGACAATTACTAAGAGGTAAAAGCGGCGACTGCTGAAAACAATCCTGCGCAGAGGATAGCTAAAACGAAGGGCCATCACACTTTCTATGGTCCACGCTTCTTCAGTTACTTTAGCAACAGTAACTAGATTCTTAAATGAAAGCAAGAGGCAGATTATGTGCCCATACATCTAGACAGCGCAAGGAACCATGGGCCAGATGTACGACCATTTTTGGCGGCCGCAAACAGGAGATCCTCCCGTTTTCGGCCACAAAAGGGTAATAGCATGTACAAATGCTATTTTGCGAGTCACTGACTCGCAAAATAGCATTTGCGAATCTCACTATTAGGAAAGGGGCGTCCCTTCCTAATAGCGAGTCAACATGCTATGTATAATGTTTTGCAACCGCATTTTTTATTGTGCCGTTTCCTCTCTTCTGTTATTTTTTATAAACATTGCCTTTCTTATTTTAAGTGTTTTCCCCGTGGCTTTACAGAGAGCTTCTAAGTGAATTTATAATCTAGGGAGCTGGAGGCGAAATTCCATTTTTTTTCCGTATCCAGAAGACACTTAAACTTTGTCTAAATGCAATTACTCCTTTGTTTTAAAGACGCATTTTAAAAAGTGTGCCTCAACAAACATTTAAAAATAAGAATTATTTGAAGAATTTGGTGCATGAATTGAAAAGGGTTGTAAGTGTAAAAATGAAAAGAGAGCTGGTTGAAAAAGATTGAGGGAGAAGTCTTGCTAACATGCCCGCGCCGCGTGGACACCTCTGTATCTCATGGGTGGGGTCAGGTGTGACGAAGTGTGCGGGGGCGGGGGGGGGGTGGAGTGTGTCCTCTCTTGACCGACCTGATGGGTTTTTTTTTCTTACGTTTTTTGTGGAGGAGTGGAAACAATTGGGGTGCTGGGAAATTCTCAACACTTCCTGAAAGGAAGTCCCAAGACAGACTTTGCCTTGGGTTTTTTGTCACCACCGCAGCGGGCAAGAGCGGGGGACCCCCGCTCATGCCCGCTGTTGCTCTAGACATGGGCCTCTGCTGTGGGACGTCAGGCGCAGGTGGTGTAACCTGTGTTCACTTCCCTGAAGTGCCGGGGTCCACTTCCTTGTAAATGGAAAATCCGGAAATGGGCACATGGAAATGTTGGTGTTGAAAGGAGGAGCATTCCAGGTGTGGAATTTCAGTTCTGCTTAGTGAACACTGTTCCAATTATCAGCGGGTCTTGGGGTTCAGGAAGGTGACTTCATCAAGTGTGCCCCAAAGTGTTTTAGAAGCGGTCACCGCATATGAGCTGGTAATATACCTCAGTGGGTTTAGGCACTTGCTTCCGCTCTGTGTGCATCCTGAAGATCAGTGCCGTGACGGCGTTCTCATTTCATCCTTATGAAGTCGATGAAAGGAGGAACATATCTTTAGTTAAGAGTAGCATCAGCCTGGCCTCTATCAGTGTGACCAGTACATCCAGTCCAGATGTCATCTGCCGGGGCTGATACTTGCGGCGCTAGTACTAAAAAGACACAAATACTATATAGCGGGGTGGCGCTGGGACAGCTCGGGAGCGCTGTTAGGAGCTATTATCGGTCTCACATTTCAACATTTTATAGAAAGTCCCCACATGTCCCACTGAACCGGGAGTGGGAACCATTCACTTCTTAGATCTTCGAATATTGTAAGCGCTTGACTTGTAGGGATTTGCAGAAAGGCCCTGTCTCATATTAAATAAACCCTCACATTAAAATGCTGTAATATTATATGTTGTTTGATGCCTTTGTTAAAGTTGTTAAAGTGAGTATTATTGCCTACTTTTAATATAGCGCTTACTGTGGCGGTCTATGGCTTCAAAGCAGTGGCCATAATAGCTGATGCAATTCACCACCCAGGCACTAGCAGTTTAATTTCCTCTTCAAAGCGCTAAGTGCTGCACTGATTTTTCACTACTGGAATCTGACACTACTACGCTCTAAGAGTTCCTATAGCAGTGCGTTCACCCCCTGAGCTATCAACAGAGTTTGCAGAAGGTGCGCTTTGTGTCTCCCGTGCCCTCGGGACATTCACTGGGCTGGTGAATACTCTATTAATATTGCATGTGTGTCAGGCGGGTCACATGACGTATCTGATGACAAACAGCACAACAGCCCGGCGCTCTTTTCACAGAGTTCACAAACCGAAGAGTGTATTTGGTGCACTGTCCTTTGAAAATAAACTTTAAAGACCACAGCATACTCTCTGGTGAGTTGGTGCCCTTTTATGTTTTTAATTATGCGTTCTATTCACGTCCTAGTTAAGCACAGATCTCAGGGCCAGCATCACGAAGAGTGTATTTGAAATCTGGTTATTCACTGCTGTGACATGGCAACAGTGAGAAACAAAGTGACCTGATTGCTCCACAGAGCAGAGCTTAGGGAGAGGAGGGGGGCACAAAGTGGGGTAAGGGAGGGTAGCAAGAGGCCGGATTTGTTTTTACATTTAGCTCAGGGTGGAGAGGCCATGTTATGTATGGCTCACCCTATTATTCCTCTGTCCATCTTAAGGAAAAAGTGTGTGAAACGACAGGAGCTGTGTGGAATGCTTTTTTTTTGTTTTTAGAAGGGCCACCCAGGCAAATTTCATGTATCCCTCTCGGCATTTGGTGGCGGGAAACGGACCATTGCTGGCACCAGTGATAGGCAGCGAGAGCGCAATGGCCGGATGTTGGGCGATATCACCGACCCCTTAGTAGGCTTAGGGACAGACTTGGGCCAAGTCTGCGGTAGCAAAAAAATGAGAATAGGCCACTAGGCCACTGGTGGTACAGCCTGAGGCTGCGTGTATAGCAAATAGGCCTCCCATGTGTAGTGTTTTTGTTCACACAGGAAATGCCACTGAGCTGCCTACAACACCAACGAATGGCTCTCCCAGGAGTTTATCATCTAGTGGAGACAACAATGAACCAGCGCATCAGTGTGTCTAGTTTTCCCGCCCGCGGAGTAGCAGCCCTCCTAGGGACATTAGACAGGTAAAGGGCGTAACAACAAATGATGGGGCCCCTTGCAGAATGTAACGAGGGCTCCTGAGTCTCTCATATCTCACTGCTATTCATTGGCCATGGGCCGAATGCCCCCCCCTGAAGGGTTGCAACCCTCCCCCAAGGGGTCTGTGTTACGTCACCTGGGAGGGGCACTTCATATGAAAAGAGGGAGGGCCTTAAAGGGCAGCATACAGATCAAGTTTTCAAAGACAGTGCAATAAAGACATAAAAGTTCAACTCACTCAGCCCGTTTAATTTCAGCAGCATGCACTGCCTCCCCGAGGTAAAACCCTCTAAATCTAGCGCCCACCGACCTCTCTGTGCAGTCACTGCACACCCGTGGGCACTGTGGAATTCAGCACTCCTGCGCCTCTAGGAGCTGCTGCACATCCAGCACCCTTCTCTGGCATCTTTGGGAGCAGTTGCTACATCAGGGGAGAGGATGTAGCCTCAGGGCCAGAGCTGCCGACTTTGCAGCTGGGAACCAGGTTCCAGCCTCGGCGTGGGCTCAGCATCCTGTGATTCTGGCCAAATCACTTAATCTCCCCGTGCCTACCAAAAACAAGCATTGGCATAGCCAATAGGTCTCGCCTTTGGACCTTATAAGTGTTTACCCATGCAACAGTTGATGTTGTTGCACCAAGGATATTGTGCTGCATAACTAAATACTTATAAGGTCCCAAAGGCAAGACCTATTGGCTATGCCAATGCTTGTTAATACATGTAGGTCACCCCTAAAGTAGGCCCTGGAATGCCCAATGGCAGGTTGCAGTGTATTTAAAAGGTAGGACATGTGCTTTTAAGTTTTACATTTCCTAGAAAAAAACTCTTAAACTAGTTTTTCACTACTGCATAGGCTATCTCTCCCATAGGTTAACATTGGGATTACTTTATTACATCTTACAAGTATAACTTCCAATTGGAAGATATTTTTGGTGTCTCTGGAATCAAAATTTAAATTCCTAACTTATGTTCTTACTTTAGCCATTTGGTGCCTTCTGCCTGTCCCTGAATACATGTATTGGGCCGGTGACAGCTGGGCTTTGTGCATTCCCTCTAGACAGCCACATACAAACAGAGCTTTAGTGTGACTGATGGGCCATCCACATCCCACTGGGCTATCCTGGGCAGGAAGGGAGGGAGGGGCTGACACATACACCTGAATAGGCTTTGTCCTGTCCCAACACAAAAGGCTGCATACCCCCTGTAATGAATTTGGAGTGAGGGCAGGAAAGGCAGGGACTCTGTGTACTTCAAATGCATCTCTGTGAGGTCTCCCCACTTCTAAGGCACATCTGGGTATAAGTACTGAGCCTCAGACACCACCAACTCAGTATACCTCTAGACCTGTGGATACTCTGCCAGAAAGAAGGGCTGCTGTGCTGCTGAAAGGACTGTCACTCTGCTGGACTCCTGCTCTGTGGTGCTGACCTACTGCCTGCTGCCATCTTGCCTGGGAGTAAGAAGGACTGCACCTGCATCTCTCTAACCCAGAACCGAAGTGACTAAAAGGGCTTGGCTGCATGCCTCCTGTTTTAAAGTCTCAGGGACATCAAAGACTTCCAACCACCTACAGCACCTGCACTCTGCCATCTGAGAGTCTTGCCCTGCTAAGTGGTGCCAATCCAGTCCTAGACCCTTTGAAGTGGGAATAGAATGCTGCTCCAGTAAAAACCCATGCATCGACATCATTGCACAGCTCAGAACCCCCACATCTACCTCGACTCGCCGCTGCCATAAGATCCGAAGACATCGCATTGCCGACTGTATTGTACATCGCCTCCAGTTTTTGATGCATTCTCGACTTGCATGGCTTGACAACGATGCATCGCCTACATCTTGGGGTTCGAGAACGATGCATCTCTGACTTCCGCAGATCAAAACCGACACATTACCTAAACCCAAAAGGATTGACGCCTCCTCTGATCTCATCCTCGATGTCGACGCAACCGCGAACCAAGGTGCTGTCTAGCACGACCAGATAGCCCCAGCTGTCGCATTATGCTTTGAAGCACTACATTTCAGTTTAATCTTTAACATTTCTTAACTCTGCCTCAACTTATTTAACTTTTGTGGCTTTAGTCTTGTTCTGTTAATTAAATTAAGCTCTATTTTTCCAACCATGTGTGGTATCTTTTTTTGTGTATTGTTTTCACTGTTTTACTGTTTGAAGTGTTACAGAAATACTTAACACATTACACATTGCCTCTCAAGTTAAGCCTGAATGCTCTGTACCAAGCTAGCAGATGGTGAGCACAGGTTAATTTAGGGCGTGTATCTGACTTACCCTGACTAGGATTGTGGTTTCTGCTTGGACAGGGTGCATACTTCTAACAACCAGAAAGCCAATTTCTAACCATATTTTATTAAGCTGTTAATATAATTTAGTTATCTAAACAGTCACAGAACCCCAAGTAGGCATCATGGAGCCCGAGGGTTCTGAGGACTACATGTTAAGGAACACTGCTTTATCGATAGAGCCAACAATCTACTGTGTCTGTCATATATGGTAGTCACTGTAAGTTGAGCCTCCTTTAGATGCAGTTTCAGTGCTAAACATCTCCATCCTTTTTTCTCTCATTCATAGTGACATCATCTTAATTTTAGCAGATTGTTGGAGGGACAGATTACCTGGGGCGCACACATTCCGACCACAACCCCAAACTCCTACAACTCAAGTGGGATGCGGGCCCGTGACCAGGCCTTCCGTGCATCTTTAGGGGCTGCAACTGCAGAATATTTTGAGGCAAATAACTGCTCCACAGGACGCACACTCCTAGAATGGGATGCCTTTAATGTAACCATCAGGGGGCATAGTCTAGGGCTCACCTGGAACATCCGCAAGCAATTTAGTGAATTTGCAAGCGGAATAGAACACAAGCTCTTGCGGTATGAGACCATAGTAGCCGCAATATGGGGGGCACACGACGACTAGATGAACTGCGCAGCGAACACATAGAATTATTGGAGAGGCTAAAATGCCTAAATTACAAAGCACATTCTGCATGCATGCATGCAAC
Organism: Calotriton arnoldi; assembly: GCA_963921515.1. Classification (NCBI taxonomy): domain Eukaryota; kingdom Metazoa; phylum Chordata; class Amphibia; order Caudata; family Salamandridae; genus Calotriton; species Calotriton arnoldi. The sequence goes on along the minus strand of CAWUFW010002331.1, from coordinate 994,106 downwards.
ATCAGACAGAGCAGGTCAGATGCTGGCATGGTTGTTACACCAAGAACAGGCTCACCAACCTATACACGCCCTGCTACCACAGGGAGCATGCTGTATATGCAGCATGAAATTCATGCAGAAATGACGCAACACTATGCGGCGCTCTACCAATCTATGGTGCAATATGACCGGGTGTGATTGGACAACTTCCTAGACTCAGTGAGTCTGCCTAAAATTACCCCTGAACAGTGCGCAACGCTGAACGCACCAATTGCTATTGACAAAATTTGTGAGGCTATCACGGCACTGGCAACAGGCAAAACCCCTGGACAGACAGGCTGCCTGCCGAATACTACAAGGCATATGCTGCGACACTGGCCTCGTGCCTGCACACACTCTTTCCCGTGGCACTAGAGGAGTTGATACTCCCCTTGTCGCTACGTGAAGCATGCCTAGTATTGCTGCCAAACCCTGACCGAGACCCCACCAACCTGGTTTCCTATCGCCCATTGGCCCTATTGAACACAGACTATAAGGTTCTAGCGAAAGTCCTAGCCGACTGACTGGCACCCATAGTCCTAACCCTAGTTCATGAGGATCAGAATGGGTTTGTACCCTCGCGCAACACCTCCTTAAACCTGGGACGTTTTTTGAGGGTTGTCACATATTCAGCGGGTCGCTGGCCTTACTCGGGATGCTTAATATTGGATCTTGAGAAGGCCTTTGACTCCCTGGAATGGGATTTTTTATTCGCTGTGCTAGTCCTCTATGGCCTTGACGAAACCTTCATCAGCATGATCAGGCTGCTTTATAGAGAACCGATGGTGCGAGTGAGGACAGGCCCATATATATCTGCTCCAATCACGGTGGGAAGGGCAACTAGGCAAGGATGTCCACTGTCCCCACTACTTTTTTCATTAGCTATAGAGCCACTGGCGGGGGCCATTCCTGCCGGAGGAGCTGACTGGTGCATCCCACTTGGGGATGGCAAACACACGATCTCACTATACGTGGACGACATCCTTGTGTATGTCAGAGATAACCATTGATCCCCCCTCTACTAGCGTGCATTTTGGGAGACTTCACTGCTTTGTTGGGATTGAGACTTAATGCAACAAAATCATGCCTGTACCCTTTGACAGTACATGTCCAGACCCAATGTATACACATAATGGTGTGTGCATACAGTGGAGGACTGATGCCTTCCGCTACCTGGGAATAAGAATATACTGTCAACAGGTGGACCTACTAGAAGGCAACCTGGGCAGGGCACTGACGGCTGTCCGCTCCCAAATATTCCTCTGGGGCACACTCCACTATCAGTGGCTGGCCGTGTGACTCTCACCAAAATGGTGATCCTACCGGCACTCCTCTACTACTTTGCAAATCTGCCCCTATATATCCCCCCACCCTTCTTTTGCGCTCTCAAGAGAACTGTCATAGACTTCCTTTGGGAGAGCTCCCGTCACCGGGTAGCTAAGAAGAAACCAGATCAAGGAGGCCTACTGGCACCAAATATGGAACAATATTATCTTGCGGCACAGCTGCAATGGGTGGCCAGTTGGCTAGCCAGCCACCACCTATGTGACACAGCCACCACCTCACCACCCTAGTCCCTCACTGCCCTGGTTAATCTGTTCCATCCTTGTGCCAAGACAAAGCCACCGGCACCCCTATTGCTCAATACAGCATATCGATGTTATCGAAGGTGCTTATACATTATCCGGAGCGTGAAACCATATGTGCCTGCTCTGCCACTGCAGGGCACGCCTAGTCGGTGCACGATCACTATGACAACTGAACTGCGCAGCTGGCGGGAGGTGGGGATTCAGGACATGGGAGACCTGTATCAGGAGGGCGTCTTATACCATATGCTGCACTGATAGAGGAAGATGGGTTGCACCCAGGCCAGTTCCTGCTGCATCATTCGCTTCTAGCAGCCCCAGCCACCAAATGGGGAGACATGACCAACGAACCCCTGACACATCTCACAATCCAGTACTTGCACGTGATGAGGCGAGGCGGACATCTCACATGGTGGTTTGATTCTTCCCTTAGACAACATACTGCAATCACACTGTCACCCTTGAGGTGTCACTGGGAAGGGGACCTGAACTGCCCACTCACAGACACTGAATGGGCCTCTGTGCTGGAGGGCCCTGTGCATATCCCCAGGAATGTGCGCTTCCACAAGATACAGTAATACATCACGCAGAGAGCATATCTCACCTCAGCCAAAATCAATAGCTATTTCAATCGTGCAGAAGTCGCTTGCCCTCGCTGCTGCATTATACATGCAGAGCTGCTACACATGTTGTGGGGATGTCCACGTCTCCAGGGATACTGGAGCACAGTGGCAGCACCCTCTCTTTGCTGCACAGAGCGCACCATTCCCTTTGTATGGGTGACCTATATCCTACACCTTTACGGTAGAAGCAAAAAGCAAAGAGTGACTTCCCGTTTCATAGATCTGGGAATGGCATTAGCAAAGCGGTTGATCACTAAAAGATGGAAATCCCCTGAGCCCCTTCAGACACTGGCTAGGCGGTGCTCTCTGCTGATGTGGACTAAAGCAGAAAGCGTTGCACTACATCCAGAGGACACACTGGATATTCGTAGGACCCCAATTGCAACAAACTGGGATGCGATTCTGAGTGAATTGCAAAGCTACCATAACACTGTGGTGGGCACGCCAACCCCCAACGACAGCAAAACCCCAGAGCACACACTGGAGGAGGCACACAGACCCTGACATGGATATAATCGAGGGGCCACTGCTGGTAGACGTGTTCACACATCGCCCGTACGGGCTTCATCGCGAGCATCAAAATGATCCAACAAACGAGAGCAGAGAAGATACATCAAAGGGGGGGACTGGGAAATGCTCCAGTTAGATACACCACTACCTGTTTTGTTTTTACTTTGTCCCATTTCATTATTGCCCGTCTCCCCTGTTAGAAGACTGCCTCACAGCCAGCACTTAGTGGGAAGACAGATAGGATGCACCTGGAGACTAGGTAACTGAAAACCGTAACAGAAGTCAGAATGAAATGAGTGCACAACCTCAGTATGCACAAGCAATTGCTACCACTAATGGCACAGTCATGTCCAGGTCACCACTGTACTAATGTATATTATCTATTACATACCCAGCAAAATATGGCTAAAATAGAATGTTTTTTAAGTCAAAAACAGATTCAAACAAAAATAAAAAGAGTTGCACCTATGTAACCATCAAAAACCAACAAACATTAAAACAAGCCAGCTGGTACACCCCAGAGCTCAGAACCTCCAAGCACAGCTGTTACCAACTCGAGAAGCAGTGGTGTGCCACAAGGAACCCCTCTGGCAGAGGCCCACACAAAGCAGCCCTCAGCAACTACTACCGGCGCACCAAGGAAGCCAAGAGAACTGCCATCGCAGCCTGCGTTGATACAGGGGCTAACCACATGAAAATACTCTTCAAAATAGTCAAGGAATTCTCCAACCCAGCAGCTACAAAGAACATAATCCACCCCTCTTAAGAACTGCGAGTCACCCTTTCAGGCTACTTCCACAGCAAGATTGCTACCATCTCCAACAACTTTGACCCCCATCCCACTGCTCTTAATCTCAACAGCCTCGAACAACCAGCACACACCAGCCGAATGATCACCACTTGGTCTCCGCTCACTACTCAGACCACCATGACCATCATGTTATCCATTCACTCTGGGGCACCCACGACCACTGCCCCCACCATCTTTTAAACCTCAGAATTGACCCTATCAGCACTGAACTCACCAGCATCATCAACACCTTCATCACCAAAGCAGCCTTCCCGGACAGATGGAAACATGCAGAGGTCAGACCCCTCCTAAAAAAAACCTCTGCCAACCCAAGCAAACTCAAAAATTATCAACCGATCTCCTTGCTCCCCTACCTGGCAAAAGTGCTTGAGAAGGCCATCAACAAACAGCTTGCAGAAAACCTGGAACAAAATCACTTACTTGATGCGTCCCAATCAGGATTCCGTGCCAATCAAAGCACTGAGACCACCCTGATCGCTGTCACAGATAACAGTAGAACCCTCCTTGACCACAGAGAGAGTATGGCCCTGATCCTTCTTGACCTCTCTGCTGCATTTGACACCGTTTCCCACCACACCCTCATCAACAAACTCTACAACATCAGCATTCTGCAAAACGCCCTCAAGTAGATCGCCTCTTTCCACACAAGATGCACACATAGCATCCGTTTGGCTCCCTTCACTTTCGAACCCAAGGATATCTCATTCAGCGTACCCCAAGGATTATCCCTCAGCCCCACCTTGTTCAACATCTACATGACCTCCATCGCAGATATCATCAGATCTCACGACCTTAACATAATTTCCTATGCATACGACATTCAACTCATCCTCTCATTCACCGAGGAACCCTCCACCACCAGAATCAATTTCTGAGATGCCGTGACCAACATATCCAACTGGGTGGGAGACAACTGCCTTAGATTCAACTTGGGCAAGGCAGAAGTACTGATCTTTGGGAAGAACACAACTGTATGGGACCACAGCTGGTGTCCAGCAGAATTCGGACAAACATCTACAGACCATGCACGCATCCTAGGCATCATCCTCAACAGTGAACTGACCATGAAACGACAAGTCAATGCAGTTGCCTCCTCCTGCTGCCACACCTTTCGCACTCTCTGCAGAATCTTCAGATGGATCCCAGTTAACACCAGAAATACCATCACAAAGGCCCTCCTCAGCAGCCACCTCGACTATGGCAATGTTCTCTTCTGGATGGAGAGCATCTGGAGGTGTCTGAGGTGGGGGGTGATGTGTGTCCGTTTGGGGAGGTCCAGGATGAGTATGGCTGCAGCATTCCTTATGGTCTGTAGTCTTTTGAGGAGCAGGGTGGTGATGTTAGCCCTTAATTCCCCCACCCGCCTTAGGTGGCATGCTTCATCATGGAGAACCTCCTCGCACTGCAAACCTAGTCGCAGTGTGGGCTACAACCCCCTCACTGTGAGGGAGGAGCTCAGGGATGTTTTAATGAAGTAGTTGGGAGGTATACGAAAACCTTCAGATGAGCCGGGCATGGAGGGAGTAAGTGAGGGAGGTGTGGGTGAAGTTAAAACTAACTACCTGGTATTCTAAAGATAAATTTTAATGGGACATCCAGGGTCAGGATTAAAAAGGTGTGTGGGCCACGGCAGGAAGATTCAACCTGTCATAGTCTCTAAGTGGTCAAATGGTCGACATGTTTCAGCCTAAATGCACTCTGCAGAGGTGACGTGGCTTTCTTCAGGACCAGGTAAAGAGTGAAAAAATGTGTGAAGTACTGGGTGTTGCCACAATACCAAATCTGGTAGATGGAGTAAAAGGATACAGCCAGCTAGTAGGTTGATAAACCAATTATAGGGATCTGCTGGTCGACGTCGTCCCTGTAAAGAGACAAGTGTTTAAAACAGAAAGTTTATACACATTACCACATGCACTCCTTGGTTCACTTGTCACATATATATATTTTTGAAACCGTCCTTTAAAAAGGTACTCCCCTACACTCCATGTTGCAATTTTTTACCCAGGGTGGCTTGTTTGTGATGCCATATTTAATACGAGGGGAGTCGCCCTCTCCCGGTCTTTAAATCTCCTCAGGCCTTCTTTGTGTGTATCAATGCTCTCTATGCTGACATCACCATCCTGCTCCTCAAAAGACTACAGACCATAAGGAATGCTGCAGCCATACTCATCCTGGACCTCCCCAAATGGACACACATCACCCCCACCTCAGACACCCTCACATGCTCCCCATCCAGAAGAGATGCCAGTTCAAGATCCTCATCCACACCTACAAAGCTCTGCATGATCAAGGATCGGCCTACATCAACCAACAACTGAACCTACACCTACCCACAAGATACCTCGGCTTCTCCTCACTAGCCTGTGTGCACCCCCTGCATCTGTCACAGCCACAGTTGGGATGCTCCTTATCCTACATCGCCTCCAAGACCTAAAATGACCTTCCTCATCATCTTTGAACAGCATCCTCCCTAGCAGACTTCAGGAAGAAATTAAAGACCTGGCTCTTCAAAGGACATGTTGCACCTGCAGCTCCCAGTTACCCCTATGGGTGACGGTGCTGCGTGAAACAAATGCTGATTGATTGATTGAGCAATTTACCACTGCTGATCAGTGCTGAAGTGCATGTGCTTCTCCCCTAAACATGGTAACATTGGTATATACACAATTGGCATATTTAATTTACTTGTAGGTCACTTGTAAAGTAGTAAACCATATACTCAGGGCCTGTAAATCAAATGCTACTAGTGGGCCTGCAGCACTGATTGTGCCAACCACCCAAGGTGCCCTTTAAACATGTCTCAGGCCTGGCACTGCAGAGCCTGTCTGTGCAGTGTTACTGACAATTCGACTTGGCATTTACAAATTATTTGCCAAGCCCCTGAAACTCCCTTTTTATTACATATAAGTCACCCCCAAGGTAGGCCCTAGGTAGCCCATTAGGCAGGTTGCTGTGTAAGTAGAATATAGGAAATGCACCTATAAGGTTTGAATGTCCCGTTAGATTAAAACACCTATATTCGTTCTTCACTACTGTGAGGCCTATTCCTCTCATAGGTTAACATTGGGAATTCCTTAGTACACTTTTAAGCTGTGATTCCTGATTAGAAAGGAGTAGTTATATCATGTTTTATATCTTTGGAATAGTCATGGTAAATCCTCTTTACTGGTAAAGTTGGATTTAACATTACTATCTAAGAAATGCCACTTTTAGAAAGTGGACATTTCTCTGCTCTTACAGCTCTGTGTGCCTGCAGCCTGTCTCCAATACACGTCTGGGGTGGGTGATAGCTAATATTTATGCATTCCCTTTAGACAGCCACACACACAGGAAGGTTAGGTGTGTCTGAGTACTCACCGGCCGATGGTCTTGGCCCTTTTTTGTAGGGTTATCCCCAAATTCTTATCCTTCTTCCACCTATTTTTTATGACTTTTTTTGTTGGCTTTAAGACTCTGGGCACTTTAGAGTGCAAATGTTCACTGTGCAAATTGTATGTGTAATTAATTTATCCATGATTGGCATATCTGATTCACTGGTAAGTCCCCAGTAAAGTGAAATGTGGGTGCCTAGTGCCTGTAAATCAAATGCTACTAGTGGGCCTGAGGAACTGATCGTGCCACCTACCTGAGTAGCCCTGCAACCATGTCTCAGACCTGCCACTGCAGTGTCTTATGTGCTGTTTTGAACTGCCATGTCGACCTGGCAAGGACTGCCACTTGCCAGGCCCAAACCTTTCCTTTTAATACATGTAAGGCACCCCTAAGGTAGGCCCAAGGTAGCCCCATGGGCAGGGTGCAGTGTATTTAAAAGGTAGGACATTTACTGGTGTGTTTTACCCATCCTGATAGTGAAATAGTGCTAATTTTATTTTTTACTATGGCAAGGACTGTCTCTCCCATAGGTTATCATTGGATCAGCCTTGTAAACGCTTACAGGTGTAGCTTTCAATTGGGAGGAGATAGCGGTCTGGAGTTTGGGGTCCCTGAATCGACAATTTAAAAATACATCTTTTAGTGAAGTTGGTTTTTATATTGCATGTTTGAAAATGCAAGTTTGAGAAAGGGGCACTTTCTTGCTTTATCATTCTGTGCCTCTGCCTGCCTGTGGAATCCACGTCTGATAGAGGCTGACAGTTTGGCTTTTTGTGCATTCACTCTAGACTGACACACAAAGAGAGCTGAAGTGTGCCCTGCATATCCTGATGGCCAATCACCAGGCTGATGGATCTTCCTGAGCTAGAGTGGTAGGAGGAGTTGTCACTGACACCTGAATCGGGCTGTGCCTATCCTCACACAAAGCTTTCTCCACCCCCTTGTAGTGTGTCTGGAGCCTGGTCAGGGAAAGGCAGGGTCTTGTGCACTACAAAGTCTTTCCTTTGAAGTGTGCCTACTTCAAAGGCAGAAACTGGTATAAGTAATGGAGCTGTGACATCATAACTTCAGAACACTTCTGGACTTAGAGGAGATTCTGCCATGAAAAAGAGCTGGAGACACTGTAGGAGGAGACCTGCGGACACTGTAGGAGGAGAACTGCCACTCTGCTTGTTGCTGTGTTTTGCTGGCTGTGTTTTGCTGGCTGCTTCTGTCTTGGACAGTGAAAGAACTGGACTTTGCTTTCTGTTTCCTGCTTGCCAAGGTTTTCCAAGGGCTTGTGTGAGCTTGCCTCCTGTTAAGAAGTCTCAAGTCCATCAAAGACTTCATCTGCAGCCCCTGAACTCCTCTGCTGCGAGTTCTGGCCTGAGAAGTGGTGCCAATTCCAGTTCTGAACCCATGGGGCTGGTTTTGCTGGAAGACTGAAGAGAATCCATGCATCGACCTCCAGCACCTATTTTTCCTGATGCAGCACTGCCATGCGGTTGAAAAACTGAAGAATCGATGTAACTGGAAGATTGCCGAAGCCCGAGTGCCGAGCACTGTGTCATCCAATGTCCACTCTGACTCTGATGCAGGCCTTGCTGTGTGGCTGAAGAAATTGACGCATCACCTGCTCTCGGCTGGAAAATTGATGCAGCACCTGTTTCGCCACATCGATCCAGCATGTCCGGATTTTTAACACATTGCACCAGTGCACCAAGTTATCCATCGATGTTGCTCAGCAGTAAGGAACCGAGGCCACTTGTCCGGAAACCGACACATCACCTCTAGTCACAGTAAGGAACCAATACATCACCTCTCCTGTGCTGCGGTAAGGAACCAACGCTTCAACTCCCCTGGCAGTAAGGAACGAACGCATCACCTCTTCTTGGAGTAAGGAACCGACACATAACTTTCCATTTCCGGAGCCTCACCTCCCCTATGCCAGTTTTAGTCTTTGATTTCAACGCATCCCTCATACTTTGTGATAACAGTGATGCATCCATAGTTTCCTATGGATTTAACTATTTTTAATCTTTTAAAAGTGATATCTTGATTTGTGTATGGTGGATTTTTTTTGTTTTGGTCATGTTTTATTCAGAAAGATATTGGTTTTTTTCTAAACTGGTGTGGTGTCCTTTTGCAGTGTTTTCACTGTGTTACTGTGTGTATTTGTACAAATGCTTTACACATTGTCTCTGAGATAGGCCTGACTGCTCGTGCCAAGCTGCCAAGGGAGTGAGCAGGGGTTATCTTAGCTGTGTAATTCCCTTACCCTGACTAAAATGAGGGTCCCTGGTTTGGACAGGGTGCAAGCCACTGCCAACTAGAGACCCCCATTTCTAACATTGGTGGTCAGCGGTGAGGATAGGACTTGTGTTTGTACTTTATATACAGTGATTGGTGTAGACTACTATCAGATTGCAGACCACTACGTAGCCACATACTGTTTTTCTCTTTATATTTTTGCAATTCTTGAGTTTGATCCACAATAATTTCTCAGTCTGAAGAGCCATCAGCAGAGTTAATGTTTGTGCTGGAGAGCTTGAAAAATGTGTCAAGGATACCAAGTTTTCTTTTAAAGACCTCACTGGAATAAAGGAGCTGCAAAAGGTGCTGAGGGCCTGGTTGGCAGCCAGGGAGTCTGGTGGGACACAAAGGATGGTAGTGATGTTGTGGAGGAAGAGGAACAAAGTCTGCACCTGGGATTGCTGGAGGAGCCAGCATTGCCTGTAGGTGGAGGCCAGCCTGAATGGTGGAAGAGCTCCCTCCAGAGCTGGCAGTAGTGGTCCCTCTCCAGGCCTGTCTCCAGAGGGGCTGGAGTTTAGGCGGAGAGGCAGGAAGCTCAAGTTGGGGTTTGTAAAACTCAGGTTGAAGCAGAAAAGAGAGAAAGTTTTGGAGATGGAAAAAAAGAATTTGGAGTTAGAGGCAAAATACTTTTGGCTCATGAACTGAGCTTGAGAGAGCTGGAGTTTAAAGCCAGAAGGGCTGAGTCCAGCTCGGATGGTGGCAGTGAAAATATAATTTCCAGTACTGGAGAGAAGGCTCACATGCCCAGAGACTTGGTGCCTGACTTTTAGGAGGAGAAAGACATACACCAGGGGGTTCAGGTTTATGAGGTAGCGGCAGAGGTGTGCAGGGTCCCTGTGGTGGAATGGGGAACTGGCACAGGGAGTCATATTCCTAGTGGTGGGATGGACTGGCTTTAGAAGGGAGTAAAAGGGAGTGGTGTTCCCCCATGGTAAAAGCCCTGGTAAGGAGATATGCAGACACCACAGAAGAGTGTGGGTTAAGTTTCAGGGACAATCAGATACTGTCTCATCAGTCTCAGGGGGTGATGTGAGGTAATTTTTCAAGGAACTGGATGGTGGGGTGAAGGGTAGTATGGTTGAAACATTTGTGGGGATGTACGATTTGAGTGCTGGAGAGCATATGTTCTGTCACGGTTTTCCAGAGCTATGCGAACACCAGGTGGAATGTGAGTTCTCTGACCCCAGGGAGCTCGCACTGGAGGCAGAACCTTTGGTGGATGCCAGACGATCCAAAGAGGCTTTTGGGAGTGATCCTGAAGGGGGTGGCTCAGGTTTTCCTCAACCGAGGGAGGTGGGGGAGGTTGCAGTAACCCAGTGTAGTGGGATGGGTAGAGGGTCCCTTGTCCCTTCTCAGGGAAGGAGGAGAAGTGGGGGCAGAGGCCCAGGTTGCCCAAAACCCAGTCTCAGAGTCTGGATGGTTCCCAGAGGGAACACCAGGAGTGGGGGCTAGTCTGTACCGGGAGGCCATCCCCTGAGGGGGACCCAATAGTGTCATGAGAACTGGGGAGCAGCCGTCACAAGCATCCCACCAGTTTTGGTGTCTGGCAGCACCACTCCGGGAGGGAGGGTGCAGAAGTCCAGATGGAAGGGTGAGAGTGGGAGACAATCCCATGTGGGTGGACCAGTGGGTTTGGGGTTGCCAGCTCTGAGATCAGAGCAACCCAGGACTGACCATGATGAGACCACTTCTGACTTGGGACGCTCCCTGTGCTGTCAGGCGGCCAGAAGTCAGGACACAATCGCCAAGCAGATTGCTTCCCAACATTTACAGTAAGTGTTTCCCTCAGGGTGTGTACTTCCCCTGAAGTCCTGGCTTGCCAGGCACAAGCTCAGCCTAAGGGTACATACCCTGGGTTGGGGGACCAGTTACAGGATAGCACCCCTGAACTGGTGGGAGAATTGCGCAGGACACTTGCACATGCGCCCTGACAGTGCTGGAGTCTGGGGATACCTCTCCACGGTGGAAGGTACAGGACCCCAGAGGGGAGGACAGAGTATGGGAGAGTCCACCCAGGTCTCCTGATCAGCTTCAGGGTAAAGACCCTGGGCTGTAGTACTAGTCTCAGGATACCACCCCTGAACTGTTAGCAGGAAGATTGGACAAAGAGTACCAGTCACCTGGGGCAACCGCCCCCCACTCTGAGAAACCACAGAGGTTAAAGAGCCCTGGACGGCCTACGGTCTGGCTCTTGTCACTGACAGCTGTCAGTGGCCACTGTGGGTTGCTGTCCTTGTAAACAGAATTTCCCTTGGGTTGGGGACAGGAGTCACACCCCAGGGGTGGAATGGGCCCAAACCACTGTGTTGGCCGTGGTGGTACTGTCTGCCAAGAGGGAGACATCTGTGAGAAAAGTAAGGTTAGATGCTGCACAGATGGGATCCACAGGTGAGGTGAAGGAATCCCCATGGGCTAGCTGAGTGGGCCCTGAGAGTATGGACAGAGGGATCCCACTGGGTTCAGAAAAGCGTAGAACTTGAATGTGCCCTTGCTATTGCGGGCCTGGGTCCATGTTTCATAGCCCTGAGCAGGGAAGTCCATCAAGGTTTTGATTAGTCTACCCTGGCTTAAGGCAGGAAGGGTGTTGTGTTGGACCTGGCCCTTTTTGCAGGGTTATCCCTAAACTTTATGCCTTCTTCCTCCTACTTTTTCTGACCTGTTTTTGTTTGCTTTAGGACTCTGGGCACTTTGCCACTGCTAATAAGTGAAAAGTGCATATGCTCTCTGTGTAAATTGTATCAGTAATTGGTTTATCCATGATTGGCATATTTCACTTACTGGAAAGTCCCTGGTAAAGTGTACTGTGGAGGCCCATGGCCTGTAAATCAAATGCTAGTAGCGGGCCTGCAGCACTGATTGTGCCACCCACCTGAGTAGCCCTGCAACAATGTCTCAGACCTCCCACTGTAGTGTCTGTGGGTGCAGTTTTGAACTGCCATGTCGACCTGGCAAGTGTAGCCACTTGCCAGGCCCAAACCTTCCCTTTTACTACATGTAAGGCACCCCTAAGGTAGGCCCAAGGTAGCCCCATGGGCAGGATGCAGTGTATTTAAAAGGTAGGACATGCACTGGTGTGTTTTACCTGTCCTGATAGTGAAATACTGCTAATTTCGTTTTTCAATATGGCAAGGACTCTCTCTTGGCTTATCATTGGAGCTGCCTTGTAACCTCTTAAAAGTATAATTCAAATTGGAACGAGATAGCGATTTGTTGTTTAGGGTCCCAGAACTCCCAATTCAAAAATACTTCTTTTAGTGAAGTTGGTTTTAAATTGCGTGTTTGAAAATGGCACTTTTAGAAAATGAGGATTTTCTTGCTTTACCATTCTCTGCCTCTGCCTCCCTGTGGAATCCACGTCTGAAGGAGGGTAACAGTTGGGCTGTTTGATCATTCACTTTTGACAGTCACACAAAGAGAGCGGAGGTAAGCCCTGCATATCTTGATGACCCATCACCAAACTGATGGGTCTTCCTGAGATATAGTGGTGGTAAGAGTTATTACTGACACCTGAAAAGGGCGGTGCTTATCCTCACACAAAGCTGTCTCCACCCCCATGTAGTGTGTCTGGAGACAGGTCAGGGAAAGACAGGGTCTTGTGCACTAAAAAGACTTTCCTTTGAAGTCTGTCACTCTGCTTGGTGCTGTGTTATGCTGGTCTACTGCTTCCTGCTTCTGTCTTTGGCAGTGAAAGGATTGGACTTTGCTTTCTATTTCCTGCTTTCCAACGTTCTACAAGGGCTTGTGTGTGCTTGCCTCCTGTTAAGTATTCTCAGTGCTATCAAAGTCTTCATCTGCAGCCCCTGAACTCCTCTTCTGGGAGTTCTGACCTGCCAAGTGATGCCAACTCAAGTTATGGACCCTTGGAGGCAGTTTTGCTGCAAAGGACTGAAAAAAATCCACGCATCGACCTCCAGCGCCGATTTTTTCTGACACAGCACCACTGTGCGGTGAAAAAACCAATGCATAGCTGCAGCCCGACCAAAAAATCGATGCAGTGCCTGTTGTACAGCTGAAAGATCTCTGCAGCCCGAGTCCCGAGCACGGTGCCACCGATGTCCGTGGCACCCTCTCCGACTCCTGAAGGAAGTGGCCCATTTAGGGCAACCCTGGTCACTAATGACCACCTAACAGCCTTCCTTACCAAATGAACAGTCGGTCAGACAGTAGAGAATACAAACCAATAACTGTCTATTATAAACACTCAGAGCGGAGCCAAGTCTGCCCAGTCGCTAGGAGTGCTGAAGAGGGACTGAAATCAACAAGCAAAAAGATACATTATGTGCATCTCGCAACTGGACTGAAACACGCCCACAGTGGAATTTTCCAGGCAGATGCAGCTGTACAGTAAAATACAAAAAAAAGTTTTGATTCTCATATCTCACACCACCTGATACAACCCAAGGTACCGTTAGACAAAAAGTAAAACCCTGGGTGTGCATAGATTGGCCCTTCATAATCTACTGCAGAATATCTGGGGTTCATTCCAAAAGTACTTGGATGTTTGTCATTCACTAAGGGGATCGTATTTTTGTACAACACTATTCCAGAACAATTGATATACAAAGAAGTGTCCATACCATTCACGATAGGGCAATAAGCAGGATTATAACCAGCCTCCCGGGTGACTATCAATTCTTTGTAATGCCACCCCACCAGTGTGACATTCTGTTCTTCCATGTAGAAGTTGTCGCAATATGTGTTGTTATCACAACCTGGATATCCCATTCCCAGTGGCTTTCTATAATATAAACAAGGACCTGGATAGCCAAAACCAAAAACGCCCTTCACTTCTGTAAATTGCGGTGGGCGAGTATATGTATATTTTACAAGTGACAATGGGTATGCCGTCCATAAACTAGTGACAGATTCAGTGGGGTAACAAGTGGTCCCTTCTCCAAAGAATCTCTAGAACACACATTACTAGGGGATACCCTCTTCCACCTTGTTGGGGAAATAACTTTAACCTTGGTACGTAAAGGCACATCGTGATCATTTTCCAAAACCCATGACACCCCACACAATATTATTAGCAACAAAACCACAAGAGCAACGCATGTTATATTCTGTTTGCGGGTCCACACCATATTATACCGGGCAACAAGAATCACTGGCTGCTCTTCCTCAGCAACCTGTCTGCTAAAAGGATGCATAATGAATGATAAAGAGGGGATCAAAATGCAAGGCGAATATATAAGTTCCCAGTGTCCGTCAGAGCCTCACTGGTACAGGCTCCTATTGTCCATCAATACGTTGCCGCTCTTGAGCACCGGCTGTGGAGTTTGCTCTGTCCTAAGCTCATATCCCAGGTCGATCAAGATGGTATACCTTCAGGGTATACTTCAGTCTTCCCTATCTAATGTTCAAACAACTAAAATGAAGTACGTAGAAATCCCTCACTAATCTCAACTAATTCCATTGGTACTAGACTTCAGTACAACCTGTCTTACGCAGTCCATCCCTAATCTCTTTTCTCCTTGGACTCAATTTCCCTCAGCCGAGGGCACAAATTCTCCCTGGTAGCCCCAGGCATGTGTGATCTGTGAACAAAGGCTCTTGGATAGCTCGTATTTCTGGAGGAACAGCCTCGTTCAACACATCTGCGTTCTCTTTATCCATCTGCGTCCACGATAGCTGGGCGTTGATAAATGGGACAAACCAAGGCACCTGCTCGCACTCTGAGTTCCCGACGCCGTCCTTGACCCACTGGGCGTAGGGCGGAGGTAAGGGAACCCTCCGACAGTGGGTCGCGTGGACCCAGTTCTTACGGCCAGCAACCTTCACAGCAGTACGTGTCACCAATAGAACCTGCTCAGGCCCCTTCCAGCGAGGCTCCAAACTTTTCTTCCTCTGGAAGTTGCCCAACAGGATGAAATCGCCGGGCTGGATATCGTGGCCGGGTCCCTCTGGTGTGGATGGTAGGGACTCTCGCACCTGTTGGTGAATAGAACATAAACTCTCTGTCAACTGGCCAAGGTAATCAAGCAATGTCAGAAAATCTACGAGGATGCTGGACGCCCCAGACATTTGCCAGGCGCCCAAACACGACCTTGTAAGGAGACAATCCTGTCCTAGAATGTGCTGTCGTTCTTGTTGACAAAAGTTCTAACGGTAAAGCATGTGACCACTTTAACCCTGTGGTCTCCTGAATTTTTGCCAATTTCAGTTTGAGAGTACCATTGTACTTCTCAACCAAGCCCGCTGACTGTGGATGATTAGCAGCATTGAATTTTTGTTTAACATGGAGACCCTCACAAATTAATTGAATCACTTTTGCATTAAAATGACTTCCGTTGTCACTCCAGATAACTCGGGGCAAGCCGAAACAAGTAAAGAACTCCTTCAGGAGTACTTTTGTAGTTGTACTGGCTGTATTATCTTTAGTGGGAGAAGCCTCAACCCATTTACTGAATGCACATACAGCCACCAAAACATACTTTAGATTATTACATCTCTCTAATTCAATATAGTCCATTTGAAGGACTTCAAAAGGAAAAGTGGGTGGTGCAAAATTACCGGGTGGTGTAGGAGTACCCTTCCCTGGATTATGCATCATGCAAACCATGCAATATTTCACCAAATGCGTGGCTGTCTTAGAAATATTGTCATTCTGCCATACAGGGTCTAACAACTTACAAATGCCTTTTGCACTAATATGAGCTGGACCATGCGCCATAGTAACCACAGGAAGAACATCTGCATCTGGTAACATCCATCTCTGCTTCTCTGATTTATCAATCCAACATCCTTCCTCATTTAACTGTGCTGTACTTTCCTGCCATTCCACTAATTCTTCCATTGTGGCTTCACTTTTTATCTCCTTTACACTTTCAAGGGTATTCTCAAACATGACAACTTCAGGGACCCACCTAGCTGGACTTGCTACAAACATATGTTTCATCTTTGTTCAAGCTGTTTCCTTAGCTGTCTCATCTGCAAAAGCATTTCCTCTACCCATGTCATCAGTAACCTTCCTGTGGGCACTACACTTGATTGTGGCCAATTTCTTGGGGAGCGCTAAAGCAGACAAAAGCCTCAATATGAGGTGCCCCTGCTGAATCTTGGTGCCATGAGAAGTAAGGAACCCTCTCCATGCCCATAGTCGCCCAAATTATGCGCAACCCCGAAAACATACTGGCTGCCAGTATAGATTTTGATAACCAGTCCCTCGCTCAATTCACAAGCTCGAATGAGAGCTGCAAGCTCAGCAGCTTGAGCCGACTGATAGGGGACCTGTGATGTCTCTACCACCGTGCGCAACATAGTGACAGCATAAGCTGCCGTTGTGGTGTCATCTGGTAATTTAAAACAAGAGCCATCGGCATATAGTTCTCCTTGGGGGTCAGATAAGGGAACATCAGTCAGGTCTACCCATCCCTTCGTCTCTTCTTCCGTCCGGTAGATACAATCATGTTTATCAACTGCATCATTCTCGGAAGGGAGGGGTAGTAACGTTGATGGATTCAGAGTAGCACATCTTTTAATTGTAATGTGTTTAGCAAATAATGTCAATTCATAGCCGGTGAGACGTGCACTGGTGAGGTGCTGTGTCTTTGTCTTATTTAAAAGTGTATCCACAGTATTGGGTACCATAACTGTGAGGTCACTATCAAGCACAAGTCCAGCCGATTGTCTGATTGAAGTGGCCACAGCCACGACCGCCCTCAAACAGCTCGGGAGGGCCCTCACTACGGGATCAAGCACAGCAGAGAAATAAGCACACGGCCGTTGCTTATCCCCAAATTTTTGTGTTAAGACAGAAAGCGTGCAGCCAGCCATCTCGTGGACATAGAGCACAAATTATTTGCCGTAGTTAGAAGTACCAAGCACTGGAGCCGAACAAAGCGCAGTTTTCAATTGCTCAAAAGACTGCCGACATTCAGACATCCAAGGCAAAGGCTCATGCACTTCTTTCGTTATTAATGCAAGCAAAGGCTTAATTAGCAGAGAATAGTTAGGTATCCATTGACGACAGTAGGAAGTGATACCTATAAAAGCGTGCACATCTTTTTGAGTTTGTGGAATTGGCATTTTAACAATAGTACTGATGTGCTCAGGGGTCAACCTCCTACCCTCCTTCGACAGTAGGTGACCTAAGTAGGTGACCTCCTGTCAACAATACTGAAATTTAGAAAGGGAAACCTTATGTCCATGATGGGCCAAATGCAACAACAATTTAACTGTATTGTCTCTACAACCCTGTTCCGTATCAGAAGCTATGAGTAGATCATCAACATACTGCACCAATACATTACCTGAGGGAAGCGACAAGGAATCAAACTAACCTTTTAATGCTTGACTATAAATACTAGGACTTTCCGTATAGCCCTGAGGAGCGCGACAGAATCTAAAACTCCTACCAGCCAGTGTGAACCTAAACAAATATCTACTGTCTGGATGGATAGGAATGCTAAAGAAAGCATTTTTCAAATCAATAACAGAGAAGAATTTAGCTGTAGAAGGGATCATCGTCAAAAGCGCAGTAATATCAGGAACCACAGGGAACTGTGGAACCACTATTTTATTAACCTCGCGCAGATCAATCACAAAGCGATAAACATCATCAGCGTCCTCAGAGGAGCCTGAGGGTGCCCTTTTAAGAATCGGAAGAATAGGACTATTACAAATATTGCCAGACATTTCCTCAACTACTCCCTTTTGTATCAAATCCTGAATAATCTGAAGAAGAGCCCATTCTCCTGCCTGCGGTATCTTATATTGAGGAATATGAGGCAAAACAACATTCTCTTTAACTTGTATAGAAACTGGTGGTATATGCAACAGTCCTACATCCGTGTCACCTGTGGCCCATAGAGTGGGTGGGACATCAGCAAATTCAGCCGGAAGGGGTGCATCCTGGGACAAACATTGTTTAGTACTCACGTCCGGACCCATTGTGATATAGACACCCGCAGGAGAGCAATAAATTGTACCATACAACTTCTTCAACAAATCCAAACCCATAAAATTCTCACCACAGTTGGATGTCAACAAAAACTTGGACTCCACAGTAAAAGGAACAACAGTCAGTGCAAGGGGGCGTGAAATGGGACTTACAACCGGTACACCTGAAAAACCTACCAAAACATTACTGTGGCCAGACAGGGCTGCCCCTGGAACCATATGTCGAGAAACAGAACTCTTTGTCGCACCTGGGTCCACCAAAAATTCCTTAGTCGAGCCTTGCAAATCCGCTGTGACATAAGGACCACGCTGATCTAAAGGTAACGGAACTGGTCCGTCTCCCTGTCCCTGGCTGTCCTAGCTATAGGACATACCAGTCGCCTCATCCATATCGTAATCATCATGATAATACTGGCCATCACGAGGGTCATCAAAATAATTATTGTCAGAACGACCCTGTGAAACAGTAGCATTCTGAGCTCTCTCTGTCCCATGACCTCTCCCACCAGAACCTCGCCCTCTAGGAGCTGCAACTTTCTGTAAAAGCACTGGGAACTGGCTACACCAATGACCCTCCTTCTTACAATACGCACACTGATTTGGCCCTAAAGGTGTGGTTGAAGGAGGCCTGCTGGTATGTGGAAGCTGTCTAGAAGGACCACCCCGTCCCCTACTATTTCCTCTAAACGCTTGGTAGCAGACATATGCTTATGGGCAAGTTGCAGTATAAAGGGTTCAAAATCCCGCATTACTTCCCAAACATCCTCCACCCTATAGATCGCATTACAAGCCCACCACGCAGCCTGGTCAGCTATTACTTGTTTCTCTTCATCCCCCACCCCAGATCGCACTAACGGGCCCATTCGCTCCTTGAATTTCG
This sequence comes from Calotriton arnoldi, assembly GCA_963921515.1. Classification (NCBI taxonomy): domain Eukaryota; kingdom Metazoa; phylum Chordata; class Amphibia; order Caudata; family Salamandridae; genus Calotriton; species Calotriton arnoldi. Next base: position 975,113 of record CAWUFW010002331.1, on the reverse strand, counting down.
TCCAATCTCTATCCTCGAATCCATGTACTGGCGTCTCAACATGCAAAGGTATCGGAGGATGAAAAACCATGGAAGGAGAAGCAACAGAAGTGAGAGGTACAATCGCTGCCGGTGCTTGCACCGGAGGAGAAAGAATGGAGGATACAGGAGTCGAGACAGTAGATGTGCTGTGGGTCACAGTTGCCAAAGATGGCGAGGGCAAAGAAGGAGCGGGAGGTGCCGAAGCCAAAGCTGTTGAAACAACAGCCGTAGAAACGGGAACAGTCGAAGCAGACGTAACGGGCTGCTGTGACTGTAAGGAAACAGTAGGATATATCCTCAGCGGGGCATAAGGGGGCGGGGGTCGAGAATCTAGCAACTCCTCTACAAAGGTATCATCTTCTTCTTTGGTCAAATAAGACTTATCTATATGCAACCAAAATCTCGTGTCTTCACATTCAATTCCAGACTCTTGTTTTTCTCTATCATATGCCACAGTTTTCTCTGCCAATGTTTGCATTTTCCCCTTTCATGCAACTCTTTCCATCTTTAACCGTCTCTGTCGAGCCTCCTTCTGCCAAGTTCTGAGGGAATCAAACATAGACTGTGTATTTCTTTTCATAAATATTTGCTCCTGTAAAAACCCAATTTTTTGTTCATCAAAAGTGCCCGTCAACATCCACTGCAACTCGGCATTGTCCCTCGTATATTTGTGCCATAATGTACTAAACATGATAGGGCCACGACCATGCTTCACATACATATCAAAATTAGGGCTGCCTTCAGGAGGCGCCGGCTGAGCTTCTTCCAATCGAGCATCTGCAGAACAACAATGACAACAGGAAATACAAGATTTTACTGAGACTAGCCATTTTAAAAGGAAAACAAGTTTGTTCCTTTTACCTAGCAAAGTAATTGCAAATACTTTTATCAAAAACAATCCTCAGACCGTATCAAACTCAAACCACAATGGTACCATATCCACAAAGAACCAAAACAAACTCACCTGATATCAGTAGCACAAACGAACCAGTTCTCCACTGCCGACTCTTCAGACCAAACGGGAAAAAGACCTTTACAACGCGGTCAAAACACCGCAATACATTTACATCGCTGTTTTTAAAACGCAAGTCGTTACTGCGACTTGCACTGGAGGGCGCTCTAGACTAAGGAATAGTGTAATTTACTATTCCAACACCTTCCCTACTGTACGTAGACTGGAGTTGGAATAGTAAATCACACTATTCCTAAGTCCAGCGCAAGTCGTTGTAACGACTTGCGTTGTAAAAACAGCGATGTAATGTATCGCGATCTAAATGATCGTGTTGTATCATCATACATCCGACCAAACGGTCAGATCCAAGAGTTTCACCGTTCAGGACTCCAGTCGGGATGACCACTGGGCGAGGCACCGTCCGGCAGGAGAGAAGGGGCAGCTGCGAGCAAATAATAATCTTCGTGCAGGGATCCCTGAGCTGACAATGTCCTCGGCCTCCCCCCGTCTGCGGAAAGGGGATGGATCAATCACCCAAAGGAGTCCCTGTTCGGGCAGCAACTGAAGGAAGTGGCCCATTTAGGGTCACCCTGGTCACTAATGACCACCTCTCAGCCTTCCGTGCTAAATGAAGAGTCGGTCAGTGAGTAGAGAATACAAACCAATAACTGTTTATTATATACACTCAGAGCGAAGCCCAGACTGCCCAGTCGCTAGGAGTGCTGCAGAGGGACTGAAATCAACAAGCAAAAAGATACATTATGTACATCTCGCAACTGGACTGAAACACGCCCACAGCGGAATTTTCCAGGCAGATGCAGCTGGACAGTAAAATACAAAAAATAAGTTTTGATTCTCATATCTCACACCACCTAATGCAACCCAAGGTCGTTTCACCCTGTACCTGCCACCAGACAAGTGGGAGAGGGCCTCTATCTAGTGAGAACGGTATGCACTAATATGAACAGTCTATTCATTAGTGAAGCAAAACCTAACATTGCAGAAACGAAACATAACAGGGGCTTTTTCTCAGAAATAGCAAAGGATTAGTTTCGATCATGGTTCAAAATGCCGTCTAAATAAAAAATGGTGCCGGGAATGCTAACTTACATAAGGCAATGCACAAACACAAATATTTCTATTCTAATACTCCGACACAAGCCCTGCTGTTTTTATTTTCTAGTGCCTGCCTGTTCCTTTCGCCTTTCCCCGCTGCTGCCCCTGCAGCCCCTCCCCCCCGGAATTACCCCCGGAATTCCCCCCCCGGATTCCCCCACTCCCACCTCCCCGCCTCTCCTCCCTCCCCTACTTAATGGCGGCTGCGCCGCCGGTGTGCCAAAGGCGCGCCAAAGGCAAGCCCGTCTGCGCCCGTCCGGGACCCGGCCGCGGCCAGTACCAGGAACCCTGGACCTCCCACTACCCATCGCTACGACACCACCACCCTCCTCGCACTCAACCCTGGAAGACTTAGAGAATGCCAACAGGCCTCGCCGAACACAGATGCTCACCGCCACCCCGGCCTCCAACACCGCCGACGGCAGCACCAGCGACACCCTAAAATGCATCCTCCTCAACGTACGCTCCGTACACAAACACGCCATGGAAATCTGGAACCTACTCGACTCTCTCTCACCCGACATCGCCTTCTTCACAGAGACCTGGACCAACGCATCCTCTGCCCCTGACATCAGCACCGCCTTCCCAGACGGATACAAGATCCAGAGCAAAGACCGCCCCAACCACCCAGGAGGGGGCCTCGCCATCGCCCACAAGAGCACCCTCCAGCAAAACCTTCCCCTCCGCCGAACACCTGCACTTCCAGATCCAGACCACCCCCAAAGTCACACTCCGAGGAACCATCATCTACAGACCGCCCGGCCCTCGAACACCCTTCGCCACCACCATGAACTTCCAACTCGACAACCCCAGCGACTCCAACTCCACTATCCTTTGTGACAACCTAGTCAGCATCGGACTTAAACAGCTCGTCAACACACCGAGCCACAGAGAAGGACACACCCTCGACTCCATTTTCGCAGCAGGAAACAGCGTCCAATTCAGCCACACAATGCAGCCGCCATGGACCGACGACCACTGCATACACTTTGCCATCAACAAACCCAAGGCACCCAAACCAGCCCCACGCCCACCTCGAAGGAACTGGAGCAAGGTTACCGACGAGCAACTTAACTCCACCCTCACCCAAGACAACCACACCTGGGCACCCGACGCAAACGACGCAGCCAGAGAACTCCACACCTGGATCTCCAACTGCGCAGACGAGCTCGCCCCGCTACGCAACCCCGACAGACAACGCCCCAGGAAAGCCACCTGGTTCACCACCACTCTCCAAGAAGCCAGACGCACCTGCAGATGCCTGGAGAAGAACTGGAGAAACACCAAGACAACCGAAAACCACACCACCTACAAGGACGCCATGACGGACTACCACAGCCAGATCAGAGCCACCAAGAGGAACTTCACCCACAACAAAATCCTGGCCAACTCCACTAATTCCAAGGAACGTTTTAGTGTCATTCAAGAATTCACCAACCCACGCAGCGAAGCCACAGACATCACCCCATCCCAAGACCTCTGCTACAAGCTTGGAACCTATTTCCACCTCAAGATCAAAAACCTCTACAACAACTTCATCGACCATCCATCAGGCGCCACAGATGGCTCCCCTCCCCCCAGAAACACCAGCCAGCCCACCATCTCCAACTGGACACCGATCATGGCCAAAGACACCGCCTCGACCATGAAAAGCATCCACTCGGGGGCCCCCACCGACCCCTGCCCCCATCACATCTACCACAGAGCCGCGGACGCCATCGCACCCGAACTACAACGCACCATCAACACCACCTTCAAAACAGGCACCTTCCCAGACGACTGGAAGCGCGCAGAAGTCAGACCCCTGCTCAAGAAGCCCACAGCTGACCCCACCGACCTCAAGAACTATCGGCCCATCTCGCTCCTCCCCTTCGCAGCCAAAGTTGCAGAGAAAACAACGGCTGAAGAAATCGATGCATGACCTGCTTGGGGCTGGAAAATCAATGCAGCCCCTGTTTCACCACCGCCACTTCGACACAGCGCGTCCGGATTTCAGACGCATCACACCTGTGCGGCAAGTTCTTCATCGACATTGCCCAGCAGCAAGGAACCAATGCTGCGTGTCCGGAATCCAACGCATACACCTCCCCTCACAGTAAGGAACCGACGCATCACCACCCCTGACAGAAAGGAACCGTTGGTTCACCTCCCCTGTGCTGCAGTAAGGAGCCAACGCATCACCGCCCCTGGCAGTAAGAAACTGATGCATCACCTCCTCTGGGAGTAAGAGACAGACACATAGCTTTGCTTTTCTGGTACCTCAACTCCCCTGTGCCTGTTTTTGTCATTGATTTTGACACATCCCAGGTACTTTGTGTTAAGTGTTCATAGGCCATAGTTTCTCATGGACTGAACTATTTTGAAATTTTAAAATTAATATCTTGATTTGTGTATGTTGGATTTTTATCATTTTTTCAGATAAATATTGGTTATTTTTCTAAACTGGTGTGGTGTCCTTTTGTAGTGTTTTCACTGTGTTACTGTGTGTGTTTCTACAAATACTTTACACATTGCCTCGGAGATAGGGCTGACTGCTCATGCCGAGCCACAAAGGGGGTGAGCAGGGGTTATTTTAGCTGTGTAATCCCCTTACCCTGACTAGAATTAGAGTTCCTACTTGGATAGGGGCCAAGCCACTGCCAACTAGAGACACCCATTTCTAACACCAGCGTTCTGATGGCTATTCCTGGGCAGGAAGGGAGGGAGGACCTGACACTTACACCTAAATAGGTAGTGTCCTGAACCCACACAATGAGATGAATACTCCCCACAGCTAGTCTGGAGCCAGGGCTCGGAGGTAAGTGCTTCTGTGCACTTCAAAGACCCTTCTTTGAAGTTACCCCACTTCACACCACAACTGGGTATAACTACTAGGGCTCTGACCCACCCAGATCAGACACTTCTAGACCTGTAACTGAACTCTGCCAGATGAACTGCTGTGCTGCATCAAGGACCAACACTCTGCTGGACTGCTGGTTTGGAAGACCTGCTTTTCTTCTGTGCTGCTCTGCTGCCTGCTGCTCTCTGACCCTGCTGAGGGAGAGCTGGACTCTGCCTTGCAACTGAAGTGATCCCCAAGTGCTTGTTGGCTTGCCTCCTGTTGCGTGAGACACAGAACTATGAAAGTCTCTACACCTGCTCCTGTGCCTGGTTCACTGGAAGTGAACACAGATACTTGCAACAGAGGAATCGACGCATCTACAGTCTGCATGTAGCAGAACTGGCACATTGACCCTGTTGTGGGAGTAGAATTGGCGCATCACTCTTGGAACCAATGCATCACCTCCAGAGCCCGACACATCCAAACCATGCTTCGCCGCTGCAGCCGTGCAGAGAGATTGAAGAATGCCCTCAACTGCATGGAGAAACCCAGTGTATCGCACTTCGGAACCAGCACATCTCGGAGCTTTGTCTACAGAACCGACACATCATCTCCACTGCATGGAAAAAAGTCTATGCATCACCTCGACTGCGGGCTTGACATCGACGTATTGCTCATCTGCACCCCGCATCTCGCTGTTGCGACCAGGATCAAGGTACTCTGTTCACTGGGCCTGCATGGCTCCTGTCTACGGACTGTGCTCCATTGCGGTCGGACTGAACTTTTGACTTTGCCCCAGTCCAGCGTGACCAGATAACCCCCATTTCTGCTTATTGCTTCTAAGCACTAGAACTCTTGAAAAATTCAAATCTCAACTTCTATTTATTGGATTTATGTTGTTTTGGTCTTGAATTATTTATATAATGTGTTAGAATTTAAATGTACAACTGTCATATTACTCATATTTTACTTGGTATTATGTTAGCATTTATTTAGCTATTTTATAATACATTCTTGCTTGATGCATACGCAATTAACAAGGGTAGATGTTATGTAAGTTAGGTTGACATCGGTGCCACCATTTTCTGTAACAAGACGCCATTTTGTATTACAATTGAAACTGTTACTGTATCATTTACGAGAAATAGTCCTTGGTGAGTTTCGTTTCTCAGATGTTGAATCTTGCTCATTAACGCATGCCTTTCTCTCTGCGTAGAGGCCCTCTCCCACCTGCTTAGTAGGGAGGATAAGCCAGACGACCTAGGGCAGTAGATAGCTTGTACCAGGCTGTGGAATCGAAACTTATGTTCTGTACCTCCATTGTATTACGACATCTATCAGTTTTTTTCCATAGTAGGCGGGTCTTTGTGGGCTCCGCAACATACATAATGTAACTTTATGCTTGTTAGAGTCAGTCCCTCATCAGCCATCATAGGAGGCTGGTCAGACTGGACTCCTCTGCAGTGTACTTTGTGAATAAACTAGTTTTGCTTGCATTTCTCTACTGCATCATCGACTCTTCATTTATTGGAAGGCTAGAGGAGGTCTGGTGTGACCCGGGTGGCCCTAGTTGGGTCACTTCCTTCAGTTGGGGCCTGAGCAGGGACTCCACCAGGTGACCCATCCCGCCCGTAATCGGGTTGAGGGGTCGGGGTTGCGTCCGGTCGGATGGGCGGATCGGGGATCCCCATATGATAGAGCCTGGTTCTCGCGGCTGCCCCACCTGTCTGATCGGGTGGCTCCTTGTCTAGTGGTCATCTCAGCTGGGGTCCTGAAAAGGCGAAACCCTTGGATCTGACCGTTTGGTCCGAAGAGTCGGCAGTGGAGAATAATCTTGTTTGACCTGTGTGCACCAGGTGAGTTCATCTTGATTCGTGGTATATGGGGCGCCGTCTTGATTAACCTGGTGGGTCTGTGGACCCTTGTGATACAGAGCGCTTTCGCGCTTTCTGCGAGGCCACCTGTTGAATTCGGCTTATTCCTGAAAAGGCCTGGGGCGAGAGCCTATCTTGTCTTGGTGCAGTCTGAGGACTGACTTGTCTTGGCGCTTTTGAGAGCTCTTTGTCTGTGTGTGTGTCTTTATTGCGTGTGTGTGTGGGTTGATTGAGTGGATAGTGAATGTGTCTGATGCTAGGATGCCTTGTTGGAGTAAAGTGTGGTGCTTGGGGTGCCGTTGTTGTTCTGTTGAGCATCGGCTGGAGGAGAGGCAGCCTGCACCTCCAGAAGGCACTCCAAGTTTTGAGATGTATGTGAAGCATGGTATTGGCCCTATTATGTTTTGCACATTATGGCACAAGTATACGAGGGACAATATTGAGCTTCAGTGGCCACTGGATGGTACCTTTAATGAACAAAAATTGAATTATTTACAGGACTAATTGTTTGCTAGGAGAAGTAGGCAGTCAATGTTTGATATTTTGCAGGTATGGCAGAAGGAAGCTAAGCAGAGGCGTATACGAGCTGAGAAGGAGTCTAGGAAGAAGGCAATGCAGACAGTGGTCCAGAAAGCTGTAGCTTATGATAGAGAACAAACAGAAAAAGGAATTGAGTGTGCAGATAGGAAGTTTCGATTACAATGTAATAAGTCCTATGTTGTTTGAGAGGATGAGGATACTTTTGTGGAGGATCTGCTGGAAACTCGTCCCCCACCTCCTTATGCCCCACAGAGAATATATCCTGCTGTTCCGTCACCTCAGTCCTCCGTTATTCCTCCGCCTTTCTCTAGTCTCTCTACAGACTCAACAGCTTCGGCTCCAGCCTTGTCTATCTCCCCTCCAGTTTCGCAACCTGGGAATGTGGTGACTGCAGGCACCCCCGCAGTGTCTGCTGTTTCCGCTTATGTTTCTCCTCCTTCTCTTACACCTACAACGCAGCCATTGCTGACCCTGTCACCTGCGTCTTTACCTCTTGTGTCTTCCCCAGACATTTCATCCTCAGTGTTGTGTAGTGTTGGGACACCGGTGCGTGGGTCTGATAGGGGGAATTGGGTGGCAGCACGGGAGCGAATGGAACGGGTATTGATTTGATCTGACGTGAGTGAAGAGGAGAAAAGGATGGTTGCAAATCAGGCAGCACAATGGGCTCGGAGTCTGATTTATAGTGTGGAGGATATACGAAGTGTGATGAAAGATTTTGATCCGTTTGTACAACAGCATGCCCTTCAGCATATGTTGGCTACATTGATTGGTTTGTGGGAACAGTGTATTGGTGGTACAGCTCCTCAAATTATCTATGATATTCAAGACCATGTATATGCAGCTGGCATGGCCCCTGCGGAAGTTCTCAGTAATGTTGAGACACTTCTCGGTTATCGAAAAAGATTACATCACCAAACTCCAATTAATGTGTCCCAATTTACGATGAGGGAAGTACATCCTATTTTTCATCCTGAGATCCCAGAGCAGCGTAACCAGAGAGGAGAGGTGGTTCAACAATGGGTAGCGGCTCATTTTCAAGAGCAGTGGGTCTATACCCCATGGAAGAGAAGTGAGGTGCTAGCCCTTAAGAGTCAGTTACCGTATCCTAGGAAAAATCCTACGGCGTATTATAAAGAGTTAACATAGGACGCCTCCTCGTCAGTTATGACCTTAGCAGATATTGAGATGTTTTTCAGGCTGTGGGTACCGGTGGATATATGGAGGCAGGTACATACGCACGATCACAGGGTGGAATTGGGTGGCACATGGGATGAGAATAAGGCATGGGATAAGGTGCGATTGCCCGGTGAAAAACCTAGGGCTGAGATCTTGGCTTTGCCAAGTCGTATCATCACCTATATGCACTCTCTTATCCCACCCAGACAAGTAGATTGGGACAAGCTGACGCATGTCGTCAAAAGAAAGAGGAGAGTGTGTCTGATTTTTTTACTCGGTTTAAAGGGGTGTTCTTGGATTTCAGTGGGCAGGATTTGCCAGTTGAAGGTGGTGTTTGTTTGTTTTGTTAACAGGTTTGTTACAAATTTGCTTCCGGAGATTGCGGCTTGGTTGCAAGCTTCGGAGAGCACTTGGACTACCTCCTCCCCTGCAGTGATACTGAGTATCGCTCAGTACTATGAGCATCGAGAAAATGAGGAAAAGGACAAGGTGGAACAGAAGAGTAAGGATTTGAAGACAAGGGTGTTGATGCAGCAGGTTGCAAGAGGGTCTGGAATGGGACGTGGTACTGGTCCGGCTCAGAGGTCGCAGGGTACCGGTAGAGGTGGTGCACCCTTAGCGCTGAATCAGTGTGCGTATTGCAAAAAGGAGGGACATTAGCGAAATGAGTGTGCAGATTTGTTACAGAAAATTGCAGTACCTAGAGGGCGGGTTTCAGGTGGAAGGGGTCGTGGTGAGGTTGGTCAGGACGAGGTTCAAGCTAGTGCATTCTCGTGGGGCCGTTCTGATCAGAACTATTTTGATGACCCCCGGGGAAGGCAGTACTATCATGATGATTATGATATGGATGAAGCTGCAGGGATGTCCTATGGCTAGGACAGCCAGGTACAGGGAAGGGGACCAGTCCAAAGTCCTGTAGATCAGCGTGGTCCTTACGTCACAGCAGATTTGCATGGTTCGGCACAACATTTTTGGGTGGATGCAGGTGCACTGAATAGCTCTGTTTCTCGTTCGCTGGTCCCCGGGGCAGCCCTGTCTGGCCGTAATAATGTTTCAGTAGGTTTTTCAGGCGTACCAGTTGTGAGCCCCATTTCCCGACCTCTTGCTTTGACTGTTGGTCCTTTTACTGTGGACTCCCCATTTCTCTTGACGTCGAATTGTGAGGAAAACATATTAGGATTGGGTTTGTTGAAAAAGTTACATGCTACCATTTATTGTTCCCCGGATGGTGTATATATCACTCTTCGACCTAATGTGGTTAGTGCAAAACAGTGTTTGGCAAAAGATGTGCCGCTTCCTGTTGAATTTAAAGATGTGCCGTCCTCATTGTGGGCCACAGGGGATACGGATGTAGGGTTGTTGCAGATACCACCAGTTTTTATCAAAATTAAGGATCTGCTGTACTCCCTCGTATTCCCCAGTACAAAATATTGCAGGCTGGGGAACAGGCTTTGATGCAGATTATACAAGACCTGATTAAATCAGGGGTGGTTGAAGAGACAGTAACGAATGTATGCAATTGCCCCATTCTTCCTATTCTTAAGAAGGCACCTTTGGATTCCCCTGATGCACATCCTGATGTCTATCGCTTTGTGATTGATCTGCTGGAGGTCAATAAGATAGCTGTTCCCCAGTTTCCGGTAGTCCCAGATATTACTGTTCTCTTGACGATTATTCCTCCCACAGCCAAATTTTTCTCTGTGATTGATTTAAAAAATGCTTTGTTTAGTATTCCTATTCATCCCGACAGTAGGTATCTTTTGGGATTTGCTCTGGCCGGTAGGAGCTTCCAATTCTGTTGAGCTCCTCAGGGGTATACTGAAAGTCCCAGTATCTATAGCCAGGCTTTGAAAAGTCAATTGGACTCTCTCTCTCTTCCCGCAGGTAATGTATTATTGCAGTACGTGGATGACATTTTGATAGCCTCCGATACCGAAGAGGGTTGTCGGGATGCCACAGTTAAATTATTGAAACATTTGGCTAACAAAGGACATAAAGTGTCCCTTTCCAAATTCCAATGTTGTCAACAGCAGGTCACCTATTTAGGTCACCTGCTGTCAAAGGAGGGTCGGAGGCTAACACCTGAACGAGTTAATGCCATTGTTAAGATGCATGTCCCTGTGACTCAGAGGGATGTGCGTGCTTTCATAGGCATCACCTTGTATTGTTGACACTGGATACCCGCTTACTCTTTATTAATACAGCCTTTGCTTCGTCTAACAACTAAAGATGTGCATGAACCCTTGCCTTGGACGCATGAATGTCAGCATGCTTTAGGACAATTAAAAGTTGCGCTTTGCTCTGCACCTGTGCTTGGTACGCCAGATTATAAGAAGCCTTTTGTGTTGTACGTACACGAAACGGCTGGGTGTGCGCTTTCAGTATTAACACAAGCCTTTTCAGGTAAGCAGAGGCTGTGTGCTTATTTTTCTGCTACGCTTGACCCTGTCGCCAGAGTCCTCCCGAGTTGTTTAAGAGCCGCCGCGGTTGCGGCGGTCTCTATTCGACAATCGGCAGGGCTCGTCCTTAATCATGATCTCACAGTAATGGTACCTCATGCTGTGGATGTACTTTTGAACAAAACAAAGACGCAGCACCTCACCAGTGCTCGTCTGACTGGTTATGAGTTGACTCTATTTGCACCTCACATTACTATCAAAAGATGTGCCCTTCTGAACCCAGCCATGTTACTTCCCCTCCCTTCGGAAGAGGAGGACACAGATGTCCATGATTGTCTGTTCCGGACGGAAGAGGAGACGAGACTGATGTTCCCTTATCTGACCCACAAAAGGGAACTATATGTCGATGGCTCTTGTTTCAAATTGTCAGATGGCACCACTACAGTGACGTATGCTATTACCACACTGCGCACTGTAGTCGAGACGTTACGTGTTCCTTACCAATCAGCGCAGGCTGCGGAGCTGATAGCTCTTTTGCGAGCATGTGAATTGAGTGAAGGACTGACCGTCAATATTTATACTGACAGTCAGTATGCCTTCGGGGTGGCTCATAATTTTGGGCGCCTCTGGGCAGAGAGAGGATTCTTGACTTCACATGGGACTAGGATTCAACATGGACCATTAATAGAGAAGCTTTTGACAGCTCTGACCCTTCCCAAACAATTGGCAATAGTGAAATGTAGTTCCCATAAAGCAATACAGATGATGTGGGGAGTGGAAATGCGTTTGCAGATCAGATAGCAAAAGAGACAGCCCGGTCAAAAATGACGAAAATGTTTGTGGCAGGTCCTGCCAGATGGGTACCAGATGCTACTATGTTTGAAAATTCGTTAGAAAGTGTTAGGGAGATACAGAGTGAGGCAACAGTTGAGGAGTTGGCAGTGTGGCAGGAGAGTACAGGACGTTTAGATGACGAAGGGTGCTGGACTGATAAGTCCGAAAAGCAGAGATGGATGTTACCCGATGCATATGTATTTCCTGTAGTTACAATGGCACATGGTCCGGCTCATATTAGCGCAAGGGGAATTTGTAGGTTATTAGATCCTGTGTGGCAGAATGACAATATCCCAAATGTTGCTGCCCATCTAGTGAAACACTGTATGATTTGTTTGAAGCATAATCCTGGGAAAGGTACCCCTACACCTTCTGGTAATTTTGCGCCACCTTCCCTCCCTTTTGAGGTACTCCAGATGGATTACATTGAGATGCAACGAGTTAATAATTTGGAATATGTGCTAGTGGTTGTTTGTGCATTCAGTAAATGGATTGAAGCCTACCCAATGAAAGAAAACACAGCCATGGCGACGGCAAAGGCTCTTATTAAGGAGTTTTTCCTGCGCTATGGTTTGTCCCGTTTGATTTGGAGTGACAACAATAGTCACTTCAACGCAGAGGTGATCCAGTTGGTGTGCAATGGTATGCACATCAAGCAAAAATTTCATGCAGCAAATCGTCCTCAGTCAGCAGGTTTAGTTGAGAAGTACAAAGGTACACTCAAACTAAAATTGGCAAAGATTAAGGAAAGTACTGGGTTGCAGTGGCCAGATGCATTACCCCTTGCTCTATTGTCCACCAGAATGACAGCCCATTCTAGAACAGGATTATCGCCCTATGAAGTGGTTTTTGGCTGTCCCGCAAATGTGTGGGGCGTCCCTAGACCGAAAAAGTTTTCTGGAATTGATTATCCTCTGCTTGTCGATTATTTATATGATCTCACTAAAAGCTTATGTTCTATTCATCAACAGATACATGAAGCTTTGCCTCCAGCACCTGATGGGCCCGGGCACACCATACAGCCTGGTGATTATATTTTAATCAAGAATTTCCAGAGACGAGACAGTTTGAAGCCTAGATGGAAAGGGCCATACTTGGTTCTTATCTCGACAAGAACGGCAGTGAGAGTGGACGGCCGAAAGAACTGGATCCACGCGTCTCATTGTCGATGAATCCCGCTTCCTCTCCCCTACGATAGCTGGATTCGTAATGGAATAGGGGATCACGAGACGGAGAAGGTACCACGTTTTGTCCATTGTTCCGGAGCCCAGCTGACTTGGGCGCAGATGGAGAAAGAGAATGAGGCTGCTCTGAATGCGGCAGTCCCCCCCCCCGAAATAAGGGCTGCCCAGGCCTCCTCTTCATCTGACTCACAGGAGCCTGAGTCTCAGCCCCTGATATCCCCTGAGTTTCAGATTCTTCTCCGTGACGAGACAGTGCCTAGAGTAGCAAGGTACAATTTGCGTCCTCGACAGAAGGATAGTGCACCAAAAGAAAAGTGAGTGTAGCAGGGATGGACTTCATGGATAAGATTAGTGAAAATGCCCCTTGTTTCTGCTTCTTCCTATTAGACTAGGGATTGGAAGATTGGTGCACTGCCTGTGGCGCAGGACAGGATACGCTGAGGGTATTTTCCCAAGGAGGGAGAGTGTCCTATCCTGAGAACATTTGCAGATGGGCTGCAACAGTGTGGCTCCACCGTGAATGTGCTCAATAGCACCACCGAGGAGTGGACAATAGAAGCCTGTCAGGGAGGCTTGTGACAGATCCTGATCTTTTTGATGTTTTTTTGTGTGCCCTTTCCATCGTTGGCTCCACCATATGACGTTTTTTTCCTGTCTCTTCCCTGGTGATTCTATTTGTAAATCCATAGTAAAAATGTATCTGTTTGGTCGTCCTATTGCAGAAGATGAACAGCCCTTTGTTGCCCTGCGAACAGGGCAGATCAGTCTTGATTGGTTGTTTGTAAAGAAGGTGTTCTGTGCTGTTTTTATATTGCTGTTCCTATTGGTGGGAGGGGGAATGTTCTGGACACTGGAGTGCTCTGGTGATACCTCATTGTGTGTTTTATATCACATTGTCTATTAAGATCATAGTAAAAGAGCTATGCAAAGTAATGTTTTCTTGGATACGGACAGGAACTTTTTTGAAGATAACACGTCTTGTTATCCCACTGATTCTGTTACAAGTTTATGGACTGCTTATCCATTATCATTGGTGAACTATACATATGTCCATCCTCCCCACTTTGTAGAGGTAAAGGGTGAATTTGGTATGGGATATCCTGGCCCCTGTTTGTATTAAAGAAAACTGAGAGGGACAGGGTACCCAGGTTGTGTTCCTGATATGTATTGTGATAACTTATATATGAATAAACAAAACATCACTCTGACAGGTTGGCACTATCAAGATTTGACAGTCATTAAAGAGGCAGGTTACTATCCTGCATGCTGCCCAATAATAAATAGTACAGACGCTTATTTGTATCTAAATTAAATTGTTCTGGATCAATATTGTACAAAAATATATTGCGTTCAGAAAGAAAGGATGATCCCAGTATGAAGGAGATGAATACCAGATATGCTCCGGTAGATTATCAAGGTCCGCTTTATGCACATCCAGGTTTTTATTTTCTGTCGAATGGTACATATTCCAATATATATAACGGCACAGAAGATGTGGCTTTGGGAATGGTGTTACCTCTTGGGGTACCTTGCAAGTATAGTAAAGCAAATACGAGATGGGTAAAAAGAACAGTGACCAAGGAATTTTGTGAGGGTGTCAACAATTACAGTAACGGTATCACTTTTGGATATATACTTTCCACTATTATCACATTTGGTGGTAATGCCATGGCCAGAGGTGAACAAGCTAGAGATTATTTTGGGTGTAAACTGCAAATTCTTTCTAATTCTACAGTGGCAGCATTACGTGACATCACCACACAGTTGGAAAGCATGAGCATATACTCTGAGCAAATGAGATATGCAGTCGATTTTATTTTAGCTAAAACTGGTGGTGCATGCACAATAATAGGAGAGCAGTGTGTAGTTGGTATCACAAATATGGAAAGGAATATCACCCAGCATATTTTAGACATCCTGGAGAATGTTAGAGGAATGGAGAGCGGTAACTTGAGTTGGTCTTTGTTCGGTAGCTGGGGTTGCATTTTTGAAAAAGTGATATATTTAATTATTCTCTTAATTTGTTGCTGTGTCCTGATTCAGTGCTTCCTTTGTGCTGCTCATACTGTGCTACTTATCTCTCTCCCAAAAGGATTTCAGTTCATGATACTAACACAACTATAATGCTTCAAAAGGAGCTCGATACTATTATGCAAATGGATGAGGGAGTTTTCGGTTCAACTATTTCTCTTGCAGGTTCTGTTCCTGATGTTACTTGTACTGCTAACGTTTAGTGTTATTTTCTTCCATGTGTTTAATAAATATATATATATATATATATTCACTGAAAAAACCATAGGTTTCAGGGACGTTATAGTTAGTTGGAGATTTCACTCGTATAAAACCATAGAAATTCGGCCGTTATAGTTAGTAGACCTAACTATAACTCGCGCCCCCGCAATGCACTGCTGATGGCGTCACATATTACATCACTCATGACATGCTCAGTGACATCACTGATGACATCTCAAATGACATCACTGATGACATCATCCAGTGAATGTGTGTTTCTGTAAAGTATAAAAATATGTTTTATATATATATATGCCATGGTGTATTGAACTATGAGTGGGTATATGAGTGTCTGAATGGATGATTTAGTAGGTGTGTGACTGACTGTATAAGTGAGTGATTAAATGTGTCTTACTGAATGCATGGGTTAGTGACTAAACTGTGTGAATGTCTTTATTAGTCTGTTACTTGGTGTGTAAGCGGCTGCATGGCTTGGTGAGTAGCTACATGAGTGTCTATATGGGTTATCGATTGGTTGCCTGAGTATTTGTATGGGTACCTGAGTGTGTGTGTGGGTGGGTGGGAGGTGTGTGACTCTGTGAATAGATGTTTGAGTGGTTGATTCACTGGGTGTATGGGATCAAGAGTGCATGTGGAAACAGCTGTATGGGTGGGTGAGTATGTGTATGGGTGTGTTGGTGAGTGAATGGATGTCTCAGTGGTGCATGTGTGAGTAACTACATATGTTTTAAAGCAGTATATGTGAGTGTTGGAGTATATAAATGACTGTATGTGAGAGTGAGTGATTGCAAGAATATCTGTATGGATGAGTGTGTGTTTCTATGAGTGATTGTTTAAGAGAGTAAGTATATGTTAGTATCTGTATAAATAAGTGTGGTGGTGTGTGTATGACTGTATAAGCAAGGAAATGGATGTTTGATAGTTTCTTTCCATGACTGACCAGGTGTATGAGTAACTCTTTGGGTGACTGGCAGTGTGTGAGTGTCTATATGGGTGTATGAGTGGATATATCAGTGGCTGTATAGATGAATGACTGTGTGTATGAGTGACTGTTTGGGTTAGTGGGTGGATGTGTGTGTAGACGTATGAATCACTGAGCAGGTATGTACTAACTGCTATTGGTCTGTCTATGGTTTCGATATTGGTGGTCTGTATTTTAGAGTGGGTGTATGAAAGGTTTTATTAGGGTATGAGGAGGTGCATCAGATGATCACGCGGATGATGTCATCAGTGATGTCATTTGAGATGTAATTTGAGATGTCATCAGTGATGTCATCAGTGATGTCACTGAGCATGTCATGAGTGATGTAATATGTGGCGTCATCAGCAGTGCATTGCGGGGGCGCGAGTTAATAGTTAGGTCTACTACCTATAACGGCCGAATTTCTATGGTTTTGTACGAGTGAAATCTCCAACTAACTATAACGTCCCTGAAACCTATGGTTGTTTCAGTGAATTTCTAAGGTTTTTTAAATGCTAATTTCTAACTATAACGTCCCTGAAACCTATGGTTTTTTCAGTGAATTTCTAAGGTTTTTAAATGTTAATTTCTAACTATAACGTCCCTGAAACCTATGGTTTTTTCAGTGAATTTCTAAGGTTTTTAAATACTAATTTCTAACTATGCCTACAAAGGTAGGACATGTGAAGAAAGAGGAAGAAAAGTGCAGAAAGAAGCAAGACAAATGCAGAAAGAGGTAACAGAAGTCCAGAAAGACGAAGAAAAGTGCAGGAAGAAGAAGAGATGTGCAGAAAGAACCAACAGAGGAGCAGAAAGTCCTCCTGTGCCCCCAACTTTTTGCTGATGGGAACTGGTGGTAACTGACTCTGACTAACCAGGCCTAGAGCCAGTGCTATGCTAAAAGACACTTAGAATTCAGTGAAAACACCTACATACACTAGGGAACACTATGCTTTGGGGTACCCCTGTGATTAGCATGACCTCCTCTGTATTTGCCATGAGTTAATGCCTGGGTCATTGCATGAGTACATGAGTAGTGACTGGATGATTAGAGTGCTACAAGGAGAGTGCATGGTGATTTTATAAGTGCTTGGGTTTTGGCGCAGTGATTGGATAAGCACATAGGAAAGGCTGGGTGATTGGAGGACTGCATAGATAGCACCAGGGAGATTACTGGACTGCATAGGTAGTCCTAAAGGTATTGCAGCAGTGCATGTGTTAGTGACTGGGTCATTGCATGAGTACATGGGGAGTGCGTGGTGAATTTATAAGTGCTTGGGTATTGGAGGTGTGTTTGGATTAGTACATGGTAGTGGCTGGGTGACTAGAGGACTGCACAGGGAGTGACAGTGTGATTGCGGGACTTCATGGGTACTACCTGGGGAATTGAAGGAGCAAATGAGAAGTGTCTAAGTGGATACAGGACTGTATGGGTAGGGCATATGGGATTGTAACAGTGATCAGTTAGTGCCTGGATCATTGCATGAGTACATAGCTACTGACTGAAAGATTAGAATACTGCAAGGAGAGTGCCTGAGTGAATTTATAAGTGCTTGGGTATTGGCGGAGTGTTTGGATTAGTACATGGTAGTGGCTGGGTGACTGGAGGACTGCATGGGGAGTGACAGGGTGATTGCTGGACTGCATGGGTACTACCAGGGGAATTGAAGGAGCGAATGAGAAGTGTGTAGGTGGTTAGAGGACTGCATGGGTAGTACACAGGGATTGTAGCAGTGCATGTGTTAGTGCCTGGATCATTGCATGACTACATGGGTAGTGACTGGATGATTAGAGTACTGCGAGGAGAGTGCATGGTGAATTTATAAGTGCTTGGGTTTTGGCGCAGTGATTGGATAAGGACATAGGACTGGCTGGGTGATTGGAGGACTGCATAGGTAGTACCAGAGAGATTACTGGACTGCATAGGTAGTCCTCAATGGATTGCACCAGTGCATGTGTTAGTGACTGGGTCATTGCATGAGTATATGGGTAGTGACTGGATGATTAGAGTGCTGCAAGGACAGTGCATGGTGATTTTATAACTGCTTGGGTTTTGGCGGAGTGATTGGATAAGTACATAGTGCTGGCTGGGTGATTGGAGGAGTGCATGGGTAGTGACAGAGGGATTTCTGGAGTGCATGGGCACTACCTGGGTAATTGGAGGAGTGAATCAGTAGTGTGTAGGTGGTTAGAGGTCTGCATGGGAAGTGCTAAGGGGATTGTAGCAGTGCATGTGTTTGTGCCTGGGCCATTCCATGAGTACATGGGTACTGACTGGAAGATTAGAGTACTGCAAGGAGAGTGCATGGTGAATTTATAAGTGCTTGGGTTTTGGTGGAGTGATTGGATAAGTACATGGTGCTGGCTGGGTGATTGAAGGAGTGCATGGGTACTGACAGGGCGATGGCTGGACTGCATGGGAAGTGCTCAGGGTATTGTAGCAGTGCATGAGTTAGTGCATGGGTCATTGCATGAGTGCATGGGTACTGACTGGATGATTAGAGTACTGCAAGGAGAGTGCATGGTGAATTTATAAGTGTAGGAGAGTAGGATCTGCTTCACATGGGTACCCCCACTTTTTGCTGATGCTTCACTGTTTTTCGACTTTAGTCTGGCTGGGGCCCTGCTAATCAGAACCCCAGCCTAGCTTCTTCCTCTCTAAAATGGTTTCCATGTGCCTTAGGCCCATCTCTGATTGGAATCTGGAGTGCCCTTATAAGTCCCTAGTATATGGTATACTATGTACCCAGGGCATAGGTACCTCAGAGGCCTACCAGGGGCTGCAGCATGTATTGTGCCACCCCTGGAAGGCCATCCAAAATGACACCACAGGTCAGCTACTGCAGCCTGGGTAAGGTGGTGCATGCACCTTTACTGTGATATAGGCTACCTATATCACTACAATTGCACACACATATAAACCTATAAGTCACTCCTATGGCAGGCCTTTACAATCCTGAAGGCAGAGTGCGTGGTTTTTATGTGAGAGGGTGCCCCTGCATGAGCAGGGCCCCTCTGAAGCGTTCGGAGTCAATCCTCTAATGCTGTTTGTGGTGCAGCCTGACCATAACTCTTAAGTACATTATATCCTCGCGGTAAATGCTAACTTTGGGATGGCTGCACAGAAACATGTCGTGTTTGGTGTCAAACATCTTGGAATACTACCCCCGCCAATTCTGGCGGCGGGGTAGCATTGCACCCTTCTAGAGGGAGAGACATGTACACACCGGGCTACCCGGTAACTTCTTTCCAGAGCCCTGGCATCACAAAATGGATGCCGCTGCCACAGACACGGGTCTGGCCTCCTGCTGCTGACTGAAACTCCGGCAGGGGAGGCCTGGACAATAGGTTTCCTGTCCCAAGGAGGTGTAACCACCTCCCCAGACGGGATAATGTGTATTGGGGCTGGGCGGAGCACCCTCTGGTGCTTTGAAGTCCTGCACTGGGGGCACATTTGGTGTCCCTGTGCATATGCCAGTTCAAACCGGTTGCAGGGGCTACCTGCCCCTGCTCTGGCACGAAACTGGACAACGGGAATGGGTGTAACCACCCCTCTTCCCTGACCCTCCCATAGGTGGGTCCCCAGAGTATGTCCAACCCCCTAACTTAGTATAAGTATGGGACCCCAGTCCTTAGGACTTTAGATTAACCTGGACAAAACTCTGACACTGAATCCTGGACCTTTGCCGCTCTACTTAAATACTAGAGGACTGAAGAATCTCCCTTGGGGTCAAGGACTGACTCCCCTGCTTGGCAGGCACCTAAGAAGCAATTGTCTGGTCTGCATCGCTGAAGCTCCCGCTGGACGCCGAAGTCTTTGCATCACCAGAGGTAAATTTCCAGACTTCCCCGAGGCTGCCCTGAGTCCCCAGCAAAGCTGAGGCCCGTAGCTGTTGTGGGTAACGTGGAACCATGACCCCTGGATACCAAGCACATTTGCAAGTGCATCCTCTTCCTAGTCTCCCATGAAGTTGTGCTTTGGGCTCCCAGTAGCCCCCACCTCCAGCACCGACTGCACCGAAGATCACTGGCCTCCACTCCACGAGTGTCCTGTGAGCCAGCTCCAAGTGCGTCCACTTGAGGCTCCTTCAAGGTCGCTAGTCCGTTAGCTAGTGGGCCCTCTCGAAGGCAACTCTTCTTCTGTTTGGGCTTCCCTTGTTGCTCCAGAAGTGCCCTGACTTACTCTTGCTGGGTGAGTCCCTCAGACCTTGCTGGTCTGTACCACCGTCCTTCTTCTATTTCCATAAGACTTGCCGTTGCCAAGACTTGTTGGGTCCAATCCGGTCGCCGACACCCCAGCAATTGACAAACGTCGTGGGACAGCTCAAATTCAGCTCCTGGTTGTTGTCGACGCCTCCTGGACCTCGTGGCTGAAGAGTCAAGACGACCGTCAACCTACCTGAAGCACCCGACATCGGTGGGCATCTGCTCATCACCTTCCTGGTCACTGGCTAGTGACCCAGACTCTGTCCCCTCTGCTTTCAGGTTCTTCAAATCTTCGATCCACCCTTGGATCCACCCGAACACTTTCGACTTGGTCGCCAGCAGCACTTTGCAGCAGATCGCCATTGAAAACGACGACGAAACCCGACCCCGAAAGGCACCTATGCACCCGGCTTCCCTGGGTGAGGTAACACGAGTACTCCGGTGCTCCCGTGGGTATTGACTCTAGAACGACCTAGTTCTAAAAGGGTTTGCTCCAAGTCCTCCTCCAAGTGTCCTTTTTCTTTAAAACTCTAACCGCGACATAGAAGTCAACGGTGGCTCGCGGCTGTGTTCTCACACTGCACGCATCCCCCATGGGTCCCCTGTGTCACTACCTTGGGTGGTTCCTTGTGGTCCCAGCATTTCTACAGGCTCTAGGCCTTGTGTCTAGCTCAGTTGTGGTTCTTATACCACTTTATTGGTATATGGTTTGGTACGCCCCTAGGGCTCAAACGTGTATTTGTGCTATTACTGTTGATAACTGACTTGTAACTTATGTACTTCGAACTCTAGCCTCATAAAGAGACTAGAGGGGTGTGTTTAAGACTAAATACATATATTTTAAATATATACCTGGTGTGGTCCTCTTTCATTTGGTCTCTCAAGAGATTATAGACTGGTAAAACAAGCTGCTTTACATTCCTTCAAGACTTAGCCTGAAGGCTGCTCTCCATAGCTACCACTAGGATAGCTTTCAATAAAGGTTGTCTTTAACCTATCTCCAATAAGGGGTTGTTTGGACTGGTACAAGGTGCCCACTATAATTAGTGGACAGCATATACCAGTCCAACTTCTCACAATAAGTGCTTGGGTTTTGGCGTAGTGATTGGATAAGTATACACATATCACATCAGTCCCGCCCCCTCCCTTCACCACTGTGCAAACGCGCCCCCTGGCAGGTTTTAAGTTGGGGAATTAATTCCCCTTGAATCCTGAGGGTCCCTGGGGGCCAACTAGCCCACCAGCTACCTCCAGTAAGCGCCACAGAGCTGCATTGCATAGAGGTGGTCCAAGGCCATGCCCCTTTTTACACCTCTGCAACGTAACTCTGTTGTGCTTACTGAAGGTACCTGGTGGCAAGTTGGCCCCCAGGGACCCTCAAGATACAAAGGGTCTTAATCCACCAACTTAAAACACGCCACAGAGTGCGTTTGCACACTTGTCACATCAGGCCCCGCCCCCAGCCTTCACCACAGTGCAAACTCGCCACGTGGCTCATTTTAAGTTGGGGGATTAAGTCCCCTTAAAACCTGAAGGTCCCTGGTGTCCAACTAGCCCACCAGGTATCTCCAATAAGTGCCACAGAGCTGCGTTGCAGAGAGGTGTAAAAAGGGGCGTGGCCTCGCCACCTCTCTGCAAGGCATCCCTGTGGCGCTTACTGGAGGTACCTGGTGGGCTAGTTGGCCCCCAGGGACCCTTAGAATTCAAAGGGACTTAATCCCCCAACTTAAAACACGCCACAGGACCTGTTTGCACACATGTCACATCAGGACCCGCCCCCTCCCTTCACCACTGTGCAAACGCACCCCGTGGCGTGTTTTAAGTTGGGGGATTAAGTCCCCTTGAATCCTGAGGGTCCCTGGGGTCCAACTAGCCCACCAGGTACCTCCAGTAAGCGCCACAGAGCTGCGTTGCAGAGAGGTGTAAAGAGGGGCGTGGCCTCGGACCACCTCTCTGCAATGCAGGGCCTGTGGCGCTTACTGGAAGTACCTGGTGGGCTAGTTGGGCCCCAGGGACCCTCAGGATTCAAGGTGACCTAATCCCCAACTTAAAACGCGCCACGGGGCGCGTTTGCACAGTGGTGAAGGGAGGGGGCGGGGCCTCAGGTGACATGTGTGCAAACACGCCCTGTGGCGCGTTTAAGTTGGGGAATTAATTCCCTTGAATCCTGAGGGACCCTGGGGCCAACTAGCCCACCAGGTACCTCCAGTAAGCGCCACAGGCCTGCCTTGCAGAGAGGTGGTCCGAGGCCGTGCCCCTTTTTACACCTCTCTGCAACTCAGCTCTGTGGTGCTTACTGGAGGTACCTGGTGGGCTAGTTGGACTCCAGGGACCCTCAGGATTCAAGGGGACTTAATCCCCCAACTTAAAACGCGCCACGGGGCGTGTTTGCACAGTGGTGAAGGGAGGGGGCGGGGCCTGATGTGACAAGTGTGCAAACGCGCTCCGTGGTGCGTTTTAAGTTGGGGGATTAAGTCCCCTTGTATCCTGAGGACTTGGACCACCTCTCTGCAACGCAGCTCTGTGGTGCTTACTGGAGGTACCTGGTGGGCTAGTTGGGCCTTAGGGACTCCGCCAAAACTCAAGCACTTATAAATTCACCATGCACTCTCCTTGCATTACTCTAATCATCCAGTCAGTACCCATGCACTCATGCAATGACCCATGCACTAACTCATGCACTGCTACAATACCCTGAGCACTACTGATGCAGTCCAGCCATCGCCCTGTCACTACCCATGCACTCCTCCAATCACCCAGCGAGAACCATGTACTTATCCAATCACTCCGCCAAAACACAAGCACTTATAAATTCACCATGCACTCTCCTTGCAGTACTCTAATCATCCAGTCACTACCCATGTACTCATGCAATGACCCAGGCACTAACACATGCACTGCTACAATCCCCTGAGCACTACTGATGCAGCCCAGCCATCTCTTTGTCACTACCCATGCACTCCTCCAATCACCCAGCCAGCACCATGTACTTATCCAATCACTCCGCCAAAACCCAAGCACTTATAGATTCACCATGCACTCTCCTTGCAGTACTCTAATCATCCAGTGAGTACCCATGCACTCATGCAATGACCCATGCACTAACTCATGCACTGCTACAATACTCTGAGCACTACTGATGCAGTCCAGCCATCGCCCTGTCACTACCCATGCACTCCTCCGATCACCCAGCGAGCACCATGTACTTATCCAATCACTCCGCCAAAACACAAGCACTTATAAATTCACCATGCACTCTCCTTGCATTACTCTAATCATCCAGTCAGTACCCATGCACTCATGCAATGACCCATGCACTAACTCATGCACTGCTACAATACCCTGAGCACTACTGATGCAGTCCAGCCATCGCCCTGTCACTACCCATGCACTCCTCCAATCACCCAGCGAGCACCATGTACTTATCCAATCACTCCGCCAAAACACAAGCACTTATAAATTCACCATGCACTCTCCTTGCAGTACTCTAATCATCCAGTCACTACCTATGTACTCATGCAATGTCACAGGCACTAACACATGCACTGCTACAATCCCCTGAGGACTACTGATGCAGTAGAGCCATCTCCTTGTCACTACCCATGCACTCCTCCAATCACCCAACCAGTTCCATGTCCTTATCCAAGCACTCCGCCAAAACACAACGGTTTATAAATTCACCATCCACTCTCCTTGCAGTACTCTAATCATCCAGTCAGTACCCATGTACTCATCCAATGACACAGGCACTAACTCATGGCAAATACAGAGGAGGTCATGCTAATCACAGGGGTACCCCAACGCATAGTGTTCCCTAGTGTATGTAGGTGTTTTCACTGTATTCTAAGTGTCTTTTAGCATAGTACTGGCTCTAGGGCCGGTTAGTCAGAGTCAGTTACCACCAGTACCCGTCAGCAAAAGTTGGGGGCACAGGAGGACTTTCTGCTCCTCTGTTGGTTCTTTCTGCACATCTCTTGCTTCTTCTTGCACTTTTCTTCGTCTTTCTGGACTTCTGTTGCCTCTTTCTGCATTTGTCTTGCTTCTTTGTGCGCTTTTCTTCCTCTTTCTTCACATGTCCTACCTTTGTAGGCATAGTTAGAAATTAGCATTTAAAAACCTTTGAAATTCACTGAAAAAACCATAGGTTTGAGGGACGTTATAGTTAGAAATTAGCATTTAAAAAACCTTTGAAATTCACTGAAAAAACCATAGGTTTCAGGGACGTTATAGTTAGAAATTAGCATTTAAAAAACCTTAGAAATTCACTGAAAAAACACAGGTTTCAGGGATGTTATAGTTAGTTGGACATTTCACTCGTACAAAACCAGAGAAATTCCCCCATTATAGTTAGTTCAGCTAACTATAACTCACGCCCCCGCAATGCACTGCTAATGACGTCACATATTACATCATTCATGACATGGTCAGTGACATCACTGATGACATCACTGATGACATCTCAAATGACATCACTGATGACATCACTGATGACATCATCCACGTGAAAATCTGATGCACCTCCTCACACTCTAATATAAACTTTGATACACCCACTGTAAAATACAGACTACCATTTTCGAAACCATCGACACACCAATACCAGTTACTACATGCGCACTCACTGATTCCTAGGTCTACACACACATCCACTCATTCACCCATACAATCACTCATACATGCAGTCACTCATCAATACAACACTATCATTTGCACTCATACACCTATACAGACCCTCACACACCGCCACTGATCCATGGAGTTACTCACACACCTAGTCAGTCATGCAAATAATCAATCACACTCCCATTTACTCACCTATACAGATACTAACGCATACTTACTCTCTTATATAATCACTGATATAAGTACACACTCATCCATACAGCCACTCTCACAATCACTGACTCTCACGTATAGTCATTTATACTCCAACTCTCACATACACTGCCTTTACACTATGTAGTTACTTGGACATGTACCACTGAGACATCCATTCACTCACCAACACACCCATACACACACTCACCCACCCATACAGCTGTTTCCACATGCACTCTTGAAACCCATACACCCAGTGAATCAACCACTCACACATCCATGCACAGAGTCACACACCTCCTACCCACCCACACACACACTCAGTCTCCCATACAAATTCTCAAGCAACCAATCAATAACCGATATACACACTCATGTAGCTACTCACCAACCCATGCATTCAGTAAGACACATTTAATCACTCACTAATACAGTCAGTCACGCACCTACTAAATCATCCATCCAGACACTTATACACCCACTCATTCTTCAATACACCTTGGCATATATATAAAACATATTTAAACTTTACAGAAACACACAGTCACTGGATGATGTCATCAGTGATGTCATCAGTGATGTCATTTGAGATGTCATCAGTGATGTCGTCAGTGATTTCACTGACCAATGTCATGAATGATGTAATATGTGACGTCATCAGCAGTGCATTGCGGGGGCGCGAGTTATAGTTAGCTGAACAAACTATAACGGGGGAATTTCTCTGGTTTTGTATGAGTGAAATGTCCAACTAACTATAACATCCCTGAAACCTGTGTTTTTTTCAGTGAATTTCTAAGGTTTTTTAAATGCTAATTTCTAACTATAACGTCCCTGAAACCTATGGTTTTTTCAGTGAATATATATATATATATATTTATATATATATATATATTCCCTACTGGCGGTCACCAGTAGGTAGTTATAGTTAGGACCTAGTTTCCATAGGAAAAGCATTTTTTGATTTGCCAGAATCTTTGGCGCTGTTTGACGAATCTTCGTGAAACTTTCCAAAAAATATGGCCGGAACGCTCAGTTTGTGTGTTGAAAGTTTCGGGGTGATTCGTCAAGCGGGGGCCGAGAAAAAAGGGGGGTCCCAAAGCGCGTTTTCTCCATGTTATTTTCCATAGGAATTTTATTACAGGCTACAGCCCGATCTGCTGAACGGAATTACACCAAATTTGGCAAAAAGGTAGGTCTTAGTTTAGAGTGCGCCCTTTTTTTTAAATGATGTAAATCCGTTCAGTAGGTCCTGAGAAATTTAAAAAAGAAAAATATCGATATCTGAGCACCGAGGAGTCGCGAACCCTCCCGGGCACGAGCTTCACTCTGATTGCTGCCAACACTCCAAACCAGGAAGTGTTGGCAGCCATCTTGTGACTCGGTAACCGAGTCACAAGAAAAAGGGTGAAACAAAGATAAAAAACATGAAAAGGGGTCAGGGTACAAACACCCTGACCCCCTAGGCCAGCTCAGGGGGTCCCACAAGGACCCCCAGGGCCAAGCAAAGCATTTAAAAAAAAAAAACAATCGGCCGAATTCGCGCTGAGGTCATGAATCCGGCTGAGAAAATAAAAAAAAACAAAGCGCGGGCTCCTGCGCTTTGTTGTATTTAAGCCTAATTATGTGGCGGGGGCCTGGCACCTCCCCGGGGCTTTATTTATGATGTGCGGGGGCATGCGGCCCCCCCGCAGCCCCGGGGACTACCACCTTCCTGAGGCATTATGCAAAAAGTGTGGAGGGGGCCTCGTGGACCCCCAAGCCCCAGGGACCGCCACCTCTCTGGGGCTTTTTTTATAATTAGGGTGGAGGTGCCTTGTGGCCCCCCCCAAGCCCCAGGGACCGCC
Source organism: Calotriton arnoldi (assembly GCA_963921515.1). NCBI lineage: Eukaryota > Metazoa > Chordata > Amphibia > Caudata > Salamandridae > Calotriton > Calotriton arnoldi. The sequence goes on along the minus strand of CAWUFW010002331.1, from coordinate 948,111 downwards.
ACCTCCCCGGGGCTATGTTTTTAAAAAAAAAATGTGGGGGGAGCTCGAGCCCTCCCACTCGCCCCAGGGACCACCACCTCCCTGGGGCACTAAATATTGAAAATGGGGGTCTGTTATGGACCCCCAAGCCCCGGGGACCACCACCTCCCCAGGGCTTTGAAAATGGGGAGGGGGGCCCTGCGGCCCCCCTCCTGGAGCACTCGATGGCCCTGGGGACCGCCACCCCCCAGGGCCGGCTCCTGTAATGTCCCGGGGTGCCCACCCCCGGGACATTGCTGTTTGCTATGGCAGGGCGGGAGCACGGCTCCCGCCCTGTTCAATGAAGCAAAGCAGAATTGCTTTTGAGCAAGGGGAGCTGCATGTCAGCAGCTCCCCTTGCTCAAAATCAGTGCCGGCTCCCGCAGGAGGCGGGGAGCCGGTGGGACCGTGGGGGCATTGGGGCTCCCCCTACGGTCCCAATCACAGAGGCCAGGCCCTGGGGGATGGGGTCCCTGGGGCCAAAAGTGGCCCGGGAAGGGTCCACGCGGCCCCCCTCCCCTCTAATAATTTTTTTTTTTTTTTAAATAAAACGAAAAGGCCGGCCCCGGGGGATGGAGTCCCCGGGGCTATAATTGGCCTGAGGAGGGGGGCCACATTGCCCCCCTCCACATAAATAAATAAAAAACAATTTAAAAAGTCTGGCCATGACCCGGGTGATGGGGTTCCCGGGGCCAATACTGGCCTTTGGGAGGGGGCCACGCGGCCCCCTTCCCATTTTGAAAAAAATAATAATAATAAATAGGGGTCAGGCCCTGGGGGATGGGGTCCCCAGGGCCCAAAAAATGTAAAAGAAGGGGGGGCCTCACAGCCCCCTTGTAAAAAAAAAATTGCATCTTGCCGGAGGCCACGCCCTCTTTTTCCACCACTCTGCAAACGTGCCCCCTGGCGCATTGTTAGATGGGGAATTAATTCCCCTTGAATACTGAGGTGGTCCGAGGCCACGCCACTTTTTACACCACTCTGTAAACGCGCTTTTTGGCGCACTGTTGGTGGGGCGATGAAGTCCTCTTGTGTCCTGAGGACCTCAGGACACAAGTGGACTTCATCCCCCGAGCAGCAGTGCGCCAAGAGGTGCGTTTGCAGAGTGGTGTAAAAAGGGGGCGTGGCCTTGGACCACCTCTCTGCAATCCAGCTCTGTGGCGCATATTGGAGGTACCTGGTGGGCTAGTTGGCCCCCCAGAGACCCTCAGTATTCAAGGGGAATTAACCCCTTCGCTGCTAGGCCTTTTCCCCCCTGTGCTAAGCCTTTTTTTGGCTATTTGGGGTAGTGCGCGCTTAGGCCCCTGTAACTTTTTGACCACATAAGGTATCCACGCCAAATTTGCGTCCTTTTTTTCCTAACATCATGGGGATTGTAAAGGTACCCAGGGTTTGTGGATTCCCCTGGAGTGGACCCAGAAATTAGCCAAAATACAGCAAAAGATTTTTTTGGGGGGGGGGAATGCGAAAAAAGGGCTACAGATGAAAGCGTCTTGTTTTTTCCCTGCAAATGGCATCAAAAAAGGGGTTGTGGTGCTGAAATCACCATCTTCCCAGCTTTCAGGGACAAGCAGACTTTTGTCAGAAAACCAACTTTTTTTACACAGTTTTGGCATTTTTCTGGGACATAGCCTATTTTTGCTATTTTTTGTGCTTTCAACCTCCTTCCAGTTAATGGTAGAAATGGGTATGAAACCAATAATGGATCCTGGAAAGCCATACATTTCTGAAAAGTAGACAAAATTCTGAATTCAGCAAGGGGTCATTTGTGTAGATCCTTAAAGTTTTCCTTATAGAACAGTTAAATAAAGGAAAAATTGAAAATTAGTTGAAAAAAACAGCCATTTGTGTCAACGTTTTCACCTGTAACTTCTTCTAATTATGACAGCTATTTGAAAGCAATATACCGTTATATCCGCTGGACCTTTCTGGTTGTGGGGATATATAGGACTTGGAGGTTCACCAAGAACCCGATGAACCCAGAGCCAATAACTGAGCAGCATCTTGCAATGGTTTTTTATTATGTACCGGGTATATAGCAATTATTTTGGGAAAATGTATACATGGAAAAATTGTTATGAAAGACACCTATGTATTTATGAAATGGGAACAAAATGTAGATTTTAGAAACAGTAGATATTTGCACATTTCCGAAATTGGGAGTACCCATACTAGCATGAGAATTATAGGTCATTTTTCAAAATGACTTATTTTTTAGACATTGTCTTTCATTTGGAAGGCAGAAATGCATCGAAAGTCAATAGGTAATAACAGTTGCTCTACAATTCTGTGTTACCCTAAGTCTCCCGATAAAAATGGTACCTCACTTGTGTGGGTAGGCCTTGTGCCCACAACAGGAAATGGCTCAAAATGCAACGTGGACGTACCACATTTTCACAATGAAAAATTACCCTTTTTTTGCAAAGTGCCTAGCTGTAGTTTTTGAACCCTAGCTCTGCGGGCACTTAGGAAACCTAGCAAACCTATACATTTTTGAAAACTAGACACCCAGGGGAATCCAGAATGGGGTGACTTGACTGCCTCCCACCAGGTTCTGTTAACCAGAATCCCTTGCAAACCTAAAACATTGTCAAAAAAAACACATTTTCCCCACATTTCTGTGGTGGAAAGTTCTGGAATCTGCGTGGATCCACAATTTTCCACTCAACCCGCATTCCCCAAAGTCTTACGAGAAAAATGGTACCTCACTTGTGTGGGTCAGCCTAGTGCTGCGACAGGAATCGGCGCAAAACGCAACGTGGTCACACCTCAATTTCTCAGTGAAAAATGACCCTTTTTTGGCAAAGTGCCTAGCTGTAGTTTTTGAACCCTAGCTCTGCCGGCACCTAGGGAAACTTAGGAAACCTATACATTTTTGAAAACTAGACATCCAGGGAAATCCAGGATGGGGTGACTTGACTGCCTCCCACCAGGTTCTGTTAACCAGAATCCCTTGCAAACCTAAAAAATTGTCAAAAGAAACAGATTTTCCCCACATTTCTGTGGTGGAAAGTTCTGGAATCTGCGTGGATCCACAATTTTCCACTCAACCCGCGTTCCCCAAAGTCTTACGAGAAAAATGGTACCTGACTTGTGTGGGTCGGCCTAGTGCCTGCGACACGAAACGGCGCAAAACGCAACGTGGTCACACCTCATTTCGCTGTGAAAAATGACCCTTTGTTGGCAAAGTGCCTAGCTGTAGTTTTTTAACCCTAGCTCTGCCGGCACCTAGGGAAACCTAGCAAACCTATACATTTTTGAAAACTAGACACCCAGGGGAATCCAGAATAGGGTGACTTGACTGCCTCCCACCAGGTTCTGTTAACCAGAATCCCTTGCAAACCTAAAAATTGTCCAAAAAACTGATTTTCCCCACATTTCTGTGGTGGAAAGTTCTGGAATCTGCGTGGATCCACAATTTTCCACTCAACCCGCGTTCCCCAAAGTCTTACGAGAAAAATGGTACCTCACTTGTGTGGGTCGGCCTAGTGCCTGCGACAGGAAACGGCGCAAAACGCAACGTGGTCACACCTCAATTTCGCTGTGAAAAATGACCCTTTGTTGGCAAAGTGCCTAGCTGTAGTTTTTGAACCCTAGCTCTGCGGGCACCTAGGGAAACCTAGCAAACCTATACATTTTTGAAAACTAGATATCCAGGGGAATCCAGGATGGGGTGACTTGACTGCCTCCCACCAGGTTCTGTTACCCAGAATCCCTTGCAAACCTAAAACATTGTCAAAAAAAACACATTTTCCCCACATTTCTGTGGTGGAAAGTTCTGGAATCTGCGTGGATCCACAATTTTCCACTCAACCCGCATTCCCCAAAGTCTTACGAGAAAAATGGTACCTCACTTGTGTGGGTCAGCCTAGTGCCTGCGACAGGAAACGGCGCAAAACTCAACGTGGTCACACCTCAATTTCGCAGTGAAAAATGACCCTTTTTTGGCAAAGTGCTTAGCTGTAGTTTTTGAACCCTAGCTCTGCCAGCACCTAGGGAAACGTAGGAAACCTATACATTTTTGAAAACTAGACATCCAGGGGAATCCAGGATGGGGTGACTTGACTGCCTCCCACCAGGTTCTGTTAACCAGAATCCCTTGCAAACCTAAAAAATTGTCAAAAAAAACAGATTTTTCCCACATTTCTGTGGTGGAAAGTTCTGGAATCTGCGTGGATCCACAATTTTCCACTCAACCCGCGTTCCCCAAAGTCTTACGAGAAAAATGGTACCTGACTTGTGTGGGTCGGCCTAGTGCCTGCGACACGAAACGGCGCAAAACGCAACGTGGTCACACCTCAATTTCGCTGTGAAAAATGACCCTTTGTTGGCAAAGTGCCTAGCGGTAGTTTTTGAACCCTAGCTCTGCCGGCACCTAGGGAAACCTAGCAAACCTATACATTTTTGAAAACTAGACACCCAGGGGAATCCAGAATGGGGTGACTTGACTGCCTCCCACCAGATTCTGTTAACCAGAATCCCTTGCAAACCTAAAAATTGTCAAAAAAACTGATTTTCCCCACATTTCTGTGGTGGAAAGTTCTGGAATCTGCGTGGATCCACAATTTTCCACTCAACCCGCGTTCCCCAAAGTCTTACGAGAAAAATGGTACCTCACTTGTGTGGGTCGGCCTAGTGCCTGCGACAGGAAACAGCGCAAAACGCAACGTGGTCACACCTCAATTTCGCTGTGAAAATGACCCTTTGTTGGCAAAGTGCCTAGCTGTAGTTTTTGAACCCTAGCTCTGCGGGCACCTAGGAAACCTAGCAAACCTATACATTTTTGAAAACTAGACATCCAGGGGAATCCAGGATGGGGTGACTTGACTGCCTCCCACCAGGTTCTGTTACCCAGAATCCCTTGCAAACCTAAGAAATTGCCAAAAAAAACACATTTTCCCCACATTTCTGTGGTGGAAAGTTCTGGAATCTGCGTGGATCCACAAATTTCCACCCACCCCGTGTTCCCCAAACTCTTATGAGAAAAATGGTACCTCACTTGTGTGGGTCGGCCTAGTGCCTGTGACAGGAAACGACGCAAAACGCAACATGGTCACACTTCAATTTCGCAGTGAAAAATGACCCTTTTTTGGCAAAGTGCCTAGGTGTCGTTTTTGAACCCTAGCTCTGCCGGCACCTTGGGAAACCTAGCAAACCTATACATTTTAGAAAACTAGACACCCAGGGGAATCCAGGATGGGATGACTTGACTGCCTCCCACCAGGTTCTGTTACCCAGAATCCCTTGCAAACCTAAAAAATTATCAAAAAAACACATTTTCCCCACATTTCTGTGGTGGAAAGTTCTGGAATCTGCGTGGATCCCAAAATTTCCACCCACCCCGCGTTCCCCAAAGTCTTCCGAGAAAAATTGTACCTCATGTGTGTGGGTCGGCCTAGTGCCCGCGACAGGAAACGGCGCAAAACGCAACGTGGTCACACCTCAATTTCGCAGTGAAAAATGACCCTTTGGCAAAGTGCCTAGCTGTAGTTTTTGAACCCTACCTCTGCCGGCACCTAAGGAAACCTAGCAAACCTATACATTTTTGCAAACTAGACACCCAGGGGAATCCAGGATGGGGTGACTTGACTGCCTCCCACCAGGTTCTGTTACCCAGAATCCCTTGCAAACCTAAAAAATTGTCAAACAAAACACATTTTCCCCACATTTCTGTGGTGGAAAGTTCTGGAATCTGCGTGGATGCACAAATTTCCACCCACCCCGCGTTCCCCAAAGTCTTACGAGAAAAATGGTACCTCACTTGTGTGGGTCGGCCTAGTGCCCGCAACAGGAAACAGCGCAAAACGCAACGTGGTCACACCTCAATTTCGCAGTGAAAAATGACTCTTTTTTGGCAAAGTGCCTAGCTGTAGTTTGTGAACCCTAGCTCTGCCGGCACCTAGGGAAACCTACCAAACCCACACATTTCTGAAAACTAGACACCCGGGGGCTTCCAAGGAGGTATGGCTTGCATGGATCCCCCAACGTTTCCTTACCCAGAATCACTTGCAAACCTCACTTTTAGCTGAAAAAAACCACTTTTTTCACACATTTTTGTGTGGGAAAGTGTGGCATCACTGGGCTCACACAAATTTCCTACCACCCAGCGTTCCCCCAGGTCTCCCGATAAAAATGGTGCCTCACTCGTGTGGGAGGCCCAAGTACCCGCGACATGCAAGGACACAAAACATTTTTTGATAGGCAATTTTGATGTCGCCTCACTACGTTTTGGGCCCTTGCCTGTCGCGGGTACTTGGGCCTCCCACACAAGTGAGGCACCATTTTTATTGGGAGTCCTGGCGGAACACTGGGTGGTAGGAAATAGGAATAGGTTTTGAGATAATGTGTTTATTTCTGCAGCGTGAAAATTTTGGCACAATATTGCAAGGAAAATGTGACAGACATTTTGAGGTTTGCAGGGCATTGTGGGTAACATAACTTGTTGTGATCCACAAGAGAGATATCACCATGTACTCCCATGGGTGTTTCGTTTACGACAATATCTACAGTTGGTAGGTTATTCTTAGACGGAATGTACACCTTGGCAGACAGACTAAAAAGACAAAGATTACTGCACAGCCATCTATTCCTCAAGCACACACACATACTGGTTGGATTTGGCACGAGGGCAAGTGATGGTTCAGTATATACAATTTTATTAACAAGAGATTTCACAAAAATGAAATGCACTGTCAATAATTGAAAGGACAAAAAACTGAACCAGTGACTTGCAGCTCGTGAGCTGTAAAGCCACGTCAAGGCCCCAACCGCTTTACAGGCCATTCACACACCTTTCATACGTGATACACACAAGACCATTCACACCACCAGCCACGAAACAAACACATTACAACATTCACAAAAAGGGACAAGGTACACCCTGCTTGAGAAAGACAAAAAATAAATATTACTGCACAGCCATCTAATCCTCAAGCACACACACATACTGGTTGGATTTGGCACGAGGGTGAGTGATGGTTCAGTATATACAATTGTATTAACAAGTGATTTCACAAAAATGAAATGCACTGTTAATAATTGAAAGGACGAGAAACTGAACCATTGACTCACAGCTCGTGAGCTGTAAAGCCACGACAAGGCACCAACCTCTTTACAGGCCATTCATACACCTTTCATACGTGTGACACATACAAAACCATTCACACCACCAGCCGCGGGCCCATCCCATTACAACACTCACACCAGCAGACAGCGCCATTCAAGGGCCCATCACTTTCACACGCCCACATTCCTAACACAGCAACCACACAAGCTGATGGATTGTGTGGAGTGTCGCTCGGCTAGCAGTGTGTGTAGTGACCAGCAGCAAGTCACTACTCACACACTGCCAGCCGAGCGCCAGTCCACGCACACCGCCAGCCAAGCGCCACTCCACGCACACCGCCAGCCAAGCGCCACTCCACGCACACCGCCAGCCAAGCGCCACTCCACGCACACAGCCAGCCAAGCGCCACTCCACGCACACCGCCAGCCAAGCGCCACTCCACGCACACCGCCAGCCAAGCGCCACTCCACGCACACCGCAAGCCAAGCGCCACTCCACGCACACCGCCAGCCAAGCGCCACTCCACGCACACCGCCAGCCAAGCGCCACTCCACGCACACCGCCAGCCAAGCGCCACTCCACGCACACCGCCAGCCAAGCGCCACTCCACGCACACCGCCAGCCAAGCGCCACTCCACGCACACCGCCAGCCAAGAGCCACTCCACGCACACCGCCAGCCAAGCGCCACTCCACGCACACCGCCAGCCAAGAGCCACTCCACGCACACCGCCAGCCAAGCGCCACTCCACGCACACCGCCAGCCAAGCACCAGCCTACACACACCACCATCACATTTAGGATTTTTTTATACAAAAAAGAAAACACAAACAAATTGCAAATAGATACAAATCTACTAACACAAAATCAGAAACTAAATACATTGCACTAATGCCAACCTTGAAACAGAACAACAATTCTTAAACATTACAGACCAGGCAGTTCACTTTACCACTCATGGTTGCTCCCAATAATTCTTTTGCTTGTGGTACGCTCTATAACAAGCAGGCACACACAGCCCAGGGTTAGAAGGACACTCAGGGCAGTACATACGAGTCTCCTTCCGCATACCTCTTCGCCAACAGACTCTACATCTCCTAGTGGGAAAGTCTTTTGAGGGTGTAGGAGGAATGTGATCAGGAAAGTGGCGATCTTTCAATCGAGCCACATCCTCCACCACTCCAACTCTAGGAACACTTGCCTGTTCCACAACAACAAGGCTGCCTATGACAGACTCCTGAAACTGAACAAAAGTCAACTTTGACGCAGGAGAACACTCCTTGAACACAACAAAAGCATTGAAAGTTGCTAAATTGAAGAGATGGATGGCCAACTTCTTATACCAAATGTAAGCCTTACGAATAGCAGTGTAAGGTTCCAACCTCTGATCTACTCTATCAACACCACCCATGTGCTTATTGTAGTCTAAAATGCACACAGGTTTGCGCACTTCAGCAATCTGACCCCAAACAGCCACAGGTGAAGTACTCTCATCATGGATGGTAGTCAGCATGTACACATCCCTCCTGTCCACAAATTTCACAGCTAGTAGTTCATCACTACGCAAGGAACTGCACTGTCCCCTCTGAAGTTTTTTGCAAACAAGCTCTTTTGGATAACCTTTACGGTTAGAGCGGATTGTGCCACAAGCAAAAGTGTCCACTTTGAACAATTCCTTAAACAATTGCACAGCAGTGTAGAAGTTATCAAGGTACAAATGGTGGCCTCTGTTAAACAGTCCTCTAGCAAGATCCCACACAATTTTCTCTGAAACTCCAAAAGTGGACGGACAACCAGGGGGTCAATAGTGGAATCCCTACCAGTGTACACACGCAAATTAAAAACATATCCTGTCCTACTCTCAGACAACATATACAGCTTAATTCCATAGCGTGCCCTCTTGCTAGGAATGTACTGCCTAAAACCAAACGGCCCTTGAACAGGACCAAAGACTCATCAATAGATATTTCTTTCCCTTGAGTATAGATCTCTGAAAATCGATCTACAAAGTGATCAAGAACAGGCCGAATCTTAAAAAGACGGTCACTTTCAGGGTGATCTCGTGGCAACGCCAAACCATTATCAACAAAATGCAGCATCCGAAGCAAAAGTAAATACCGATCACGAGTCATAACTGCAGGAAATATGGCCGTTGCCATCAAGGGACTGGTAGACCAATATGAACCCATGGACGGCTTCCTTATCAAACCCATCAAAAAAGTCAAACCCAAAAACTTCTTCATCTCTTCCAGATTTGTGGGACTCCACCGGGTAGCTCTAGAATGGGGCCTAAGTCTGGCACTGTTGTCCCTCAAAAACTGTTCAGCATACAAATTAGTCTGCTCAACAATCTCACCCAAAAATACATCATCCATAAACAACTGAAAATACTGTATAGGCAAATAATGTTCACAATCCACTCTACACCCTGCATAACCACTAAAGGCAGGCAACACCGGCTGCACCATGTTTGGATCAACCCAGAGTCCAGCACTTCCAGTAGGAAGCCTAGCAGCCCCACGCTGCAATCCAGATGCCTCTTGCACCATCGGCACAGTAGTATCCTCCTCTAAAACAGGCACTTCATCCGCACTGAGAGTAGATTCATCCACACCGAGAGTACCTTCATCTGCACTGAGAGTACCTTCATCATCCGATGATTCCATGTGGAGAGAAAACTCACTGCCTGAATCTTCCCCTCCCTCCTCTCCCTCAGACGCACTGTCAGTCTCATAATCCTGCTCAGAGGAAGATTCAAGAAGCAAACCAACCACCTGCTGAGCAGTCATTCTACGGCTAGCCATAATGCTTACTAATAAAGGTTACTTGTCAAACAAGTCAACAACAACAAACCCTTTGTAAAAAAGAAATAAACAAAATGTAGCTTTATCACAAAGACCTATATACTCCAACACTATACCACTCACGTGACAGAAGCAGCTAGACTCACCACCACCTACTCTGCACAGACACAGTGAAGATCAACAATATCCCACTAAAAAAGAAGAAAAAAAAATTACACATAAGACAATGCAAAACATCGCAAAGAATTTCATGCTCTGAACACTAACAAATATGCTGCCATTATGACACCACTTACAAAAAAATTCATTCATGCATGACAAAAATACTCATTTGGAGTACACACAACAAAAATATTTTTCTTACCAAATAAATGCAATTACGCAAAACTGCAGAACAACCACTGCCGAAACCGCAAACAGGAATCAAAAGCTTTACACTAGAATAAAAAGGAGAAAAAAACATTACAATCATAAAATGCAAATAATGCACCAGTCCACACACAATCCACCAGCCAAGCTAAGGGGTAGGTGGGCCAAAGAGTATAAATACAATATTCACCCCGTAAAAGGGGAGCAACCCTTGCCCTTTTGGCCACTCCCCAACACAAAAATTAAAAAAACCCTGGTGACTACTGGCTTCTGCCCTCCTTGGGGGCAGATGGGCCTAAAAACATACTGCTATTCTGCCACCCAAAGAGGGCAGAAATGGCCACAATCATCCTCCCATAAAGGGGAGCGACCCTTGCCCAAGGGGCCGCTCCCCAACATAAAAAACCCTGGTGGCCTAGTGGACCAACAAAAAAACAAATCAGCCAATCTGCTCCTCAGGATGGCAGAAACAGCCAAATTAATGCTCCCCAAAGGGGAGCAACCCTTGCCCAAGGGGCCACTCCCTCAAACAAATCCCTGGTGGTCTAGTGGGCCCAATTTTTTAAAAAAACATGGCGATCTGCCCTCCTGGGGGGCAGACACAGCCACAAATATTGCCCCCAAAGGAGAGTGACCCTTGCCCAAGGGGCCACTCCCCACCGTTTCTCCCTGGGTACAATACGAAAAACTGCCCCCCCCCCAGGGGAGCAGAGCACAAAAACATATGGCCCCCAAAAGGGGAGCGACCCTTGCCCAAGGGGCTGCTCCCCCAAACAGTATTTTCATTTACATTTTTAAAAAAAAGAATTCCCTGGTGTCTAGTGGGCATTCCTGCTGCACGATCGCATGATCGTGCAGCAGGAATGCACAAAAGAGGCATCGGGGGAAAGGAAAACCCTTTCCTTTCCCTCGATGCCTCTTTTGTTTCAAACCCCCCCTCCCCGGAGCCAAAACTCACCTGATTTCCCCGACGCGCTGGAAGCAAATGGCTTCCAGCGCGTCGGGGAAGAAAGGGAAACCCTCAATGACGTCAGCGTGCCTCGCGCGCTGACGTCATTGATGGGGGGGGGCAGGGGGAGGCAGGGGAAGCCTGGTTTCTTGGCTCCGACATTGGTCCTTACAGGATGTATGGAACTGCCATAACTCTGGTGTTCGCCTTTACTCCTTTTACTCCCCAGCCCGCAATCTCTATGCTCGCCTGGACAGAATTATGGGGCACATGCATCAAACGTTTTTGCGATCGCAAACGGTGCGATTCGCAAAAATCGGCCGTTTGCGATCGCAAAATTACCTTTTGCGATGCATCAAGGGTCAAGGCCTCGCAATTTGAGAATTCGCAATTAATTGCGAATTCTCAAATGCGATTGCATTTAAGGAATCGCAAATTGAGATTCCTTAAATGCAATGCATTAAAGTAAAAAAATTAGCAATTTCGCTAATAGGGGGCGCAAATTACCATGAAGTTGAACTTCATGGTAATGTGCAAAAACTTTTGAAAAATGCACTAAAGTGCATTTTCAAAGTTCCATTTACACACACACATGCCCTTGGGGCATGTGTGTGTGCAAGATGTACTCATATGCAGATTTCAGGGTGCAACAGCGGGTCCTTTTGACACCCTGGCACCCTTGAAATTGCATTCTCAATTTGCGATTCTCTAATTGCGAATCGCAAATTGAGAATGTCTTCCCATTCATTCCTATGGGCCTCTAGGCCCATAGGAATTAATGGGAGGTATTCACTTAATTGCGACTCGCAATTAGCGAGTCGCAATTAAGGAATGTTTAGGAATCACTATTTTTATAGCGATTCCTACATGCATAGGCTTTTGCGATTCCTTAATTGCGATTCCTTAATAATCGCAATTAAGGAATCGCAAAAGCCTACCTTGATGCATGTGCCAGTATATCTTTAGAGGCTCTCTCTAGAATTCCTGACTCAATGGATATCAGCGCTTTCATGAGTTGAGGTTCTAAGACCAAGCTGGAATCGCCTCACTTTTCCAAGATGGCCAACTTCAACAACTTCAAACTCTGAGTTTGACCTCCATGAAGACCAGTTCCTTACTTATGCTCAGGAATGGCAGGCTATTCCAAGCCAACCACTCAACAACTTGTACACACCCTACACATAATTGGCTGTCTACAGCCCTTGTAGCTCACACTCAGACCTCCCTACAATCCTTGAGAGAGATGTGGGAGGAAGAATTGAGCAGGGCCCTACTTGACAAAGTGTGTGAGAAAACCCTGGAGTATCCCTATAGAATTTCTAGGAATGCTCATCTAAAATTGATTACATTTTACATATTACATAGAATTTACCTATCCTCTAAAAGGCTACACAAAATTCTCCCCAAGGCTTTAGACGCATGTGCCAGATGCAGCTCCCCACAACCAGACTTTAAACACATGCTATGGGACTGCCCGCAATGGCGATCTTACTGGGCAGAGGAACCTCAAAAGCTTAGCTCCAATACGAAGTTACCAAGGGTAGACAATACGGGCCCTGGGAATATACAAACACCCCAAGAAGCACAAGGTGGTCACTCACTTTAATAACCTGTCCCTGATCCTTACAAAATGCACCCTCAACATGGAATGTAAAGCCCACAGCCCCACTCCAGAGTAACCTGGAGACAGGTGCTGAATACATGTGCTAGAGCTGAAGCAGTGGTCCTTCCAAGGGAAGAGGCTAAGGAAATATGGCGCTAGATGATTGTCCAAGAGTGGGATCAATTGCTTGCCAAACTAGTGGTCCCACACAGTGGTGATACCGCGCCCTCCTGAGCTTTCCTGTTGTCCAGTCCCATCTCGTACAACAGTAAACCCCTTTATCCTGACCGTGGCCATGTGACCTTGGCAGACTCCATCTGTCTTTAGTTGGCTGGATGAGCCCTTCCATTGCTTATAATCCCCCTCCCATCTATTTGATCCGGAACCTCCCATAACACCGGATTCTCCAGCCTGGATATCCCAGTGGTTCCGCCGACTGGCCCATATCCTCAGCTCCCTATTCAAGATCCTAAAACCCCTGATTCCTCTGGGTTTCCAGGTCCCTACCCCATCTCCTTCTACCCAGATAGCCACAGCCTATTCTACTCTCATTCAGCTTCATTCGCCTGTATATGCCTGAGCTCACTCTTTACGCATTTCCTTGCAGTTGTATGATTGAATATGAGATTGTCTCTGGTGTATGTCTTATTAAGACATAATGCTTAGAGTTTAAAAACACTGTTAGCTCTCCACCTGAAATGACAACTCAAATGTGGTTCGACATGCTACAGTGTCTATTTTGTTGGTGGTTTCTATCTTTACAAAAAACAATTAAAGACATTTTAAAAAGTGGTACAAGATGTACTCCCTAAAGACACAATACTGGGAGTGGGCGATCGAGATGTACCAAATGAATCAGCCTGGGTATGGCTTAATTAAATCAGAACACGAAGGGGTAGGCGCATCATATGCAGGAGTTTTGGCTACTTTGCTCATATTGCAAGAGTGCTCTTTGGTGGCTGTTAAGGTCCAAATTAGCTCAGCAGTATGTGCTACATTGTGAAATGGAAGGAAGTATTGCAGGGCTCAAGGGCGCTATGTCCTGCTCCCCTCCCATGTCAAAAAAAGAATTCCCTGGTGTCTAGTGGGCATTCCTGCTGCACGATCGCATGATCGTGCAGCAGGAATGCACAAAGAGGCATCGGGGGAAAGGAAAACCCTTTCCTTTCCCTCGATGCCTCTTTTGTTTCAAACCGCCCCTCCCCGGAACCAAAACTCACCTGATTTCCCCGACGCGCTGGAAGCAAATGGCTTCCAGCGCATCGGGAGAAGAACTCAAGACGCAAGCGCCTCGCGCATGACGTCATTGATGGGGGGAGGCAGGGGAAGCCCTTCCCCTGCCTTCCCCCAAAAAAACACAACAATCGCATTCCCACGGGGGGAGCGCCAGCGCTTCCCCCGTGGGTGGGTCTTATGACGAGCTGGACTCGTCATGAGCACACGACCACTGTGTGCCATGACGAGTCCAGCTCATCATAAGCATCGAAGGGGTTAATTCCCCAACTAGCAACGTGCCAGGGGGCGCGTTTGCAGAGTGGTGGAGAAAGGGGGCGTGGCCTTTGTCTACCTCTCAGCAATCCCACTGCATGGGGCTTACTGGAGGTAAGAGGTAGGCTAGTTGGCCCCTAAAGGACCCCCAGCAGCGAAGGGGACTTCAATCCCCATCCAAGAGCGCGCCAGGGAGCGTGTTTGTAGAGTGGTGGGCAAAGGGGGCGTGGCCTGGTACGAGTGCTTACCAATGCTGCTGTGTGGGACTTACTGCAGGCAATAGGAGGGGACGTTGGCCCCAAGGATGTCCTTGGGGGCCAACTACCCCTCTTGTTACCTCCAGTAAGCCCCACACAGTGGGATTGCTAAGACGTCTTCGGAGGCCATGCCCCCCTTTCTCTACCACTCTACCAACGCGCCTCCTGGCAGACTACAGGATGGGGGATGAAGTCCAATTTAGTCCTGAGGGAGTTTGGGGGCCAAGAAGCCCTCCTGGTACCTCCTGTAAGTCCTACGCAGGGGAATTCCTGAGCGCTGGTCGGAGGCCCAGCACCCTTTCTCCACCACTCTGCAAACGTGACTACTACTTAAAGAAGCATCTTTCTGCACATCTGACTTAGAGGTAGTTTTAATCCCCCTGCCCTATTATGTACTAGGGCCTTACAGAGGAGGTCATGCTAATCACAGGGGTACCCCAACGCATAGTGCTCCCTAGTGTATGTAGCTGTTTTCACTGTATTCTAAGTGTCTTTTAGCATAGCACAGGCTCTAGGCCTGGTTAGTCAGAGTCAGTTACCACCAGTACCTGTCAGCAAAATGTTGGGGGCACAGGAGGACTTTCTGCTCCTCTGTTGGTACTTTCTGCACATCTCTTGCTTCTTCCTGCACTTTTCTTCGTCTTTCTGGACTTCTGTTGCCTCTTTCTGCATTTGTCTTGCTTCTTTCTGTGCCTTTGTTCCTCTTTCTTCACATGTCCTACCTCTGTAGGCATAGTTAGAAATTAGCATTTAAAAAACCTTTGAAATTCACTGAAAAAAACATAGGTTTCAGGGACGTTATAGTTAGAAATTAGAATTTAAAAAACCTTAGAAATTCACTGAAAAAACCAGAGGTTTCAGGGACGTTATAGTTAGTTGGACATTTCACTCGTACAAAACCAGTGAAATTCGGCCGTTATAGTTAGTTCAGCTAACTATAACTCGCGCCCCCGCAATGCACTGCTGATGACGTCACATATTACATCATTCATGACATGATCAGTGACATCACTGATGACATCTCAAATGACATAACTGATGACATCACTGATGACATCATCTACGTGATAATCTGATGCACCTCCTCACACCCTAATATAACCTTTGATACACCCACTCTAAAATACAGAGTACCATTTTCGAAACAATAGACACACCAACACGTTACTACATACTCACTCACTGATTCCTAGGTCTACACACACATCCACTCATTCACCCATACAATCACTCATACATGCAGTCACTCATCAATACAGCACTATCATATGCACTCATACACCTATACAGACACTCACACACCGCCACTCACCCATACAGTTACTTACACACCTAGTCAGTCATGTAAAGAATCAATCACACTCCCATTTACTCACCTATACAGTTATACACACACCACCTCACCTATTCATACAGATACTAACACATACTTACTCTCTTATACAATCACTGACACAAGCACACACTCATCCATACAGCCACTCTCACTATCACTCACTCTCACATATAGTCATTTATATACTCCAACACTCACATATACTGCCTTTCACATATGTAGTTACTCACACATATACCACTGAGACATCCATTCACTCACCAACACAGCCATACGCACACTCACTCACCCATACAGCCCTTCACAGACACACTCTTGAACCCATACACCCAGTGAATCACCCACTGACACATCTATGCACAAAGTCACACACCCCCACCCACCCATACAAACACTCAGGCACCCATACAAATACTCAGGCAACCAATCGATAACCCATATAGACACTTATGTAGCTACTCACCAACCCATGCAGCAGCTTACACAACAACAGACACACTGATACAGACATTCACACAGATTAGTCACTAACCCATGAATTCAGTAAGACACATTTAATCACTCACTTATACAGTCACGCACCTACTAAATCCTCCATCCAGACACTTATACACCCACTCATTCTTCAATACACCTTGGCATATATATAAAACATATTTAAACTTTATAGAAACACACAGTCACTGGATGATGTCATCAGTGATGTCATCAGTGATGTCATTTGAGATGTCATCAGTGATGTCACTGACCATGTCATGAGTGATGTAATATGTGACGTCATCAGCAGTGCATTGCGGGGGCGTGAGTTATAGTTAGCTGAACTAACTATAACGGTCAAATTTCACTGGTTTTGTACGAGTGAAATGTCCAACTAACTATAACGTCCCTGAAACCTCTGGTTTTTTCAGGGAATATATATATATATATATATATATATATATATATATATATATATATTCATACTTGACATGTTATTGCCTGCATTTTTAAATTGTCTCCTCCTTTAGAATTGTAAAGACCCTTACCTGATAGCAAGAATAAAGATGTTTTAGCTAAACAATGTTAAAAGGAGGGTCTGTTAGAATTGAAATGTATAACTGTCATATTACTCGTATTTTACTTGGTATTATGTTAGCATTTATTTAGCTATTTTATAATACATTCTTGCTTGATGCATAAGCAATTAACAAGGGTAGATGTTATGTAAGTTAGGTTGACATCTGTGCCACCATTTTCTGTAACAAGACGCCATTTTGTATTACAATCGAAACTGTTACTGTATCATTTACGAGAAATAGTCCTTGGTGAGTTTTGTTTCTCAGACGTTGAATCTTGCTCATTAACACATGCTTTTCTCTCTGCGTAGAGGCCCTCTCCCACCTGCCTAATAGGGAGGATAAGCCAGACGACCTTGGGCAGTAGATAGCTTGTACCAGGCTGTGGAATCGAAACTTATGTTCTGTACCACATTGTATTACTTAGAAAAAAGAGAGAGGGACCCTATAACACCAAAAGGGTAGGGTACCAATAGACCAAAGTCAGAAAGCAATTCCTTTGGAAGCAAATATTTAAACACAAACGCTGCTCTTTACATACACCGCCAGTACTTCTCATTCAAACAGGGTGGACCATGCTCAAAGGTGTAGATAACATGAACTAAGAAAATCAAATCAGTGCAAAAATATATATCGTACTTATTCCTGAAATTTATTAAAATAATGTATATACATATAATATAAAATTACAAGGTTTTAAGAATCATACATTTCAAAGACAAATTTAATATCCAAATATATCATTCAGTTTAAAAACAAATCACAAAAAATACAAGTTAAAAACCACAACAACAAGTGGGGCACAAAAGGCTGCAAGAAAAAAATGTTCTAGTCAGGAAGACATCACGATAGTCAAACAACCAATCAATAGAATTGAAATGCACACAACTAGAACAGCAGATTCCTGTCAGATATTAGTCATGAAGTGTTGCATTAGTCATTGATCCGTGATGTGTTCAAAAACAGAGCATCGACGCGTTTCGGTGGGTCCAATCTTATGTCTCCCCCACCTTCTTCAGGAAAGCAATAATTCTTCCCACCTCATTTCAATAATTCTAAAAGAATACAAAATAAAACACATATGTATACATTTCAAAAACCATTTTGAACTGATTTGATTCAAAAAGATCACAACAACACTCTCAGCGGCTACACACCCTCAGGTAACTCTCAAACCTCCACACCATTAAACCAAAGGCCAATTCCTTAACCTGGCACGTGTTACACACATACTTCATTCATACAAGAATTAAGTATCAAGGAGCATTCATCTCTCAAGGTACACTAACTTCCTGGTAAGGGAAAAGTTTGGGAATGCGGGCTATATTAAGCTTCGCAAGCGCATTCTAAGACATAGAGATAACATTCCACACTGATGGCATGAATGTCCCACTGGGTCTATCATCAGTCACCAGTCTCAGCTAATCCACTTACTCATTTATTAGGAAAACAAGGGAAAAATTATTTTTTACCTCCTAATTAACGTACTCCCAGACTCAGGTATACTGGAGAGGCGCAAAATAAAATCCTCACCATCCACAACTATGAGGAATATGAAAAAAATAGAGCACAATAAGGTTCACCAACTGTTTCCTTTTATCCCAATATTTCATTACTAAATGTTGCCTAAACTTTTACCTTATTGAGAGATAGAAAATTCCTCTCGCTTCTGTAAATAACATATCAGCACCTTTTCGAGAAGAAATTCCCTTCCTAATGTGTGCTGAGAGAAGGCAAGAGATATATACTGCCAATCTACATGGACACAAAAAACACGAGAGAGTTAACATTGCGTGTTCTTCTTCCGTTGGGGTCATATCATAAAACAAAACCTCCCAAAAGGTACCTTTTATTAAAAAATGGTTTTCAGAATATTGTCGTCTTGCTTGCAAATCCAGAGGAGGGAAGGCAGATTCTCACTCCATACGGTGTAACTAGAGCAGATATAAACAAAGTAAAGGTGAAATATAATTCACCATAATTACAATAACCTTGCAAGAATGCCAAATATGCTGTACTTGCAAAAGAGGTGATGAAGTACGTAGCCTATTCTACTGCTGTACAGCCCAAATAAGATGCTAGCACACCAAATACAAGAGCAAGTCTCTCTTCCCAACATTATAAATCGAAGGCTAAGCCCTACTTAAGAACATACGAAATCATACTATAAGAACACAGTCCCAACTAACCAGCCCTTCCAGCTTACCTATAAATAAGAACTGCGTTCCTTGTGTCAGGGATTCCAAACGGGGTACTCTGCCTCCGTACACGTGTCTGTTTAGTAATGCGGACACATCTCTATTTAAACAAAAAAAAGCCCGCGACTTTCTGATTGATCTCCATACCTCTCGCAGCTGTGATAGAAAAATCCCAAACTTTTCCCTTACCAGGAAGTTAGTGTACCTTGAGAGATGAATGCTCCTTGATACTTAATTCTTGTATGAATGAAGTATGTGTGTAACACGTGCCAGGTTAAGGAATTGGCCTTTGGTTTAACGGTGTGGAGGTTTGAGAGTTTCCTGAGGGTGTGTACCCGCTGAGAGTGTTGTTGTGATCTTTTTTAATCAAATCAGTTCAAAATGGTTTTTGAAATGTATACATATGTGTTTTATTTTGTATTCTTTTAGAATTATTGAAATGTGGTGGGAAGAATTATTGCTTTCCTGAAGAAGGTGGGGGAGACATAAGATTGGACCCACCGAAACGCGTCGATGCTCTGTTTTTGAACACATCACGGATCAATGACTAATGCAACACTTCATGATTAATATCTGACAGGAATCTGCTGTTCTAGTTGTGTGCATTTAAATTCTATTGATTGGTTGTTTGACTATCGTGATGTCTTCCTGACTAGAAAAAAAAATTCTTGCAGCCTTTTGTGTCCCACTTGTTGTGGTTTTTAACTTGTATTTTTTGTGATTTGTTTTTAAACTGAATGATATATTTGGATATTAAATTTGTCTTTGAAATGTATGATTCTTAAAACCTTGTAATTTTATATTATATGTATATACATTATTTTAATAAATTTCAGGAATAAGTATGATATATATTTTTGCACTGATTTGATTTTCTTAGTTCATGTTATCTACACCTTTGAGCATGGTCCACCCTGTTTGAGTGAGAAGTACTGGCGGTGTATGTAAAGAGCAGCGTTTGTGTTTAAATATTTGCTCCCAAAGGGATTGCTTTCTGACTTTGCCCCATTGTATTACGACATCTACCAGTGTTTTTCCATAGTAGGCGGGTCTTTGTGGGCTCCGCAACATACATAATGTAACTTTATGCTTGTTAGAGTCAGTCCCTCGTCAGCCATCATAGGAGGCTGGTCAGACTGGACTCCGCTGCAGTGTACTTTGTGAATGAACTAGTTTTGCTTGCATTTCTCTACTGCATCATCGACTCTTCATTTCTTGGAAGGCTAGAGGACGTCTAGAGTGACCCGGGTGGCCCTCGTTGGGTCACTTCCTTCAGATTGTTGTGTTTTTTTCTAACCTGGTGTGAATTCTTTTTGTGTTTTTTTCATTGTGTTACTGTATGTGCGTGTGTGTGTGTGTTGCACAAATACTTTACACAATGCCTATTTAGATAAGCCAGACTGCTCTGTGCCAACCTACCAGAGAGTGAGCACATGTTATTTTTTATAGTGTATCTGACTTACCCTGACTAGGATTGAGTTTCCTGCTTGGACAAGGTGCATACCTCTGCCAACCAGAAAACCAATTTCTGTCAATGTGGGAGTGTACCCTGTTTCTGTGATGAAGAGGGCGTCAATCCTGTGATAGCTGGTGAGGTCTACAACGTCTGCTGCGTGGGGTACTGCAGAGCTAGTTTTAATGAGCATGAGATAGAATGTGAGTCCTGTAGTTTTAGGATGTATGGGATGTGTACGAGGATGTGGATATGTGTTGTGTGAATGCTATGTGAGTGTCTGGGTCATCTAGATGTGGGTGTGATTGTGGGGTTTGGCAGTTTGCGGTGCTAGGTGATGCACATGATTATATTTTACCTAGTAAGTTGCACTGGAACAGGGACTTTTTTATGTTCTGTGATGCATAGTTAGCTGATAGACCTACTATAATATTGAAAAGTCATTCGACAAGACGTAGGATTGTCCATTGCCATCTTAATCTCATCTTCAAAGGTGTATTCCCTGTCTCCATACTTACTCGGTAAACAACAGAGGGGGCAGATTTACAAGCTCCTTGCGCCACTTTTGCGTCACTTTTCCCATGTTAAAAATGACGCAAAAGTGGCGCAAGGGCCTTGTAAATAAGCTCCAGAGAATTTTGTGTGTCTTTATTTATTGTAGATTAAAATTATAGGAGCGATTCACAAAGATTTGACATAGTTAATAGAGAACGATAATCGCTTCTTTTGAAAATAGGACAGGGAGGGAGACACTGACTCAGAATTCAGCCCATCTCTCGTCTCGCGCTGGAAGGCCATAGAAGAACAATTCTGCAGTCATCGAAGGTTCCTGGATTGTTTGCCCTTCAGTCAGTTTGGAGGAGCCAAAGGCATGAAAATTAATATTTATATTGCTTAAACCACTGGTCTGTAAGCAGAAATATAGACCATAGCTAATCTTTATTTACACTATTTTTAATCGCCTTATCAATCAACAATACATGTCATATTCTTCTGTTGCTTTATGGCTAGGCACAGAATGTATTTTACTAATCAAGTGCTTGAGCACTTTGCTGGAACAGGGTCATTTTATAGGCTAAAATAGATTGCAATTAGTGGATTAACGTGTTTCACTTCCAGCGCTCTGTGCCTAAAACAGGAACGGATCCAGAGTTCCTGCTTATGTTTTGCATAACGTATGCTTCACTCTAAGCTTCTCAGTGCTTTAATTACATTTAAATTGTCCTGCTCATTCTTGGACTAAGCTACATAACTTGGATAAGCTCTATTGAGAGCAAAACAGTGTCGGAATTATTTTACTCCATATCAGGTGACAATTGGTGGTAAAAGTTGATATACTTTGCCTAGAGTGATAAATGTTACATCATACTTGCTATTGAATGGCAAACGCGTGATTGATTGGTGGACTGACTTCTTTCACTTGAAATGCTTGTCACCTTAAATCGGAGCTTGCCCCCAATGTCATCTGGGGAATAATGTGCCGGTTGTGTAATATTTGGTATCCCCTGCTCTTCGGCGGACTCCGGAGGTCCTACCTATTGGACAGCTCAGACGAGCCCCCAGCAGCCCCGCCCACTCCAGGAGAGGAGAACCTCGGCTCCAGCAGGCAAAAGGAGCAGCGCGCCGAGCAGAGCTGCTGCTAGAAATGCACGCATTACAGATGGGTGATTCTTACACAGCCATTGAATCCTTTACGTCTTTGAGACGGGAGAGGAAATAATTAAGGAAAGAATGCGTTCTGAAGTTAGCTCATATTACAATTCATTTCTGGGCCAGCAGCGCTAAACATATTCTTATTAGGTTTCCGTATGGAGAGTTCTTTTAG
The DNA here is from genome assembly GCA_963921515.1 of Calotriton arnoldi. Classification (NCBI taxonomy): domain Eukaryota; kingdom Metazoa; phylum Chordata; class Amphibia; order Caudata; family Salamandridae; genus Calotriton; species Calotriton arnoldi. Next base: position 925,692 of record CAWUFW010002331.1, on the reverse strand, counting down.
GAAGCACGATTAAAAAGTGATTTACAGTAAAATCTTTCTTGAAATGTTATTCAAGTTTATGTGCGCTAATATGTCTGTGGTGTGTGAGCATATATTTGTGTTTGTGCGTCTGAGAAAAAGCATGTATGCCTTTGTGCCACTTTCATGTGAGCTGTGGAGGGCACACATGTTTGTATATCTACTTACATTAGTTCAAGCACCTGCCTTTGCTTGTTTCTGTAAGTGTCTGTGCGTGTGCCTTTGTCTTTCATGGCACTTTTCTGTGTTTGCATGTGTGCGTGTTTGTGGGTGCATTTGTGAGGGCATGCATTATGTGGATGTGCATGTGTTCGGGCACCTGCATGCTTTTGTTTTGTTTGTGTGAGTGTATGTGTGTGTGCCCTTATCTTCCACGGCAGGTCTCTGTGTTCATGTTTGTGTTTGCATCTATGTGGGCATGCAATGTGAGTACGTGTGTGGTTGCATGTGCGCCTCATGTACAGACTTGATTGCTGCATTGTATCTTTTGATGGAGCGCGATGGTGCTCTAAAATTGTAGGGGTGCATCATAATCATGGGTCGTCCGCACTGGCATATATTCCTGTGTTGTATTAACATTTGATTATTAGGAAATGTGTTGTAATAACGATCTGTAAGTGGAATGATAGAAATTGTTTCGTGCCATGCAAAAAGAAACGAAATGGCATTTATGTTTGGAAAGAGTAACATTTAACGCATTGCAATTGCCTAACGGAAAGCCTATGTGTATTGTAATGCATTTTGATTTAAACGTGCATTATAATAGAGTCTGCACGTGGAGAGGACTAATTGTGCTTATCGTGTAGTAATTGTAGACGCTTGCAAAGGAAAGCACAGTTAACCTGTGTGTATAAATTGATGTTTAAAGGCCTAAATGAAATGTTCACTTTTGTGTAATTGAAGGCCTATTCGTTTATTCTTATGTTGGCCGATTTGTGTAGGCCTGAAAAAGTAATTTCCCTGGTAAGCTCTCGCATTTGGAGGTAGTCAGCGAATTTCATGCACATGCAAGGTTGTTCTGTTCTCACGTTTCCATTGCAGGTGGAAGAAGCTGCTTTTGTTAGTTAAACACACCTTTTGTTTTAGGAGTTAGGCATGGAGGAGAAGTGATACTTTGTAAATGGAATGTCGATAATTGGGAGCCAGTGTTTTTTCTCACTGAGGAGGCCTGGGAATCAAGGTCATCGAGCCGAACTTGGATGAAGTGGGGAAGACGGTGGAAATTTACCTATGAGAAATGCCCAGTGAGATGAGGTGATCTGTGGGCGTGTTTTACAATTGATCTTGCCTGGGGAATGCTAAGTAGGGATGTCACTCTAGTGATAGAGTAGGGATAGTCTAATGCTCTTTACTTTTCAGCCGCTGATGAAGTCTGACTTAGACGTTGGGGCAGTCCTTGCCTGTGTTCTGTTTTTGGAACTTTTCATTCTTTTCATGATCTATCGGATTAGACTCACTCGTAGATATGGCTTTGTATTAGTTCCCATGTACTTTTACAACCTCGTCCTGAGGTGCTTGTACATTCAGTTGTTTCTGGCATTGTAATAAACCCACTAACTGGAATTCGGAGTCTGTGATATTTTGAGTTGTAGTCATCGGAAGATGTTGGATTGCCTAAATTGAATTAGTTCTCCCCTTTACACTTCTCAGCAGGTAACAAAAGATCCATTGACCTAGGGTTCCTAATTAAATTCTGGTAGCGGAACCCGGCCTTATCAGTTGGTAGCGAGAGGACGGTTACCTCTGCAGTAAGGGGAGAAGGTAGGGAAAAGATAGTTATACGATCCATAGAGCTCAAGAGATGGTTATCCAGAGGATCGAGAGCGGAGGACGACGGCGCCTGGTGGAAGCTGACTAAGAGTGACGGTGCGGCGGGAACAGCAGTTCGCGGTGGAGTGAGTATAAATAGGGATGTATGTCTGTTAGATTGCAGTGATGAATTGATTGTGTGATGTCTTGCGGAGTTGGGATGAAAGTCGAGTGACTGTGATTTTGGACGGAGCACACGGTTCATGTGATTTGTGTTACAGGCTCAAGGAGCAGCCTAACATCCCGGGATACATAGATTGTGGTATGGAAGACACCCAGAGTTGTAATTGTTTGACCATTGATTGTGGGAGTCGTGAGACGTCATCGACAGACCCACTCCTGATAGGGAATGAGAGTGTGAGTGTTTGAGTGACCAACGCGGGTCGTGGGTTACTGTGCGTGGAAGATCGAGTGATTGGATCCTATCGATTAGTTGTACGACTGTCCGGCCGTTCATGGGCAGATGGTCTAAGGCAGTTGTCCAGTCGTTTCGCGGACAGACAGTTGCCATATTGAGGTAGACAATTACCTGTGACTGTCCGGTCGTTTGGTGGACAAACAGTTACTTGATTCTATGAGTAAAGTGTGTGAGTGTGGTAGATACAGATTGTGAAGGAGGGGAACTGCTGACTGAGGAGGAGGAGTGACGTCGAAGTGTGCAGCGCTGCGATAGGTCGGTTAGTGTAAAGCCGCGCTGTTATTGGTTGATCACCATCAGGAATTAGAGCGAAAACATTTGGTGGGTAAAACAGTTGATTTCATCATGAAATGTTTTAAGGTATTGCGGGATCTTTGCAGGGGAGATAGAGGAGTGGTAACTCGAGTGGGGGAAGAGGCACCACCCAAGGATACCCCAGCCCATTACATGGCCACGAATGTAGGGCTCCATACTATAATTTGGCTCCAAAATTGGCAAAAGATTGCTGAGAAGGAGGGAGATTTGGCTTTCCCACGTTATGGTTCATTTAGATTTGATGTATTGTACCAATTCAAAGCAGTGATGACTGCGCTGCGACCTCCACCCAGACCAACACAGATTGAAGCGCTAGACGCATGGATGAGAGCAGCACATGCCAGGAAAAGAGATCGAAGTCAGGAAAGGGTGAAGAAGTCAAGCAGGGCGTTTCAAGATGCGCGATGGGACGCATTGGTGAAAAGATGGAGGGTAGACACCATTGAGGGAGATAGACTGTTTCCTTTATTAGTAAAGGTGGGAGATGCTCAGAAGAGGAGAGAAGAGGAAGATGACAGTGATACAGATGACAGTTTACTGGAGAGGTTACTAGCAGAGCGTCCACCTCCATACAATCCAAGCTTAGAGGAGGGAAGGAGAGCACTCACAGAGGAAACTGGGGAGCTGCAGACAAATCCTAGTGCAGGGATAAAGGGAAGGATGGCAGCAGGAACAGAGGGAATAGGGACACAACCATCTAGGAATACAGAAGCAAGTGGAGTTAATACTGTCACAAGATTGCCGGAAGCTCTTACAGTGCCGGTCACCATTGGTCCCATAGTGTTGGTGTACAATCTAGATCAGGCAGAAAGTGGGAGTTTAACACGATCAGCAATGGGAGAAAGCACTGGTTCTGGAGGAAATGATACAGTGAGTGGAACAGGTCACCTATCGAGACCCATAGAATCGAGTACACCTTTGCCGACCACTGCAGATTCTTCTAGAGGTCATGTAGAACCAAGAGCAGTGAGATCAGTGTCTTTAGCAGATTCACGTTCTGATTTGAGGATGTGGGAACCCACAGTGAGAGGTCCTAGTCGAAGGATGACGGGAGGAGATATTGCTCAGAGCGTTTCAGGGAGTCAATCTGTCTCACAGAATGTAATGGAAGGGAGCCAACGTGGAGATCAGTGTAGTGAGAGTGGAGAGTTGAGTAGTGCATCAAGTCGAGGAACTATCAGAATGGCTATAAGGGCCAAAGTGGTGGACGTGATGAGGTTGAAGGCAGAAGTAGATGAGATAATCAGTGGAAGCTTGTCTTTAGGAAGGATAGAACTTTATGAGCCAGATGAATTGCTGTTTGTGGCAAAGAATGTAACTCGTAGGGCAAGGAAAGCGCATGAAAAAATGACAGAATTGGCACAGAGGTATGATGTAGATTTATCCAAAACAAAAATGTTGCAGGGAAACCACAAGTTAAATTACAGTGATCAGGAACTGGAAGAGAAAAGGGTCATAGGATTGAAGACACATATTCGAGAATTGATTGTAGGGATGCGTGCATGGAGCATGCTTGACAAATGGGAAGAAAGATGGTCAAAGAAGAAGAGCATCAAGATGGGTATAGGAGAAACACCGCCTCCAGGAGGGGGGACAGTAGGAGTAGCGGCTTACCCTTTGCGGGAAGTACCGAGTGGAGGGTATGTGCATGTAACTTGGAGTAGAGGTGATTTGGCGGCTTTTACCAATGATTTTCCTCAGCTGAGGGAAAAACCTGTTGAGTGGTACAAGCAAGTTGATCGATTTGTCAAAATTTCGAAGGTACTGTGGATTGATTTGAATACATTATTTGACATTGTAGTACCAAGTGATTTGTAGTCAGCATGTAAAATAGCTGTTGATTGGCCATCTTCGGAACCAGAACGAGATTCTATTACACATGGTCCTTCACCTGTGGTCATGAAAAGGTTCGAGCAGGTAATCACATGGTTGCAGTCAAAAATTTCACCACAAGACATTGATTGGGTTAAGATAGACCGAACTGTTCAGGAGCCAAAGGAAACTGTACATGCCTATTACGAGAGGCTCTTGCAAGCCTTCAAACAGTACAGCGGGTTAGATACCCTTGACCCAAAGGATATGGGACAGTTTGTTTCTAAATTTGTCTTAGGGTTAAGACCAGAAGTTAGCTTTATGATCCAACTGCATCTGATCTGCTGGCAGAATAAATCCGTGGATGAGATTCTACTGTATGCCAGGTACTGTAGTGACGAAGTGGACTCAAAGCATAAAAAGCTCAAAGATAAGTTAATGCTGGTCCAAATGCAGAATGCGGAAAAGGTAGATCAAAAACAGTCAAGTGGAGGTACGTTAGGAAGAAGACAGGGAAACAATTAAGGAGGGACCCAGAACACGTCGGGTCAGGGAAGGGGGAAACCCATAGACCCCAAGACAGGGGTGGATGTTGTCACGCTAAAGAAAACTACTGCATGTCATTATTGTCATAAGATCGGGCATTGGAAGCGCAAGTGTAGATCAAATCCAGCTAATCAGGTCCAAGAGGAGGAAGTGGTACAGGCACCTGAGGTCATCAATACGGTGACGAGACCCAGGTCCATGCAGGGGGGAACATTAAGTCAGCAGGTGCAAATTCCCCAACCGCCGAGAATTCCACAGGGAAATCGAACATATCAGCAGATGCCCTTTATAGAGACTTTCGATGAGTTCGATCCAGACCCGTTGCAATGACGGTGCCTGAGGGGGGAGGAAGACTGTACTCTTGGAGCAGTCTTGGAGGTAGACCAGAGGGGACCGTATGTAGAGGCGGATGTTGACGGTCATCCCACAACCTTTTTGGTTGATACTGGTGCTACCCGTTCTACTGTGAGATCTGCAGTAGTTCCCAACCTACCCCTCTCGGGACAATCAATCCAAGTTGTAGGAGTGGCAAATAAGAAAATAACTAATCCATTGACTGAGGCAATACCCGTGAGAATAGGAACATTTCACGACCGACACCAATTTGTGGTATGTGACTCAAGTCCGGTTTGTTTGTTGGGTCGTGATCTCTTGTGTAAATTGAATTGCACCATTTACTGTACCCCCAAGGGAGTGGAATTGCAGACTAACGATAACGATGTGGCATTTAAATTGGCAAATCAGAATCTGAGTTCAGAGATGTTTCCTATGTTGACAGTTGAGGAACTCCCACTCGACCTGAGGGACTCTGTCTCTCTGGAAGTATGGGATTTCACAGGAGAAGAGATCGGCTTGATCAAAGGGGTTGAGCCAGTCAAGATCCAGGTTAAACCAAATGCCGAATTCCCGAGAACACCCCAGTACAATCTGTCACCGGAAACGGTAGCAGGAATCAAGCCTGTGATTGAGTCTATGATTGAGCAGGGAATCTTGAAGGAAATAATGGGAAGTCAATGTAACTCACCCATTATGGGATTGCAGAAACCAAGTGGGAAGTACAGAATCATGCAGGACTTGCAAAAGGTCAACACGATTGTAGTTCCATGTTGTCCTGTGGTACCGAATCCATCAGTGATACTGTTCCAGATTCCATGCGAAGCCGAATGGTTCACTGTGATTGATTTATGTCAGGCATTCTTTTCGATACCGTTACATGAGGAGAGCCAATTTATATTTGCTTTCTGTCTGGAAGATCGTGTGTTAGCATGGTGTTGTAGCCCACAGGGGTATACAGAGAGTCCATCGATCTTTAACCAGCTTTTGAAAAAGAATCTTGAGAGTCTCGTACTGCCACAGAACTCAGTTCTAGTGCAGTATATTGAGGACCTCTTGAATGCGTCCGAAACGGAGGATGCTTGCAGGATCGATACTGTTGCTTTGCTGAATCATCTAGCAGAGAATGGACACAAGGTGTACCCAAGCAAGTTACAGTATTGTCTGACTGAGGTTCAGTATTTTGGTCATCGAATCGAGAAAGGCAAGAGAAAGGTGTCACCAGATCGGATAGAGGCGATCATGAATATGACTGTGCCTACCACTCAGAAGGAAGTCAGGATGTTTCTGGGGATGGTCGGGTACTGTCGCCAATGGGTCCCCAACTTTTCCTTGAAGGCAAAGCCCTTGCAGAGGCTGACGGGAAAGGATGTGAGCGATCCGGTACCATGGGATCATGACTGTCTGATTGCATTCTTGGAGTTGAGAGAGGGCCTATGTCGTGCTCCAGCTCTAGGGATGCCAGATTACAACAAATCCTTTTCATTGTTCTGCCATGAGCGAGAAGGTTGCTCATTGTCAGTTCTTACTCAAAGTCATGGGGGTGTCCATAGACCAGTTGCCTATTTCTCAGCTACTTTAGAACCAGTAGCTTCAGCGTTGCCCGGATGTCTCAAATCCGTTGCTGCAAGAGGTGTCAGCATTGAGAGATGTGAGAGCATTGTTATGGGTCATCCACTTACAGTTTTTGTTCTACATTCGGTTGAGCTCCTGATGACGAGGACCAAGATACAGCGCCTGACGAACAACAGACTCACGCTATGAGCAGGTTATACTTGCCTCGGAGAATGTGACTCTGAAAAGGTGTTCTGTACTAAACCCTGTTACTTTGATGCCTTTGCCAAATGTTGATGATGGAGATTGTGAGGACCATGACTGTCTTGATGTAACTGAACTTTGCACCAAACTGTGACCTGACATTGTCGATGAACCTCTGCCCGAGTCTGATGAAATCTTTTTTGTAGATGGTTCGTGCTTAAGAGACAATGTGGGTCATTTGAGAGCAACCTTTGCTGTATGTACCATTTCTGGAGTGGTGGAAGCTGCTTGCTTACAGGGAGTGTACTCCGCACAAGTGGCTGAAATCATTGCCTTGATTCGTGCTTGCTTGATTGCTGATCAAATCCGAATCACCATCTACACCGACAGCCAGTATGGGTTCGGTGTGGTTCATGACTTCGGACAGCTATGGTCACAGAGAGGATTTTTAACGTCATCAGGATCTCCTATCAGAAACGGGGAATATGTGAGACAACTGTTGGAAGCCTTGCAGCGACCACGAGAGATAGCTGTGGTAAAATGTGTAGCCCACGGGAGTGGGAATGATTTTGTGTCCTCGGGAAATAGATATGCGGATGAAGTTGCATGTTTTTGCGCTGAACAATGGTGCATTTTCACAGGAGATTACACTGGAGAGAGCCCAGAAAGAACCAAGCTCAGCATGATGTTAGCCATGACAGATACCTGAGATGAGCTCAAGCGTCTGCAGTGAGAAGTTTCAGAACAGGAAGAGGCTGCTTGGATTAGAGCAGGATGTGAGAGAAGAGATGATGGCATTTGGGTTTCAAGTGATGGTCGAGCAGTGTTACCAGATAACTTACTGAGCCCTATGGCAAGACAGATTCACAGAGCAGTGCACATTGGAAGGGATGCTATGGTGCGAGTGTTCAGACAAACGTGGTACATTCCACTGTTCCGTGCGTTTGCTGAAGCAGTGTGTCATAGGTGTGTTACGTATCAGCAAATGAATGCTGGAAAGAAAACTGTGGTTGCATTGAGTCACATTGGGAGGTCTGGAGGGCCTTTCAACAGAATTCAGCTTGATTTTATAGAGATGCCTAGGTGCAATGGCTTGAGGTACATTTTGGTTGTGGTGTGAGTTTTCTCACAGTGGGTGGAAGCGTATCCGACAAGGAGATGTGATAGCCTCACAGTAGCAAAATTGTTACTTAGGGAACTGATACCACGGTTCGGTTTTCCAACTTCATTGGAGTCGATTAGAGGAACACACTTCCACAGTGAAATTATGAAGTTGCTTTGTGCCGCCTTACATGTTGATCAAAGACTGCATTGTAGCTATCGACCAGAGGCTTCTGGTATTGTGGAACAGATTAACGTGACTCTGAAAATGAGGATGGCAAAAGTGTGTTTGTCCACATCTCTGAAATGGCCTGATGCATTGCCGCTGATGTTGATGAGTGTTCGTAGTATCCCCGATAGGAGAACTGGCCTTTCACCACATGAGATCCTGATGGGGAGGGCGATGCGGTTACCAGCAGTGCCACCCACAGTCTTGATAAACACACAGATGATTTGATCCTTGATTATTGCAAAGGACTGGCTGACGTGGTCCGTTCTGTGTCTCACCAGGTTGAAGCTGCAACTGCCCAGACCTCGAGGGACCTCTGCCACGACCTGTGTCCGGGTGATTGGGTGCTAGTTCGCAAGTACATGAGGAAGAGTTGCCTTGACGCCCATTGGAGAGGCCCTTACCAGGTGATTCTGGTAATGAATACAGCAGTGAAGTGCGGAGGCTTGCCGAACTGGATTCACGCCTCCCATACTCACAGAATTTCAGAACCCTTGGAAGAAACAGCTCCTCTCGTAGAAGAAAATCCAGCTGTGGCAGCGAGGCCACTCGAGAGGGCAAGCCAAGCTGTGAGGGTTGCTGACGAAGCTGGTTGCCCACCAGAGCAAGCTGAGGGGGGTCATGCTACACAAGACCCAGGTATTGACTCTGAGGGAGAAGGTAACGTTGTGAGTGGTATAGAGTCTGACTCAGCTGAAGGAACTGGTGCGCAAGGTGGTCGGGGGCAAAGGAGAAGTGCTGAACTTGCAGAAGAATCGTGGCCTGGGAGACAAAGGAGGCTGAATCTGAGACTAGCTCCTGAGAGAGATCTTGCTCCTGTGTCGGAGACATCTGAATCAGAACTGAGTGACTCAGAGCAAGCTCAAGAAGGCCCGAGAAGGTCAAGGAGAGTAAGGGTGCCTTGCCAGAGATACGCTGCCCCGGAGTGGACTTATATGGTCACTGATGCCGGGAGTAGTGGGGACCGGGAGACTGAGGTCTTCACAAGGGGTCAGCAGAACACCCAAGTTGAAGATTGATGTGGGACTGATAGTTCCTGGGTTGTAAATAGAAGGGGTGCTAACAGTAACTGTTCCGAGAGCTCTGATATTGAGCAGAGTGCGAGTTCTGATCCTGCAGTAACTGTCTTTTCCAACCTTAGGATATCAGCCACCACCTCAGGAGATTGCAGCCGTTCGTCTTGAGATCTTGCAGCGTGTACTAATTGAAATTGGTTCTGAGCTTATAAGAGACTGTGATTGAACTGTGAACTGTAAATGAGAGTTTAAGAAGATAACCTAGGCCCGAGTGGAAGAAGAATACATTTAGGGTTTCCTATAGAAGAAGAAAGAGGGCTAAGGAAGTCTTTTTGAACTGTGTAAATAAACCCAGAGCAACGAACTGTGAAAGAATTTCCATGAACTGGGTCTGAACTGTTTAACCAGCAATCTGAGGTGAAGAAAAGAGACTTTTAGCGTATCCTCTTGCTGAATCGAACCGACAAGCTAAAGATGGAGTCTGGAAGTTCGAACCATAGGTCTAAGTGTGTGATAGGTACACTCATAGTAGGGGTGATAGTTGTAATAACAGTAGTTATTATTGTGTCTGTAAAAATTTCACATGATGCAGAAGTTGAGGGAGTGGGAGCGCAAGGGACATCCACACCTACTACTTCTAGCGCCAAAGAGGGTATCGTAGGAGCTGAAAAAGCTATGCTAGATCAAGCTAGTCGTATGTTGCATGTAGATTTGTCTAGAGGTGATTATTCGCTTAATGCCTATGCGAAGCTGCTATATGAATATGTAAATACGATGGATGTGAGAGACTGTTATGTGTGTATGCAGTTGCCTGCGTCCGTAGAGGAAGGTATTCGTTATCATCATCTCCCTTTGACGTATGGTATTTCATGTAGTTTATTGCTTAGTATGTTTTATGATAAAGGTCATTATGAATATTCTTTTTCTAATTATGATGTAGTGCTTTCAGAAGTTCCAGCTTATAAGCATTTGAACAAGTATGATTATTATAAGCAGGAAGATAGAGTAGGAAAGTATTTCATACCTACAGTAACTTTAGATACTGCCTTGCACATCGTCACAATTTAACATGCTCATTAACAGATGTAGAGAAGAAATTTATAGATCAAGTAGAAGATAGACATAGACAATTAATAGCAAATCGTAATAGTAGAGAAGGAAAGGTTGAGTGGACCAAGGAGGAGTTAGCACATAAGGCGAAAGGGAGCAGTGGTCCAATAGCGTTGGATTTTGAGCAGAGAGGGAAGTTGTGTGTGAGACCAGTCCAGACTTATTATGATAAAGTCGTTGTGGGACAGAGTGTGTGTCATCATATTTTCACCATTGAGGCTACAGTGAAGAAGTTCTGACAGGATGCGCTACAAGTGGTCCCAAACGTGTACTTTGTGTGTGGGAAGAATGCATATGTACGATTGCCATTGAATTGGTATGGTACGTGCTATGTGGCAGTGGTGTTTCCGAAAATTTATCATGTTGAGGATTTAGGACATTTGGAAGGTGGATTACATCCTTGGGGGAAGCGAGGTGCAAGTGCAGGAGAGATGGTGGGGGATGTCTTTGGAGCACTAATACCAAGTTTGGGAGTAGTGTTGAATGAGGTCAAGATTAGAAAGTTGTCAACTATTGTGGACAAGTTGTCAGCGAACACAGCTCAGTCGTTGTTGCTTGTGGAGGGAGAGATGGTGTCGATAAGGGCTATGGTGATGCAGAACCGTCTTGCTTTAGATGTTTTACTGGCAAAAGAAGGTGGAGTCTGTAAAATGCTGAAAGTTCAACAGTGCTGTACTTATATACCGGATAACAGCAAAGATCTGAAGAAGTATATAAGTAATATCACTGAGAACCATCATGAGGTGCATGACCTAGCTACAGAAGGAGTTTGGGACAAAGTGGGAAAAGGGTTTGGTAAGGTAGGAAGTTGGTTTGCGTCCCTTGGGAAGGGAATTCTTGGTTACATCTTGAAGCCTATAATCATAGTAGTGGTCTGTGTGATTATGTTGTTGGGACTAATGAGGGCTTATAGGTGACATAAGGTGAATCGAGATAAAAGATCTCGTAGACAGCAAGAGCAAAGGATGGAGAGACTGCAGGACAGTCATTATGAGAACATTAAAAGCCTAGAGAAGTTCCGACAGGCAAGAGTGGCTACTAGTTCTGTTTAGGTTGGTTCTTTCTCCAGGGAGTGTGATTTGTTATGATGACACTTGTCATCAGAGGGGGGAACTGATGGAGCGCGATGGTGCTCTAAAATTGTAGGGGTGCATCATAATCATGGGTCGTCCGCACTCGCATATATTCCTGTGTTGTATTAACATTTGATTATTAGGAAATGTGTTGTAATAACGATCTGTAAGTGGAATGATAGAAATGGTTTCGTGCCATGCAAAAAGAAACAAAATGGCATTTATGTTTGGAAAGTGTAACCTTTAACGTATTGCAATTGCCTAACAGAAAGCCTATGTGTATTGTAATGCATTTTGATTTAAACGTGCATTATATTAGAGTCTGCACGTGGAGATGACTAATTGTGCTTAACGTATAGTAATTGTAGACGCTTGCAAAGGAAAGCACCGTTAACCTGTGTGTATAAATTGATGTTTAAAGGCCTAAATGAAATGTTCACTTTTGTGTAATTGAAGGCCTATTCGTTTATTCTTATGTTGGCCGATTTGTGTAGGCCTGAAAATGTAATTTCCCTGGTAAGCTCTCGCATTTGGAGGTAGTCAGCGAATGTCATGCACATGCAAGGTTGTTCTGTTCTCACGTTTCCATTGCAGGTGGAAAAACTGCCTTTGTTAGTTAAACTAACGCCTTTTGTTTTAGGAGTTAGGCATGGAGGAGAAGTGATACTTTGTAAATGGAATGTCGATAATTGGGAGCCAGTGTTTTTTCTCACGGAGGAGGCCTGGGAATCAAGGTCATCGAGCCGAACTTGGATGAAGTGGGGAAACGATGGCAATTTACCTATGAGAAATGCCCAGTGAGATGAGGTGATCTGTGGGCGTGTTTTACATCTGTGCATTTTGTATTAGGGACAGTGTCCCGAGGGATGAGTCAGGAGAAGAGGGATGAGAGAGGAGAAGAAGGGTGTTAGGAGAAGGGGTAAAGATATCGACCCATACAACGTGAGGGTACTTCTTAGGAAGTCTTCACGAGCTGACACCTTTAATTGATCTTGCCTGGGGAATGCTAAGTAGGGATGTCACTCTAGTGATAGAGTAGGGATAGTCTAATGCTCTTTACTTTTCAGCCGCTGATGAAGTCTGACTTAGATGTTGGGGCAGTCCTTGCCTGTGTTCTGTTTTTGAAACTTTTCATTCTTTTCATGATCTATCGGATTAGACTCACTCATAGATATGGCTTTGTATTAGTTCCCATGTACTTTTACAACCTCGTCCTGAGGTGCTTGTACATTCAGTTGTTTCTGGCATTGTAATAAACCCACTAACTGGAATTCGGAGTCTGTGATCTTTTGAGTTGTAGTCATCGGAATGTGTTGGATTGCTTAAATTGAATTATTTCTCCCCTTTACACTTCTCAGCAGGTAACAAAAGATCCATTGACCTAGGGTTCCTAATTAAAATCTGGTAGCGGAACCTGGCCTTATCACTTTCAAAGTTAAGATATAAGATACTAAATTATATTCTGAACTGCCCAGTTCTGGTAAATAAGAGCAAATACAACAGTCTAAACAGTGTGAGTCTTATTTAAAGTTTTAAAATGGATGGAGACATGCAGGTTCCTGCTCTCCTGAAAATGAGCTGCTCCACACAAAACCAAATGAGATGCATATTAAATATTTCATATGGAAAATATTTAGATGATTTGTATGAAAAAAGACGAAAAGGAGAGCTTGCTTTTTATCAAGTATGTTAGTGGCTCTAGTGTTGTGCTCACAGAGTTTCTTGTGAAGTGATTGGCATTTAGGCATGAACTTGTAATGAGGGCCTTTCAAGTCTGCTAGAAAAGATTAACTCATTTGTCCCAATTTTCACTCTCTGTCTTAAGTTTCTATGGGAAACCCTACTCCTGTCACACCTTCAGTGCCCCTCCACATGTGGGTCATAGAAGAGGCCCCCTGGCCAGCGAAGCCCAGCTATTCTCAATATGCGAGAGGAATAAGAGTGAGAAAACCCTTTCATGCTGCACAAAGCCTTCTCATATTTCAGAATGATGGGAGCAGGTGTGAACCTGGACTTCCTTGGGCATGTGCAGAGCCAAGGAGTTGGGTGCTTTATGTGAAACTAGATATTCAAAAGTAGTGATGCCTGTTGCAATCCGGTTTGGTGAGCTAATGCACCTGCAAAAGAAACCTGTGTATAATAAACAAATAATGACTTAGAACCAAGTTGGAACTACTAAACCTTGTATCGTGGTGTCTGCACTGTGAGAAGGCATTGTCCAAGTCAATTAGTCTGGCCTACAACTGAAAGTACCTCTATGCTTTCATCCATGCAGTCACTCATCCGCACCCACATTAAAGTAGTCACTCTTTATCATACAGTCAAGCATCTGGCCTCAACTTACCAACCTATGAAAACCTCATGATCGGACAGTGCTCCACAGCTCATTCGTCAGAAGCCCAGAACACTGACAAATGAGGAAGGTGCTTGATGTGCGTGAGGCCATACTTTGGGAACGACCAGGACCCTTTTTATGAGAAACCTGGTAAAGTGCCTTCAGTTCAGAAAATACCTTAGAACCTGCCTTTTCAGAGATGCATTCAATGTTCACCCTTTAAAACATAGTCAATATAAAAACCAGACAAAAATGTTCTCCAAAACTTTTTCCTAGGATGACCATTGACGTGTCTCCTAATGTTTACCATATCCCGGTGGTCCAATTCCTTTCATCTCCATATAATTCAATTCCTTTCACTTTCTTTGCTTCCATAGTTCTCTAAAGAAGTCATAGGGCAACATCTTAGAGCTTTATAAAACTCTGCACTTTAGTTTAGCTTCCATACCTAAATAAAACCATATATGTCCTATTTTTCATGCTTGCAGAGGGGCTCAGACTCAGTAATTCGGTACTTTGCTTGATTGGCCAACATGTGTGGAACCTGCTTTGTCCATCCACAATTCCTTGCTGCAAGCCTGGTTGGATAGAGTTGGAACTGCGCTACCCACAGTCATCCATTCCCTGTGGTCATGTGATGACTGCTGGTGTGGCTTACATAGGCCAGTGCGGGAACAAGGAAAATACAGGTATTCCTTCTGACCCTCCTCAAGCACTATAACATGTGACACCAATGTGTGCTGCCTCAGCCTTCCCAGATGGCACAAGTGACTTACAGTCACTGATACGTGTCATCATCCATAAAGAGTGCCACCATCCATCATAACATTCACTCAGCCAATCAAGCCTAAGCCCAAGTGCATGTCTGTGCAGCACCTGGCGAATGCCATGACTGGTCTGTCGGTGTTGAGTGGATAGGAAGCGGGCTGGCACACAGGCACCTAATGATTGACAGCACAGCAGAGCAATACAAAACTAAATTCATCATTTTAAATTGGCGTTGATGTTACTACTGAACTAGTAGGCTGCATGGGCTGGGCCTCCTCAAGCACAGTGACAGTACTTGGACATGAAGAACGGAAACGTCCCAATGACCACCAGCCTCGCCCTCTGCCATGGTGACCTATGACCCCAACTGAGGGTATAAAACATGGAGAGTCATTAGCGCAAGAGATCGTCATGGCACACCTGCAGCAAGTGTTGCACCTGTTCAAGGCAGATTGCATCAATCACAGTGGAGATGCAGATGCCACATCTAAATCACGCAAAATTACCCTCAGGAAGAATGGTGCCAGCATATTGTTTTTTCTTTCCAAATGTGTCTTCAGACACTTCCAGCTTCTGCTACTGCTGCCCTATTCTGGTAAATAGCATCTTTTGTTAGCATGCTTATTTTCAACGAGTGTTAATGTTAACCCATTAGCAGTGAGTAGCTTGTATTTGCCTATGAAAGGCTATCTCTGTCCTCTCACCTACTTGGCTGTTGATGTCTTACAAGATAAAAGTCAGTCAGGATGTAATTTTCCTTTTTGCATTTCACAAGCCTACCAAGTAGCACTATGACATATGATACTATCAGCAATTCCTGGCTTTTCAGACCACAGCACTGCGGACTTTGTAGTTTTCCTTTTTACACTTTCATTAAGGGCTCATAATCCTAGCAGTGAAAATGCTGCTGGTTGAAATGCCAGAATTGGCTGGCGTTTTTATACATCACCTTGAGACACTTGTCAGCTATGTTTAAAAATAAATTCTAAGCGATCTAGATCAGTGGTTCTTAACCTGTGGTCCCAGGACCCCTAGGGGTCAGCGAGGCCAACGCAGGGGGTCCATGATTGTGTTACAAAATGAAATAATATTAAGATGAATCCGTTAAAAATAATAAAGTGTAAACAAAAAAGGAAGCACAATTGGAAATGTAAAAGTTTATATTCATTGTGAATTAAACAAAATATTTAAATATTTGAGCATTTGTTTGTTATATGTTTCTTTTTGTATTTTTGTACATTGTTTTGAGGTTCAAATCATGAAAATTGCTTAGGCTGGGGGGACCCCATCTTCCAATAATGACTCAGTTGGGGCTACCACATTCTAGTAATGATTCAGTGGGGGTCCACAGAAGTCAAAAGGTTATGAACCCCTTACCTAGATAACTTAAAAACTGTTTGTTTCAGGCATAAAACCAAAAGTAAATTCTGCTCACATATTTTGTGAGGGTTCACTCACATCATGCATTAAAACAAGCATAGGCAATATAAATCGCTTTGTTCTTTGTGTAGTGGAAAGTAAAATACTAAGCTTCATAACTCAATAAAGGTACCACATGGACAGCAGCAGCACAACCTTTCCTAAATCTGGAAGAAACTGGCATGATATCCCTTTATAGAAGGGGGCGGGGGGTTCTGTGTTTTGATGCTACTTTATAAAATCGACAAAATGTTGTAGTGACCATTTGGTGTAATGTATGCAGGGTTTTTTATGCCAGTGGACTGTCATGTTTTGTGTATTCCCAGCTTTGCAGGGCAGTTCTGCTTTGTGCTTCTATGTGGCGTACAATCCTATTGTGTAGTGCAGAGCAGGTGTTCTGGAGTCAGCTGTGGATGGACAGTGTAATAGCTGCCTTGCCGATTGTGTTCCAGTTTCACAGGGAGCTCTGTGCATGTGTACATGTGTTGCGGGTTATGCATACTTTATCGGTCGGGCAGATGCGTGTTTTGTGTGGTTGCACAGTGAAACTTATCTTGGAGATCCGCTTATTGCATGCCCCGTCCCTGTTCTTTTCTGCCATTCCATCTGTTTGCTTCCTCGCCGCACACTGGCCCCTCTTCTGCTTGCCCCTCCACCCACTTGCTTTAGTCTCTGTCATCTCTTTCTCTTCACACTTGGTTCCTGTATGTCTTGATTTTTTCTGCCTCCATTCCATCCCTGTGTCCTGTTCCTCCCCCTCTATTCAGTTGTCTGCCTTTCCTTTCTGTGGGCCTCATTCATTTCCATTTGGCCAGGATTAAAGACCCCCCCCCCATGACTCCAGAGGCTATAAATATGCTACATTCACAGGAGTGTTGCTCCCTCTTCCTGTCCCCACTTAGCTCCCTGTTTCTTTGCATGGGTGTCAGGGCCTCCTCCACACCTGGGAAGTGAGGTTGAACCAGGATCAAACCGTAGGGAGGAACAGGGTAATCAACTCAGGTGCCATCTCACCCCCTAACCTCCAAGACGCCCCCCTGCAGAAGCTCCCAACAAATTGTCTCCCTTTTGGCCTCCTAATCAACAAGTCTCCGACCCCACATTTGCATGACCATGGGTTCAGCCTCCCTCTGTCTTTCATATTGTATTACATGAGCTCGACCAGAGGGTATTGGAGTGCTGTGCATGGGAGCCAGTTGTATTGCACAGGAACACGCCGATTATGTAGGCACGAGGAGGTGGAGCGGTTTGCCGGAGTGGCGGGATGTTGGGTCGATGGAGAGACTCGAGCCTTGTTCCCTGGCTCTGGATTCAGCATCTCTGGCCGTTGGCTCACACCCTCTCTAAGCGTGACTGAAAGAGGGCACTACACAGCTTACTGATTTTATTTTACAGTTTTATATAGCGCGAACTCGGGTTCGGGGGCACTGTTGCACTTTAAATGAGCATCACACTTTCTTTCTGCAATATCTAGGGCTCTTCATGTTTGAATGATGTATATGCTTGCAATCACATGTTTAAGCTGTTTGCCCTGGATATAGAACACTATGTATAATGTTACTCTCTACAGCTTACATTCTCTGACTATTTGCTAACACAGAAAGCCTTCTCCTAATATACTCCTAACCACTGCATGAAAAAATGGCATTCATTTACTCTTGCTTGATTCCTCTCCTTTCTTTCTTCAGAGTGGCCCTCTTTTTGGCTCCCATCCTTTGCACATCTTCTATTTCTGAGAATAGAAGTTTAATTAAACAATAGTCTCCTCTGTCTCTTACCTGTCTGCCCCAATCCTTCTTATTGTAATTCTGCATTTGGCTGATACCTCATTTTATAGATCACAACCTCTCCTCTTTAAATCCCTATCCCTGTAATCTAACAATAACTAATCTCTGCCAGGTTATCTATCCCAGCAACAGTTCACCTGAAACCACAGAGCCTCCACTAATGATCACACTTACCTGATATTAATATATAACAAAGTAACTGGAGTAAATGGATGCAATTTCTCTTGAGAGCACATAACTAATCAAAATAATCAAAATAACCAACAATAACCACTGGACTAACCACTAACCTTGAGTTCCGGAGTAGCATGCTATTTGTTGTAAAGCGCTTTGACGCCTCATATGGGGTAGTAAGCACTATATAAATCCAATTACAATTACATGAAAGCCATGGAGGATTTCTCATTCACTTTATTACAAAGAGCATTACAGCCTATGTTCGGCACTTGTAATACGGCAGAGGGATACCCATCACGTTTTGTTAAAGTTTCACATCTGAGAAACCCTAAATAAGATCCTGAGTGTCTCAGGTAAGAGAATGCCTGCTATTAATTTAGCATAATAATAGTATACTCCTAATTGCAGGATTGTATTATGTTTATAATTTTCAGTAGTAAGGCACCACTGGAAATCATCCACTGTGCACATGTGAGCAGCGCACAATTTATAAAGGCATCAAAACAAGATGCGTTGGGGTTTCAGAGATAAAGCTGAGAAATTAGGGGGCATATCATCAAGGGCCTTATCTCCGCTTTTTTGGCTTTAAAAGCCAGAAAAGCGGAGATAATGTTTTCGCCCTATTAACAAGAGGGTGCTAACATGCATAATCGCATGTTAGCACCCTTTTTCCCTACGCCTCCCTTTGCATCTCTAATGAGATGCAAAGTGGGCGTTCCTTCCCAAAATAACTGGAGAAATGTCGCTAACCGACATTTCTCCAATTATCAATGGGCACGCTAACAAGCATAGCGATAAGAAAAGTAGCGCTAACTGCGGTTACCGCTACTTTCCTTACACCTGCTTTTAGTTTGACTTAGCCATGATATCCAATGGAAGGTGGATATCATGGTTAAGTATGCCCTGCCCTATCAACAACGTAGCGCCAAACGTTGTGCGATTATCGCTGGAATCCCAGCGATAATTGCACATTTGGCAGCTAACTCTGTTATTTTTATCGCTCTGGAGATAAGCGTCGCTGATAGCGCGCTATCTCCGCTATAAAAACAAGTAATAGCCGGCGATAATTATCCTAGCGCTGAGTGCGCTTAGCGATGATTATCGCTGGTTGTTGATGATATGCCCCTTGGTTTCTGTTAAACTCGGATGGCGAAAAGAAGTGAGACATGCATTGGCAGTAGGATGGTAAATAAAAAGAATCAGGTAGGAAATGAGTCGAACGGTGAATAGATTTCTGGAAGGAAGAGCAATAGGCAGTGCTTAATTTATAAAATAATAAGTCCCGAGGCCCTAAGTTTTGCTCAGATGCCCGCGGCTGGCCTTATTAAATGTTGGTGTGCTAAATTCAACATTGCAGTGTCCTGCTTCCACCTCACTCCCTGCCTCTTTATTTCACTCTTGCAGGTGCTTGTTTATCCCTGTTTTGTCCCTGTGTCACTGTTTGTCCGCCTTTCTCTTCCCCTTTCCTTCTTTTGGGGTTTTTCTATCCCCTGCTCCGGATCAAAGCCTGTTGAGGAAAAATAAATATGCGTCCCCAAAAATATGTGCATCCAAGCAGTGGGGAGACTCCATGTGTCGACTGAACAGTAAGGACAGATAATCTCATAAACAGAATTTAAAAATAAATAAAAGAGAAAAGCGTGCTGACAGACTTTGAAATAGGCCTACATTATATATATTGCACCACTGACATTACACAACAGAATCAAGAGTTCATGGTTAGCGTTGCAGAGTCTGATGCAGGATGTAGGAAGCAGAAGCAGAGGCAGGAGCTTGGAGGGCGCAGTTTGGGCGTGAAGCTTGTGTGGTCTGTGGCCGCTGAGGTGAGGCTGAAGAGAACAGGCCACGAGTAGCAATTGGAAGCACAAGAGATATCTGAGGTTCACAGGTGGTCCACCCGGGGGCTCCCAGTCCACACAGGCCTCTGGAGCCGTGGCCCCCAGACTGAGGCCCCGCTGACACCAGTCCCTTGCAGCTCTTGACTTTCACATCAAGGGGGAGCACACAAGTTCTCACAGTACTTGATGGTTGTTAATGCCAGTGATCAATATACCTACCAAACAGGCAGCCCTTCACCCCAACAGCACTTAGCATTCTGGGGCTGTTGTCCCCCGCGTTACCGCAGAACATTCCCACTGTGCCAGCTGGTGGGGTGCTGGTCGCTCCTTGAGGCACGGAGGCACAATATCAGTCGAAGACACATACTGTTCTGCAGCCAGCTCCCAGGAAGGGGAGGTTCGTGCCAGGACTTCCTGCATAGCTCGCAGGCCTGCGTCTGCCTTGAAGGTCAGCAGAGCATGCATTCGAGATACAGAGTGTGAGAGGTTGGCCTGGTATATGATGTCCACTAATGTAAGTGTAAAAGAAACAATTGATGGACGGAATGCTGGACAATGCAAACATTCACCCCCAGTCACAAGGATCTGGGTTAAATCCATCATTCTTTTGCTCACCACACCACCCCAGTTTGGACCCAGCCATATGCAAATCAGTCTTGACCCTGTTCCTTGTGGGAACAGTCCAGCCCGAACTGCAAAGCCAGGTCCTCCCTGGACCGGAAACAAGCATCCTAGGACCGGTTTCAGGGCATCACCCTTCTTCAGCCAGGCTAGCTTGAATCCAGTGGTGTAGTGAGCACGGGACCCACGTCTGGGCATACCCTTCCCACTTAGGGCGACAAATGCAAAAGAAACAATTGATGGACGGAATGCTGGACAATGCAAACATTCACCCCCAGTCACAAGGATCTGGGTTAAATCCATCATTCTTTTGCTCACCACACCACCCCAGTTTGGACCCAGCCATATGCAAATCAGTCTTGACCCTGTTCCTTGTGGGAACAGTCCAGCCCGAACTGCCAAGCCAGGTCCTCCCTGGACCGGAAACAAGCATCCTAGGACCGGTTTCAGGGCATCACCCTTCTTCAGCCAGGCTAGCTTGAATCCAGTGGTGTAGTGAGCACGGGACCCACGTCTGGGCATACCCTTCCCACTTAGGGCGACAAATGCAAAAGAAACAATTGATGGACGGAATGCTGGACAATGCAAACATTCACCCCCAGTCACAAGGATCTGGGTTAAATCCATCATTCTTTTGCTCACCACACCACCCCAGTTTGGACCCAGCCATATGCAAATCAGTCTTGACCCTGTTCCTTGTGGGAACAGTACAGCCCGAACTGCCAAGCCAGGTCCTCCCTGGACTGGAAACAAGCATCCTAGGACCGGTTTCAGGGCATCACCCTTCTTCAGCCAGGCTAGCTTGAATCCAGTGGTGTAGTGAGCACGGGTCCCACGTCTGGGCATACCCTTCCCACTTAGGGCGACAAATGCAAAAGAAACAATTGATGGACGGAATGCTGGACAATGCAAACATTCACCCCCAGTCACAAGGATCTGGGTTAAATCCATCATTCTTTTGCTCACCACACCACCCCAGTTTGGACCCAGCCATATGCAAATCAGTCTTGACCCTGTTCCTTGTGGGAACAGTCCAGCCCGAACTGCCAAGCCAGGTCCTCCCTGGACCGGAAACAAGCATCCTAGGACCGGTTTCAGGGCATCACCCTTCTTCAGCCAGGCTAGCTTGAATCCAGTGGTGTAGTGAGCACGTCCAGGGAGGACCTGGCTTGGCAGTTCGGGCTGGACTGTTCCCATGAGGCACAGGGTCAAGACTGATTTGCATATGGCTGGGTTCAAACTGGAATGGCATGGTGAGCAACAAAACGATGGATTTGGGTCCAGATCTCTGTACTGGGGTGAATGTATGACATTGTTCTGCATTCTGTCCATCAATTGTTGTTTTTGCATTTGTCACCCCGAGTGGGACGGGTATGCCCAGACGTGGGTCCCGTGCTCTCCATGCCACTAGAATCAAGCTATCCTGGCTGAAGAGGGGTGAAACCCCGAAACCGGTCCTAGGATGCTTGTTTCCAGTCCAGGGAGGACCTGGCTTGGCAGTTCGGGCTGGACTGTTCCCATGAGGCACAGGGTCAAGACTGATATGCATATGGCTGGGTTCAAACTGGAATGGCATGGTGAGCAAAAACGATGGATTTGGGCCCAGATCTCTGTACTGGGGTGAATGTATGACATTGTTCTGCATTCTGTCCATCAATTGTTGTTTTTGCATTTGTCACCCGAGTGGGACGGGTATGCCCAGACGTGGGTCCCGTGCTCTCCATGCCACTAGAATCAAGCTATCCTGGCTGAAGAGGGGTGAAACCCCGAAACCGGTCCTAGGATGCTTGTTTCCAGTCCAGGGAGGACCTGGCTTGGCAGTTCGGGCTGGACTGTTCCCATGAGGCACAGGGTCAAGACTGATTTGCATATGGCTGGGTTCAAACTGGAATGGCATGGTGAGCAAAAAAACGATGGATTTGGGCCCAGATCTCTGTACTGGGGTGAAGGTATGACATTGTTCTGCATTCTGTCCATCAATTGTTGTTTTTGCATTTGTCACCCCGAGTGGGACGGGTATGCCCAGACGTGGGTCCCGTGCTCTCCATGCCACTAGAATCAAGCTATCCTGGCTGAAGAGGGGTGAAACCCCGAAACCGGTCCTAGGATGCTTGTTTCCAGTCCAGGGAGGACCTGGCTTGGCAGTTCGGGCTGGACTGTTCCCATGAGGCACAGGGTCAAGACTGATTTGCATATGGCTGGGTTCAAACTGGAATGGCATGGTGAGCAAAAAACGATGGATTTAGGCCCAGATCTCTGTACTGGGGTGAAGGTATGACATTGTTCTGCATTCTGTCCATCAATTGTTGTTTTTGCATTTGTCACCCCGAGTGGGACGGGTATGCCCAGACGTGGGTCCCGTGCTCTCCATGCCACTAGAATCAAGCTATCCTGGCTGAAGAGGGTGAAACCCCGAAACCGGTCCTAGGATGCTTGTTTCCAGTCCAGGGAGGACCTGGCTTGGCAGTTCGGGCTGGACTGTTCCCATGAGGCACAGGGTCAAGACTGATTTGCATATGGCTGGGTTCAAACTGGAATGGCATGGTGAGCAAAAAAACGATGGATTTGGGCCCAGATCTCTGTACTGGGGTGAATGTATGACATTGTTCTGCATTCTGTCCATCAATTGTTGTTTTTGCACTAATGTAAGTGGGCACATTGCACCAGTCCAGACAACCCCTTTGGTGATTTAAGAGGTCTCAGACAACCTTAGAAAGCTATCCAAGTGGTAGCTGTGGAGAGCAGCCTTCGGGCTGAGTCTTGAAGGAGTGTAAAGCAGCTTGATTTACCAGAATGCAATCTTATAGTATAGATTAAATGAAAAGAAAACCACACAAGGTATTTATAAAAATATGTATTTATTATAAAATACTCTCTAGTACGTTCCAGTTACTCCCACACGGAGATAGACACAAAGCATACAATAGTATAGCAAAGAAATCACAGTAAATAGCATTAATACACAGGGGGCCCCAGGGGGGACCAAACCATATACTAAAAAAGTGGTATAAGAACCATGACTCGAGTCAGGACAATGTCGAGAGGACATAGAATTGCTGGGACCCCAAGGAACCACCCAAGGTGAGTAGTTAGGGACCCCACGGAGTGCGTGTGCAGTGTGAGTACATGACTGCGTGCTCCGTACAAGTCTATGGGTAAGACGCGGTTGGATTTTTAAAGATTAGGGACCCTTCCCAGCGGACTATGAAGAAACCCCATGGAATACAGAAGGTTGGAGAGCCACCCCACCCGTGGATACCGAAGAATCCAAGTTACCTAACCCAGGGAAGCCTGGTGCATAGGTGTGAAGTGGCGTCGAAAACCGCAGTTGAACCCAATGGAGGACTTCGAAGAAGAGCCCCGGCTGGAAGGGAGAAGAATTTCCATTGGAATCCAAACGTGGATCCTTGTTGAAGAGTACCTGAGAGCATAGGGGACAGAGTCTGGGTCACTTGAGAGTGACCAGGGTCTCAAAGACGAATGTCCACCGATGTCGGGTGCTTCAGGATAGTTGACGGGGACCTTGACTCTGCAGCTGCGGGGACCAGGAGACATTGAGGAAGACCAGAAGCTGGATGCGAGCTGCTCCACAAAGGATGTCAAGTGCTGAAGGGTCGGCGTCCGGCGGGAACACCAACAAGCCTTGGCAACAGCAACCCACGCAGAAGTTCAAGGAAGTGTACGGTTTGGACCAGCAAGGTCCAGGAGGCTCACCACAACCGGGGGAGTCGGGGCAGGCCTAGAGCAACCAGGGGAGCCCAGGAAAAGCAAAGTTGACCCTCAATTGGACCCACAGGCAGGAGGCATAGGAGTCGCGAGAGGACCTCGAGCAGCTTCATAAAATGACAGGCCACGGAGCACACGGTGTGAGGTGGTTGAAGATCTTTGTGGAAGAAGATGTCAGAGGTTGGGTCTACTTGGAGCCCAATGCACTTATCGCAGGATTGCCAAATAAGCACATGCACTTGCAAAAGTACGCGGTGCACAGGGGTGGGGGTGTTGCAGCCCCCACGAGGGATTCTGACCTCAAACTTGGTGAAAGGGCAGCTTGGACCTCGAGGGACGTAGAAACTCACCTCCTGTGTTGCTGAGCCTTTCGGAGTCCGTAGGAGCTTGGAATCAGCAGACCGGTCAGCAGTGTTACGGTGCCTGCAAATGCAGGGGAGTGACTCCTTCACTCCAAGGGAGATTCTTTTCAGGTGTCTTGGATGCTCCACAGGTCCTAAACGGATCCTGTATGGTGCACAGGCACAGACGATGCAGCGGACTGAGAGGGAGACGAAGTCAGGCCCAAACGAAGTCCAGCGAAGTCCAGAGTGCCCAGACGGTTGAAATGCAGTGGTTTCAGTTCTGAATCTTGTCCATGACGAATTTAAGGTCCTACAGCCAGGTAAGCCCTTAAGTACCCACGGGAGAGGGTTGGAAAGATTCAGGGGACCCTCCCAGGGGAGGGTCTGGACAGGGGGGAGGTTACTCCCATGTCCTTTATCCCATTTCACGCCAGAGCGGGAGCCAATGGCTCCCAGGACTGGTTTGAACTGGACTATGCACAGGGACACCAAAATGTGCCCCTCATGCAGACTTTCAGTTGTTGGCAAGCGCACCCACCCAGCCTTAATACACTAAATCCTGTCTGGGAGGTGGTCACACCTCCCTGTGACAGGATGCCTATTGTTCTGCCTTCCCCTGCTCGAGCTTGTCTCTGGTCAGCAGCAACCATTTTGTGCTGTCCGGAGCTAGAAGGCTGGTACTGGGAACACCAGGGACCCCACGAAGCATGCGTTTGAGGGGTGGAATCATACCTCCCACACCAGTTACCGGTGTGGGGGTATGATTCCAACATGTTTGACACCAAACACAATAGGGTTTGTTTCAGCCGTTTTAGAGTTGGTCATCACGCGGTCTCGTAATGCCCCTCTATAGTAGTATATGGCTGCTTCACTGACAACCCGAGAGAATGGACTCCGTAGGCTGTAGGGGTGTCCTGCTCATGCAGGGGCACCCTCTCACTTAGAACCAAGCACCCTGCCCTCAGGATTGTAAAGGCCTGCTATAGGGGTGACTTATAGGTTTTAAGTGCAGTGACCCTTAGATATAGTAAACCTATATCTTAAGTAAGTTATGTTATGTTATATTTTATTTATAGAGCGCCAATCACCAGAAGGTCTCTAAGCGCTGTAACATAAATAGAAGGTCCAGAATCCTTTCCGCGCTACTATACTCCACACACAGCTTATCCAAACGCCTCCCTGAACAGAAGGGTTTTAAGTTTCCTCCGGAACGGTAATAACCTAGTTTCCTTACGCATATCGTCTGGTAGTTTGTTCCAACTCTGGGGGACCGTAGCTGAAAATGCCCGGCCCCCTAAAGTCATTCTGTTAAAACGTGGACAAACTAACAGGCCGGACTCTGATGACCGAAGAGAGCGTCCGGGCACATAAGGCCACAGGCGGTCTTTGATGTATTTGGGTACCTCTCCGAACTGGGACTTGTGTGCAATGCATAACCCCTTGAATGTAACCCTTTGCTTGATGGGAAGCCAGTGTAGCTGCTGCAGCAGGGGGGTGGCGTGGGCTCTTCTTGGCAGTTTATAGATCAGCCTTGCTGCGTCGTTCATAACCACTTGGAGCTTCCCCAGAAGTTTTTCGGGAAGCCCAGTGTAGACCGCATTACCATAGTCTAGGCGTGACAGGATTAATGCCGTCACAACCGTCTGTTAGGTGGAAGAAGACAGCAAGGTCGCCAATTTCCGAAGTTGCCGCATCAGGCCAATGCAACTCCCCGCGACAGCAGAAACCTGGTTTTTTAGGGTTAATCCAGTGTCCAGCTTTATACCCAGGCTCCTCACTACTGGCACCGGCGTTCGGGTGGTACCCAACTCATGGGGCCAAAAAAGATTGGACCAGGGCGAGACCCCTGAAGTGAGAGCAAGCACTTCTGTTTTATCTGGATTTACCTTCAGCAAGTTAGAGGTCATCCAGTTCATGGTAAACCGGAGGATATTCTGGACGTTACGCTGTGAATCAGGAGAGTTGTCGATTCGCACAATTAGCTGAGTATCGTCGGCATAATTAAACACCTGACAATCTGTTCTGGCCAATGCATCTATCAAAGGCTGAAGGTAAATATTAAAAAGTAGAGGGGACAGTGCAGAGCCCTGTGGGACCCCCCATTGTAAATTGCCTCGCTTAGACATATGATCTCCTAATTGGACTCTTTGAGACCGGTCCTCCAGAAAGGAAGTAATCCATTGGAGGACTGTCCCAGTGACTCCCAGCCGCCGGACACGGGCTAACAGCTGCATGTGATTCACCACGTCGAATGCGGCTAAGAGGTCCAATAGGATAAGGGCTGAGGGTATCTTCTTATCGGCTGCAAGCCGCAGGTCATCCAGCACTGAGAGCATCACCAACTCAGTGCTGTTGTGTGCCCTGAAACCGGCTTGCCGAGTGTGTAACAGCCGATGTTGTTCAACAAAGGACGAGAGAACTCTGAGTACATGTTGTTCAAAGACTTTTGCCAGGAAGGGGAGCCAGGAGTTTTTGAGAATCCTGGCGTCCGCCCCAGCCTTCTTCAACAACGGGATCACCAGGGCTTCCTTAAACTTCTGTGGTACCCTTCCTGTCGCCAAAGACAGATTTAATATGGACAACACCTCATCCTCTATCCCTGGAATGACGGTTTTAAACAGCTTTGGTGTACAAGGGTCCTCAGGTGACCCTGATTTTACTTTGGCCACAATATGAGCTAAATCATGTGGTTCGAGCACAGGGAACACCAAAAGAGCAGTACCCTGAAAGTCCGGCGAGTCCTCCACTGACAAGGGGCAGGGGGTAATATTGTGGTGCATGCACCAACCTGCACAGGCTGCAATGGCAGGCCTGTAGTTCCATTTTGCATGGCCTCTCATGGGTGGCATAATACATGCTTTAGCCCATGGGAGGCCTTTGGGGTACCTATGCCCTGGGTACATGTGTACCATATACCAGGGACTGACAAGGGTACCTCAGTATCCAATCTGGAGTGTACCTAAGTACATAACATAACAGTTCAGGGAGAAAGCAGATAGACTGGGGTCCTGATTAGCAGGTTCCCAGTCAGACTAGTCAAGAACAGTGTTACATCAAGCAAAAAGTGGGGGTAACCATAAGAAGCAGATCCTACTTTCCTACACTGAGCCTGCATGACAACAGGGCTGCGAGTGGAGAAGGTGGTGAATCCCTCCTGGAGAGCGGCACAAGCCAAGGTCCAGAGAAGCTCCAAGGAAGAAGGAAACTAGGATGGCAGAGATTGCTGAGCTCTGGCGCGGAGGGTGGGGTATGAGCTAAGGTAAGGCCATAGTGCTGTGGCACACAACTGGTAGGTGCAGAGGTGGCTGGCTTTAGGTCGGTGCAGCTTGTGCCTTCCTTTTTAGAACCACATACCAGCTCTGCCTTTACCATTTTTACTACAACATTGCCACAACCCCCCCCATCCTTGATCTCGGCCAGTAAGCTCAGTTTTGATTGCAATTGCCTGCTGGGATACACAGCGCATCCCCACTGGGTAGCCACAGGCTAAGAATAGGCCACAAGTGCTCAAAACAGCCAACTGAGAACCATTGTAGTGAGATATGATACTTTTAAGACACCATGAAGTATCTAAAAAGGTCACAAGGCTCAACTCATATTGGTACTGGTGTGCTCGCGCCTCTCCCAGTAGGCAGTGAACGATAAAGGGTGATGTGTAGCCACAGGAGGAAGGTGACATCGGCTCTGGCTTTTACTGTGAGATAACTGGGATCAGGTGCTGCATAAATAAATGGGAGGTGGGGCCTCCTGACGCCCATTGGAATAACTTGGAGAAAAATATCCCAGCATGTGATCAGATAAATCTGGGGCTACAGTGGTGACCCAAAAGAGAAGAAAGGAAGACGCCAAAGCACCCAGGCCAGCCACCGGCCCAACAAGTATAGCGGTATCTCCACACTAAACTGCAACAATTTAGGGGGCATGGCCAATTGCCGATCATCATGGCCACAGCCTAGGAAAGCTCTGACCGGCCACCCTGAAATACCCCCATAAATCCGCTCAGTCATCTGACAAAACTGCCAAGACCAGACCGAGACAGTTGTCTTCCTACTGGGAGTACCCGGGGGTGTGCGATCACTAGCGGCCCAAAAGATACATTGAGACAGCGTGAGGAAGTGGCGGGGCAGAGCCGGCCAGAATACGAAGTGGCGTCGGCCTGTGAGACCGCAGCTTTGCGGGCCTCGCGTAAAGACCCAGAGGTAAAAGAATCCGCACCTGCGACCCCGGAGGGTGCTTCCGGATTCCAACACTCGTGGGAGCCCCTGAGGGGGTGGAGAGGTGAGGAGATTGCAGAAGCTCCAAAAAAGCGTTGAGGCTTGGGGGCGGCCTAGAGGAGTGACACCGGGGGAAATCTGGAGAGCCCTGTACAAAGACACCTAGGTAATGGGATTAACGAGAAGGGGTGACCACAAGACCATACCGACCACACCCTTCCACCCTTCTCGCCATCCCCTGAATAACTGAATAACTGAGAGACACGAGTGGGCCTCCTCTCTCTGCCTGCTCGCAACAGCACCGTGGCCCAGGGACCCCCCCCCCCCGGGACACCTGTATGAACATCTGGATGGGTGGGCGCTTTTGGGGCTAGACTGCTGAACTGGCCGCGCATTACCGAAAGTAGGGCAAGACGCAGGATTGTCTGCTGAATAGCCCGGTGACACAGGGAGTGGTAATGGAAGTTGGTACGTAGTGGAACTGAAAAGACTGCTCTACATAGCAGCTGCTTTTGGGTGAGAGGTGGTGCAAACAGCAGGGGGATGTGAGATTCCGGCATATCGCAGGTGGCTGCCTTACCCCTTGTGGGCAACAGACTGCCCTTCTGTCCTCCCTCCCCCGTGCCCCCTCCAAAGATCTACGAGAGCTGGCGGCACGAGGTGTGGCAATTATAACCACCACAGCAGTGGAGCACATCAAAGAGCACCAGGGAGAGGGTACTCTGTGCCACAACAGATTCCATGCAGGGTGTGGTTCGGGTTAAGAGTCCCGACAGGCCACAGGTGGCTGTTTCACCCCTGGTAGGCGGTGGGCCACCCTTCTGCCCTCCCAAAACGACTGGCGGAGGTGCTCCAGAATGACGACAAAGGGACACCGGACAGCCCTTCAAACGAAAATTAACAAGTACGCCCAACCAAGAGTAGAGGCCCACACAGGGGAGGGAGATAATTGTACTCCCCCAGCCAGACGCAAAGCACAAAAAAGGACGGCTCTCCAACCCTGCAAGATATCATGGCTGCTATACAAAAAGTGCAATCCTCCTTGGAAGGCAAGATTAATACTGTCTTGACGGAAGTGACTTTGATATGAGCTGATCTGCGAAACATTAGGGCACGGGTCAAAGAAAATGAAGACTCTATTGCTGCACTCCAAACTGAGACTAAAGCTCTTCGAATCCAAGTAGGGGAATTGAAAGAACTGACAAGTGTTGGAAACTAGAATGGAAGACGCCGAGGGATTCTCTTGGCAAAACAACGTCCGTATTCTTGGTGTCCCGGAGAGAGTGGCGGGCCCGGCAGTTGACCTGTTCTGGAAGACCTGATCCTCCAACATCTCCAACCCAAAAGCTTGTTGAAATATTTCTCGGTGGAGCAAGCTCATCGGGTGCCAGGAGCGGCGACGTGACCAGGAAATCCCCCACATCCAATTATAGCCCGAATCTTTAATGTCAGGGATTGGGACATGATACTGCAGGCGGCTCGCACTGCACCCCGGGTGAAATGGGAAAACAATACAATCATGTTCTTTCCGCACTTAACCATCCAAGTTCAAAGAATGAGTTGCTCGTTCCTAGAGGTGAAGAAAGCTTTAAGGGAAAAAGAACTGAAGAATGCAATGCTCTTCCTGGCCAGGCTGAGGGTTGTGGCCGATAACAAAACTTGGTTCCTTGAAACTCCGGAGCAAGCCTGGTCCTTGTTGGAGGGATGGCGAACAGTTGGCTGGGGGGCTGCAGGGAGAGGGGCGACGGAGAAAACGGTTTCACACCAAGGAGGGCCATCACGAGATGCCCCCATGGGTCAAACGGGGAGGCAGGAATGTTCAGAGACCGATCACCCAATATGAATGATGCCATGGCTTCAATGAGAACGAGAAATTAGACAGCGGGACAGTATAATATGCAAGCTGGGGGAGACACCCTTGGGGCATATTTGTCTTGGAATGTCCAGAAGAAACTTCCTATGGTAAAGAAGCAATGAGAAATCTAAATTGAGCGGGTCTTAGGCTGGACTGGGATGCAGTTTGGCAGTGAATACATGATGTTAAGTTGGGGGGTGGCAATTGCTTGGGCTGCGGCTTCCGCTCCCCAAAAGTCTCAAATGTGTTTCAGGGTTGGAAGCACTCTGCATAGTTGGGGTGGTGGGCAGTTTAAAACCCGTAGTGCAGGGAGGCAGGGAGGGGGGAGAAGTTTGGGAATGGGACTGGTTTTGTACAAGTTTTTGCCATCCTCGACAACTGTTTCAACAACGGACGAGGTCCGACAACTTGCCGACTGGTTCGCAGCCCCACAGATCAGGCTGTTCCTATATCCTATGACCTAGACCGACTGTATGCCCATGAATGCTTTAAGAACTGACCAGAATGATTCCATGTCCCCAGTCAGCCTCCGAAGACCAGGTGCCATGGCCCCCCTGAGTAAGAATAAAGGGTTCAAAGTCCTTTCCTGGAATGTAAATGGGCTGGGGGACAGAATAAAAAGGGGAATGGTCCTCCAATACTTAAAAAGACACGCACCGGATGTAGTCCTCCTGCAACAAACGCATATCCAGGGAACACAATATGGTGCACTCAACCGATGGGGCTATAACTTAATTGCACACTCCAGATACAATAGAGGCTCCAGGGGAGTTGGTATTTTCATACTCACTTCCTTTCCCTTTACGAATCCAAAGGTTACACATGACCCACAGGAAAGACTGGTGGCGGTCTCTGGTGGTTAGGAGGGTCACTCCTTCAATATAATATTGATGTACATTCCCCCCAGGCAACAGTCCCTGGTTTTGCCGGAATAGGGGCTCTTCTCCTGAACCTCCCAGAGGGGGTGGTGGTGATTGGGGGTGACTGTGATGCAGCCATGTCCTGAAACTTGACTGTTTACCACCGCGGCTACAAGACCAGGCGGGCACAGCATTGAGTGACTTTGTGTCTGCCATTGTCTACAAGACATTTGGAGGGGTCTCAACCCAAACTCACGACAATATACATATCTCTCGGGGGCTCATGGTAGTATGTCACACATCGATTATTTCTTCACTTTGGCACAACAGGCACCCCATTTCCGAGAGCCTTATTATTAGGCTTGTGGGATTTCAGACCACTCTCCAATCTGTGTCCATTACGAAAATGAAGAACCAAGACAAATATGATTGGGTAGGATCAATCCCTGGAACTTTCAAATCCCCCTTATTAGGTCTAAGATCCAAGAAGCAATGGATCAGTATATTGCTGAAAATACAGGCACAGTAAAATCAGCTTGCGTCCTCTGGGAGGCATATAAAGCAGTGATCAGGGGCCAGGGCATCTATTTAATAGTGGGTGAAAAAAAGCATGAACGTTCACAATTAGACACGATAGAACGGGACATCCAAGCTCTGGAGGTTCTCCTGATTACTAACAATGAGGTTGGGGTGAAACACGGTCTGGCGCTAAAAAAGGCTGAGTCCAAGGCTATAGCCGAAGAGGCAGCAAAAGCCAGATATCGGGTGATACAACAAAACCTCTATGAGGTTGGGGACAGAGAGGGCAAGCTGCTGGCGTGGCTAGATAAAAAATCAGAGGCCTCCAGATGGGTAAAGGAGGTGAGGAAAGGAGATGGAACCACCGTCCAAGGGAGGGGGTCAAATCGCTGATCTGTTTACGGACTATTATGAGCACCTTTATGCTTCAGATTCCGATACCACGATCATCGAATCGCGGGAGTTACTGGCTACTCTCCAGTTGCCACGCCTTGAGTCGGAGGATAGGGACCTCTTAGAGCAGGACTTGGGAGAGTCTGAGATAGCTAAAGAGATCTGAGATCTTAGATCAGGTAAAGCTGGGGGTCCCAATGGTCTGCCAATTCAATTATACAAAATAACATCTACTCAAGTGCTACCCCTATTACATAATATGTTTAATGAAAGCTATAACAATGTGATACTCCCTAGAGATCAGCGAATAGCTAGCATCGTGGTGATTCTAAAGATGGGTAAGACCCCTAATGAATGCGGCTCGTACAGGCTGATCTCTCTTTTGAACGCTGAGTCAAAACTCCTGGCTAAGCTTTTGGCAAATCGCCTGATCCCAATGATACACTCTTTGGGCCACCCTGACCAGTCGGGCTTCATGCAGAGACGCAATACACCTCTTAATCTTAGATGGCTGCACGGGGTGATAAGTAGAGCTGCGACTATTGAGGAGGCTTAGTTAGTGGTGTCGCTAGACGCACGCACGGCGTTCAACACAGTGGTGTCGCCATTTTTATATGCAGTACTAGAGAGACTGGACCTTGGGCTGAAATTTCTAAAATGGATTAAACTCTTGTATGCCGAGCCCTTGGCACGGGTCTCGGTAAATGGGAATGTATCTAGAGTGTTTGGGGCATAAGTCAGGGATGCCCGCTGTACCCCCTGCTGTTCGCATTAGTCCTAGAGCCCTTGGCGACCTGGATTCGGGGAGGCCCTATGATCCGCGGACTACGATAGACGCCAGAGTGGGAAGATAACATTTCCCTATACGCGGACGATATGTAGCGAACCCGAGAGTCAAGATTCACAGGATGCTGCATATATTTGACCAGTCCGCAAGTATTCGGGATATACAATTAACTGGGGAAAATCGGTGATATACGTCCTAGCGGGTAGTCAGCCTACACTCCCCAGTGGATGCCAACCCCGAATAGATACAAAGGAGTTCCGATACTTGGGTATATACAATACTAGAAACCCCACAAGTTTTTATGCACAAAACTTGGCTCCCCCATTGAACCTCCTGAAGAGTGATATCCAACAATGGCGCTCATTGCCCTGTCCCTTTTGGGTAGAGAGGCACTTTTTAAAAATGATGGCACTGCACAGGTTCATCTATGTGCTTTACAATACGCCTTACCCTGTACCCCGATGGTATTTCCAGCAAACAGATGCAGCAGTACGACAGTTGTTGTGGGACGGGGGAGGCGTCACCAATCTCATTAGCAAAGCTGACCAGGGGATGGTACGATGGAGGTATAGCATTCCCTTCTCTCCGAAACTACTACTGGGCAACCCAGCTCTCAGTAATCAACCACTGGGTACATAAACCCCTGAATGTGCCCGCATATTGGATGGACCGTCATAATATGCTACCAGGTAGATATCTTAGGGCACTATACGGGGAAGGCGCTGTTGATTCCTGCCGCGCCAGACTTCAACCACACTCCAAATTTGGCAGGAGGGAACCAGGGCACTAGGCTGGCATGACTGACTCACCTTGATGACTCCCCTGTAGGACTCAAAGAGGCTGGGCCTGTTGATACACCAAGCAGGTTTCAATAGGTGGGACAGGATTGGGATCTCGAGGGTGGGCGATCTTTGGGAGGGGGGGTCATCAAGACCTTCTCGGCCCTACAGAAGGAATACCAGATGCCACAATCTGAAACTTTTAGATACCTCCAAATTACCCATGCACTGAGGGCGACAATACCCAAGGGAACAGTACTGCCAAAGGCCTCCCCACTCGAGGATAGACTATTGGACAATTAGTTAACTACAAAAGCGACATCACTGGTATAACGCAAACTCATAAACAAACTTTTGAACCCCTTGAAGGCGCTCCGGAACCTGTGGGAGGGAGACCTGGGTGTTCTGGACGACGAGGAATGGGTGGAGGCTATGGCCTCCCCCAGAGAAGTGGCCATACGCCTGAGCTTCAGACTAAAACAGCTCAAGATCCTACACAGGGATTACTATGCATGTAACACCCAGGTGAAAATGGGGATGCTCACCTCGCCACTATGCCCTAGAGGGTGTGGACAGGAGGGTAACTTCTTTCCCCTGCTGTGGGAGTTCCCACCACTTCAACAATACTGGACAGCAATACTACCGACCATGGGGGAAGTTTATAATATAGAGCAGGCCTAAGCATAGTTCGCGGAGTTTCACTATGCGGCACACCGCGAAGTGACAAAAGAACTCTGCGGAGTTCCGCAAGTGGTGGAGTGCAGAGCGAACTGCCGTTCGCGCTGGTCTTTCTGCCGCTCAGGTAGAAATTCTGCCCGAGCTGCAGCTCGCGCTCGTGAACTTACCGTTCACGAGCGCGAGTGGGGAAAAAACTCCACTGCACTACACGGAGTGGAGTTTTCTGCACTCCGCGAGCTCCGCAAAGCGCGGAGTGCAGAAAACTCCACAAACTCCGCGAACGAAGCGGAGTTCACCGCCCAGGCCTAATAAAGAAGAGAACAAATCCCCGAGATGGTGTCTGTTAAATATCTGGGGAGACTTGGACCTCACAAATACTGAGCGCTTGTGGGTAACACTGGGATTTATGATTGCAAAACCTAAAATTGCAAGGAAATGGAGAGCAATAGATGCCCCGATGTTGGTGGAAAACGGATTTGGACTGGTGTATGCAGGCGGAAAGGGTAGTCTATGAGAGCAGGGAATGCCCACAAAAATGGACAAAGGTTTGGGTGAAATGGAATGAATATCGGGAAATGTGTGTAGTCCGATTACTAGACAGGATCAGGAGTAAGAGACAATATAACTGAAGGAGAGAACGGGGCTGGGATTGGGGTGGAGAGAACCTGGAAGTTGTCAACTATTATAAGAAGATCGCCACGGACATATCAGTCTGTTTGAGAATTGCTACACTATTATGATATGTATCCTGTAAAGGGATGGCTTGTTGTTGCTTTAATAAACAGATTTAATTTAAAAAAATAAACTGCAACTATTTCACTCCTGGACTCCTCATGCTTCCCTAGGGAGGCCAATAAGGGGATGCTACAGCCAAAGATTACGTTTAAGTTTACCTTCTTGAATGATGCTGGGGGAGTCTTATTTTAAAGCAACATGAACATCAAAGGGATACCGTTTCCCTAAGCCCCACAGTACTGGCACAAAACCCTCTGAGAGGACCAGCTACCCCCCCTGGCAGGCAGTGGGTTCCACATCCAGCAATGGCACCATGATACTTAAAGAAATCCATAGGTCCCCTGTTAAGCAGAACAATTCAGATAACCAGGGTATGGTGCCAGTAGCTCGAGTCAGCCTGATAGTCAAAATCAGCCCTTTATGCATAGAGCTCTTAGAACACTGAGCAGACTGAGGAAACAGTGATGAAAAATGATATCCCTCTGACAGCAGAAAACTTCTCGTAGCCAACACTCAGTCAACCGCTGGGTCGCGGGACGACCTGCTACAGTTAATAAACCAACTTGAAGGAGGAAGAAAGGAAATGTCAAATGCTCAGGACTGACTCACTGCCAGGGCTAGGAATGGGATCCCATAACAACTGTTCAACTCTGCCGGGTCGCGCTATGGCTGCGACTATCCCCTCCATTGTGCTGAGCACTCAGGAAACAGCTTACAATTTGGCTGGTACTGACAACAAGAACTCAATAGCAGCTGTGAATGATACCTTATATCTCTACTCGAAGGAATGGGAGAGGATGCTTGCCTTATAGGGCAACGAGGCACCAACAAACTCCAGCCCTAACCCAAAAGGAAGCGAGAAGTCACAAGGGGCCTTATGGTCAACCATGTTGAGAATTCTGAGGAGCTCAGAAGAGGTACTCAATTTTCAGGCAAACTAAATGGACATAGAAATTAGCCTCCTGAGTGCTCTAGCAATGTACATGTCAGGCATTGATGAGAAAATTGCAAACCGAAAGAGAGCATAGGCTGACACACAAGGAATAGGGCAGAGGTGCGGCTGCTCCCCTGTCCTAGACAAGCTGTCAACACTTCCGGTGACGATGCTGAATCTACTGGTTGACCCCAAAGACATGATTAAAGACAGGCCCCAAACGAGGATAGGACCCCTGAACACTAAGGCAGGCCACTCAGAGGCATCACTTCCAGCAGAGTCAGAGGGGCTGAAGTGCGGCCACCCTTCCGGCTCGAACAATGAAGATCTGGGGACTGATGGATCCAACACTGGGATGGCACCTTCACAGGACCAAATAAAACATGGACGGACCACCAAAACAACAGGGAGCAAGGAAGGGAAAGGGTCGCAACAAAAAGCTCCTTCGGCCTACGGCCTAGCAGGCTGGTAGCCTACCCAGTTTTCAATACAAGACACAGGCCACACTCCACCCCCAGGGACGCAGATCTCTATGAGAAACTGATGGCTCTGGACAGGGAAGACATTCCAACATTAATGACCACTTTTAAACAAACCAGCCCTGTGAACAGAAGGCATAATAGTCCATGAGCGAACCTGGAGATCATAGCCTCAGATGCGATAAACTATCTTGAAGCACAAGACATACCGACACAGGCCACTTGTGCCAATGAATAGACAAGCACCCAGCACTGTAGCGCTATGGGGTCCCCCTCTAATATTAGGGCTGGATCCTGCAGGGAAGAAGGAGACATAATCACCTGTACCC
Source organism: Calotriton arnoldi (assembly GCA_963921515.1). Lineage (NCBI taxonomy): Eukaryota > Metazoa > Chordata > Amphibia > Caudata > Salamandridae > Calotriton > Calotriton arnoldi. The sequence continues at coordinate 888,577 of CAWUFW010002331.1, read as the reverse complement.
TTCACTTGCACAGGCCTCATACTCATCTGGAAATGGACATTCACGCCATAAGAAAAAATGCAGCCATCACCGGCTGGGAGAGACGAGTGCAACAAACTAGAGCGCAACAAGACACACCCAACAAGCAACTTAGGCATGCACAGAAATGTCTTAGCACATTATTCCACCCAGAATGTGTTTCCAGGGGCCCTTTTGATATCCTAAACAGAGGAAACATCCTCAAGCTCATTCGGACAATGGATGGGATGGGGGAGGCCGCCTTACCTGATATAGTATCAATTGAATGTATTGACCCAGGCCCTGGTCAGTGAAATGAATCAACAAAAGGGGTGTGGGGCACTATTGAGATGGCTGAGAAGATCCTGAGTCCAGCCGATATATTCCAAGGCTGAGGGATTACCATTACACCATTCAAGGGAGCAGGATATCCCCATGTCCTGGGTCACAAAGGAAGGTTGACTTAACATCGGCCTGACCGAGAACTGTCTACTCTGTCCTGAGGAATGCAAGAAGCAAATTGAACGGGCTGAACAGCCCTGTGGGGGGTCTTCCACAGAACCAGACGTGGCACAGAGTGGGGTTGTCTGTCTTGTGCCTTGAACAAAACCAGACTTTTACAAAGACAAGACACTGCTCTTACTACTGGTATTGACAAAGCACTTAGGATCTGCTCTTGGACTATTAATGTCCTGGCCAATAAGCTTGAAGAACCAGACACCTACCAGTACCTTTGCACCTTCCAAGTAATCCTCCTCCAAGAAACCTGGGTCCAGGACGCATCTCATCTAGAGGGCTTTATAAGCTTTTATACTCCTGCAGTCAAAGCACACAAACATGGCTGCAGTAAGGGTGGTCTGGTAATATACGGCTCAGCTTCAAGCAATATTGAAAGCCTAGAGCAAGAAACTGATAAAGCTGGCCTACAAATCGCAGTAATGAACATCAAGACTACAAACAGCCCGCCCAAGAAAATTATAATGGTAAACGTCTACATTCACCCCAACGGCGCAACCAGTGCTAGGCTAACAGAGAAGCTGACTGAGACAATCCTGGCTCTAAGGCTAAATGAGCAAGACTATGAAATGATAGTTACAGGCTACTTCAACATGTGGCTAATGAACAAGCTGCCGACAAATGAGGTCACAGGGGCCCAAGAAGCCCTTTGGATGATACCAACTCAGGCGGCCCCCAGTGGCAAAAAGAAGATAGGAGAGGTCAAAGCCTACAAGGAAACCTAGATCCTTTAGGCTTTAGAGCATTAAACGGTCGGTACAACCCCGGCAAACCACCTGGGCCTTCGTTTCTGTCCAGATCTACACAATTGTAAGCCTCTCACTACTGCAGGTTGTTAGTGCTTATGAGTTTGGCAAGAAATTGGAAAGTGACCACCGGTCCCAAGAAATAATTCTAGACTTAGGCTTAGAAACACACGTACCCGCAAAGGATAAGGGAACTCCAGGTTACACGATCAACCTCAAACGCATAAAATGCACAGTCGGCTCCCTAACTGCACTGGCACAAATTTCCAAACTATTGGTGAATAATTCTAATTCTAAGACATCTGGTCAAAACCCACTGATCAGCTGGGAAAGATTCACTATAAAACTGGCAGATCAGACTGCAAAACCAGTCAAGTTAGTCTCAATAAACAGGCAACATCAAGAGAGTAAGATCAACTCCCTGGAGAGGAGGGAGTGTAACCCCATGATCTGGATGGCCAAAAAGGAAGTCAACCGCCTCTTGCGAGCCCTCAAAAGGTCACCTATGGACCCTGTCATTCTGAAGGATCTCAGGGCTTCAAAAAAACATTTAAAAAGGGCAAAATGGCAGATTTAAAGGGTGTCCCAGGATTCATTCTGGGCTAAGCTGCTTCATGACACAAGGGAAAACAACTCCACCTCCTTTTAACAAACAGGAAACAGATCAACAGGCCCCTCCCAAGAGTGGCCGCATCCAACTTCTCTGAGGCAATCTGATATAATTTATTGAGCTGACACTATAATCAAGGGGCACTGGAGGAACAACAAAGGTGCAAATTAGATGACCCAGTCCCAGCAAGCACATCTCAAACCTCACAAAGGGAGAGGGCCCCAGAATTAGCCAAGTGCACAATCAGCCCTTGCGCCGTGCATAGGCAAATTGCAAGGGGACATACAGAAGGGGCCCGAGCCCAAAAGCCATTCCACCAGCCATTTACAAGGAGGGCCCAATTTTCTGGACACCTCAACTTGCCCCATTCAGCTCCATAGTATTCCTTCCTCATGTAGAGGTTCAAATATTCCCCCAAAATACAAGGGGGAATAAGGGCGACCCCAGAAATTACTGTTTATTAGCCTTAATTTATAATAATGTAAAATACTATACAGGGGTTCTATTGGAGGAATTACAATATTGGGCTGAGGCATACTCCATTATTCTTGTAAATCAAACTGGCTTTACTAAACAAACAAGGACCACAACAAACATTATGGTGCTTTCGTTGCTGATTGATTCTACAAAAATGAATACAAACCCTGTCCACTTTTGTTTAATTGATTTTAAATATGCTTTTGATACAGTGGATCGGGGTATGCTCTGGAGGAAATTGGCAAACATAAACATGCCAAATGGTTTGTTAAGAGCCCTGGAAATACTGCACACAGACACCTGGGTCATAATCAAGGTAGAGGATGGGTCCCATTTATCAAGGAAAATAAAGACCACACAAGGGTTGAAACAGGGATGTGTTTTGGCCTCAACCTTGTTTAATGTGTTCCTTGCAGACCTCACACCCTCACTAAATGAAGTGAGCTCACACTTACCAAAAGTGGGGGGCTTCCAGTTATTGAACCTACTGTATGCAGATGATTTAGTCCTTGCAAACAGAACCAAGGTCGGCCTACAGCACTTGTTGAATGAAAACCCTCGCCTTCTGTGAATAACAGGAAAAAATATATATATATTACCAGTGCAAAGAAAAATGGCACGGAACCATTCCTGGCATCCGGGGGATGAAAGAATTGAATCAGTAAAAAGCTTCCACTACCTTGGAGTTTATTTCAATGGGAAAAGAAGCTATAGCGACCAACTGGAGGAAATCAGGAAGAAGGGCATAGATTTGGCCTTCGGTTTGAGGTCTCTTTACAACAAGCTTAACAATCCCACACTTACCCCCATCTTACATGTAGCACAAGCTAAGATCCTTCCCACTTTGACATATAGGAGCGAGGCTCTCAGGGGCAGGGACAGTGCGAATCTGGACAGAATGGTTCTCAAAATATACAGGTGAATTTTCCAACTACCTCCGAACACATCACCTGCTCAAATAAGGCTGGAATTCGGTATCCCCAAACAGTCAATGGCTCGGAAGGCGGCCTTTGTGCCCTGTTGCCACAAGTTTAGGAAGGCTCCAGAGGGAATATATACTTTTACTTTGCATGCGTTACATCGCATGCCTTTACAACGTGGTCGTTACAACAACCGCTTTGTTACAACACAAACTATTACATCGCAAGTCATTTCAACGACTTGCTGTAGGGGGAGCACTGGACTTAGGAATAGTATAATTTACTATTCCTACTCCAATTTGGGCAACAGCAGGGAAGGTGTTGGATTCTAAATCCAACACCAGTGCACTCCCTACAGCAAATCGTTGAAACAATTTGCGATGTAATGGTTGGTGTTGTAACAACGCGGTCGCTGTAACGACTGCGTTGTAAAGTCATGCGTTGTTATGGCTGTTTCCCCTCCAGAGGTCTCCCTGGGCGGCCACCTCTGGCAGTAACTGGAACTCAGGCCGAGCTCCCCGCACGTGTCTATCTAAACAAAGCTTAACAAATGCTTGGGGCTTATCTCTAGGCCATCGGGAGCTCAGAAAACTAACCAAATCCAGTGCACAGTTGTTATCAATGTTTAAGGATAAAGATAAACTGTCTAAACATAGTCATGGGTGGATGACACTTCAAAACTATACCAGGTTAAAATCACAGGGCGACCTTGGCGAACCCTATTGCAATCGGGCCAAGGTGCATTTCCTGAAGTACAGGCTGGGTTTATAACCATTAGTAAAGCACTCCTCCCATGGAGAAGAAGGCCAGGGCAAGCCATTTGCTGGTTATGCCTGCAAGAACTGGAGAACATCGTCCACGTCTTATGCCTGTGCCGCACCGGGATGGGAGATCTAAGTGAGATTTTCTGTAGTAAGTGGAAAAACCTGTCATGAGGTCATGCAGGGAGCCAGTGCTGGCCTGCTTTGACCCTACGGATATCAGTCTGAACTGTGCCATGAACAAATTCCTTTTGAAAAGGGGGCTGCGAGTAAGGCATAAGTAGCCGGTGGAGATGCAAGAGCTACTTGAGAAGTCACCACTTGAGCATTAACACTCTTAAACGCTTGCAATTGCCAGTAGCAAGGCTCAAACAAAGGCCCAATACTCGAAGGAGGGAACAATCGCACTTCAACTTTGAACTGCACCACCACGATCCCCTTGACGACTGCCCTATCGGTTTACTTACGCCTTTTTTCCCAGCAATTAACATTTGCCTTCATTTTTAGAAAAAGGGTTTTTATGAACTGATATCTTGCACTTTAATGTTTTATTGCTTACTAATGCCTGCACCAGTACAGATCTTATATTTTACTTTTTAAAGTAACATTAAATGCCTTTAAAATGGATTTTTATTGACCTTAATGCTATGAAATTCATCATTGTATGAGCTTTGTATAGATGTTTTATCATGCATTTTATTGCAAAGATTTCAATAAATCATGAATTAAAGATTTACCTACTTAAAAGATTTCATGAGCTTTTCTTTAACTTCCAAAAAAAGCTTCAAAATCCACAGAATCATGTAATCAGCTTGCTGTTTGGTCACAAAGAGGAAAATTACGTTAGGTGCAGAAGGATGGGTATTAATAGGACATGAGAGTTATAGGAGATGTGTCAGTTTTAGGAGAGGTGGGCAAGGCCGAGAGAAGTTGGGTGTAAAGGACAGAGGTTACATGAACCAGAGACAAGGGTAGTGAAAATAGGGAAGGGCTGCAGGAGCAGGGCTTAATATATCACTTATTGAGTACTCTGAAAAAGGAGAAGCAGCTCCAGAACTGAAATTGAAGGGCAGACAGTAGCGTAGCTTTGGTGTGGAACATGGGTCTGTGGGATTAGCCCATCCTCTGTGAGGAATTCGGGGATGGTCCTACCCATACCCACAGTTAACAAACGGCTACTCCGTGATATGTGTCAGCCCTCATTCAGTTAGATTAGCCGAGACACAAAGAGAAGAAGAAGGATTAAGGCCTCAATCACGATAGGGCTGCAAAAAATGGGTGCACAAATTAGGTGGTATGCAATTTGTGCATGATTACGAGTAAGGCACCTTGAATTTTAGAATGTCACGTGAAAAGCTCATGCTATTCCATGCTGGGGTGCACAAACATGGCATGTGCTTAATTTGGTCCCACAATTTGCAGCAGGTTTCACCTCGCATAAATCACGAAAGCAAACACCCACAATTTGCGAACACATTTTAAGAGAGAGATACAGAAGGGAAAACACATTTTATATTTTGCAATTGGTCACCCCAGATTAACTAATTTCTTATTGGTGCAGAAATATATATCAAAAAATTCAGTGAGTCACACAGTTTCAAGTAGTGGTGAAATATATTTTTATATGTATGTGGTATTTATGTTGCACCAAAAGATAGCGGAGCTCTCAACACAGGGCAAGGCAAAGACAAACTCAGCATGTGATGGCAGGGCTGGCAAGTTTTTTTTATAACACTGAAATTTTGCGACTTTAACAATTGCTACAATTCATAAAGTTTGCAAAGTTTCTGCCCAGTTAAAATTCCTCATCCACCATTTGCATTAATTAAATGTGGTTGAGATGGAAACAATTTGCAGACATTTTCCCTGCAAGTTTATCTTGTTCAGGTTTTTTTCTTAGCACAGGGAAAAATGCATGTAGGAGTTTTGTCCACATTTACCTTTTTTGATTTAAACTAACAGAATAGTTCGTTCTCTTCTGTCTCAATACTTTGGTCTCTTCTCCCTGGTTTTCATCCTCTCTGTGCCACTTTTCACACTTCTCTACCTTTCAATTTTCTGTGCCTCTTCTCCCTCTTCTCAGCCTCTTTGTGCCACTTTCCCACATTTGTGCCTCTTTCCACTGATTTGCTCAGCCTCTTTTTGCTGCGTCCTCCTCACTCGCTCTTTCAGCCTTTTTTGCCGCTCCCACAGCAGTGCCAGTTTCTGCTTTGCACTCACCTCCCCCTCCTGCAACTCTTCCTGCCTCCCCCACTCCTTACCGGCTCTCATGCTTGTCTCCTTCCCGCCTCTTCTTCCCGTACCTGCTAGTCCCACTCACCATCCCTGCACTCCTCCCCCTCCTAGGACTTATTTAATGGCAGCTGCGATGCAACCTTGCATGGAGCGGGAACAGCAGGTTCACTGTGCCAAAGGCAGGCCCATCTGCTCCCATCCACACCTGGACCACTCCCAGCACCACAAACCCAGGTCTGATCAGCCCCCCCCACCACACCACTGCGATCCTTCGCTCGCTCGGCCCTGGAGCAGCACACCCACACATCCCCCATGCACCAACAACTTCACTGCCCACTTGTGCAAATGTCTCACAAAACAGCAAACCAGCACTTCAACAGCCACTTGCATGCAGGCTTCTCAACACCCGCTCACTCAGCAAACACACCACAGAAGTCTGGGATCTCTCAGCAACAGCACGCCAGATCTCCTCTTCCTCACGGAAACCTGGCTCAACCCAACATCAGCATCGGATATTGCTGTGGCTATCCCAACAGGTTACAAGATTGCATGTCAGAACCCCCCTCACAAGCCAGGAAGAGGACTCACAATCATCCATAAGGACACCATCAAATGCACCACATCCATGGACATCAATACCCCCTTCATAGAGCACATGCACTCCAGTCTGCAAACGGACAGCAGCTGCACCCTGAAAGGCACCCTCGCATATCAACTACAAGGACCATGAACAAACTCAAGCAACCTCATCACAGACTTCATTGCTCCCTTTACCATCAACTCCAAGGACTTCATACTACTTGGCAACCTCAATTTCCACCTCGAAGTCCCAATGGATCCCTGCTCCACAGCCCTCCTCAAAAACCTGAACAACATTGGACTCACCAAGCTCATCACAGACCTTATACACATCGCAGGACATACTCTGGTTCAAATCTTCGCCACCAGTGACAAGATCACAAATGACTACGCCTCAGCACTCACATGGACCGACCACTCCATCACACACTTCCAAATCAGCAAACCATGAGTCAACACTCCCACCAGCATCAACCTTCCCAGCCGGAAATGGTACAATGCAACAGAGGCTGACTGGCTCAGCCTCCTCAAAACAGACAAACCCAACACCACCAACAACCTCGACAAGGACATCACCAACTTCAAAGAATTGATGAACACCTGTGCAGACTCCCTCACATCCATCATAAACAACAGACAAAGAAGAACCAACAAACAAGCCAGCTAGAATGCAAACAACCTCTGGGAATCTAAAAGCCACTGAATGCAGCTACACAGAAAATGGAGGCCCAGTCACAATGCCGATGCCAAAACCACCTACAAGGCTACACTCATGCGCTACTACCAACTTCTGAGAGACACCAAAAGAACGGCACTGACCAAATGCATAGAGGCTAGCTCCAACAGCTACAAGGAGATCTTCTCGATTGTCAAAGAATTCACCACCGCCCAGGTCGCAGCCCACAACATCACAGAAACACTACCACAACCTTTTTATCTTCTTCCGCAGCAAAATAGAAAAGATCTACAGCAACTTTGAACAACAATCAGACCCATAAGATCTCATTGCCAACTTGACCACCACCAACCGAGACAAACACGGTGCTGAGACAGAATATCGAGTTGGAAATGTCGACTTACACAAATATCGAGTTGGAAATATTGTGATTCAGAAATATTGACAGCGAGAATATCGTGGACAAGAATATCAAATTTAAGGTAAGAAATATATTTTTTTTAAATATAGAAGTCATTAATATTGTTTGCAAAAAATATAGATGTTTAAAATATCGATTTTTTAACTAGTGTTATGTATTTTAGTTTATATTTTAAATGTATGTGATGCATGTTTTTTTGTATAAGTATTGTTTATGTTTTTTTATATGTGTTACATTTTTAGTAGTTATGAATTTTATTTTTTATTAAATTTTGCATTTTTTAGTTCCGTAGTGGGTTGTGGGTTTATAGGGGAATAGGGTGGGAAGTAATTTAATTATAATAAATTAATGATTCTTTTTTATTTATTTAATTTAGATTTTATAGCGTTAGTTGTGGGAAGTAATTTATTTGTTATTAATTATTTATTGGTTGTTAATTAAAATTAATTAATTAATTAGTAAATAATTATGGTAATTGTGTAATTTTTTTAGGTGCGGGTTGTGGGGCTTATAGGGGTAAAGGGTGGGAAGTAATTTATTTTTGATTAATTAATAATTAGTTGTTAATTTATATTAATTGATTGAAAATTAATTATGGACTTTTTAAAATTAATTTTAGGTGCGGGTTGTAGGGTTTATAGGGGTAAAGGGTGGGAAGTAATTTATGTTTAATTAATTAATAATTAGTTGTTAATTTATATTAACTAATTAATTGATAATTAATTATGGTAATTGCGTGATTGTTTTATGTGTGGGTTGTTGGGTTTATGGGTAAAGGGTGGGAAGTAATTTATTTTTAATTAATTAATAATTAGTTCTTAATTAATATGAATTAATTTATAGAAAATTAATTATGAAAATGGTGTAATTAATTTTAGGTGCCGGTTGTGGGGTTTATAGGGGTAAAGGGTGGGAAGTAATTTATGTTTAATTAATTAATAATTAGTTGTTAATTAATATTAATTAACTAATTGAAAATTAAATATGGAATTTGTGTAATTAATTTTAGGTGTGGGTTGTGGGGTTTATAGGGGTAATGGGTGTTTAATTAATTAAAAATTAGTTGACCATTAATATTAATTAATTTATATTTAATTAGGGCATTTGTTTATATTTTTTATGTGTGGGTTTTATTGTTACAGGGGTACAGTGTGGGGAGTAAATTAATTTTACTTACTTTATAATTAGTTGTTAAATACTATTAGTTTTTTAATTGAAAATAAGTTTTAATTGTGTAAATAATTTTTTTGCAGTTTAATTTTAGTTGTGGGGAATATAGGGGTAACGTGTGGGAAGTTAAATGATTTTTATGAGTTTTAATTTGTTTTTCAAATTAATAATATTTCTTGAATTTGTCATTAATTATGTTAGTTGAGGAAGTGCATTTTTTAAAATTTAGATGTGGGTAGTGAATTGTGTGTTATAGGGTAGGAAATAAAAAAAGTAAATTTATGTAATAATTAATGTTTTTGTTTCTAAATAATTTTTAATTAAAAATAATTATTTGTTTGGAAATTAATTTTTATTTTATTTAATATAATATTTATAGGTATTTGTTATATGTATTTAATATTATATGTTTTTTTGAAAATGTTTATATTAAATATATTTGTATTTGAATTTTTAACATTTATATATTTTTTAATTTATTATAAGGCCCATTACGATACCCGGCGTAAAAAAATCCGCCAGGCATGAAAGCGGCAAAAATCCGCCCGCACACACCGTCTGAACACCGACCACGCCATTACGATTACACAAACCGAAACCGCCATCGGCGGAAAACCACACAAGATACCGCCCGCCCTCGTCCGAGTCGGAGTCAAACCGCCCGCCACGGACGGAAACACGCACGACAACACAAAACCGCCCGCCCTCACGGCCGACACACCGCACGTGAAATTACGATCGCACCGCCATGAGCGCGGGTAAACCACAAATATACCGCCCGCCAGCGCAAACAACGCCGATGAGAATTGACACGGCAGAAGCCATGGCGCCCACGTCCCTGCACAGAAACCATCCGCTGACAAAAACAATCGCACACAACATGGCCAACAAGTCCACACAGCAAGGCACGCACAAATACACAAGCACAGTACACATCCCGAAAACACCCCCCTGGACAAACAAAAAATACAAAGGCCAGAACACCAGACACAACACACCTGAAAACAACAGACCATGAGGACACACCCACATAGGTAAGTACAAAAGCAGCACTCCCACAGACCACAACCCCTTGCAACATTGCAAACTAGAGAGGAGAGGAGAGGACACAGTGACACAGCAAGGACAGCAGCACACCACAGAAACGCACACATCACAACCACCACCACCACCACCACCAAACACCGGCACCACAAACCCCCTGCACATTACACAACACACACCGCACCAGCACCACAAACACCATGGCACCACAAAGAATGCCCAAGTTCACGCCCATTGAGCTGACGGTCATGGTCGACGAGATTATCAAGGTGCACCCACAAATCTATGGGAACCTGGTCCAGCACACACCACTAGCCACCAGAAAGAGAATGTGGAACCGGATCGTAGACCAGGTCAATGCAGTCGGGACCCTGCCCAGGAACAGAGTTGAAATCAACAAACGGTGGAATGACGTCAAGAGCCTGGTCAAGAAGAAGGAGAGCAAGAACAGAGAGCTGGCTGCCGTCACTGGCGGAGGGAATCCCGCGCTCTTCAAGACCTTCAAAGCGTGGGAGGAGAAGGTGCGAGTCATTATACATCCGGAGATCCTCGCCGGATTACCAGGGGGAGTGGAGGCTGGTAAGTACAAACTAATGTATACCAGCACACCGCTATGTACTCACATGCACTACCACCATGCCACAGCTCCCAGGGACAAACACCCCCATGTCCAGCACACAATACACAACACATCACACACACATGCAACAGACACCACCACACACAGCCCAAACCTAACAACTGTAAGATACGTGGGGGCATGTGTACACTCAGCCAGCCACGTAACCACCAACAGGTCCCCAAGTATGCCAGAAGCGCCACAACGAGCACCCACCACACCCATGTGTCCGCCATAGCTGCACTAACCGACAAGTAACAGGTAAGTGGCAGGAACACAAAGTGCAGTGGGTGGGAGGGTGGACAGCTCAAGTACAACACACACCAGGCCCCTAGTCCCACAGCACAGCAAGGAGGAGCATCCCCCACACCCCACACCCACGTGTCAGCCACCGCAGTGCACACCGACAGCCGAAAGGTAGACATCACGGTCCACAACAATCGGTGTCAGTGGGTGTCCAGCCATCACCACGACCCACAACACCGCCCCCACCCCCACAGACCTGCAACATGGAGCACCCCCGCTTAGAACCATGTGGCATCCAGTACAGTGCACGCACGAACAACCTGCAGGTGGGAAACTGGACAGGGCTGGATTACTGGAGGCATGAGGACCGTAACACGACCAACACATGGGACATGTTACGTAGCAGACGAACACGCAGCACCGCCCACTGTCACGAACAAGTGAACAATGTGCACACGGACATGAACCACAGACTCACACCCAACATGACCCATCACAGACACAGCAACACCCAAGGAGCCACGTCTGCATGCACAAGCCACAATGAATATAGTACCACACGGCAGCCACTGTGCAACCCATCACACACAACCGAAACACCATTGAAGTCCTGTCCATGTAGCCCCTACTGCCTGTCAACCACACACCCCACAACTACGCCTATGTAAGACAAACAACACTAGACGCAATAGAGCGGAACAACATAAATGCACACGAACACCACTGAACCCATCAAACACACAGACACACCATGCACATACAACATACCATCCATCCCATCCGTCAGCCCCAGTCTCATGAAAGGCATGTCATCCGCACAGCTGCCACACATACAGCAGTCACGCTAAGATACATGCCCATGACCAACCATGTGCCAGAAGTCAATGAAGCGCACGCCACACTGTGAGCAACAACACACAACATGGGCCACACCCCCGAGCACTGCAGTGATGCACATGGCACAGGGCAGCACGCACACCAAGGAGATGGGACAACTGCAATACGTCGGGTGGCACACAACCATCACACACTCATAACGATGCGTCCAATGCCATGTCCAGTAATCACAACAGACAGCAAATATGCAGGGTATGTCAGGCATGCACACACCTCAGACCATGCACTGTCATGCTGCCACAACACATGTCACGTTCGGCACCCATGGCTCACAGCATGTAGCCCAAAAGCATATTCCATCCCAAATGCGTTTCTGGGGCATGACCCCCATGTTGCCATATGCGTTCCTAAGCGTTCCATTTGCACCCCAAAAGCATATTCCATCCCAAATGCGTTCCTGGGGCATGACCCCCATGTTGCCAAATGCGTTCCTAAGCGTTCCATATGCACCCCAAAAGCAAAGTACAAACCAGACCCAGGATGGGCCTGGAGCCCGCATACACCAGAGTCACAATAAGTAGGAGCACAGCAACACACCCATCGGCATAGCCAATCCGTCCCATGCCACATGTGCACAGCACACAGTCCCATTGCCAAGCACACACAACAACAGATTGTACAGCCACACACCCGCCTCCGGGACACACGTGCACGAGAGTGCACGAACGGAGAATGTCAGACAACCAATACAGACTTCGCCAGGTGCAACACAATAACAAATCTCATTCTCTCCACAGGTGACGAACTGCTGGATGCTGGGGATGGAGACAGCAGCCAGCACAGCCAGCCTACAAGCCCCCAACGAGGACACACGGATGTGGAGGATCTGTCCTCCTCTTCGGACACGGACCACCAAGCAGGCCCATCTAGTGTGGCAGGGCCCAGCCGCTCCCCAGGACCCCTCCTACCCACCAACCCATCATCCAGGGCTGCTGAACATTCCCAGCCCCCTGCTGCCACTGTCGTTGCGGCCACACCCACGGTCATTGCGGCCACACCCACGGGCATTGCGGCCACACCCACGGTCATTGCGGCCACTACCACTGCCGCAACCGCCACCACGTCTTCGCTGGCCCCAGCCCCAGCGCAGGTGGTGGCCCGGACGACTGGATCCACCCTGGGAGCCAGGGCGAGGACCGTGGTGAGCAATGTGGCTAGTGGGCAGGCCGGTGGCAGCAGGACTGGTAGGAGGAGCAGGGTCAGGGAAACGCCAGCCTCCCCTGGGAGCCATGCCCTGCCTCAAATGGCCAGAGTCCTTGGGGCCTATGAAGAGGCCCAAGGACAATGGGCCAGGTCAGCTACAGACACGCGTGAGGTGCTGGGGGTGCTGAGGTCCATGGACGCCTGTATGGGCCAACTCGTGGACCTCATGGGCCAGCTGGTGGTGGCGGTGAGGTCACAGCCAGGGACAGCAGCTCCCCTCCGCCACCACCTGCCGGGGCGCAGGGTCGAGCAGCAGTGTCCAGTTCCCCTGCGTCCACAGCCAGTGAGCACACCTCAACCACCAGCATGTCGCAAGCAGGCACCCCCTCGCAAACGTGGAAGGGGCCGTCCGAAGTGGAAACAGATCTCCCGGGAGGACTTCGCACGCTCCAGACGCAAGTGAGGCAGCCAGCCAGCCTTCCTTGACCACCCACTGCATTGACTTGGACTACGATCCCACTCCACACAGCCATCTGGATGGCATGTGTGTGTTGGACTATGGACATAGAACCAGTGGGTACATCCTGAGTATCACGCAGCCATGACCGACAGCTCATTGTCACTGCACGCACCACTTTTGTCATCACCTTACACACAATCACATGTCACAGTTTGAAATAAATGCACCTCTTCCACAAACTGCTGTCTGTGCCCTGTGTTTTAATTGTACGGAATACAACGGCCACCTTGAGCGGAATGGCACCTGATGCGTGGCATGGCAATGGAACCGGAGGGCCTGTAGGGACCTAGGGGTGGGAGACAGAACAGGAGCACATTCAATGAGTGTGTCACACACCCATCACACAGTACATGTCAACAACTACAAGCAATGTACACACATCGCACAGAGCAATAGGGCACAATGCCACAGCCACCATCAGTGGCATACTAACCTGGGCATGGAGCGTTGACACACAGCACGCAGTGAACAAAAGGCCACCCTGACACAGCACACACACCTGCACAAATACAGACACATCAGCCGTCGTACATGGACACTCACCGTCAAGTGAAGTAGCGGGCGATGAGCTGCTGGCGCACATTCCCAGCTTCCTCCTCTCCGCTGTCCTCCTCACTCGAGCTGTCCTGGTCTGCGGGCTGGGGCCCTGGTTGATCTCCGTCATCCACAATGAGGGGGATCTGCTTCCGAATGGCCAGATTGTGCAGCATGCAGCACGCCACCACTATCTGGCACACCTTCTGTGGGGAGTACGCCAGCGCACTCCCGGTGCAGTCCAGGCACCTGAACCTGGACTTGAGGAGGCCAAAGGTACGCTCGACCACACGTCTGGTCCTCCCATGTGCCTCATTGTAGCGATCGTCTGCTGGGGTGCGAGGATTCCTCAATGGACTGAGCAGCCATGCCCCATTCGGGTACGCAGAGTCACCTGGGTGTGAGGGACACAGAGAACCGTTGCTATTCCAACTGGACAGGGGACAGCATCGCACAACCAGCACGCTACACCACTCCACATACTCACCGACAATACAGCCACGATCCTGTTGCAGATTGGACATCAGTCGTGGCAAGATGCTGTTGCGCATTACGTGTGCGTCATGGGCCGAGCCTGGGAACTTTGCACACACGTGGGTTATCACCATGTCCGCAAGGCACACCACTTGCACATTCAGGGAGTGCGTGTGCTTCCTGTTGTGGTACAGGTGCTCAGTGGCCTGTGGTGGAACAAGGCCAACATGTGTGCAATCAATGGCACCAACGACGTGTGGGATCCTGCCAAGGGCATAGAATGCACCCTTCACTGCCGCCAATTCACGAGCCCTGGGGAATCTGATGTACCTGTTTCGGTACAGCATCATGGCTGCCAGTACATCCCTCAGCACCTTGCTGAACATGGGCTGGGACATCCCTCCTCCACTGCCCACTGTGTGCTGGAATGACCCAGTGGCGAAGAAATGCATGGCGGCCATCACCTTAGCCGTGGGGGTGAATGCTGTCGGATACACCCTGCGGGGACGGAGATGGGGTTCCAACATGGCACACAGTCGATGCAGGGTTGGCCTGTCCAGCCGAAACTTCCTTATGACCTCAGTATCCTCCATGTCCGCCAGCAATTGGTATGGGCGGTCAATGTTCGGTCTCCGCCTAGGGAAGATGGCAGTGGACACATGTCAAAGCAACACAACACATAGCAATTTCGCATTCACATCACTGACATGACTGAGCAAGCACATGAGTCACAGCCCAGCTGTCAAGCAGGGACGGCACGGCCACAATACACTTACACAGGTCTCCCACCAATGGCAATGGCTAGTGATGCAAACCACTGCCATGGTCATGCACATGGGGATCTAGGCCCCAATGACTTGCGGGGCATGCTGATGGGGACTGACTGCATATTCGTCAAGCGGCAACGCCACGGCAACATGAATGTCTGCTGAGCATGGCACTGCTTCCGAGGCTGGATGAGTATGGCACATGACGACGACAATGTGGGCACAGGCTGAGCGGCCAAAACAAGTGGGACCTGTGGCACGAGGGGATATGAGACAGTAGTAGGTGTCAGCACTGCACCCTATGTACAGCACTGTACGGATCACACCTCCCGAAACATTGACAGGTGTCCACATTGACAGCCCCATGCCAAGACGGCTGTGTGCTTGCAGTCACACGTCACAGGTGAGAGGTTACATTGCACGTGCCAGGTGGCAGACGTACATAGTGGGAGCTATCATGTGTGTGCATGTGTCTCCTGTTCAGGATCCACCAGATGGGCGCTGACTCTGTACTGACCATTGGACACAGCATGTTCCGTGGAAGGCTTGTGTGTGTGGGATGGTGGCACTGGATGTGCCTCCGTTGGGTGGGGGGCCATGCACAGGGCGGGTACGTCGATGATTGCGCATTGTTGGTCACGGTGGGTGCACCCACTAAGATGTGTTGCCCTGTGTACAATTCCTATGTCCGCATGATTATGGACTGTAGATGTGGGCAGACTACACATTGGTCGATGTGCTGTCTATGTGCATGTGCCTTCACACCAGGCACAGCTGCCCCTGCACATGTGACCCCTGCTGGACTCGCTGCTGGGTCTGTGGAGCTGATGCACCTTCTGTGCGTGGGGCGGACAGCTCACCTCACTTCCCTCATTGCGCATGTCATGACTTTGCCGCAGGTGACATGGATCATGGAGGGCCCACATGTACGCGTGGGTAGGCTACACATGTTTGTTCACTGGTCGCCACCCCCAGTCAGTGTTTCGAATGGGAAGGTTGTTGTGCTGGTGGTATATTCGATGTGGCGGATGGGCGGGCCTAGGTGCGGGCTTACATTCCGGACATGGGGGGTAGTTGGATTGGCGACTAGTTGCAGTACACACGGGACACGTCTCTTCCTTTCCACATCTGGGTCATCCCTTGTACTCACTGACAGTGATACAGTCATCTTCGCCCCAGCCCTCATGTCCTCCCCTCGCTCCCCAATATGCATGTGCACCTGCGAGGCTAGCGCTTGCACAGGCAGCCCCAAGCTCGCACCAGAGAGGGCAAGGAGTGTATGTGTGGGTCCAGTTGCACGAGTGGGCTGTCTCAGGGTATGATGTGTGGCGGGACGCCGTCCACCTGCGTGGTGCCCCAAATGGAGACCCGGCCTGCATGGACTATGCATCACAGTCTTCGCCTTCCGGATCCGCCACCTGCGACACCCAGTGGCTGTGGCTGCCCTTGCGGCCAGGCCGCGTCCGTCTGTGACTGATGGCCCACACATTCACTCTTTGGCCTCTCTGGGGAGGGCTCGGGGGTGGTGGCGCACGCGCTTGCACTTAGTCGCAATGGCATGTGGCGTGGTTGGTATAATGGGCAATGGATGGGATGGTGCGAGCCACCTCCCGTGACGTCAGTGCTGCTCGTGCTGAGGTGCGTCCCCCTACACTTCCATTTGACTTGTGCCATGCTACACGTTGAGGTTCTATTGCCTGCGTGATATGACCAGGAGGAGCGCGAGGAGACCTCTCACACACCATGCTCCACTGCCATCCCGTGCCCTATATCGCCTGTGCGGATTGACTATGTTGGGGTTACACCTGGTCGACTGGGGCTGTGTGTGCCTTGTCAAGGGGCATGGCGGGCGCACAACAGGATCCAGCTAGTCCACGGAGGGTGGGCTGACGTGTGCGCCTGGTTCTGCATTGTTCGTGTGCCCGGCTGCTGTGCACACACGTGTTCACTTCCCCCCGACAGGTGTCCTCTCACAATGCCCAGGGAAGCGGTGGTGTCCTGTTCATGACCCCTCCCAACACGGCGTGCTCCAACTTGGCATGTGCGCATCTACCCGTCGCACCCACCCACCTGAGCACTGCGTCCATACGACTTCACACGACACGTGTGTCTTCCACAGTTGTGCTACTCATTTGCGTTGACATCCAATACCAGTGGACTACATGGTCATGTCACGACTGCCGTGTACTTCACATACTCTCATCCTCTCTCATTCGTACTTGTGAAATGAGTCAGCGGAGACAGTTTTGGTTTCAAACATTATATTGAGTCTTCTGTCCTCTGTGATGCAGTATAGTGGACACTACTGGCAGCGGAATACATGTTGAGGATATACTGAGCATGATTACAAATGGGATAGGGTGTGGGGTTACATGTGATTGGCTGTTGCATGTGGGATGTGGGCTTCAGAGTTACATCTGCTTGGCCAAGGCTGTGCTAATGTACATTTACGTATAGCTGCGGAGCTGCGGACTTTGACACAGACGGTATACAAGTAGCCTACCAGACCGCTTGGCATCATGGGCACAGTCCATCTCAGTTCCATGTGACAGGTTTGCTGCGGTTGTTCCTCATGCACGCGTGCATGTGAGATGACATCAGGGCATGTGCTTGCGTGCATGCAGCGGCGTGCCACTTGTTGTTGCAATGTGGTGGTTACTGGACATGTCACAGTCACTGGGGTCGTGTTGTTGTTGTTTGCACTTGTCGTCCGTGCAAAGGTCCTGGTATGGGATTCCCGGGGCGGGGTGGGAGGGTGCAGCACCCACAGACTCCAGGCGACCTATTCATGTCCACTGAGCGGTGTGTGTGTCCATGGGCGCTGGATCCATGTCGTGTCCTGGTTGTTCGTGCAGTTCCGTCCATGTGGGTGCGATACACAGACCCCATGCCACTGCCTCCCACGATGCATGCGGTGTTCCTGGATGTGATGGGGAACAGTGTGCATGTCCCGGTCATATCCGATGTCATGGCGATGTCGTTGATGGTGTGGTAATTGTTGCCGGTCGTTTGGTATGGCTGTTGTGGTGGTGACTGGCCAGTCCGTGCGGAAGCTAAGCATGGGTGCGGGGTTGGACATCATAGGTCAATCGGGGAACCTGCGTTGGGGTCCGACGAATTTACAGGTTGTCAGGTATGCGATGCCGTCCAGCAGGGCTTCCATGTCATTGGTGGTGTTTATGTTTGCCAGCCAATGTAGCGGATGGTGGCTGTCAAGGTGTTGTTCGTAAGTTGTCCCTTGGAGGACCATGATGGGGCATGCTGGGTGACATTCGATGTAGCTGTGCTCGATGATCCATCGTGTGGAGGCACAGTGGTCCCATTTCAGTGCGGGTGCGATGTTGGCCACATACGCCATGCCCCCATAGGCAGAGCAGGCCCTGTCGTGTGCGTCCAGAGGGAGGAGTAGTGCTAGCAGGTCCGCCTTTAGACATGCCGGGTTGGAGAGACACATCTCCACGGGATGCTGGTAGGGACACCTCCGACAGTAGAAGACGGGTATGACGCAGCTGAACAATGTGATGCGGTAAGTCAGTCGGTAACTTACGTTCAGCAGGGACAGGAGTTCGCATCCCAATATATGTATCAGGTTGGTTTTGTACAGCTTGACCTGTCCGGCGTAGTTGGGTAGGTGTGTTGCGGTTGCCATTTTGCAGCGGTGCGTTGTGGTGGCGTGCTCCGGCTGTGTGTGCAGTCTGCAATGTGCATGCTCCGAGGTTGCTGTGAGCTCTGTGTAGTCGTAGGGAGACAGGACTTGTGTTCTGTTGGCTTGTGCGGAGGACACGGGCCCTCATCCCACATGCTTCTCAGACAGTTCAAGGTCAGTGATGTGTGACTCCTTCCAATTAACTTGCATGGGGCCGACATGGGGGAGTGTTTTCTTTATTCTTTCCCGTCCGTTGTGTTCTTCTGTGATATGCGCTATCTGCCCTGTGGTCGGTCTCCTCTGCATGCCTGTGTTGGTCTTTTATTGGACAATGGCTGTATTCACCGGCTTCTTTCGTAGGGCTGTGGTTTCGGAGTTGGAATGGAAGGTCATTCAGTGCTGTCTGCTCTCCCTTGTGTGGGCGGCAGGCTGCCTTTCCGCTCTGCGTTGGGCCTTGTGTGTGAGTGTTATTCTTGGGCCACCTGTTGTCGGTCCCCGGGCTCTTTGGTGTTCCGTTTTGTATGTCTTGTTCATATGTGCAGGGTGGTATGGGTGTTTCAGTGTGGTACTGGCGTTCCTCTTCCCGAAGGGGCCCTGCTTCTCCTAGTTGGTGTTGCCGCCGCTGTGTGCTTCGCCATGTTTGTTGCACTGGGGTGTGTCCTGCTGTTGCGTGACTTCACTGACATGTGTGCGTCGGTTGTGTGACGTTGGGTGTTGTCCGTGAATTGGGCGTTGGGGACATGTCTGTGGCAGGCCTGTCACGTGTCATGTGCATTCGGGGTGGGGCTGGTGTGTGTGCTGCTTGGTTGTGTCCCTGTGTCTGTGTGCGACGCATGCATGGCGCTGCGGTTGGCCTCTGCGTTGTGCGCATGTGTGGCAGCGTCATCGCCGCTTTGGGGCCGTGACGGGGTGGTTGGTTCCTAGTCCCAGGTGGTGTGTACACATGTGTTACGAGATGTTACAATTTGGCCTGTGTGTCATATGTGGATGCTATGGTAGATGTGTCGTGTACACGCGGGGGTGGGGGTTGTCCGCTTTTTCCGCCCTTGCACTGTGTGCGCTGTTTGCGTGCACTTGTTGTATGTGTGCCTACCTGCGTCTTCGCGGTACGTTGCGTCCTTGGTGGTGCATCAGATAGAGCATAGGGAGGGCCTGCAGTGCTGGATTCATGCTCGGGGTGCCGCTTCTTCGGTGTCCGTGCTCGGCGTTCGTGTTACCGCTTCGGTTTGACGTACGGTGTCTCTTAGCCGTGGGTTCAGTTTGTGTGCGGCATCGTAATTTGTACGCCGGGCGGTACGTGTTTCGTCGGACGGTGTGTGTCAATTGTGCTGCGCCGCTACGTGTACGGGCGCACTTTGATGGCGGACGGTGTCGCTGGCTTGCCGGCGGTGTTTGGCTGACTTTTCGCATCGTAATCGGGCGGGCGTGTGGACTGCTGCGTGCAGGCGGTAACTGGTGGTTTTTGCATCCGCCAGCACGGCGGTAGTGCTTCCGCCCGACATCCTAATGGGCCCCTTAGTTTTTTAAATATTTTTATTGTTGTTGAAATGTTGTTTGTTTTTAATTTTGAACTGACTGGAGTGAGAATATTAATTGTTACTCCTCTGCAATCCAACACTTTCCCTACTGTTGCACTCACTGGAGTGGGAATAGTAATTTTTACCACTCCGCTATCCAACACTTTCCCTACTTTTACAATTATTGGAGTGGGAATAGTAAATTTTATCCCGCCACTATCCAACACTTTCTCTACTATTGCACTCACTTGAGTGGCAATAGTAATTTTTACCCCTCCGCTATCCAACACTTTCCCTACTTTTGCACTCACTGGAGTGGGGATAGTAATTTTTACCCCTCCGCTGTCCAACACTTTCCCTACTGTTGCACTCACTGGAGTGGGAATGATAATTTTTACCCCTCCCCTGTCCAACACTTTCCCTACTGTTAAACTCACTGGAGTGGGAATAGTAATATTTTCCCCTCCGCTATACAACACTTTCCCTACTGTTGCACTCACTGGAGTTGGAATAGTAATTTTTACCCGTCCACTATCCAACACTTTCCCTACTGTTGCACTCACTGGAGTGGGAATAGTAATTTTTACCCATCCGCTATCCAACACTTTCCCTACTGTTGCACTCACTGGAGTATGAATAGTAATTTCTACCCCCTCCGCTATCCAACACTTTCCCTATTGTTGCACTCACTGGAGTGGGAATAGTAGTTTTTACCACTCCGCTATCCAACACTTTCCCTACTGTTGCACTCACTGGAGTGGGCATAGTAATTTCTACCCCTCCACTATCCAACACTTTCCCTACTGTTGCACTCACTGAAGTAGGAATAGTAATTTTTACCACTCCGCTTTCCAGCACTTTACCTACTGTTGCACTCACTGGAGTGGGAATAGCAAATTTTACCCCTCTGCTATCCAACACTTTCCCTACTGTTGCACTCACTGGAGTGGGAATAGTAATTTTTACCCCTCCGCTATCCAACACTTTACCTACTGTTGCACTCACTGGAGTGGGAATAGTGATTTTTACACCTCCGCTATCCAACACTTTCCCTACTGTTACACTCACTGGAGTGGGAATAGTCATTTTTACCCCTCCGCTCTCCAACACTTTCCCTACTGTTACACTCACTGGAGTGAGAATAGTAATTTCTACTCCTCCGCTATCCAACACTTTCCCCACTGTTGCACTCACTGGAGTGGGAATAATAATTTTTACCCCTCCCCTGTCCAACACTTTCACTACTGTTAAACTCACTGGAGTGGGGATAGTAGTTTTTACCCCTCTGCTATCCAAAACTTTCCCTACTGTTGCACTCACTGGAGTTGGAATAGTTATTTTTACCACTCTTCATTCCAGCACTTTACCTACTGTTGCACTCACTGGAGTGGGAATAGTAAATTTTACCCCTCTGCTATCCAACACTTTCCCTACTGTTGCACTCACTGGAGTGGGAATAGTAATTTTTCCCCCTCCGCTATCCAACACTGTACCTACTGTTGCACTCACTGTAGTGGGAATAGTGATTTTTACCCCTCCGCTATCCAACACTTTCCCTATTGTTACACTCACTGGAGTGGGAATAGTCATTTTTACCCCTCCGCTATCCAACACTTTCCCTACTGTTACTCTCACTGGAGTGGGAATGGTAATTTCTACTCCTCCGCTATCCAACACTTTCCCTCCTGGTGCAATCACTGGAGAGGGAATAGTAAATGGTACCCCTCCCCTATCCAACACTTTCCCTACTGTTGCACTCACTGGAGTGGGAAATTTAAGTTTGAAGATTTTTAAATAGTTTAATGTTTAAATTTATAATAGAACGTTTTTTAATTAGATTTTATGTTATTGATACACACACACACACACACATATATATATATATATATATATATATATATATATATATTAAAGCTCAAAACCTCCTCATATATAGGAAATATAAGCACTCACGGGTAACGTTATAACAGGTCTTTTATTATCAGAACAAACGCGTTTCGGCGGTCTGCCTTCTTCGGTGTTACCGGCATACCGCAGGTGGCCATCAATTAAGCATACACACGCGGGATAAACATCAACAATGGACAAACAAAATGAATTAACATCAGCGCCATCTTGTAATGTGTAATCATTACTTTTCATTGGATCTTGTATTTTGTATTTGCATATGCTAACGCACTTTAAACCAGTAACATAGCGAAATAATGCATATTGATAAATTCATTAACTGGCATTAAAAGACATTAAAAGAATACTTTCACGATGTCACCCTTATTTAGTGAACATCGATATTCAACAATTTAATATCACATTTCATATAGCCGTGTATCAGCAAATGTCCATTGCATATTCCCTTTTTGTGTGAGAAAACGACATATTATTAAAACATCCACAATTCTTTCTTTGAAGGAAACCTTCTATTGTAGCTTTTCATAAATAATTCAGATCCCCAAATATGAGGCTTTTAAACATACTCACATGGGATGAACATCAACAATGGACAAACAAAATGCGTTAACATCAGCGCCATCTTGTAATGTATAGTCATTACTTTTCATTGAATCTTATGTTTGCATATGCTAGCGCACTTTAAGCCAGTAACATAGCGAAATAATCCATATGATAAATTCATTAACTGGCATTGAAAGGCATTAAAAGAATACTTTCACGATGTCACCATTATTTTGTGAGCGTCGATATTCAACAATTTAATAGCTCATCTTCGATAGTATATCTACCCACTACAATCGTGACATCTTATTCATTTCGTATTCTATCTACCTACTGTAATCATTACATCTTATTCATTTCATATAGCCATGGATCGGCAGATGTCCATTGCATTCCCTTTTTGTGTGAAAAAAACGACATACTATTAAAACATCCACAATTCTATCTTTAAAGGGAACCTTCTATTGTAGCTTTTCATAAATGATTCAAATCCCCAAATGTGAGGCTAACTCTTCATTGCTATTTAAACCTCTGGGGAACTTAGTTTGTAAATCAATTATGTAACGTGATTCCAACCTACGCAATCTCTTAAGTCTATCTCCTCCTCTTATGTTCTCTGCAACATGATCAAGGCCAAAATATTGTAACACATTCCTGTTGCTAGAGTGTTTCTCAGCATAATGCCTTGCTACAGGATATGATACATCATTTTTCGTTATCGCCCTGATATGCTCAAGTATCCTGATTTTCAAAGGATGAATGGTGCTGCCTATGTAGCAAAAGCCACAGGAGCACACTAAACAATAAACAGCATATGGGGCGCTACAAGTCAAAAATTTGTTTATTGGTCTTTTCAAATTAATGTCTGGCACTTGATACGTCAAAACTCTTTTACTATTCGAGCAGGCTTTACACTTACCACATGGGTAGAAACCTCGCATTTCCTTTAAGGTTCCCATCACCGGGAGTTCCTTGGCCAGGTGACTTCGTACTAACCTGTCTCTTAAGGATCTCGCCTTCCTAAAAGTCACCAACGGATAGGTTGGAATGTCATCACTTATGACATTTTTCCGTTTTCAAAATATGCCAATTCTTTTTAAGCATTCTTTTAAGGAAATTTGCTTCTGCAGAGTAAGTGGTGATCATCCTGAACTTGCCTTCATGTAGGTCATTCGACCCTCTTTTGCTCTTTTACTGTCTTTTAGCAAATGCTGTCTGGGGATTCCTCTCACCTTCTGGAAGTGTTCTCTCTAAAAGAACTGGTTCATACCCCTCACCTTGAATCTAGCTATACAATCCTCAGCAGCTGCTTCAAAATCACATATTCTAGAACTATTTCTTTTTAGTCGTAAGAGCTCCCCATAGGGAATACTTTGTATCAATTTGGGTGGATGATTGCTAGTGGCAAACAGAGTTGAATTCCCAGCTGTTGTTTTACGGTAAAGGGCTGTATGTAACTTGCTCTCAAATACAAACACTTTTAGATCAAGATAGTCCACTGCCACTGGACTTACTGTACCTGAAAAGTGCAAATTCAAATTGTTGTTATTTAAGTCCTCAATATAACCCATTGCAGACTCAGACGTGCCCTCCCACACAATAAAAAGATCATCAATATAACGATGCCATGCTGCCACTCTACCTTTGATGGCACCATTGTCATAGGTTCTGGACACCTGCTCCTCCCACCAGCCAATGAACAAGTTCGCATAGCTGGGAGCGAAGCAGGTGCCCATCGCCGTACCTGAGATCTGTTTAAAGTACATATCCTCAAAAATAAAAATATTATTAGTGAGGCAAAATCTTGTAAATTCCAGCAGCATCAAATTGTGTTCCGCAAAACGTAATTTTCTTTTGTTTAAATAAAACTGTACAGCTTTCACACCATCATCATGATTTATGCATGTGTACAAACTAGTAATGTCCAACACTACTAATTGATAAGCAGGATCCCAAATTAAACTCGTGATTTTGTTCAAAAAATCTTTGGTGTCTTTTACATATGATTCCAGTTCAATCACAAATGGAAACAAGTAATGATCAATGAACATGGACAGGTGCTCAGTCAAACTGCCCTGTGAGGACACTATTGGCCTACCTGGTGGATGTAGGTTATCTCAAAGATAGCAATGAAGAGTTAGCCTCACATTTGGGGATTTGAATCATTTATGAAAAGCTACAATAGAAGGTTCCCTTTAAAGATAGAATTGTGGATGTTTTAATAGTATGTCGTTTTTTTCACACAAAAAGGGAATGCAATGGACATCTGCCGATCCACGGCTATATGAAATGAATAAGATGTAATGATTACAGTAGGTAGATAGAATACGAAATGAATAAGATGTCACGATTGTAGTAGGTAGATATACTATCGAAGATGAGATATTAAATTGTTGAATATCGACGCTCACAAAATAATGGTGACATCGTGAAAGTATTCTTTTAATGCCTTTCAATGCCAGTTAATGAATTTATCATATGGATTATTTCGCTATGTTACTGGCTTAAAGTGCGCTTGCATATGCAAACATAAGATTCAATGAAAAGTAATGACTATACATTACAAGATGGCGCTGATGTTAACGCATTTTGTTTGTCCATGGTTGATGTTCATCCCGTGTGAGTATGTTTAAAAGCCTCATATTTGGGGATCTGAATTATTTATGAAAAGCTACAATAGAAGGTTTCCTTCAAAGAAAGAATTGTGGATGTTTTAATAATATGTCATTTTCTCACACAAAAAGGGAATATGCAAGTGACATTTGCCGATCCACGGCTATATGAAATGTGATATTAAATTGTTGAATATCGATGTTCACTAAATAAGGGTGACATCGTGAAAGTATTCTTTTAATGTCTTTTAATGCCAGTTAATGAATTTATCAATATGCATTATTTCGCTATGTTACTGGTTTAAAGTGCGTTAGCATATGCAAATACAAAATACAAGATCCAATGAGAAGTAATGATTACACATTACAAGATGGCGCTGATGTTAATGCATTTTGTTTGTCCATTGTTGATGTTTATCCCGCGTGTGTATGCTTAAAAGATGGCCACCTGCGGTATGCCAGTAACACCGAAGAAGGCAGACCGCCGAAACGCGTTTGTTCTGATAATAAAAGACCTGTTATAACGCTACCCGTGAGTGCTTATATTTCCTATATATGAGGAGGTTTTGAGCTTTAATACATGCGGACGGCATCGCCGCAACAACAGCACCCGACCGTGAGTGATTCTGGTATGATGCAAATGGAGCGTTGATATATATATATATTATCTACTGGCGGTCGCCAGTAGATAGTTATAGTTAGGACCCAAGGGGGGCAGAGCTTTCTCTACATTGATTCCCCAGCTCTGGAATAAGTTGCCAGAAGGCCTCCGCAAAGAACCAGCACTTCTTCCTTTTAGGAAAAAATTTAAAACCATCCTCTTCATAGAAGCCTGGGGCACAATCTTGGCCTAAGCTAGGGCGCACTACTCAGTAGAGCCGCTATGGTGCCTTCTCTCACAGCGCTTAGAGACCAGTTGGTGATATGCGCTTTAGAAGCTCCAATTAACATTAACATTAACATTATCCATAGGAAATCCGCGACATTCTATTTGAAATAACTCTTGCGCCGGTTGACGAATCTTCGCGAAAGTTTCCAACTTGTTGGGGCGCTCCGCTCCTACCCTGAAAGTCTCGGGTTGATTCGTCAAGCGGGGGCCGAGAAAAAAGGGGGGTCCCAAAACGCGTTTTCCCCATTCATTTTTCCATAGGAACTTTTAGTCGCAGCTACAGCCCGAACTGCTGAACGGAATTACACCAAATTTGGCAAAGAAGTAGCCCTTGGTTCAGACTGGTGCCTTTTGCTTAAATGGTGTAAATCCGTTCAGTAGTTCCTGAGAAAATCAAAAGTAAAGTCACATATATATCTATGGCCGAGTAGGGTCCGCGTACCCTCAGCGCACCCTGCGCGCACCATCCCGATCACAAGCTGCATGCTAATTGGCTGTCAGCTGGCTGTCAACACTCCAAACCAGGAAGTGTTGGCAGTCATTTTGTCCCTCGGTAGAACCGAGGCACAAAAACAAGTGCGCAAAACGCACAAAGAGGGCAGGGTAGAAACACCCTGACGGCAGAAAAAAGCATTTATTTTTTTTTTTAAATCGGCAGGATGCGCTCAGGGTGCGCGGATCCCGCTGAGAAAAAAAAAAGAAACAAGTGCGCAAAACGCACAAAGGGGGCAGGGTAGAAACACCCTGACCCCCTAGGTCTGCTCAGGGGGTCTCACAAGGACCCCCTGGGCAGAAAAAAGCATTTTTAAAAAAAAAAAAATCGGCGGGATGCGCTTAGGGTGCGCGAATCCCGCCGAAAAATAAAAAAATCGAAGCGCGGTCTCCCGCGCTTTGATGTTAATTTGCCCCCGGGTGGGCCAAGTCCCGGGGGCATGGTGGGGGGGGTTTAAATTTATGTATGGGGGGCCTCTAAGGGCCCCCCAAGCCCCGGGGACCGCCACCCCCGGGGCTTTAACAAAAAATGGTGCGGGAGGGCTCTTTGCCCTCCCGCTGCCCCGGGGACCGCCACCTCCCCGGAGCTTCTGTTTAAAATTTTTT
The DNA here is from genome assembly GCA_963921515.1 of Calotriton arnoldi. Classification (NCBI taxonomy): domain Eukaryota; kingdom Metazoa; phylum Chordata; class Amphibia; order Caudata; family Salamandridae; genus Calotriton; species Calotriton arnoldi. The sequence continues at coordinate 861,012 of CAWUFW010002331.1, read as the reverse complement.
TTAACCTGTGTGGGGGGGCTCCAGCACCCCACACGCCCCGGGGACCGCCACCTCCCCGGGGCACTAAAAAATTAAAAATGGGGGTCCGTTTTGGACCCCCACCACCCCGGGGCTTTGAAAATGTGGGGAGGGGGCCGCGCGGCCCCCTCCTGGAGCCAGTGATGGCCCTGGGGACCGCCACCCCCAGGGCCGGCTCCTGCAGTGTCCCGGGGTACCTACCCCGGGACACTGCTGTTTGCAATGACAGGACGGGAGCCTCGCGGCTCCGTCCTGTCATTGCAAACTGCTTTGGATATTGGAAGCGAGAGCAGGAAACCTGCTCTCGCTTCCAATATCCAAAGCTGATTGCTTTTCCACATGGGGAGCAGCATGTTAGCTGCTCCCCATGTGGAAAAGCAATGCCGGCTCCCAAGGGACGCGGGGAGCCGGCGGGACTGTGGGGGATTGGGGACCCCCACAGTCCCCAACCAGAGGCCAGGCCCCGGGGATGGGGTCCCCGGGGCCATAAGTGGCCAGGGAGGGGGCCACGAAGCCCCCTCCCCAAATTTAAAAAAAAGAAAAAAGTGCAAGGCCGGCCCCGGGGGATGGGGTCCCCGGGGCCTTAAATGGCCTGAGGAGGGGGGGGGGGCATGCAGCCCCCCTCCAAATAAAAAAATAAAAAAATCGAGGCCATGCCCCGGGGGATGGGGTCCCCGGGGCCAATACAGGCCCAGGGAAGGGGGCCACGCGGCCCCCTTCCCGTTTTTTTTTTTTTAATTTTAAAAAAATAATAAAATGCTCAGGCCCCGGGGGATGGGGTCCCCGGGGCCAAAGTGAGCAGGGAAGGGGGCCACGCAGCCCCCCTCCCATAAAAAAAAAAAACGAAAAAAAAAAAACGACCGGCATCGTGCCGGAGGCCCCGCCCCCTCCCCGCAGTACTCTGCAAACGCGCCCTGGCGCGTTTGCAGAGGGGGACGAATTCCCCTTGAATACTGGGGGTCCCTGGGGTCAACTAGCCCACCAGGAACCTCCAGTATGCGCCAGGGGGCTGCGTTACAGAGACATGTACAGAGGCCACGCCCCTTTTTACACCTCTCTGCAATGCAGCTCTGTGGCGCTTTTTGGAGGTATATGGTGGGCTAGTTGGACTCCAGGGACCCTCAGGATTCAAGGGGACTTAATCCCCCAACTCAAAACGCGCCACGGGGCGCGTTTGCACAGTGGTGAAGGGAGGGGCGGGGCTTCAGGTGACATGTGTGCAAACAGGCCCTGTGGCGCGTTTTAAGATGGGGAATAAATTCCTTTTCAATCCTGAGGGTCCCTAGGGGACAACTAGCCCACCAGGTACCTCCAGTAAGCGCCACGGAGCTGCGTTGCAGAGTGTTGTAAAAAGGGGCGTGGCCTCTGAACACCTCTCTGCAACGCAGCCCCCTGGCGCATACTGGAGGTACCTGGTGGGCTAGTTGGCCCCTAGGGACCCTCGGGATGGAGGAGGAATTAATTGTCCAACTTAAAACGCGCCACAGGGCGTGTTTGCAGACATGTCACCTTAGGCCCCACCCCTTCCTTCACCATTGTGCAAATATTCCTCTAAAATCAGCCGAACTACGAATTCCGATTTACTCACCTGTTATCAGGAGAGACCTCAGTGCTGCATCTTTGAGCCCAGTACTGATCCTGAAAAGTAATTCTAACCGTACTTACCAGTAACTTGAATATCCTTCCATAGGATATCATTGCCTGCTTTTTGAAGAAAAAGTTTCTAAGTGTCGATTTTTGAAACATACAAATATTCCTCTAAAATCAGACGAAATACGAATTCCGATTTACTCACCTGTTATCAGGAGAGAACCCAGTGCTGCATCTTTTAGCCCAGCACTGACCCTGAAAAGTAATTCTAACCGTACTTAACAGTAACTTGAATTTCCTTCCATAGGCTAACATTGACTGGTTTCACTTGGAAATTCTTCTAAGTGTGGAGTTTTGGAACTTTATAATATTTCTCTAAAATCAGCCGAACTATGAATTCCGATTTACTCACCTGTTATCAGGAGAGAACCCAGTGCTGCATCTTTTAACCCAGCACTGACCCTGAAAAGTAATTCTAACCGTACTTACCAGTAACTTGAATTTCCTTCCATAGGAATCCATTGTCTGGTTTTCAGCAGAAAAGTTTCAAAGTGTCGATTTTCACAAACTACAAATATTCCTTAAAAATCGCATGTGTGACTTAAACGCATTCTTTCAACTGTTTACAGGAGATGCACCAGTGCTGGTTCCAGGATCCACCATTGAGTAAGAAAAAGTAACGATAACACTACTTACCTGCTAAGTGAATTTCCTCCCATAGGATAACATTGGTGATTCTATATGAAAAAGTTTCTAAGTGTCAACTTTTAAAATACAATAATATTCCTTAAAATTCACTACTGTAACCGAAACTCTTTTACTCAACTGTTTACAGGAGATGTCCCAGGACTGAATCTAGGATCCAGTCCTGTGGTTAGAAAAGTAATCCATAAAGTAACTAATTGCATTTAACTAGAAATTCACATTCAGCTCAATGTTGCTTTGTTTTTGAAATTGTGTTGCCCATTGCAACAACTGTAACTACTGTACTTAAAAGTCTATTGCCTATTTGCAAAGTATTTAAACTAAAGTAATTCATTCTGAGAAAGTATATTTTGTAATGTAATGTATAATGTAATTACAATGTAATTTAAAAAATAAAATATCTAAAAATAAATAGTTTAAAAAAATGTTGTAAATCAGTATCAAAAAAATAAATATAACAATTAATACATTTAAAAATTGTCATTTACAAAACCTTTGAAATTCACTGAAAAAACCATAGGTTTCAGACACGTTATAGTTAGGAATTAGCATTTAAAAAACCTTTGAAATTCACTGAAAAAACAATAGGTTTCAGGCACGTTATAGTTAGGAATTAGCATTTAAAAAACCTTTGAAATTCACTGAAAAATCATAGGTTTCAGGCACATTATAGTTAGAAATTAGCATTTAAAAAACCTTAGAAATTCACTGAAAAAACCATAAGGTTTTAGGGACAGTTATAGTTAGTTGGACATTGCACTCATATAAAACCCGTGAAATTCCCCCATTATAGTTAGTTCAGGTAACTATAACTCGCGCCCCCGCAATGCACTGCTAATGACGTCACATATTACATCACTCATGACATGGTCAGTGACATCACTGATGACATCACTGATGACATCTCAAACGACATCACTGATGACATCATCCATAAGATAATTTGATGCATCTTCTCACACCCTAATATAACTTTTGATACACCCACTGTAAATTACAGACTGCCATTGTCAAAACCATAGACACTCCAACACCAATTACTATATACACACTCACTGATTCTTAGGTCTACACACACACACATCTACTCATTCACCCGTACAGTCACTCATACTTATAGTCACTCAGTACAGGACTATTATATGCACTCATACACCTATATAAACACTCACACACCGCCACTCATCCATAGAGGTACTCACACACCTAGTCAGTCATGCAAAAAATTAAGCACACACCCATTTACTCACCTATACAGTTATACACACACCAGCTCACTTACTCATACAAATACTAGCACATTCTTCAGTGATGTCATCAGTGATGTCACTGACCATGTCATGAGCGATGTAATATGTGACGTCATCAGCAGTGCATTGCGGGGGCGTGAGTTATAGTTACCTGAACTAACTATAACGGGGGAATTTCACTGGTTTTGTACGAGTGCAATGTCCAACTAACTATAACTGTCCCTAAAACCTATGGTTTTTTCAGTGAATATATATGCTGTTATAAAGGGCCTGCATGTATGTTTTAAACTTGTATTTATACAAGGATTATTTATTTATTTATTGATATATTTATATATTTATATTTTTATATCTATATATTTATATAACATATGTGTATTTCAGATGTTTCAGTTTTCCTAATGCATTCAAACTGTTCGTATATGAGGATTTTAAATGCACACTATTCGAATATGTTTTCTTATCTCCATATGGCACACTAGTATCAAAGTCTGTTTTCCATGTTATCTGATCATGTGACACGGGTTTAGCATTTTAAAAATAGTCTTTCCGCAAAGCCAGCCATATGTGATCAAGGCCGTTGTACCGGCTGAAACGCGTCATGGCAGGCAGTTGAGAGAAATAAAAATTACTTTCTTTTTGCCACAAAGAGGAGTTTGCCCGTTCCTTTTCGCCGCATCAGGAGGTTGAGTAATGTTTGCAATCAACATTATTACGGAAGGGAAGTGGGTCTGCTTCCTATCAGCGAACCCCCTCCTCTGAAGCAGGCAGCCGTCTTCAGCCACACGTGCGAGTAACAATCCGGGAGGATCTTCATGGCGGCAGCCCCCTGTGTAGCCTCAAGTTGTACAATCAGCTGTGAAAGAGCAACAAACTAGTCGGAGGACGCGTCGGTGGCATTCTTTCGTTTCAGCGGTGAGTTCATATTTTGGCATTCACACAGGTGAGGAGGTGTTTGGCAACACGATATTCCCCGACGTTAGTAGTTCATACGCGGGGCTCTCATTATTTACTGCAATGTCAAGGGACGCTTTGCGGGAACGCGAGGCAGCAGCTGATGAGCTGTTCAACAATGCACCAAGTACTATTTTGCGGGGTTCAGTTCCGCAGGGAGTGATAACCAAACTGATGCAAAGTCGCTATTAAAAACACTGGAGAATTGCATAAGAAATGAAATTACCAAGTGGTGGGAACATAGGTCTCTACAAAAATATGAGGAAGCGGGACGGGTGCCTCGAGGATTACAAATTTTATTGGCACCTTCATTTGAAAACCCTAATCCGGAGATGCTTAAAGAATGGGCTACTAACAACTTGGCAGCATCTATGAACTTGGTAAAGATTTTGATAAAATATGCCCAAATCGATCGGGAAGAGTTACTTAAAGAAATACAGAGCATATATGAACAACTCAACAAACTAGAACAAACGGACTACATCAACAAAACTAAAAAGGATATTGATGACAGAATGAAAAAACATGAAGACAAAATAAAAACACGAAAAGCATCCAAATATGCACGAGATAAAGCGGACTATGAGTTGGGCCAGGTATTTACATTTTCTCGTAAATATGATCATGCCAAGAAAATCAGATAAGGAAATATTTCCCAACATGCAACAGGCCAAGAAAAGGAAACTGTGGCAAGTGGAGTTATCACAGATGCGTCTGGCTCCGAAACGGGCTCACTCACAAGTGATAATGAATCTGATGACGGAGTACAAAGAATAATTAACACCTCCGATATGGCCAACGTATTAAGCCCCTCAGAGGAACTGACTTTTTAGTAACGGACCGCCTACAGACTCTGCGCCCACGACCTCGGAACACAACAATAGCGCCAGGCAAAGAAGAAATCAACGGCGCAGAGAAAGGCGCAAGCACAGGAAGAGGAAAACCGAAGAAACAACATTGGCGCAGACGCTAGAGGATAATGCCAAAACGGTCATCAATCTATCATCTACAGTCCTATCTAAAGCGGAAACTCAGTTATTGGCCCTAGGGCTTTCCTATTGCCCTGAAAGCAATTTCAATTATGGGAGAACTCGAGTTGACATTTATCAATATATTAGAAAACTCAAATTGAAGAAATTTTTCAGAATCAAAGACGGGAATCAATCAACAGAAAAAGAGGCTAACCAAGCACCTACAAGCACTACCACATTATTAGCCTCAGATGCTGCTACGTTACTGGCCCTACACGATCTTAATGAGAATCATCAAGAGCAAGTGGGTGGCAATAGCCATACATCTACTCAAGAAAGACTGACAGCTCTCAATCTCGTTCAACCGAGTGCAGGCATCAGCCCTTTCAAGGTTAAATCTACTTTCTACCCTATTATGCCTAAAGACGCCATCGATATATTTCATGAGAGAGTAACTGACGATATGAAGAAATTATATCACAGGATCAATCACAGTAAAAAAAGATTAAAATATCGTGATGTCCAATATGAAGATCTTATTCGCAAATTGCGCAACAACAAGGACATAGTTATTAATAAATCGGACAAGGGTGGCAATGTTGTTATATGGCCCGCACACAATACATTGAAGAGGCACTTAAACAACTTTCTGACCCTGCATGTTATGCCATCACTACTATGGCAGAATATAACAAGGCTAAGGAGAGTCTCAAGAAAGATCTGATGGGGTGGAAGAGACAAGGGCTGATTTCCAATCAGGAGTTTAAGTTTATGATGAATGACTTTCCTGTTATCCCTACACTGTACCTCATTCCCAAGATTCACAAACAGACTAGTCCAACACCCGGCAGACCTATTATTTCAGCCATTGGTGGTATGAGCGAACAGATCACACAATATGTGGATTATTTTCTACAAACCCATGTACAGACACTTCCTTCATTTATTAGGGACACCAGCGATTTTCTTGAAAAGATTCGACATATTACATAGGAAGACAATTTCTTGCTCATAACTATGGATATTGAATCACTCTACACGAGTATCAACCATCAAATAGGACTTACTGCTGTGAAATACTACTTAGATAAAAGGCCTCTGACTTTTTACAATCATAATGTGATTCTCCTTGAAATGATTAAGTGGTGCCTTTTTAACAACTATTTTATGTTTAACAACAGGTTATATTGTCAAAAGCGCGGAGTGGCCATGGGAGCCTGCTTCTCTCCCAGCTATGCGTGTCTACACGTTGGCTGGTGGGAGGAGCGGGTTCTCAGGGGGACTTTGGCTGGGATATGTGACAGTAATGTACAGCACTGGCTTAGATACATTGATGATGTGTTTTTTATATGGAAAGGTGACCTTGACAGTGCCAAATGTTTCATTAATGAACTAAATAGGAATTACATCAATCTTAGTTTTACATCTCACATCAGTCAGACACAGGTGGCATTCCTTGATACTATCATCTATGTATCGGGAGATAAATTGGAGTCTACACTTTTTAGGAAACCCACTGCGGGCAATGCCACTTTACATGCATCGAGCTCCCACCCTGGCCACCTCATCAAAAACATCCCCTATGGAGAACTCTTGAGACTGAAACGTATATGTAGCACCGATGGTGAGCTCACTAAATGCACTCAAGAAGCTCTGGCTAGATTTAAAGCCAGAGGATACAGTGAGTCTGTGCTTAAGGAAGCTACTGAGAAGGGGGCCTTGAGAACGAGAGAGTCATTGTTGGGCACTGTTACTGGACCTCTGGAGATAGGACTGAAGAGAGATGAGGATAATGCTCCCCGTCTTATCACCACATTTAACAGACAACATAGACAGTTAAAAGCTATCATCAACAAAAATTGGCCCATATTGAGTACGGATGCTGTCTTAGCACCTTGCCTACCTATTAAACCATCTATTACTTATAGGCGTGCAGTGTCTATGAGAAACCAATTAGTTAAAAGTAGCCCAGAAATAATATCTAGTGGCACTTGGATACAACCGATGAAGGGCTTTTATAAATGCACGTCTTGCAGGGCCTCTAAATTCGGTATTAATCGTACATCCTACACCACCCCGTTCAGTCCCAAAGAGATACAGATCAGGGGGCACTACACTTGCCGGACATAATATGCTGTCTATGTTCTCACTTGTACTTGTGGCCTCAATTATGTGGCCAGCACAAAGCTCCAAGTACATGCCCGCATTCTTCAACACTTGAGAGCCATAGTAAATAATGATGCTACTTATCCGGTGGCCCGTCATTTTAAAGACATGCACAACAATGATCTTCAATGTCTTTCTTATTTTGTGATTGATGCCACCCCGAAGCTATGACGAGGGGGCAATAGAGAAAGAATGTTGAGGCAACTAGAGACCCGGCTAATACTAGAACTAGACAGCAAGGCCCCTTTTGGTCTGACACAACTGAAGACATGTATACCTATCTGTAATCTGTATATCAACTATGATATATGTTCTCTATGCACTCTGCATATCAGAATTCAGTTTGGTTTTATCCCTAAATTTGTACATACCAATTTAGTTATTCACATTGTACATTACATCTACCTCGTATTCACATATTTATTATATGCATGATTAGAATTTATATCATTTTTCAGTTTATGACACCTCTATGTACATCCGCAGTTCCTAATATGATTAAGTAGGTTACTGGCGTTGAATAATGTTTTTAGATTTAGGCGTATTTTGAACATTTATAGCACTTTTGATTTTATGTACTATTATGGTATTACATATAGGTAGCACTATTTAGTTATCACTTTTAGGAGGTGTTTTATTGAAGTTTTATCATGGATTTAACAGCTTTTTATGGATTTTTGGGAATTATATAATTTTAGAATGGATATGTTGCATTTATCCTTCTTATATTCAAATATGTGAGACATCAGTTGCATCTAAGTAGCCCTATTGCATTTATGCTGTTATAAAGGGCCTGCATGTATGTTTTAAACTTGTATTTATACAAGGATTATTTATTTATTTATTGATATATTTATATATTTATATTTTTATATCTATATATTTATATAACATATGTGTATTACAGATGTTTCAGTTTTCCTAATGCATTCAAACTGTTCGTATATGAGGATTTTAAATGCACACTATTCGAATATGTTTTCTTATCTCCATATGGCACACTAGTATCAAAATCTGTTTTCCATGTTATCTGATCATGTGACACGGGTTTAGCATTTTAAAAATAGTCTTTCCGCAAAGCCAGCCATATGTGATCAAGGCCGTTGTACCGGCTGAAACGCGTCATGGCAGGCAGTTGAGAGAAATAAAAATTACTTTCTTTTTGCCACAAAGAGGAGTTCGCCCGTTCCTTTTCGCCGCATCAGGAGGTTGAGGAATGTTTGCAATCAACGATATATATATATATATATATATGTATGTAAAGTTTTATATAATTTTAAAATTAGAAAATAAATTTAAATTATTAGTTTATTAATTGTTTTAAAGTAAATATATGTGAATTATTATGCATGTGTTTAACTTTTTTTAATTAAGTTTATTCATTATATATTTTTTTAATTTACATTAAATCTACTTTATTTTTTATATTAATCTAAGTATTTAACATATTTAATATTTTATTATATATATATATATATTCACTGAAAAAACCATAGGCTTCAGGCACGTTATAGTTAGAAATTAGCATTTAAAAACCTTACAAATTCACTGAAAAAACCATAGGTTTTAGGGACAGTTATAGTTAGTTGGACATTGCACTCGTACAAAACCCGTGAAATTCCCCCGTTATAGTTAGTTCAGCTAACTATAACTCGCGCCCATAATGCACTGCTGATGACGTCACATATTACATCACTCATGACATGGTCAGTGACATCACTGATGACATCACTGATGACATCTCAAATGACATCACTGATGACATCACTGATGACATCATCCACGTGATAATCTGATGCACCTCCTCACACCCTAATATAACCTTTGATACACCCACTCTAAATTACAGACTGCCATTCGCAAAACCATAGACACTCCAACACCAATAACTACATACCCACTCGCTGATTCTTAGGTCTACACACACATCCACTCACTCACCCGTACAGTCACTCATACTTACGGTCACTCAGTACAGGACTATCATATGCACTTATACACCTACATAGACACTCACACACCGCCACTCATCCATAGAGGTACTCACACACCTAGTCAGTCATGAAAATAATTAATCACACTGCCATTTACTCACCTATACAGTTATACACACACCAGCTCACTTACTCATACAAATACTAGCACGCTCTTATACGATCACTGATACAAGTATACACTCATCCATACAACCACTCTCACAATCACACTCTCACTTATAGCCATTTATATACTCCAACTCACATATATACTGCCTTTCACATATGTAGTTACTCACACATGTACCACTGAGATATACATTCACTCACTAACACACCCATACACACACTCACCCACCCATACAGTCCATCACAGATGCACTCTTGAAACCATGCACCCAGTGAATCACCCACTCACACATCTATGCACAGAGTCACACACACCCCACCCACACAAACACTCAGGCACCCATACAGATACTCAGACAACCAATCAATAACTCATATAGACACTCATGTAGCTATTCACAAACCCATGCAGCCGCTTACACAGCAACAGACAGACGGATACAGACATTCACCCAGTTTAGTCACTAACCCATGCATTCAGTAAGATACGTTTAATCACTCACTTATAGAGTCAGTCACTCACGTACTAAATCATCCATTCAGACACTTATACACCCACTCATTCTTCAATACGCCTTTCCCTATATATATTAAACATATTTAAACTTTACAGAAACACACAGTCACTGGATGATGTCATCAGTGATGTCATTTGAGATGTCATCAGTGATGTCATCAGTGATGTCACTGACCATGTCATGAGTGATGTAATATGTGATGTCATCAGCAGTGCATTGCGAGGCGCGAGTTATAGTTAGCTGAACTAACTATAACAGGGGAATTTCACGGGTTTTGTACGAGTGCAATGTCCAACTAACTATAACTGTCCCTAAAACCTATGGTTTTTTCAGTGAATTTGTAAGGTTTTTTAAATGCTAATTCCTAACTATAACATGTCTGAAACCTATGGTTTTTTTCAGTGAATTTTAAAGGTTTTGTAAATGACAATTTTTAAATGTATTAATTGTTATATTTATTTTTTTGATACTGATTTACTTCATTTTTTAAACTATTTATTTTTAGATATTTTATTTTTTAAATTACATTGTAATTACATTAAACATTACATTACAAAATATACTTTCTCAGAATGAATTACTTTAGTTTAAATACTTTGCAAATAGGCAATAGACTTTTAAGTACAGTAGTTACAGTTGTTGCAATGGGCAACACAATTTCAAACACAATGCAACATTGAGCTCAATGTGAATTTCTAGTTAAATGCAATTAGTTACTTTATGGATTACTTTTCTAACCCCAGGACTGGATCCTAGATTCAGTCCTGGGACATCTCCTGTAAACAGTTGAGTAAAAGCGTTTTGGTTACAGTAGTGAATTTTAAGGAATATTATTGTATTTTAAAAGTTGACAAAACTTTTTCACATAGAATCACTAATGTTATCCTATGGGAGGAAATTCACTTAGCAGGTAAGTAGTGTTATCGTTACTTTTTCTTACTCAGTGGTGGATCCTGGATCCAGCACTGGTGCATCTCCTGTAAACAGTTGAAAGAATGCGTTTAAGTCATACAGGCGATTTTTAAGGAATATTTGTAGTTTGTGAAAATCGACACTTTGAAACTTTTCTGCTGAAAACCAGACAATGGATTCCTATGGAAGGAAATACAAGTTACTGGTAAGTACGGTTAGAATTACTTTTCAGGGTCAGTGCTGGGCTAAAAGATGCAGCACTGAGGTCTCTCCTGATAACAGGTGAGTAAATCGGAATTCGTAGTTCGGCAGATTTTAGAGGAATATTATAAAGTTCCAAAACTCCACACTTAGAAGATTTTCCAAGTGAAACCAGTCAATGTTAGCCTAGGGAAGGAAATTCAAGTTACTGGTAAGTACGGTTAGAATTACTTTTCAGGATTAGTACTGGGCTCAAAGATGCAGCACTGAGGTCTCTCCTGATAACAGGTGAGTAAATCGGAATTCGTAGTTCGGCTGATTTTAGAGGAATATTTGTATGTTTCAAAATCGACACTTAGAAACTTTTTCAGCAAAAAGCAGGCAATGATATCCTATGGAAGGAAATTCAAGTTACTGGTAAGTACGGTTAAAATTACTTTTCAGGATCAGTACTGGGCTCAAAGATGCAGCACTGAGGTATCTCCTGATAACAGGTGAGTAAATCGGAATTCGTATTTCGGCAGATTTTAGAGCAATATTATAAAGTTCCAAAACTCCACACTTAGAAGAATTTCCAAGTGAAACCAGTCAATGTTAGCCTATGGAAGGAAATTCAAGTTACTGGTAAGTACGGTTAAAATTACTTTTCAGGATCAGTACTGGGCTCATACATGCAGCACTGAGGTCTCTCCTGATAACAGGTGAGTAAATCAAAATTCGTAGTTCGGCTGATTTTAGAGAAAAATTTGCACAATGGTGAAGGAAGGGGGTGGGGCCTGAGGTGACATGTCTGCAAACACGCCCTGTGGCGTGTTTTAAATTGGAGAATTAATTCCTCCTCAATCCCGAGGGTCCCTAGGGGCCAACTAGCCCACCAGATACCTCCAGTATGCGCCAGAGAGCTGCGTTGCAGAGAGGTGTTCAGAGGCCACGCCCCTTTTGCACCTCTCTGCAACACAGCTCTGTTGTGCTTACTGAAGGTACCTGGTGGGCTAGTTGGACTCCAGGGACCCTCAGGATTGAAGGGGACTTAATCCCCCAACTTCAAACACGCCACGGGGCCTGTTTGCACACGTGTCACCTCAAGCCCCGCCCTCCCTTCACCACTGTGCAAACGCGCCCGTGGCGCGTTTTAAGTTGGGGGATTAAGTCCCCTTGAATCATGAGGGTCCCTGGAGTCCACCTAGCCCACCATGTACCTCCAAAAGCGCCCCAGAGCTGCGTTGCAGAGAGGTGTAAAAGGGGCGTGGCCTCTATACACCTCTCTGCAACGCAGCCCCCTGGCGCATACTGGAGGTTCCTGGTGGGCTAGTTGGCCCCCAGGGACCCCAGTATTCAAGGGGAATTACTTCCCTTCTTAAAACGCGCCAAGGGCGCGTTTGCAGACTCCTGCAGGGAGGGGCGAGTGCCTCCGGCACGATGCCGGTCTGTTATTTTTTTTTTTTTGCATCGGAGGGGGGCTGTGTGGCCCCCCTTCCCTCAGCCACTTTTGGCCCCGGGGACCCCATCCCCCGGGGCCTGAGGATTTTCTTTTTGTTTAAAAAAAAAAAAAAAATCCGGGAAGGGGGCCGCGTGGCCCCCCTTCCCTGGGCCTCTATTGACCCCGGGGACCCCATCCCCCGGGGCATGCCCTCTTTTTTTTTAATTTAAATCTTTGGAGGGGGGCTGCATGGCCCCCCTCCTCAGGCCATTTAAGGCCCCGGGACCCCATCCCCCAAGGCCGGCCTTTACGTTTTTTTTTAATAATTTTTTTTCTGGGGAGGGGGCTGCGTGGCCCCCTCCCGGGCCACTCAATGGCCCCGGGGATCCCATCCCCCGGGGCCTGGCCACTCATTGGAGACCGTGGGGGGGGTCCCCAATCCCCGCACGGTCCCGCCGGCTCCCCGCGTCCTGCGGGAGCCGGCATTGCTTTTCCATAAGGGGAGCTGCTGACATGCAGCTCCCCTTATGGAAAAGCAATTCTGCTTTGCTTCATTGAAGCGAGAGCATGTTTCCCTGCTTTCGCTTCAATGAAGCAGCAGTTTGTAATCACAGGGCGGAGCCGCGAGGCTCCCGCCCTGTCATTGCAAACTACAGTGTCCCGGGTGTAGGCACCCCAGGACACTGCAGGAGCCGGCCCTGGGGGGTGGCGGTCCCCAGGGCCACCACAGGCTCCAGGAGGGGGCCACGCGGTCCCCCTCCCACCATCTACAAAGCCCCGGGGAGGTGGTGGTCCCCGGGCTTCGGGGTCCGAAACGGACCCCCATATTCTTTAATTAGTGCCCCGGGGAGGTGGCGGTCCCCGGGGCATGTGGGGGCTGGAGCCCCCCACACAGGTATTTTTTATTTAAAAAGAAGCCCCGGGGCTGGCGGTCCCCGGGCTGCGGGGGGCCGTGAGCCCCCCGCCAGCATTATAATTTCAAAGCCCCGGGGGGTGGCGGTCCCCGGGGCTTGGGGGGCCTCTATGGCCCCCATACATAAAATTGAAAACCACGCATGCCCCCGGGACTTGGCCCACCTGGGGCACAATTAACAACGAAGCGCGGGAGCCCGCGCTTCGTTTTTTTTTTTTTATCGGCAGGATCCGCGCACCCAGCGCGTTTTTTGACGATTTTTAAAAAAATGAGCAGGCCTAGGGGGTCAGGGTGTTTCTACCCTGCCCCCTTTTTGCGTTTTGCGCAATTGTTTTTACTGTTTTCTTGTGACTCGGTTCTACCAAGTCACAAGATGGCTGCCAACACTTCCTGGTTTGGAGTGTTGACAGCCAATTAGCATACAGCTGGTCATCGGGAGGGTGCGCGGACCCTCCGCGGCCATAGATATATATGTGTTTTTACTTTTGATTTTCTCAGCAACTACTGAACGGATTTACACCAATTAACAAAAGGGTTCTTTCTGAACCAAGAACGACCTCTTTGCCAAATTTGGTGTAATTCCGTTCAGCAGTTCGGGCTGTAGCCGTGGCTAAAGTTTCCTAAGGGAAAATGAATGGGGAAAACACGTTTGGGACCCCCCTTTTTTCTCGGCCCCCGCTTGACGAATCACCCCAAGACTTTCAGGATAGGAGCGGACCGGAGCGGGCCACAAAGTTTGAAAATTTCGCGAAGATTCGTCAACCGACGCAAGAGTTATTTCAAATAGAATGTTGCAGATTTCCTATGGAAAATAGGTCCTAACTATAACTATCTACTGGCGACCGCCAGTAGATAATAATATATATATATATCCAATTCAATATTTTGTACAACTATATTTTTTACATCAATATTTTTCCAGATATTTTTGTACTTACCTGTTTAAGTATAGGGAGTCAATATTTTTGCATTCTATATTTTTGCATCGATATTTTTTACTTCTATGTTTTTAACATCGATGTTTTGTCAGTGAACCGACAAACACCTGACTGAATGGAAATCAGTCACTGAAGAAGACACCTCAGCGATCATAAAAAAAGTACACTTAGGTGCCCAACTGACCCAAGCCCCCATCACATGAGAGGACCCCCCAATCATCAACACCCTCACCCACATCATCAACACCTCCATCAAATCGCCACCTTCCCATAAGACTGAAAACATTCAGCGGTCAAGCCCTCCTCAATAAACCATTGGCCAACTACCTCGAACTCCACAACCTACTGGACCACACCCAATTAGCATTCTGTAGCAACCACAGCACAGGAATGCCACTCATCGTGGCTACAGGCCAGGTCTGCACCATACTGGACAATGGAGTGACCACAGCCCTCATCTTACTCAACCTCTCTGCTGGCTTCGAAACAGTGTCCCAACAAACCTTCATCAGAAAACCGCACAATGGAGGCATAAATGACTGTCCCTCAACTGGATAAGCTCTTTCCTCACTAGTAGAATATAGTGGGTCAGACTACCACCCTACACATCAGAATCCAAGAATATGATCTGCGTCCCCAGGGCTCATCGCTTAGCCCAACCCTGTTCAACATGTACATGACACCGCTCTCCAACATCATCAGATCACAAGGCATCTCCATCATATCCTACACTAATGGCACCCAACTCATCCTTTCTTTGACAGAAAAGTCCACCAGAACCAACTTCTCCTACTGCATGATCAACGTAGCACACTAGATGACATCTAACTGCCTGAAACTCAACTCTGACAAGACGGAAGTGCCGAACTTCTGAAACAAAAACTCTCCTTGAGACTCCACCTTGTGCCCATCATAGCTCAGACCTACACCAACCTGCCACGCCAGAAACTTTGGAATTTATCTGTACAACAAGCTCAACATGACAGGACAAGCCAACACAGTAAGCTCATTCTTCTTCCATATTCTCCACATGCTCCACAAGATCTTCAAATGGCCCTAAACACCAAACACACTGTCACGCAAACCATCATTATAAGCAGATTAGACTACAGCAATGCACTATACACCAGGCTCTCCAACCATCTCCTCCTCTGACTCCAGGCCATCCAGAATGGTTGTATGACGTTACAACGCATGCCATTACCCCACATCCCTTGCAATGCAAATCTTTAGCCCGACTTGCTATTGGGGGTGCGCTGGAAGTTGGAATAGTATAATTTACTATTCTAACTCCAGTGTGTGCAACAGTAGGGAAGGTGTTGGAGTTAAATCCAACACCTTTTACCCCGTGCTACAGCCTTTCACGTTGCAACGGCATGCGGGGTAATGGCATGCGTTGTAACATATGCGGTGTAACGGTTGTTTCCCATCCAGAACACTGCAGCGAGACTCATTCTTGACCTCCCATGACCCACCCACATTTCACTACACCTTGGAGGGCTCCACTGGCTCCCCATTCTCAAATGCAGTCAATTCAAACTCCTCATGCCCGCATACAAGGCACTGCACAACACTGGACCAACATACCTGAACAACCACATTTATTTCCACCAAACCACCAGACACATATGCTCAGTATCACTATCACTCACACACACACCCCACATCAACAAAAGCACAACAGGAGCTTGAGCATTCTACTATATCTCATCCAAGATCTCCCTCAAAACATTAGGGGCTCCTCCTCACTTCTTCAATTCCACATGAAGCTGAAGGCCTGGCTCATCAACAAATTCTGTGGGGCGAACACCTAAAACCATTAGTCTAATGCCTACACACCTGCTCCAGCACCTGGATACCCTCACGGATGATTAGTTGCACCATACAAATCCACATACCATAACACATTTGCCACGCAAACCTTTGGAAAGCATACAGTTGTGCAACTTTGTGAAGTTTTCAATTGACTTTCAAACACATTGTGTGGGGGAAAAAAATTCCGGATTCCAGGAAGTGGAACAGCAAGCAGGGATGTGGTACGTAGGACTGATGTTGAGCCAGTCAAGTAGTGCTTGCCTGCACCTTCTGAGACAGTGATAGAATGGGTCTATCAGTGATGCTGTTGATGTAAAACAAGGTCCCCATGTGGCAACGTGGGCCACTGTGGTGAGAAGGAGGCTGAAATATGCAAAGTTGCACAAAGTCACGCAAGAGCTTGTTGATGCACATAGCATATACTATGTTTAATGGTGCATGCTATTATGATAAATGTGGAGCTGTGATCTTTGATTCGGGTTTCACCCACTAATCAACATTCCACTATGATGAAGTAAAATGCTTTTCATTGGTGTAGCATACCATCAAAGAACAAAGCAGGAGCTACACATAGAGACAATTTGTAAAGTGCATCTGCTGTTCTTAGCCTTACTTGCTAGGGTAAGCCCTGCTCCCTGGAAATATCCAGTTGTGTGGATATGGCTAATTGTACCATGACTGGGAGTGGGCAAAATGTATCCAATTTGCAAATATAAGTATTCACCTTGTTCAGTCTGCCTGCTCAGAGAAAATGGTTTGAAAAACTTCGAAACCTACCCAGAGGTGTACTACAAAAATCAGAGTTCTTGCATGAAACCAGACCAGAAAAATGTCTCTTTTCAAGAGGCTTAAACTTTACATTGTCACACAGTAACAGATCTGTGACACTTATTGACCGAGTAATCAAACCAGATGATTGCATCTTGCAAACCACTTTACATTTAAAAAATTCAGGAATGTCTTACTTTACTGTCTCTCTTTCCAACCTTGGGCACTTGCAAAAATCTACCCGTGGGCCAATTTCTGTAGAATAGGAGTAATTTCAGTTCCTTGGAGTATGACACTTAAGCTAAACAATATAAGTGAAAAACTGATTGACAGGATCTCCCTAAGTAATGTTGTCAGCCCTGAATTAAGAAGGCACTCAACAATCCTCAGTAAAAGCTCTTTCAGATTGCCAGACATCCCATCAGTAAATGAACCAGTAAACTCAAGGGACCACTTTGATACATATCTGCCACACAAACAACATCTTGCAACTCAACTTTATTAAGAATCTGTCACGGAAATCAATGTGGCAATTTCAAAATGTGGAAACAAACTAAAGCCAGCATGAATATTGGACTTGGCCCTTTTTGCAGGTTCATCCCCAAACTTTTGTCTATACCCTCCTGTTTTCTGAAGCTGTTTTTGTTGGCCTTTAGGACTCTGCACACTTTACCACTGCTAACCAGTGCTAAAGGGCCTGTGCTCTTTTCTTTAAATATGATAGAATTGGCTTATACACAATTGGCATTTAATTTACTTGTATGTATCTAATAAAGTGCACTACATGTGGCCAGGGCCTGTAAATTAAATGCTACTAGAGGGCCTGCAGCACTGATTGTGCCACCCACTTTCGTAGCCCTTTAAACAAGTCTCAGGCTTGCCATTGCAGAGCCTGTGTGTGCAGTGTTAAACTGCCATGTCGACCTGGCAAGTTAACCCTCTTGCCAGGCCCAAACCTTCATTTTTAATACATATGACACCCCTATGGTAGGCCCTGGACAGCCGCAAGGGCAGGGTGCAATGTATTTAAAAAAGTCAGGCATGTAATTTTAAGTTTTACATGTCCTGGTAGTGAAAACCTCTGAAATGTGTTTTTCACTAATGCAAGGCCTATCTCTCCCATAGGTTAACATTGGGATTACCTCATTGCACTTTATATGTGTAATTCCCAACTGGGAAAAGATGGACTTTTCGAGTTTGGTGTCTCTGGCATTTACTTACATTCTGTTCCTTCTGCCTGTCTATGAAAACATGTCGGGGGTGGGTGACAGCTGGGCCTTGTGCGTTCCCTCTAGATAGCCACACACAATGGGAACTTAGGTGTGACTTCACGGGCCTTAATGGGCCATTAACTGGCTTGATGGGGGCGGAGCTAAGCACAGCCCCACATGCACCTAAATAGGCAGTGCCCTGTCTCCAAACAATAGGCCTAATGACCCTGTATTGTCATTCCAGCCAGCTTGGAGCCAGGGCAGGGGAGGAAGGGGATTCCCTACACTTCAAAGCTACTGTCTAGAAACTTCTCCCATCTTCTAAAACCAGGACACCAAAGTATAAATAATGGACCTCAGACACTACCACTTCAGGACACTTCTAGACCTGAGGACATTCTGCCAAGAAGGACTGCTGTGCTGCTGAAAGGACTGTCACCCTGCTGGACTCTTTCTTCTGCTGTGCCTGCCCCGCTGCCCTCCTTGTCTGGGAGTGAGCAGGACTGAACCTGCATCTCTACATCCTCAATAACTTAAGTGACTTCATGGGCTTGCTGGCTTGCCTCTTGTTTTCTGAAGTCTCAGGGACACAAAAAACTTCCAACTCATCTCGTACATCACCTGGACTCTACCATCTATGAGTCTACCCAGCCAAGTGATACCACCCCAGTCCTGGACCCTTGGAAGTTGGCCCAAGGTGCTCTGCCTTCTGTGGTCCTTCTCAGAACCAACAACACAAACCCTTGCAAAGCAACACTGTGCAAACGACGAACCAGGATTTAAGGTACTGTGTTCTGCAGGTCAGCCTGAACTTGTGACTTTGCCCCACTCTGGTGCGACCAGATAAACACAGTTGGTGCTTTGCGCTTTAATGCATTATTTTCACCTAAACATTTAAAATTGCATATCTCAGGCTCTACTTATTAGATTTTTGTGGTTTTGGTATTGTTTTGTTCATTAAATGAAGCTCTATTTTACTAACTAGGTGTGGTATCTTTTTGAGTGGGGTTTCCACTGTTTTAATTTTTGATGTGTTGCACAAATAACAAATACTTTATACATTGCCTCTTAAATTAAGACTGTCTGCTTTGTGCCAAGCTATCAGAGGTTGAGCACAGGCTAGTATAGGGTGTGTATCTGACATACCCTGACTAGGATTGTGGTTCCTGTTTGGACAGGGTGCATACCTCTACCAACCAGAAAGGGTTTAAGCACTTGATGATGATTGGGGTCATTGTGGGAGGAGGGATGGTAGGCAGGATGAAGACAGTTTAATCACTACCAGTGCACAACAGAGTAAATTTCCAGTTGGCACCAGGAAGGCATGCAATATAATCAATATGTTATATGCAGTGGTACACCAGGTACAACACCCGTGCAATTGGAAGTATGATATGTGGAGTTAATGTAATGCATTATGAAAGCATTGTTAAAATGATAAATTAAAATGTTAGAGGGCTGAAAATTCATAGGATCATTATGAAATGGACACAACTATGATACAAGAAACATAATTCAAGAAACACACCTGAGCCCTGGTTCACAATCTGCTTTTGCCTTGAAGTGGGGAAAACACAAATATTATGAGTCCCACGCTCTAGTTCCAGGGGAGTTGTTACCCTCATCTTGCAATCCCTCAAGTTTCATCCATTGACAATGCCAGAACAGGATGAGTGATAAGGTATTATGACAAGTGGCATAAACAATATTTAAATAATATTGAAGTGACACTGGCAAATGAATACAGCCTTAACTTTGACGCTTTCCAAAATATAGGTAAAGACAATAGAATTTAGAGAGAAGATTTCAACCAAATGCTGGATTTGAATTTAGATAGATCCACTTATACGACTAGCCATCCTTCGCAGTCTACAATTATAGAATAACTAATGAATACCAGTGTGTTAGAAATGGGGGTCTCTAGTTGGCAATGGTTTGCACCTTTGTCCAAGTAGGGACCCTTCTTCCTAGTAAGCGTAAGGGAGTTACACTCCTAAAATAACCCCTGCTCACCCCCTTGGTAGCTTGGCATGAGCAGTCAGGCTTATCTCAGAGGCAGTGTGTAAAGCATTTGCACATAACCAACAGTAATACAGTGAAAGCACTACAAAAGGACACCACACCAGTTTAGAAAAATATCTAATATTTTTAGTACCTTTTCCGTTGCGGCTGACACGCTGGTGCGGGCCGATCATGGCAACTGTTGTGATTGCAATGTGAAGTGAAGCGGTGCAGCGCACAGTGCCCTCAAGGTGTGGTGCAGGCAGCGGCTCGGTTTCGGTCGTCCACCAGCGTCGGTGAGACCAGGGCTACGATGCGGAGTAAGGCGGTGCTCGTTGCGGTGCTGGCAGGTCATGGTGCAAGCGTCAGAGCCGGTTAGTGGGAGCTGGCGTCGGTCGGCCTAGACTGCTGTGTGGGACGAGGCGGTGTGTTTTGAAATTTACGAGCGGTGCCCCCAGCCACGATGCGGTCACGGGTGTCGAAGTCAGCAGGCAGCGACGGTGTTGGTGAGACCAGGGCGACGAAGTGAAGCAAGGCGGTGTGGAGTGCAGTGCTCACAGGTCACGGTGCAAGCATCAGCTTGGTGGCGTCGTCATCGTCATCAGTGGGACCAGGGTTGCAGTGCGAGATGCAGCAGTGCTTTCTGCGGTGCCTTCAGGACACGGAGCCAGCGACGGACTCGGTTGCTTTTCCCTTTTCTGTGGCAACTGGTACAGAAGCTGTACCCAGAGGTTGGTGAAGTCTTTGCAGTCCCTGAGACTTCAGAACAGGAGGCAAGCTCTACTTCAATCCCTTGGAGATACTCAGCACAAGTAAAGAAAGTTCAGTCCAGTCCTTTCACTGCCCAAGGCAGAAGTAGCAACTGCAGGCCAACCCAACAAAGCAACAACAGAGTAAAGGAGCAGTACTACTTCTGGCAGTTCTTCCAGCTCTTCTTCCTGGCAGGTTCCTTGATTCCAGCAAGTTCTAAAGTCCTGGGGTCTGGGACCCAATATTTATACCCAAAATTCCTTTGCTCTTTAAGGCAGAGAGTGTCTACTTAGTTCAAACCAGTTTGGTCCTCTCTGGCCCAGCTTCCTAGCAGGAGCTGGAGACAGCATTGTCTAAAGCAGACCAGGCCCATTCAGGTGCAAGGGAATCTCCTCCCACTACTCTAAATGCATCCCAGGTCTATTCAGCTCAGCCCATCCAGGAAAGGCAGGACAAACATCGACCCCCCCAGTGGCTGTCTGAAGAGAATGCACATCCCGAGCCCCAGTCACTCCAAAGCCAGACAGTCAATCCACAAACCCAGCAGAGGCACACAGGATGGCTAAGCAAGAAAATACCTACTTTCTAAAAGTGGTATTTTCAAACACAGAAGATAAAAATCATCTTTACTAAAAGATGTGTTTTTACACTCTGAGTCCACGCATACTAAACTCCATTTCCCTATCTTGTCCCAATGGGAAGTTATGCTTATAAGATGTTATAAGTAAAATTCCCGTTCTTTTCTATGGGACAGATAGCCTTGCAGAGGTGAAAACGAAATGTACTGTAATTCACCACCAGGACATGTCACACACACCAGTACATGTCCTACCTTTAAGATACACAGCATCCTGCCCACAGGATACCTCAGGCCTACCTTAGGGGTGACTTACATGTACGAAAAGGGAAGATTAGGGCCTGACAAGTGGATGCACTTGCCAGGTCGACATGGCAGTTACAAACTGTGTGCAGACACTGGAGTGGCAGATCTGAGACCCCTTTTCAGGGCTGCTTTGGTCGGTGGCACAATCAGTGCTGCAGGTCCACTATCAGCATTTGATTTAAAGGCCCTGGCACTCTTACTGGGGACTTACTAGTAAACCAAATATGCCAATCATGGAAAACCAATGCATAACACAATTTACAACAGGAGCACTTGCGCTTTAACACTGAAAAGCAGTGAGAAAGTGCGCAGAGACCTAAAAACCAGCAAACACAGAGTCAAAGCTGGGAGGTCAGAAAGCAAAAATCCAGGGGAAACACACCAAAAGATGCCAGGTCTAACACTGTGACTTTTTGGATGTCTAGTGCACAGCATCCAACCACAGTACAATACAAATATTAACCTACTTTGGACGTTGCAAGCTGAAGAATAGACTATTGGCTGGTGTCTATGAGCCTGATATCCTAGATTGGGCACACTGGCACTCTACGCAGATCCTTATCAGACCACTCCCCAATAGGTCTGGTACAGGACTGTAAGCAAGGTACCTGACATACTGGAACATGGAGATCTAAACCAGAATTCTAATTAGATGTCTCTTTCAGGAATGAGCTACGTAAAGCAATCACTGAACACTCGGACCTCAAACTGGTCTCTGTGCCGCGGATGACTACATTTTGGCAGAGCTTTAAAGTATATGTTGTGGGGAAGGACATAGCAAAGGAAGCAAAGACATTGAAATTGCTGTGATAATGATTAACATGACATGAAATTTCTCTTAGGTAGCTGCAAAAGATTATACACAGGATCATAATTATGCCACACTTTCCTGAATGAACCATTACGCAATTACAGGGAGGTTGCAGAGCAGGAAGGGAGATTCTTAGGAAAGCAAGCTGAGGAATTATGTATTAATAAAAAAAATGTGCCTTATTAACAATCTGCAGAATCTCAATCTGCACTCAACTTCACACATGTATACTGACCTGATGCTATTGCATTTGAAATGATTTTGATATGACCTGTTAAAGTGTGGTATCCTGGCTTATGCTAACTAGGCCTCAATTAGGTTTCTATACCATCTTGTCAAAAATGTATGTCACATTCACTGTTTATTTCTGCTGCACATAGTCAAGCAAGTCATGTTTGTTTATTTCTGAATGACACTGTTCTTGAAGAAGACTCTTTGGCATGTACTTAGAATGTAACATTTCTCCAAGGCTCTTATATGTGGTATTGCATTTATTCACAATGGCTTATGTTGTTTATGTGTTTATGTAACTAGTTTGTTCTGACACCTCCGAATGATATTAGGCCAGGGGGTTAGGGAGTATTCATTATTCACGTAGTAGGTTAGTTCTTAGTTAGTAAGGCTGTCAGATGTTTTTAAAGTCTGTATTATGATTTGTTGAATATGTATTTTCTTCCTTGCACCATGATTCAGCAGTTTTCTACACATGGGCCATACTCCTATCCCACCCTATTATATATGGACGACACAGTTCTAATAGACTGAACTGCAAATAGTCTCCAGCGCCTCTTAGTCTTGTTTTTAACGTATATGGAGGACCTAGACCTCAAAGTTAATTTTTCAAAGTCCTACATCATGACAGATGGTAGCCCCGGCACCAAATGAAAATCTTTTAAGATGGGCAAATCCGCTCTATCAAAGGTTAAATTTTTTAATTATCTAGGGATCTTGTTTAATCAGTCTTTAAGCTGGTCATCGCTCATAACACTGAGAGTCTAGATTTTTAGACGAAATATTGAAGCCATTTTTTGATTTGCCAGCAAGCTTCAAAATAAACCAATGGAAGCAATGCTGACTATTTACAAGAGTAAGTGTATGTCAGCGTGCGTTTATGGTACTGGCCCCTGGGGTCATAATAGCGTAGAAACTTTACAACGCATGGACAATCAATTTATGCGTAGACTTTTATCAGTCCCGGAAAGCACTCCCTCTCTAATTTGTCACGAAGAGCTTGGCATACTGTTTCTGAAAGATGTGATACGGCTAGCACCCCTATTACTCTGGACAAAAATGTGGTCCTCACAAGAGGCTGGATTAACAAGATCTTGTATCTGCGACTGCCTGCTATTACATGGAGCAGATCAAATACCATGGCTTAAGTATGTGAAGGTTTCTTTTGCGTGCTTGTGTCTGTCCGATTTTTACAGTTCCCCTTTATTAATTGGCCCATATTTTAAGCCACATGTTAAAAAAGCATACTTTGAGCACTGCATAAATAACCTCTTAGATGCGTCCCAAAACATGCAAAGTATTGTAAATTAAGCTCAAGTAACAACAACTTCTGGCTTAGAGCCTTACCTGGGATGAATTATATCCCCTACTTATCGTTAATGGCTTACCCTTTTTAGACTAAGCACTTTGCACTTTAAATTTGTCTCTCCCTCAACAGGCACCTGGCATCAAGACCCACCCACCTGCAGGTGTGACAATATCACAACTCAAAGTATCAGCCACTTTTTTTTTTTGCCACTTGTGCCAGGAGCCAAGACTTTGATCCTTGGCATCCCTTTTACAGAAGGCCATTGTGAGACAGTACAAGGAAGGGCTACTGTTTATGCAGGCACTAGGTTCTTCGAAGTTTGGTTTGCAGGACTCAATTTTATAAAATCAGCAATTCACATTAGGAGGGGTTATGAACCTTAAAAGATGCAATTTCTGTATGCATCTGTTACTGGCAACGCTTTTAATATTATGAAATGTTATGAATTGTACTGAATATCCTTGATTTTATCTGACTCAGTGATATGTTTTTATTTACCTTATTTTTATAAATATGTGATCTGCTTTTTTGTGTGCTTTTATGGCCTCTCGCTGAATAAAGTTTATCTTGAATTGACATGACTTGATATCACACTTGCATGATTGGAAAGGATCAAATGTCTGCCTTGAGGATTTACTAGAGGTAATAAAGTAGCTGCAGAGTGGATGGGATTTCAATTTTATGAAGCTTATGCTGATGTAATAAGCCCACACCTACTTAAGGAGTATGAAGAAGCCATTCTGGAAGGGGAACTTCCCACAATGACATGAAAGGACATGTGGTTAGCACTTCTCAAACCAGAAAGATCAGAAGAACTCTGTGCATCATGTAGACTACTGTAATTGCTTTACATTAACAATACGATATTTGCAAAAGTCTGTGTTGGTAGATTAAAAGAAAACCACTTATGTCAGGTCTGGTACTTCCAGACCAGACTGATTTTATAACCAGCCACCCTACATTGTTACATTACATACTCTCCTAGCAGAGGTACATCATTTAGACCCTCAATTACCGGCAGTGTCGCTTTTTCTTGACACTAAAAAAGTATTTGACTCTCTGGAATAGCCATATATGTTTCAGGTATTAACTAAAATGGGCCTGGTTAGGCATTTTTTATTAAAATTGTCTTGTTCAGTAGGAACCCCTTGGCCAGAGTGTTTATCAATGGGCACTGGCACCAGACAGTGTTGCCTCCTGTCACCACTCCTATTTGCCATTTCTGTGGAACCCTTGACCTTTGTGTACAGGCAGCTGCATGCACATAGTGGAATTTATATAGGTGGCAGGCCATTGGTTATATACCTGTACATGGACGATGTCCTTCTGTATATACAGAACACAACCGGAAACATAAATCGAAATGTCCAAGAAACCGACTGATTCAGTGTTATCTCAGAACTAATAATTAATTGTGCAAATCGAAGTAGCCAGAAGGTCATGTTTTATTCATTTGGCATGGACATGTCCATCCATAGCTACGTTTTGGGGGTGAGTGATGACTGCACTATACAAGATGAGATAAATCCTTGCACCGTCTTTCCTATTGTTGGCACTGTTGGGCTTGAGGATTTGTAGCCGTGGCTCTACTTTTGGCAAAGTGTGGAATTGCAGGGTGACGGATGAAAGGTCCAACACCTACACCTAAAAAATGGAAACAAGACTAAAGTTATTGAAGTGATTTGAGGGTCCTCATTAAGGACTGGTCCACCCAGTGGCAAGATCGTGGGACTTCAAGGACCCACTGAGAACATAACTTTTTTTTTTTTTTTTACAAATTTCTTTATTGGTTTTAGCAGAATTAGAATAAGAAACAAAAAACCATAATAGTGACAATTCCGAAGTGCCACTCACAAACGATATCACGTCAAACAACACTAACAAACGTGAACGGTAGAGTCACAATAGCCTAAAGCAAACATAAGGAGATGATATACGGAGCGCTGAAACTTTTCAGACACTCACCCCCAGTCACAGATCTGGGTTGAATCCATCATTGTTCTTTAGCTCACTTCCCCACCCCAGTTCATAACACGAAACCGGTCCCAGGATGCTTGTTCCCGGTCCAGGAAAAACCTGGCTTGGCAGTTCGGGCTGGACTGTTCCCATGAGGACCAGGGTCAAGGCTGAGTTGCACATGGCTGGGTCAGAACTGATGCAGCTAAGTGAGGTAAAGAACGAGGATGGATTCAACCCAGATCTGTGACTGGGGGTGAGTGTATGAAAAGTTTCAGCGCTCCGTCCGTTATCGCCTTGTGTTTGTCACAATAGTCTAGACATGTCACACCCCCAACCTCAGGTGTGGTAGCAAGTCATAATGAAGAAGGCCCCTGCATGGACATGGGTCCCAGTATGGTGTATCGTGGCAATAGTCCCTGGGGGTACAACATGATTTGGAAGGACACTCAGGAATGTGTGTGCACCAGTACAGGCTGATCCACACATGGAGATATAGGAAGATCCTGCAGGCCAGTGCGAGTGGTCACTCCGGGCCAGGACACCAATTCTGGGGTGCCCGTCAGGACCCCCCAAAGAGATCCACACCCCACGCTCATAAGGGACAATGTTGGTGTGGCTGTATTACCTATATGGAGTCCTCATAGGGGCATGGTCCCGCTATCTCATGTGCTGGGATGGCTCATCGAATGAGTTGTAGGATGGGACAGAAGGACATAGAGTGGTGTTCAGGGTTCAGGGTGGACGTGCATCATTTTTTGCCTCTAAGTTTCTGATATAGGTATCCCAGCACCCATCTCCAGCATTCCCCCCTCCATGTGTACGTGCCACTGTGCCGAAATGGGCAAAAGCTGGCCAGGATGTCCTCAATGTGGAAGGCCAACAGTGTGTATTGGGGGCTGTATGAGTCTTCCAGGACATGATGATTTGCCGTTTGAAGAGTATGATGGCTAGATCAAGGAATCCATGAAAGTACTTATCTCCCTAAGTCTTGGGTCTAAGACCGAGTAGGCAGGATTCCAGGAAGGGCAGGACCAAGTGCTCCAGCAAAGTGGCAGTAATTCTGTGACTTCTCCTCAGGCCCGCAACATCATGGGCGCTCCCAGACCATGTGGTCAAAAACCTGCCTCATGTGCTCTACATCTGGGGCATGCAGAGGATACTTTAGGAAACATGTGCTTGATGTGTTTCGGTGTGAGGTGTGACTGATGCAAATAGTTAAATTGCGTGTAATAGAAGTGTGAATTACGTGAAACCTTCTTTACATGTTGTAACGCCCGGGTCCAGAGACTGTGACTTGCGTCTCCAGGTCTGCCATTCATCTGTCTTTAGCCCTGTCATCCGACTCACAGTGGGAAAAGTGCAACGCAACATAAAGGGCCATAATAATTTTCTGTGTGACAGGATTGCGTGCAGTGGTAGTGTAGTGTAGTGATTGCATGCTGTATGGCATGATATATCAGGAAATGGCCTGCCACAATGCCAAAAGTGTCCATAATCTCAAGAAAGGGGATTAGTGCAGCCACCATGAAAAGATCACCCATTTGTTCAATCTGTGCCTCTCTCCAAGGCGACATTTCATGGTGTTGTTGGGTCACCTCCTGGAGTGCCAGCAACTGCCAAACGGGGATCAGTGGGGAGTATGGAGGATGGGGCCCATTGCCTTGCTCGTATGCATGCCAGCAAACATGTACTATCTTCATTTGATGCGTCTCATGTGGTGGGCGAGCCCTGGGGTCCGACAGCCACATATACTTATATATGTGTCCACCGAAGGAGCCTGTGAATTGTTGCTCTCTCCGGTCAAGGGGCTGTGCCCAGCCAGCACATCGGCCACTGCAGCTGAGCTGCTGTATACTACAACTCATAATTGGGACCACCCTCCAGGAGCAGGCACTGGAGTATGACGACCACCACCTGTCTCCTGCCTGAAACCCATATCAGCAGGAGAACATGGAGGTCCTGAATGAAGCGCTTGGTGAGGGAAAGGGGTAACACTGCAAAGAAGTACAGGAGTCATGGCAAGATACGCATCTTGTAGATTACCACCCAGCCCAACGGTGACAGCTGCAAGGACAACCAGAAAGGGAGGGATTTACGGATCTAGTCTGGGGCCATACCCATGTTAATGTTGCCCTCCACAAGGTCCTTGTCCGAGTGGTAGATCTGTACACCCAAGTACTTGAGCATGTCGAGGTGCTATTCCAGCCCAAACCATGGCAGGGCCCTCCTATTATGCTCAGGAACTAAAGAGAGGGGGCACAGGCAAGACTTAAACCAATGTACTCTGAAGCCTGACACGATTCCAAATTCCTCCAGTGTCTCCATTAGGGCTGGAAGTGTGGCAGTGGCATCATATAGACAAATAAGGACATCATGTGCTTATATAGAGATGATATTGTGTCTGTCATGTACTAGGAGACTCCAAAGCTGCGCTTGCAAGTGCAGGCAGCAGGCCAGGGTCTCCATGGCCAGGGTACAAATCAACAGGGACAGGGGGCAACCCTCACTGGTGCCGCTATGTATGTCAAAGCTGTCAGATATCAACTGTACCGTCCTGACTCTTGCTTTCGGGTTCTTATAGAGGGTGCATATATAATTAGGGTACCCCAGCCCAATGCCGATTTCCTCCAGAGTCGCCAGTAGGTAATCCCACCCCAGTATGTCAAACTCCTTTTCTAAGTCAAGCTACACCACCAACAGTTCCCCGTCTCACTTGAGGCAGCTTTCATCCGATGAAGTAGTCGTTGTATATTGAGAAAAGTATTGCAATCTGGAATAAACCCACATTGATCTACATGCACTACGGTGTTAGCAACAGGGAGCAGCCAATTGGCATGGGCCTTCCCTAATATCTTATAGTCTACGTTTAAGAGGGAGATCGGCCAATATGTGGGGACTTCGGGAGGATCCCGGCCTGGTTTTGACACCTCTATCAGCACCTCATGGAGAGAGTCTGGGAGCTGACCCTTCTTCCTTGCTTACTTAAAAAACTTCCAAGAGAATCTGGGAAAGGTGTGCACTGGAGGTAGCATAATATTCTAGTGTGACTCCATCCGTACCTAGAGTTTTATTTCATGCAATCTTGGTGAGAGCCACCCATATCACATCAATTTGAAGGGGCTTATCCAGTTCCGTTCATTGGAAGGGAATCAATCAGTGTAACGGTAGCCCATGAAGAAACCCCTTGATCCTTTTAATGCGGGGCTGTCTACATCCGCATACAGGGAGTGATAGTACTTTGCAAAAGCGACATTAATGGCCACTTGCGTATTAACCACTGCTTCACCCCCCCAACTTGAATGCTCCTACTGGTGGGCGTGCCTGGTCCTCTTTAACTAGCCATGCCAATAGCCTGCCCGAGCGATCCTCCTCCACATGGAGAAGGACAAGGCAGTGACTATAGTCATGTTTCCACTACCGTGCCTCTAGATCCCTGTGACTCTTTCTCAGCTGCTTGTGTCTTTCCGTCACATTGGCCCACCATGACACCTCGGTCTCAAGTAGTCTCAACTCCCGCTCCATGTCCAGAAGCTCCGTGCGCAGGGCCTTATGTATCCCCTGACCTGCTGGCAATGCATTGCCCTCTGATGACTATCTTGTGGGTATCCCACTTCAGCGCCCTGGAGGGGGTGGTGCCCGTGTTAAGTTAAAAATATTTAGTAATATGCGTTGACAGGGGCCTCCCTGAAGGGGGGTCCTGAAGTGCCTTGGTCTGGAACCTCCAGGTCTGTAACGTCATCAGCAGTGGGCAGTGATCTGTGAGGGTGCGCGTCAAGGACTCCGTCATGGTTATCTACGTGCCCAATGGTTCATTGCAGAGAAAAAGATCAAGTTTAGTTTGGAGGTCATGGACCAGACAATAAAACAAGCCACTGGTGTCCGGATGGTGCAAGTGCCACATATCGAACAAGCTCTTGTTAACCATCCAGTCCCCAAAGTATTGTGACACCCTGACACACATAGCACCGTTGAGCGGAGGGGTGGAGCAGCCCCGGGCAACATCTGGAACTCAATTAAAGTTGCTGCCTGATATGCTGGGATTGTGTAGTTCCCAGAAAAGAGCTAAGGTTAGGAAACCTAACAAAGTAGAGTGAATAGTGTTGGAGGCATAAACAACCACCAGCATGAGGGGGGCACCATCCATATGTCCTTCCACCACCATGTACCTACCCTCGGTGTCAACTCTGTGTATGTCTTTCACAAATGGTACCCCAGGGCAATCCATATCATGACCCCCTTTGCATATGGGATGTCGTAGTGCCATACACTTGTCCCCTTCATTTTGCATGTACTTTTTGTAACTCTGCCTGTGTCAAATGGATCTTGCGTGGCTAGCAGCCAACAGGAATGGCAGCACACTAGCGAGGCTCCGGGACCCTCGCCGTATATCCTGCCCTTATCCTGTCGGCTAAGCTGTAAATCTTCAACGATGAGGTGGACCCCCGGCCCCTGACTTCAGCGGCGACGAGTGTTGCTAAGAAACGTCTCGCGAAATGGCAAGAGAAGTGGAACCGGTTTGCCGGGACCGGAGCGCCGAAAAAAATGGCGACGGTCTAATGTGACGAGGAGAAGACGCCGTGATCTCCACAGGGTCTCCCTGGCTTTCCCAGCTCCCTGAGGGGCAAAGACGAAGTGGGTGGGCGGATACGCCGACTGCGAGAAGACCTTCACACCGCCCGCACTGCAGGAAGAGGCTCGAAGTGGCGTGCGGGAGTGCGGTGAGCCGCGACGAGTGGAAATCGAAGCCCCGGCTTTTGAGGCCTGTCGGACCCTGTGAATCGGCGCTCTGAGCGCGGACGCCCCCTTAGCGCGCAAGCAGCGGGCATCGCCGCACATCTATCCCCCGCCCAGGTGAGAGTGAGAGACATTACCGAGCAGGGACGCCTGGGGCGGATGAAGCTACAGTGAGCTGGAGAGAAAGGAGCACCGACGAAGCTCTCCTAATGTTGCGGTGGGGCCTCAGAAGCACCAACGTAACAGCGCGCAATCCCGCGTTCAGAGACCGGAATCCCGACACAAAGAGCCAGTTGGGGCCGGTATAGAGATCCAACTCTTGGGGGCCTGTTGGGCTCCGCTCACTGAATCCATGAAAGCGGTGCCCCCGAACTCACAGTGAGAGGCGGTGATCAGTAGGAGAGACTCCTTTGCTCTAGAGGGAGCTCCGTAAGGCCTCCAGGGCCCAACTTGGTGGCACAACAGCGTCTGGGGTGGAGGATTGAAACCCGGGCAGTACGAGGCGAGAATCCATACCCCAAGAGGCCTGCAACCACACAGCGTGCTGAGAGAGGAGAGGCGGCTGAGACACCGGGGGCCATAACCCAGGAAACCCGACAGGCCACAAGAGGGACAGAAATCCCCTCTGGGCAGGCGGCGGGGACTACTGGGACTGGGCTCGGAGGGCCTGAGTACACCACCACAGCGCCACCCGGCAATGGCGAGCGGAAAGGGGCCCAAACCAACGGCCCAAAACAAGCTGGCCAAATTTGCCTGCACTAAAGCGGGAGAGGGGCAGGAAACAGTGCACCTAGAAGCTTCAGACAAGCAGAAGAACCCCCAACCACAACAGGATCTAACGCTCCACGACATTATGGAGGCAATAACGGGAGTGTGTACATCCTTGGAAGCCCGTATCGACACGGTTAACATAGAAGTATCCCTTATCCGAGCAGACCTACGCAAAATGGATGCCAAGGTGAAAGACCTGGAAGACACGACTATGGACCTTCGTAAAGACACTTCCCTGCTCCAGCAGCAAATGAGCAAACTACAGGACCAGCACACCGAGATGGAGAGACAACTGGATGAATACGAAGGCAGAGCACATAGGAATAATGTATGCATCCTGGGTGTTCCGGAACGAGCGGAGGGGCCGGCAACGGATTTCTTTGTAGAGGATCTGATCCTGAAGCACCTGCAGCCCAAGAGACTCTCAAGCTACTTCTCTATTGAGCGGGCTCCATCGTGTCCCGGGAGGGCCACCTAAGCCAGGGGCACCCCCGTGACCTATTATAGCCTGAGTCTTTAATTATAGGGACCGGGACGTAATACTTCAAACTGCGCGGGCTAACCCTCCGCTCAAACTGGAGAACAATGTGGTCACGTTCTTCCCTGACTTCACCATGAAAGTCCAAAACCAGCATTGCAGCTTCCTAGCAGTGAAGAGAGCATTGCGAGACAGGGAGGTGAAGTACGCCATGCTTTTTCCAGCAAAACTCCGAGTAGAATCGGAGGGCAAGACATGGTTCTTTTCCTCACCGGACGATGCGTGGGACTGGCTGGAGGGCTGGCGCCGAGTTGAAAAACCACACAAAGAAAGGAATGGTGGCCTCCGACCTAGCAGATCCAACCAGTGGACTGAACAAGGCAAGGATCCCTCCTGCGCGGGGATGGAATCTCAACACGCAGCTGAAAAGAAGACTTCTCGAACATGAAAGGGGACATACTGGCCACAGATAAGTGACTCAGAGAGTGTGAAGCGTGTAACAGGGACACATGGGAGTTTCCCCTCCACCCAAGGGTTTGGGTATCTAGTGATTTGGTGTCTCTGCCTCGGCCTGAGAACTACTATGAACCAAAGGAACGGATACTGGTGCGAGGGGGGCTGGACTCACACCCTCAGATAAGATGAATCAGCTGCCATTTCAGCTTGGGCGGGGGGAGGGCTCGCAGCCAGTGATGGAGAGGGTTACTTTTGGTGGCCACACCCTTCTGCTTACCGGCTCCAGAGAGCCTGACCCCTGTGCTGTTCGTTCACTTGGAAAGAAGAAACCACGATGTAAAACACAGTGACTTTTATTTTAAACAGTTCAAAAGCATAAAAGCAATTTAATTTAAAAATTGCCCATCAACACATGAGCAGGATGAAAAATAAATGCATTGGCTATGTTACAAATCAATTGTTCAAAAGTAGCAAATGTATGGCTAAATATTGTGCTATGAATAACTGTCAAAAGAGCAACCCTGTCTTTAAAGAGGATGGGTAGGCTAGCGCCTAAAAACTAATCTCTTTTTAAGAAAGCAACACCATTCAAGACTACGCAGTTTAAACTAAAATAAATGCAATGGCGTGGGTTAGAATGAGCTGAATTAGATAGACTGTCAAAGCCAAAAGGCTAAATTATTAGAGAGGCTGACAAAGCCAATAGGCAAAGATAATCAGATAGACTGACAAAGCCAATAGGCTATGCCATCAGAGAGGCTGTCAAAGCCAATAGGCTGAAATTATCAGGAAAGAGTATTACCTCCTTGGAAGTTGAAGTTCTAGGCCCAGTCACAAGGACGATCGATCGGGAACCTCTGTATGCAGTCAGATTGATGCTCAGAGAATTCAAAGCTGCACCTTGGGCGAAGCTCTTTTATATGGTTAAATGCAGAACTTACACCCACGCTTGACACGAGATCTGACGCAGGCCACTTAACCGCCCGCTTACAGTAACTGGGAAGTTTGATATAAAACCGAGAAGTGGTATCATGATGGAACAGGGCGTTTTAGCAGATGGTCAGTGTTCTTGACCGCAAAAAGTAAACAAAGGATAACTTTTACCGTAAAAATGCTCAGAATTAATATTTAATATATTAATTCTTGGTCACGTTGCCGCCTTGAGTTTCAGTTAAGCAAGCGCGGAAAGTTTCATAGCTAAGAATATCGCAAATCTTGCATGTGACACAGCCAGATGTTCCAACAGATTGTCACGTGGGTGGGGGCCACCCTTATTCTCGTAACTGTGGAAAGTCACAAGAGGGACTGATATTGTCTCTCGGTGGATGGAACAGATCTCTGCTAGCAGATCAGTGAGGCCTTCGATCTGTATTATTATTATTATAAAATGAGAGCAGGAGTCACTGGCTTTTTGGGCCTACACATTTGTATCTAGGAAGTTATGCTTGGTCCTATGTAAGATATGGTTATCTAGGGAGCTGGGCTTGGGCCTATGTGAGATGTACTCCCAGGACGAAGGAAAGTGGACAACTTAAGACATTGTATCTGAGCCTGCCTGGTAGGGCCTATCTAGAGTATCATGTTTAGTGGGTAGTGCAAAATCAGAAATGAGTTTCTTGTTAAATGGTAATACGGGACCTTCTGGACCCTCCTTCATATCCCTGCTCTTGTTCATTTTTGAACACATCTCGGATAGAATACTGCGAAGGACCCTCAGGGGTCGGGTGCATGCTGGGTGAGTCATTAACGTAGGGACACGCAGCCGGGTGTTGCAATTCTGATGGTAAGGTAACATACTCTCCTTCATCAGGGCTCACTAACTGGTCATACTCGTGAGCGTTATGCTCCTCCCTCAAAGTGTACCTATGCGGTGGGACTGGGGGAGCTGAGGGTGTGTTAGAAGAAGCTTCAGGGGCACCTAGTTCTATGAGTTGTATGTGGACCTGGCCATCCCCATCCCCAGGAACACGGTGCATGTCCTGATAGTTTGCATCGTGGTAAATTGCTGTTTTAACGTAATTTATCCCAACTGCTTTGATGCTACATCTGCTGATACACCTCATTATTACCTGTGCACCGCAACACATTAACATGAGGACACAACAAATAGGTAACATAATTTTCAAGATAGCAGATAGCCATGAAGGCATCCAGTCCAAGTTGAACCAGCCCGTAATAGGGTCTGCATCGGCACCGCCCTCATCACGCATATTCTTTCCCAAATTGCTCAAGTCCTCAATGGCCTTAGCGAGAGACCCATTATCGGCATCATTAGATGGTATGAACGTGCAGCAGCTCGATTTGATGGAAGCGCATACCCCTCCCTGCATAGCTGTGAGCTGATCTAGAACATATCTATGCTCTAGAACCATAAGTCTTATTGGTCGTAATTCTTCCTGTATTGCGTTGAACCCATCTCGGGTGTTGTTGATCAGAGTCATTAGTTCATAACGTGTGACCTGCAGCCACCGGGCATTGGCAGATGTTTGCCAGATGGGCCACAGGCCCCCAAAGAATTTCTGGGCGCCACTGAACAGGCGAAACTCGTCAGGAACTTCCTTAAAGGCGTCGTTAGCAAAATATTGAGCACTCCTTCGGTGCCGGTGAAGCAGGGTGACATCACCTGTCATGGGGTGTTCGAGCACTTGAGAAATGTTGGATGCCGGGACAACGAGATGCAGTTCATGCATGGTGACCATGGTGCATAGGCCCTTCCATTGAGGAGGCAACTGGGCGTAGAGGCGTTCTCCACAGGCCCAAAAGATGTCCATGAGGCCGGCGGTGCCGTCTTGGAGGTCCAAATTAAAAACTGTCGTGTTACAGTTGGTGTTGCTGCCCACAGGGCGGGTACCGTTACCTAGGAAGCAAAGGAGAGGATTTTTTAGTTTATATACTTTTTTCCATTGATAGGTGGTGTCCTTACTAAAGGTGTACCTTCTACTTTCTTGTGTCCAGACCCTCCACACTCATCTTCGACATCCCAATCGATGTCCCCATCATACTCTGTTGTTACAAAGGGTGCTCCTAAGGAAGCAGCTCTACAAGTGAGGTTGCGTGGACCTTGCCACTCGTTGTTGACATAGATGTTGGCCCATAAACGTAGCACAGCCCTGTATTCACAGGTGCTTTCATCTGTTAGTGGATTACATGTGTGTTGGTGGTGTTGTAAAGGTAAAGTAGCGTAAATAGGCAAAACTACGCTCCCAACGCTGGGTATACTTTTCAGGTATTTTCATCCTATACAGCTCCTCCATGCCTTTGTCAAATTGTTCTTTGTCAGTCACAATTCTGAACGCGACACTATTATGATCCCATACCGTGGTGTTTACAAAAATGGTATGGATAGTTGCTGATAGAAGTTGAATCTGGCCGTAGATACGGCAAAGAAACAGATGGAGGAGACACTCGGCTTTTGGGGGTGGTACTTCTTTTGGGAAAATCATTTGGTCTGCGCCTACTGCATGAGGGATATGTGAGCACACGAAACATGCTTCTTTTGTTGCCTTTTTCCCTATTTTGGACATATGCCGGTACCACATGTTGTCTAACAGTGCATCATGGGCTCCATGATCCGGATCAAATTGGTCCGGACGTGTAGAATGGAAATCGGGCGGGGAATGAAGGTGTGCAATGTGAACCATTGTGTCTTGAAGAGCGGTGGCCCATTCTTGTGTAACCTTAGGTTTTGTTCTACGGGTCCAGAACCTTGGTCTACCTCGTTTAAATCCTCTTTTAAATCTACGGTTAGTGCGAGGAAGGGAACTGCAGGGCAACTGGGGACCTAATGTGAGATCTGGAACGCCAGCCCCTGGGGTAGTAGCACTGCTGGGGATCAGATCAGTAACTGTGAATGTGGGGTGTGTGCTAGCGTGTGCTGTATCAGCGATACAAGGTGGGATTGGTGGACTTTCGATCTTGTCTCTACCTGGTGGCACAACTGACTGACCTGAAGATGGTGTGATAGCATCCGAAAGATAACACTGATCAGTGGTTGCAAGATAATACATGTACCAATTGAGAACTGCCAGAGTGACAGTAGAAAAAACACAAAATAGTAAGGCAAGTGAAATACATAACTTTGCATCTCCATTAGCATTCTTGACTGTAAGTACGCGATGCTCATCGTCTTCTTCATCACAGGAGGATGGAAGGCCACTGTCTTCATGGAGTGGCACAGATGGTATGTCCCGTCCCTCCTTTAGTCCATTGGCTGATGTGGTGGTGCGGGGTCTAGACGGACGTGGCTGCGATGGATCCATGCTTTTCTCTCAGCTATTCGCACTGCAGTTGGTGATGAGTCTATCACCTGGAAGGGACCTTCGAACTTAGGATCCTTCCAACGCCTGACGTTTTTCCGGACGAAGACCAGTGTCCCGGGACGGATTGGTGGGAGCTCAGGATCGGTGGGGCCCTTGTCTCTTCTCTTGGATACCTGGGTAGAAAGGAACTGCGCTGCGCTTGTTAGTTGGCACAGATATTGGGAAAGTTCTGCTCTCACTATCTCTGATGATGATTCACTGTCTGTCTTAGGGCGTGTGGATGGAACTGTTACATTTATGGATCGTCCAGTGACAAGCTGATGGGGCGTGAGGTGGTGATCCGAACTTGGGGAGTTTCTTAGTGCAAAGAGTGCTATGGGTAGGCAATAAAGCCATTTCTTTCCTATTGTTGCGCTTATTTTGCTTATTTTATTTTTGAGCAAGCCGTTGAGGCGCTCACAAATGCCGTTGCTTTGTGGGTGGTAAGCTGATGTCAGTTTGTGTTTAATGCCTAGCATTGTGGTCAGGGAGGAAAAGATGGCGTTTGAAAAATTACTTCCGTTATCGGACCGGATGGCGTCTGGAATGCCCCAGCGAGTAATGACATCACGGAGTAGGAATGTGGCAGCTGCTTTGGCATCGCAGTGGACGAAAGGTCCAGCTTCGATCCAGCGTGAAAATGGACACACTACTACAATGAGATAGCGGTAATTTTGGCAGCGGTCGATCATGTCGACATAGTCAATGTGTAGCTCTTTGAAGGGGCCAGATGGTCTAGGAATGGTGGAAGCAACTGTTTTGAGAGTCGGGTTTGGGGAATATTGTTGGCAAATGAGACATTTATTAACATACAATTGTATCTGTTCATAGGCATTGGGGATGAACCAGTCTGTTTGCAAGGTGGTGGACATGTTATCTCGGGTGACATGTGTGGGAAGGTGGAGTTGATCCAATGCCACTTGTAACAAGGCCTGTGGCATCACAGGTTTCCCTGTTACTGTCTGTCAGTATATGAAATCGGCGGAGTCCTGTTGTACTCCCCTCTTCTTCCATAACTCTTTCTCTTGATCTGGTGCACTTTCTTGCATTTCTCTAAGGTGTAACTGTGCAGTGTGATCATATTGCTGGGTTGTGTCAATGTCAAAAGGTGGTGTGAATTGTGATGGTGTTTGTGGAATTCCTTCATTGCTATTGTCATGCTGTGTGGGAGGCAGTGTTTGGGAAAGTAAAATGGGGCAAGTGGAACTTCTGTTGTTGTTTGGAGTGGGGGGCCTGTTGCTGGGGGGCCTCTGGCTGCAGCCTTGGCTGCCCAATCTGCCAGGGCGTTACCTCTGGAGACAAAATCTTGGCCATTGGTGTGCGCTGCGCATTTTACTACGGCTACTTCAGTTGGTAGTGTAAGGGCCTCAATAAGTTCCTCTAGTAACGTTTTGTGAATGACGGGTGTACCATCTGATTTGAGGAAGCCGCGCCTTCTCCAGCGGAGGATGCTGGAGTGTGTAGTGGTAGTAACATATGCAGAATCGGAGTAAATTGTAATGCGGTCATCAGCTCCAATGTTCAGGGCAGCTATGAGTGCTACCAGTTCAGCTGCATGGGCAGAATAATGTGATGGTAATGTAAGTTGCTGTACAATGTCTAGGGAATCAGAGGAATCATTCTGCTGTGCTTTAACTACTGCAGCTCCTGTGTACCTGACTCCTGTGTCTTGATCAATGGTAGAGGAGCCATCAACAAAATATACAGTACTGTTTGGCAAGGGATCCTCTTTTGCTGCTCCAGACTCATCTGGTGAATATGTGGCACAGTCATGGGTGTCATCATCTGAGGTAGCTATTGGATGGGCAAAGAATGTGGCAGGGTTTACTGTATGGCATTTTACAATCTTCAGAGAAGGTAGTGACAGTATGACTTCATGACCTGAGACTCTCTGTGTTGTTAAAGTTGTCTTGGCTTTTTGTATTATTGCAAAGACGGCATGTTCAGTGTACATAGTCAGTGGGGAACCCATTACAATGGGGGTAGTTTTCTCAACAGCAAATGCTGCGGCAGCAAGGGCCTGCTCGCAGGGGTAATGACCTTTCATGACAGCGTCCAACATGCCGCTGAAGTAGGCAATGGGCTTATGGCCCATGGGGTATTTCTGAGTGAGTACTGCAGTCATTACTAGACCATCACAGTGAGTGAATAGGTAGAATTATTTTGTGTAATCAGGTGATCCTAACACTGGTGCATTTGTTATCTCATCTTTGAGCTGGGTGTAGGCTGTTCTCATTTCAGGTGTCCACTCAATTTTATTGTGTCTGTATTTGCCCATTTTCACAGCTTTCAGTAATGAGGCAGTTATTGTTGCGAAATCAAAGACCCACTGGCGGACATAATTAACCAGGCCGAGGAATTTTTGCATGTCTTTAACTGTTTGAGGTTCAGGAGTGCCTTTTATCGCCTCTACTCGACCTGGAGTGACTCGTCTGCCTGATGCAGACAGTAGCTGACCTAGATAGTGTACCTCTTTCTGACAGTACTGTAACTTCTGTTTGTCAACTTTATATCCCCTTTGTGCTAGAGTGGTGAGTAAGAAGATGGTGTCTTTCCTGCATTGTTGTTCTGTGGGGCTGCAAAGCAGTATGTCATCGACATATTGCAGTAGGGTGCTATCACATTGAATATTAGACAAGTCCTCTTTGACAACCCTGTTGAAGACGCTAGGGGATTCACAGTACCCTTGAGCGAGCCTTGTGTACGTGAATTGCACATTTCTGAACGAGAAAGCCAATAGGTATTGGCTGTCTGGGTGTAAAGGAATGCTGAAAAAAGCATTTTTCAGGTCGATGACAGAAAAGTACTGTGCATCGGGGGGAACATTGGTGAGGATGACAGAGGGGTCTGGGACAATGGGGAACTCTGGTACAACTATGTTGTTAATGGCGCGCAGATC
The DNA here is from genome assembly GCA_963921515.1 of Calotriton arnoldi. Classification (NCBI taxonomy): domain Eukaryota; kingdom Metazoa; phylum Chordata; class Amphibia; order Caudata; family Salamandridae; genus Calotriton; species Calotriton arnoldi. Next base: position 820,977 of record CAWUFW010002331.1, on the reverse strand, counting down.
ATGTACGAGACGCCATTAATTGGTCTTCCCCTTCCGCACAGGGAAAAGGGCTGTGTTACAAGGAGAGATACAAGGATATATTACTCCTTGATCTAGCAATGCCTGTATGGTAGGGGCAATGCCCTCCTCCGCTGCTTTGGACAAGGGATACTGTTTTATTCTGGGCAGGATAGCACCTTGTTTGAGTGTTATCTTAAATGGCCTGGCAGAGCTAATAAGGCCTACATCATTTGGGCCTGTTGTCCAAAGATGTGCAGGTACTTGAGCCAGATCTGCGTCTCGGGCAGAGTCATAGCTAGGGGTGACTGTTGGTGTCCTAATCTCCACTGTTATTGAGATAGGCACATTGTTTTGATAGATAATCTCTGTCTTGGAGTAGTCTTCAGGGGATCCAAACAACTGGGCATCTGAAATGTCTCTTACCAACCCTTTAGGCTCAATAAAGATGACACAAGCCCAAGTATGAGCGTTGTCATCGCATGCCAGGAATGCGCCGTATGTTGGTGTTACCTCAAGGGCGCAAATGTCCAATGTCAAGTGTTTGTCTAATACCTGTGAGTCTGGTACTTGGGGTCTGAAAAGGAACTCTTTTGGTAACTGGACAGTGCGGCCTTGCAATTCGGGAGTGGTGGCGACAATAGTGTGGACAGCTGCAGAGAAGGCGTGCTCATCCACTGGGCGTGCTCTGACCTGGCTATCTAAGGAAGACTGTGCAGTGACTGCTATTATCCTAGTTAGTGGGGTACCTGGTATGGAGCAAATCATTGTTCCGTTGTCATCAAAGTGGATGGTCATATTTAGTTTGGCCATGAGGTCACGTCCTAAAAGATTGACTGGGGACCTGGGTGAATAGAGCAGAGGCTGTTCCACTACATGTCCTCCTATTTCCATTGATACTGGCTTGGTGAAGGGGACCCTTGCTATTGCCCCAGAAAATCCCTGTGTGTCCGCTGTTTTGTTAGAAATGGACAGAGGGCCACCTGTGATGCAGGAGTATGTGGCACCTGTGTCAACAAGAAAACTCTATGTTTTGTTATTTATCACAACACTTGCAATAGGGTCCTCTTCAGTATTGCTTGTGCATGACAAAATTGGGCACACAAGAGTTGTCTGTGGGCTGTCCTAGCTGGTGTATCCTCCAGCCTGAAATTGCTGGATGGTGCCCTGGGTAAAGGGGTTGTTGGAGGCAACAATTGTTCCTCCTAGAGGTACATTGTTTTGTGTTTGGGGGACCACCTGATAAGCAGGTAGTTGCTGTGGCTGTAGCTGTTGCATTGGAACCTGTATTTGTTGGACTGCTGGCTGAACCTGGGTCATTATGGGCGCTTGGAGCTGCACTTGTTGCTGCTGTGCTGGTTGTGCATAAGAGTATAGTATTTGGGGCTGTTGAAGGTGCTGTTGCGTGCGCTGCTGTTGTTGGTATGGTGCTTGTGCTTGGTAGCCAGGACGCATATATTGCTGACCCATATCACGCTTTTTGCTGTTGCAATCTCTCTGTATGTGGCCTGGTTTCTGGCAATAGTAGCAAATGATTGGTGGTGTCCCTTGTCCTGGCTGTTGTGGAAACCTTTGTTGTCCCATCCCACGCCCTCTTCCTGGTCCACCCGTGTTCCAATTCATATTTGGTCTGTTATTGTAATAGGGCTGTGTGTTGGTGCTGTAAGCAGGTGGTGCTGGCATGTATTGTACCATTGGCTGTGGTTGCGGCTGGACATACTGTATGGCAGGTTGGGGTTGAGCTTGTATGTACTGTACTGCAGGTGGTGCTTGAACCTGCTGTGGGGCGGGTTGGGCGATGCCTGCAAGAGCATTCATGGCAGCCTGGGGGAAGGATGTTACTGCTGTCATTTGAGTGACCGGTGCTGCAAGCATGACTGTGTCAACATTGTCTTTTTTCTTATTAAGTTTCTGCTGTACCAACTTGGCAGCGGCATTCTCTATTGCCAGCTGTCTAACCTTCTCTTGTTCCTGTCTCTTTTTGCAGTAATGTATAATGTGGTCTTGTATTTCAGCCCATGGCTTGCATTCCATTGCTACAATGCCATCTAATTTTTCCTGCACTTCAGTGGGTAAACCTTTCTTTATTGTGTGATAAAATAATCTCCCATATCCTCCAGCTGCGTCCCAGCGTTGCCCTAACTCCTGGTGCCATTTTTCTTTCATTCTGGAAAGATAGTTGGCAGGGTCTTCATTTGGTTGCATGGTCTGTGACAACAGAGCCCCAATATCGGGAACATCAGGGAATTTCCTGCGTAACTCAGTCCATGCTAGTGTTCTAATCTCATTAAAGGAAACACCATCATGTTTGGTGTTTGTTTTTGTAAGATTGGCATTGATACGTGTGAAGAGATCTTCTGCGTCTTCTCCCATGAGGGAGATCAGCAGGCTTTTACATCTCCTATAGCTATGTTGTTACCTGTAGTGCAATTTTCAAAAGCTGCAATCCATTTTCCCGCACCCTCAGTGAGGGGTGGGAGTGCCTTTTTGACATTTTCTTTGTCTAGTGTAGACCATGGGATATAGATGGGAGGATCAGTGACATTTTTGTAGAGCAGTGGCATTTGGCGCATGACCCCAGGGCGTTGCGCTGTGGGTCCTGTATAGTCATGCTGGCGAGCATATTTTTGCCAGACTTTGAGGCTCTCCCTCATGTAGTCATAATCCCAATCCTCATCTCCTACTCCTTTGAGGATACATTCAACTGCTGTTGCCATGTACTGTGGTTCAAAGGAGCCGTCTCTTGGCCAAGGGAGCATTTGCGGTGCTAAGGGCTCTGACCAGCCTGCCAAGTCGTCTGAAAAGGGGTTAACTGCATAATCTGAACCTTCCCCTAATGTCACTATCTCATTGGGAGTGAGATCATTGCTAGTTTTTGGTGGACATGGTCTGCTGAGACTTATGTTGTGTCTATTTTTCATCCTAACGGTGCGCAAGGAGGCAGAGCCCGAGACGTCATATGATATGTCGTCTGGGCGTCCATGTGTCCCCAAGACTTTAAGTCTTTGTGCCTCGGTGGTCCTGACCTTACTTCTTACCACTCTGTCTTGTTCCTGTGGGAGTCCACAATATTTTGGGATCTCACCAAACATTGGATTGAGATCTTCTAGTCCCAATGGTGGTCTCTCTTCTGGCCCTACTGCTGTTGGGTATTGGTGGGCTTGGTGTGTGTTGGCGAGTGTTTGAGTTATTCCAGAGGCAGCAGCGTTACGGTGGTAGGGGTGCTCACTAAAGAGATATTGTGTATTCCCTTCCCCATTCCTACTGATAATTGTCTTTGGGTGGTGTTGCACGAGGCGGTGCAGCGTTGGTGAGGGTGCTGTTGGTGTGTTGACCTTCGACATCATGTCCGGAATGCTTTTGTTCATGTTGTCTAATTTAAATGACAAGCGTCTCATTTTGTGTAACTGGTCTGCGTGGCTAGGGGAGTACTGCTTGGGTGTCGGTTCGTCTTCAAGATGCTGTGATGAAATACTTTCCAGGCTAGTGCTTTTGCTCAACTCTGCCTTCTGTCTATAAGTGTCATAAGAGGAGGGGAGACCTGTGAGGGAGCCTGTGAGGGGGGCACGCTGTTCCTCAGTTCTGCACAGCAACGGGGGGAACTCAATGAACTGTCTGTTGTCTGTCATAAAGCCAGATCCTGGGTCCTCACCAGAGGGTGCAGCAGCCATGTAAGGCATGCTAGTTTGTGATGGGAGGTGCGACCTTGGGAACATGTGTGTGCCGGTGTCAAGGAAGGGGTTAGTGACAGTGTCGCCTTTAGGGCCAATGTCACGGACGACAATGACAGGTGAGCGCAAGTGACGAGATGATGCTTGAGAGGCAGAGTCAGAGTCCAAGTGACGAGATGATGCTTGAGAGGCAGAGTCAGAGCCTTCCTCATCCTCTTCACCTGGGTGGGGGTGTGCAGTATTGACTGTTGGTGTACATTTTAGTGATAGTTGTGCATCTATGAAGCCTGGGATACCTGATACCGCTGTCTCCCTTACTGTACCGTTGGGGAGAGGCAGGTGTATGTTGCGCAGGTCTGTCAGGTCGGGGTATACATCACTGGGGGGTGTGGGTGGAGCCGGTGGTCTGTCCACGGGGTGGTACGGGTGTCTGGGTGATGTGTGGGAAGCCTGGAATTCCTCAATCTGTGTGATGTGTAATTCTGGGCCGAGGTGCAGTGAGGAAGATACCTCATTTGGTAGTGATTGGAAGCCAGCAGCCGGGGAATCATTAGTGGTAACTGGCAGCTCAGGTTGTTCCTTGTTAGTGAGCTCGGTATACATACCGCTGAAGTGGTAAGGCGGTGGGGGCGGAGCATTGGGTATAGCTGGGGGTGTGGAGTCAGAGTGTGTTTGAGCCTTGTCTTTGAAAATGCGCCAGAGATCTAAAGTAGCCTTTCTCTTCTGTAACTTAGTGCCAGAGTACTTGGTGTCTAGAAAGGTGGTGGCATGCTCTAGTATTATTGGGTCGAAGCTTCCCTCTGAGGGCCAAGGATGAGTCATTTTCGCCGTACGCTTATGAAGCTCACGGCAGTGCTTTAGTATATGGTGTTCCTGGCCTCCGAATGTTTTTAAAACATGTTGGAGTGGAGTGGCCATGTTGGTGTGTCTAACACGGGGCGCTCTAGGCAAAGCCTGAATTACAAGAGCGCGTTTTCTCAGGTGCTAGGGACAATGTCTCTGATGAGTTCCTGCTCTACTGCCTGAATGACAATATCATACACCCCATCCTGCAAGTCTCGCTCCTGTGCTAGAGTGTAAAGAGGAAAACGAAGCTGACCGTCAAAGCAAGCTTCAGCAATATAACTTTGGAGAGGGTGCCTTGGCCAGGTGCTAGATAGTATGGCAGTGAATAGCGCTCCAGGGGGATGTATGATAAAAAAGATGTGAAAGTGGGTAGACGTTTTATACACTGTAGAGCTCACTATGCCATTCATGAGTGTTATTTTAAAGCACAATGCTTTGAGGGTGAATGTCGCTGGTTTGAAAGGAATGTAATTAGGTGGCAGAAGAGTGTTCAGTGGCAGGAGAGGATTCAGTGGCAGGAGTGGATTCAGTGGCAGGAGTGGATTCAGTGGCAGGAGTGGAGGGGATGGCGTCGTTTATCAATCCCTCTCCTATGGCACTACTGATAATGTGATATAATGCTTTTCTTAAGTCCAGTTCCTGTGGTCCGGTGTATATTCCGGTAGGGGAGAAGTCAGGGAATTGGAGCTGGTTACGAGAGAGACCAGCAATTACTTTGCTTTGTAGCGGGTTGCGTGGATAAGTTGTAACTAGTGTGGTAGGTATGTCCAAACCTGGCGCTAGTAGGCGAATGCGTATGTAAATGCAATCCGATGTTTTATGAACAGAGGTACCTAAAATCCTATTCATGGGGACCAGTAATTGTGGGGGACTGGAGTGTTCCCTAAAAAGTCAGTGCTTGCAATGTTTTTGTTCTTTTGCTTTAGGGACAATGGGATTTGGAAGGTGCGGAAAGGATGGTGCTAGTGAAAGCGTTATCTGCTGTGCCTGGGTATAGTCAACCCCTAAAACTTGAAATATAGTGAGAAGGACAGTGCTTGCTAAGGGTGTAACGTGACAAAAGGAGGATGGGTGTCCAGTGGAAAGACCCACAACGATATTATTAACTAGATATACAAAAATAGGAGAAGCTGTACTGTCAGGAGACGGGGTACTCATTACCTACAGTGTCTGAAAATGCGGGGGTGGGCTTGCCGGAGGAGGCACAATGAGGATGTCTGGTGCAGAGTCCTCTAAATCCACTGAATAGTCCTGCAGGAGTGCCAAGAGGAATGGGGACTCGTTAGCAGGAGACAGTGGTTGATGGAGAGCAATCGTAAGTGCTGATGCTGATACCGTGGGGGAAGCAGGGGCGGTAAGGGTAGGGAGTGTTGCCTCTTCAGAGGATGCCGTGGACTGCGCAGAGTCAGTATTGGACTCGCCGTCTATGGCAACGATAGTGGGAGAATTAGCAAAGGAAACAGAAGACTCTAAAGAGGGTGGGGAGCGCGAAGATGAATTAGGGGAGTGGGCAGGCCACAAAAGATCCGGGCGGGTGGTGTCTGGTGGTGGTGGTGGTTGGGAAGAAGGGGTGCCCGAAGGAGGTAAGTCTATAAGAGACAAGAGTGAAAGGCGGAGTTCGGTAGTGGGTGTAAAGTCAACCTCTAAGATGTCCCAAGTAGCTGCAAGAACTTCGCTTTGATGGCGCGTGAGGGGGATAAAGCGATCAAGACTGGTGTGGTGTACCGCTGTGGCAGTACCACGTACTGAATGAATAAGGAGATTAATAATTTGCGGGGGGTCAGGGGACATAACGGGGGGTGTTGTTTAAGGGGACGGACAAGAGGAATGGAGATACACCTCCACCCCCCTTTGGCTACCAATTGGCGTAGGCAAGTGGTAGGCAAAAGGTGTGAGAGACAGAAAAGAGGCGCAATGTACGTGCAATGTGTACTGAAAATAAGTGCAACTACTTAGCGGGATTGCGGGTACGTGTTAAAGGCAAGGCAATCCAGACAACAGCTACCTGGCGCAACTGCCCGTAATAGTGAGGAAAAGTGGGGGCAATTGAGTCAACAATAATAACTAGCAGACTGCCACTCGGCTAAGTGAGTGTGGAGCTGGCAGTTCAGCAACAAAGGTGGAGTGCGGGGAGAAAACTGTGGTGGGACAGCAGGGCTAATGAATGTTTAAGAAAACGAAGCACAAAAAACAGACACCATAGACAACAAATAAATAATAATTAAATAAATGAAATGCTTTTAAAAAAATAATAACGATTAAAATAACAATGTTTGCTGAGAGAACAGCCTGGGAAGACAGAGGAAGGAGGGGCGAGGGGACTACAGTGAGGCTGCGAGGCTCACTTCCTCGTTCTGCGAAGAGAGTGAGCAGAAAAAGGCGGGGTGGATGTCGGACTGGCCCAGAAGCTTCGAAGTGGTTAGTTCCTCTTTTTGGAGTGGCGCAGCTGATAAGGGAGAAAGGCGCCGTTGAGAGAGCGAGATAAATTTAAGAGATAAAAAGAGAAAAGCACCCAAGCCATGCAAAATTGAATCAGAGAGGGACCAACTATAGAGTGCGAAGAATGAATGCGTGAATACACATGAAAGAACCCTGAGGAAAGAGGGGCGCATTGGCGCCAGAAAAAAAGAATGGTAGGGCAGTGTGCGAAAGAGGAAAGAAAATGACAAGGTAGGAAGAAATTGTGAGGATATTAATACGAAGAGCAAGAGAATGAGAAGGAGGGGAAATGTATAAAGGAATAGAGAATATAAATCATGAAAGGTGAACGTTTAATAAATCAAAATATAAATGAGAGACAAAATGGCGGCAAGAGTATACAAAATGGCGGCGGGACACACCCAAAAGAAAAAAGTGCGACAACAGCACAGACACGCGTGGCACTTATGCACCGAGTCAAGAGCGCAACAGCCCACAGCTGTGCAATATAAACTGTTCGATAAGAAATGGAAGACAGAAAAATGTGCGTGTAAATATCAAATGTGCGTCAAAATTTAAAACATGAGAAAGCTGCAAACGCATGTGCGCACCAAGTGTGCACCATGCCAGAATTCGGCCAGGTACAACTGACCAGGACTCAAACCTCAAGCATCACTGAGCATGTCAAACCTTCAAAAAGCACATGTGGCAAAAATGTGTAAACATGAAAACCTGCAAACGCATGTGCACCATGCCAGAATTCGACCAACCACGTGGTCAGGACTCAAACCTCAAGCATCAGTAAATATGTCAAATCAAGAAGACAAATATAAGAACTGAAAAATAAAAACGACAATGGAAGCAAGAAAATGCAAATAGAAGGAAACCACTACAAATTCAGTGATAGCAGAGGAAACAGCACCAAAGAGCCTCGGGAAGATGTGACCAACCATAAAGAGGACGTCGTGGCATGTCAGTCAACCACAGGTGGGCAAAGGAGCACAGACAAGGGAGACCCTGGATGGCAAATGCAGGCTGACCCAGCGCCCCACACACGCCACAAACTGAGGCAAAGGCAAGGAACAAAGTAAAAATATCCCTGACTTACCCCGGTGGACGTGGGGAGAGGAGAGCCTGAGAGACCGCCAGACAGGTGTAACCCCAGCATGCGTCCCAAGACCACACCTGTAGACGAACCGCGTAACGAGACCTGGATATTCGTGGTCGCCAGCTGATGGAGAGGGTTACTTTTGGTGGCCACACCCTTCTGCTTACCGGCTCCAGAGAGCCTGACCCCTGTGCTGTTCGTTCACTTGGAAAGAAGAAACCACGATGTAAAACACAGTGACTTTTATTTTAAACAGTTCAAAAGCATAAAAGCAATTTAATTTAAAAATTGCCCATCAACACATGAGCAGGATGAAAAATAAATGCATTGGCAATGTTACAAATCAATTGTTCAAAAGTAGCAAATGTATGGCTAAATATTGTGCTATGAATAACTGTCTAAAGAGCAACCCTGTCTTTAAAGAGGATGGGTAGGCTAGCGCCTAAAAACTAATCTCTTTTTAAGAAAGCAACACCATTCAAGACTACGCAGTTTAAACTAAAATAAATGCAATGGCGTGGGTTAGAATGAGCTGAATTAGATAGACTGTCAAAGCCAAAAGGCTAAATTATTAGAGAGGCTGACAAAGCCAATAGGCAAAGATAATCAGATAGACTGACAAAGCCAATAGGCTATGCCATCAGAGAGGCTGTCAAAGCCAATAGGCTGAAATTATCAGGAAAGAGTATTACCACCTTGGAAGTTGAAGTTCTAGGCCCAGTCACAAGGACGATCGATCGGGAACCTCTGTATGCAGTCAGATTGATGCTCAGAGAATTCAAAGCTGCACCTTGGGCGAAGCTCTTTTATATGGTTAAATGCAGAACTTACACCCACGCTTGACACGAGATCTGACGCAGGCCACTTAACCGCCCGCTTACAGTAACTGGGAAGTTTGATATAAAACCGAGAAGTGGTATCATGATGGAACAGGGCGTTTTAGCAGATGGTCAGTGTTCTTGACCGCAAAAAGTAAACAAAGGATAACTTTTACCGTAAAAATGCTCAGAATTAATATTTAATATATTAATTCTTGGTCACGTTGCCGCCTTGAGTTTCAGTTAAGCAAGCGCGGAAAGTTTCATAGCTAAGAATATCGCAAATCTTGCATGTGACACAGCCAGATGTTCCAACAGATTGTCACGTGGGTGGGGGCCACCCTTATTCTCGTAACTGTGGAAAGTCACAAGAGGGACTGATATTGTCTCTCGGTGGATGGAACAGATCTCTGCTAGCAGATCAGTGAGGCCTTCGATCTGTATTATTATTATTATTATAAAATGAGAGCAGGAGTCACTGGCTTTTTGGGCCTACACATTTGTATCTAGGAAGGTATGCTTGGTCCTATGTAAGATATGGTTATCTAGGGAGCTGGGCTTGGGCCTATGTGAGATGTACTCCCAGGACGAAGGAAAGTGGACAACTTAAGACATTGTATCTGAGCCTGCCTGGTAGGGCCTATCTAGAGTATCATGTTTAGTGGGTAGTGCAAAATCAGAAATGAGTTTCTTGTTAAATGGTAATACGGGACCTTCTGGACCCTCCTTCACCAGCACCTACTAGTATTTTGGGGGGGCAATAGGCACTCTGCCTGGTTGGGGTGTGGGTAGTTCAAAATCCACTGGCAGGGGGTCAGGTAGGGGGGCGGCACAGGAGTTGTGGGAGGGGGTACGGGGGTAAGGTTGACGTGTGTTCACGAGTCACAAAAGGTAAAAAGTTATACTTACTTACAGTCATTGCTATTAGCTATACAGGAAGAAAGGTCATGGCTTGCTCTGTTGTTTGTGCGCCCAACCATTTGGGAAAATGTATGCATGGGTCGCTACAACAGCCAAATATAAGGGACGAGCCCTGGGGTCATGCCGGATACCCCTGTCTTTTCACCCACTACCCGTATGACAACGGCTAGGACAGAAACATCACTCTCTGTGCTGACATGGAACGTGAATGGGATGGGGGACAAAATCAAACGAGGTATATTGCAACACTACCTTAAAAGACATGCCCCCGATCTCGTGTTGCTGCAGGAGACGCACTTAGTAGATAATAAATGCAAAGCTCTCACACGGTGGGGATATAAGCTACTGATTCATGCGGACTACTCTTCTGGATCCCGAGGGATGGGTATCCTGTTTAAGAAGAGTCTGGCACTTACACCAACACGTATGTGGGCGGATCCGGGGGCCAGGTTTGCAGTTCTAGAGGCGCAATGGGAAGGGAAAGCCCTTAATGTAGTCTTGGCATACCTCCCACCGGCACTAGGTAAAGAAGCACAGGTGGACCTGGGGAAAATTATAGTGGACCTTCCCGTGGGCACCCTGATCTTGGGGGGTGATGTTAACATGACAATGGACGACCAAAGGGATAGACATCCACAACGACCTCAAGCACGACTCCCTACACGCATGGCTGAGTTTACGAAGGCCATGGGCCTTATGGACATATGGCGATCTCTACAGCTGGATGGGACACAATACACCTACTACTCTAATGCACACAAGAGCATGTCCCGCATTGACTATTTTTTGACGCATTCAGTAGATATCAGTCACTTCCGCAATACTCATGCTCTACTGAGAGGCATCTCTGATCACTCTCCGGTGTGGGTCAAACTTACATACTTCAGTCAACGTCCGCAAGCCACCATAGTCCTTAGTCCATGGCTGCTTAAAATCCCAGATGTCAGGGCAAATCTGCTCACGCAGACCGTTAATTACTTCAAAGAAAATGTTGGGTCAGTAGACTCAGCACAGACCATATGGGAGGCCTTTAAGGCAGTACTGAAGGGGCAGGCACTGGCGCTAAAAGTGGGCTATAGTAAAAAAAGACAGCAACAGATTTCACAATTGGAAAGCGAACTCCAACAGCTGGAAGATAGCATTAGATCTCCCACAGATAAGGCTATACACCGACTTACCATTAAACAGTTTGAATATAGGACTCTAGTGAGGGAACACATGAAGACCAAACTTTTATATACTCAACACAAGCTGTATAAAATGGGGGACAGGGCTGGGAAACTGTTAGCTTGGCTGGAGAAAAGGGAGCAGGGGGAGAGATGGGTGCCCAGGCTGACCCTCAATGGAACAAAACAGATCTCAAACCCGCAAGATGTAGCAAACGCATTTGCAGACCATCTAGAAAAGATATACACTCCATCAACAACATACACAGCAGAGGACTCCCGTCAACTGCTTGGGGATATTCATTTGCCTACTCTCTCAGAGGAAGACAGAGATTCTCTAGAAGAAGAGTTTACCGATGACGAAATTCAAAGGGCCATTAACACTATTCAGTCAGGGAAGGCGATGGGACCAAATGGGATACCTATTGAATTTCTGAAAATTGTTGCCTCACACGCTGCGCCACATCTGCGGGCCATGTATGACGAAAGTTACGAGAAAGGGGTCCTGCCAGAGGATCAACGGCTGGCCTCTATAGCAGTTATCCATAAGCCGGGGAAACCCGCCGAGGACGATTTCTTTAATTAACGTCGAAGCAAAAATCCTTGCGAAATTGCTGGCATCACGCTTGGTCTCGGTGATTCCATCCTTGGTTCACCCCGACCAGTCTGGCTTCATGCCAGGGAGGAGTACGGCGCTAAATATACGTCATCTTCACAATGTTTTAGTACAACAAAAGTACATAGAGGAAGATGCAGTGGTGCTATCCTTAGACGCCTCCATGGCATTTGACTCTATCGAATGGCCATATCTGTTTGAAGTCCTGAGACGCCTGGGATTCAGCCAGAAATTTTTGGGTTGGGTAAAACTGTTATACACGGATCTGCGGGGTCAAGTACGGGTTAATAATCATACGTCCAGAATATTCCAGCTAAAGAGAGGCACTAGACAGGGCTGCCCCCATCCCCCCTAATTTTCTCCTTGATGCTGGAACCACTGGCATCCTGGGTGAGAGGGGACGTAATGCTGAGAGGGTTAAAATGGGCGGAAGGACACGATGACCGAATATCGCTCTATGCCGACGATGTCCTACTATATCTCGCATCCCCATACAAGTCCCTAAACATAGTTTTAAATATTTTTACGAATTTTGGGAAATACTCTGGATATGCGATCAACTGGAGTAAGTCGGTACTATTCGTCCTTCGAGGCTCGGTTCCCCGCCTCCCCCCGGGATGCAAAGTAGAAGTGGCCCTGGACAGGTTTCGATACCTCAGAGTTTTTATAACCCCGGATCCCAAACTCTTCTATGATCGAAACCTAGCGGCACCTTTGGACAGGTTGCGAAATGACGCCAAACACTGGAGATCCCTGCCTCTAACTTTACTGGGCCGAGCTGCTCTGTTTAAGATGTTAGCCCTTCCGCGCTTTCTCTATATCCTTCAAAATTGTCCGAATAAGGTTCCGGACGCCTATTTCTTAAGTTTGGAAAGTGAGGTCAGAACGCTACTATTGAAGGGAGGCTCACCTCGTATAGCAATGCGAAAGTTGACTAAGGGATGGTATGACGGGGGATCGCCCTCCCTGATGTGAGACTCTACTACTGGGCCTCACAGTTAGTGGTGGTAAACCACTGGGTATACCGTTCCCCGATGGATCCGGCCTACATGCTGGATAGATATCAGATGGGCAGAGAGGGATATATGGGGGCGCTATATACGAAGGCCCAAAAATGAAGATACATCGGCCCAACAGCCCACACAGTAGCGATATGGCACCAGGCGACTAGCCGCCTCGGGTGGACGAATGTGATGACTCAAGCCACACCATTATGGTTCACCCAGCAACTAGGACTACTATGTAATCAGCCTGGGTTTGATAAGTGGGACACCATAGGAATTTCCACTATAGGGGACCTGGTGAACAAGGGTAAAATCCTGAAGTTCGGGGAATTGAGGGAGAAATATGAACTAGCCCAAGGGGAGATTTTCCTTTACTTGCAGATCCGACATGCCCTCACTACAGCACTCCCAGACATGTATAAGATACCCGAGTCGTCCCCTTTGGAAGATCGGCTACTGGATGAACCCATTTTAAATAAAGCCATATCGTTAACATACAGGAAATTGTGTAATAACCTACCAGACTCGTTCCGCATACTACGAGAAAAATGGCAGACAGACTTAGGGCCCATTGACGATGAGGACTGGCAAGCGGCGTTGATGTCCCCGAGGGAGGCGGCTATTACTCTCCGTTTCCGCCTGATCCAACTAAAAATTTTGCACAGGTCCTATCTCACTGGGGTTACACTAGCAAAAATAGGTTCAAGATCGGACACGCTATGCCTTCGTGGCTGCCACCAAGAAGCAACCTTTTTTCATACTATTTGGGACTGCCCGATTACACGACCCATATGGGAAGGGGCCACAACACACATCCGGGAGGCACTTGGGAAGGCACTCACCCTTACACCACAACTTGGCCTACTTAATATATGGGAAGATACTGACCTCACGGAGGTGGAACAACAACTGACCACATTGGGCTATACTCTAGTGAAACGTGAAATAGCCAAAAAGTGGGGAGTGGCAGAAAGACCATCTCATCGGGTGTGGGCAAAGGAATTAGACAAGTGCATGATAGCCGTGAAGGAGGTTTTTAAATCAAGAGGGTGTCCCAAGAAATTATTCAAAAAATGGGGCAAGTGGAACGAGTATCGGGGGGACCTGTGTCTTTCCCCAACTGTGGAAATGGAACTGCAACAAAATATGGCGCAATCTTTGGAAATACTGTGACTGAATTACTCTTTTGATGCTATGAACATGCTTGATATATGGCTGTATTGTAGATTTACTGAAATATGTGACTTTCAATGTTTGAAAATAATAAAAATATATTATAATTTTTTTAAAAAAAAGATATGTGTGAACCCAGTACCTCTTTGTGGTAGTGGCCATGCCTTTCACATTCCAGGTCAGCAAGTTATAGTGTGGGGTAGTGTGGCCTGTAGGTGTGCCCATTGGTTATGGTGGTAAGTAGTGATGCATCACATTCCACGATTCCCATTCCCCAAAACTCCAGTGTGAAGGCCCCCTCAAACGTCCGATCAACAATGAAGAGCCCAGTGCAGTACAGGGCCATGCCACAGAATTATATGTAGAAAACTTCATCTATGCATCAAGAGAAAACACAAGATTTGTAACCCCCCCACCAGGACTCCTCTGTATGACTAGCCATAACCATCCAACGAATGAACAGCAACCAAAGAGAAATGTGTATAAAATACATTTCCTGTTTGGAGACGTCAGGGCTCATGGACACAAGGGTCCTCTCCAATGATCTGGGCATCCAATCCTCTCTTGTGAGGTTCCAAGGTGTCTCCGATAGTTACTGGTGAGCAGTCCACACCACTTCTCACACAGCATAGACCAAACCCCCACCTTTCATAGCAGATTATCTGCCAGTCATGGCGTCAACTCCTGCCCCTGGGAGTACTCCCTAGCAGAGGCTATTGTTGTGTAGTTCCTACAAATCTATATAGGATCTGCCCATTTAGATAACATAAACTAAGGGATTGATGTCCAGACTGATTCCAGGCACCCCCAAAGGATATGTTAGTCTGTAGACCAGCTAGCTCACAATGCCACTATGAGCCCCTCTTACCAAGGAGCGAATAGTTTCTGGCAACTATTGAACATGACAACCCTGACCCCTCGGGGATCGTGGAAACAGTGCAGTACTTTTCGCTCAGTCACTCGTGCTTACTTTGTCTCAGAGAGATACACAGAATAAATGTGGGGGATGTTTTCAATACATATTTATTGAACCAGCGTCATTCTAGTATAAAATACGTGTGCTGCAACAACCATGAGACAGAAACAGATATATACGATTATGAGCACCAGTAGAGTAAAGAAAAGGTAGAATTCTACCATAGTGCTAAAACAATGGCTATATGCAGGCATATAGATACATAACAGTAAAAATGTGTACTCCTATGATGCAAACCCTAACTAGATGTACCTAAGTTTACATAGCATGTATGTAGGTGTATAGCCAAGAATCCCCTTAGGATAGAGCCAACCCCATTACCTGATGAGGAAGAGCGAAAGGCACCGTCTTGGTCTTGAGATGGACACCCCGCAAGGGATGTCAGACCACTGCGTGCTGCAGAGTCTGCGTGCAGGGACCCCAGCGTCTCGCATCAGCGTGTCAGCATGGAAGTCTTTCTCCTCTGGTCTGCGCAGTAAAGATGTAGTGTTTATATACCCGAAAGGTACCCTCAGGGGTTCTACCTAGAAGTATACTATGGGCATGTCAGGCAAGGATGATGACAGAGATGGCCCTTATACAGAGTTATTATGCAGAAGATGGAAATCCTGCTGTGACAGTGAGAATCCTCATGCATAATACATGAGGCTAGTTTTTCGGAGAAAACCACACAACAGTCATGTAGCACCTAACTAGGTAAAATGTCAGCACCAGACCCGTTATGTAGAACAATGGTAGGACAGATGTAGGTAAAAGGTTGTGTAACTACATAGGCCTATGTTGGGGTACATTGGGGTTCATAACACCATGGAGCAATTAGTATCTGACTGTCAGAGGCACGGTCTGACCGTAATGCCTCAAAAGAGTTCTGGCCATATTCCAGCACCACTTGCCCTGCCTGTGCTCGCTCCCTGGCCACCTGTGCCATGAAGGGGCAGCTCTGGGTCCCCCGCTCCTCCTACACCTCAGTTGCAATGTCAGCCATTTGCCAGTGTTCCTGTCATCTGATGTGGGCTTCGCAATTCCCTTTGGCATGTAACCAGGCTGATGTGTTTCCGGGAGTCAAGAAAGAATGGGTTCACTCATTATCCATCACCTTAAGTTTAGCAGGATAGAGAAGAGCATACTTCAGGCCTAGCTCCTGGAGGAGTTGCTTGACCACAGTATGTGACTTGCGAAGATGCTGCATGTCCACAGTAAAATCTGCACTCAAAGTGCCAAGGACCTTTCATCCAAAACAACTGCAGAATCAACTCTCTGTCTCCATCATTAAGTTGTTTTGCAATTACAGGACTCATTTGGGCCCCCGATAGCGGTGACCTCCCAGGTAGACAATATGCTTTCTCCACAGGGAATAACTTGGGTACAATGCCTGTCATCACTGTGGTCATCAGCCACTGTTCGAGGAAGAGTTCCGTACTCAGGCCCCCCCAAGCATGCCAGAAAGCCCAAGAAGTGGACATTATTATGCCTCGAGCAGCCCTCTGAATCCTCCGATGTGGAGAGGTCACCTTCGCCCTCATGTCCTTCAGTTGGGTTTAGAGTTTCTGCAATGTGGGTCGCATCGTGGTTAATGTGGATTCAGCATCGTCCACACAGTTCACCAGTTTCCTGTGGTCCGTAGAGAGCAGGTTCACGTCCAAGGAGACTGCCTTGATCTTGGACTTCAGCGTGGCTTATGTGTCCAGAATTGCCTACAATATCTTTTAAAACTGGACAGAGTGACTGTGGAGAGTGGCCCAGAGTGCTGAATCAATTATCAGGAGAGGTGGAAGTGCCCGCTGCATCCGCAATGCCTGGGGTGGGGTTCTTAGCAGATTTCTGCTTCACCATCATGCCCACATTGGTATCAACCCCAAGTGGATGCTCCAGCAGGTTCTAGACAGTGCATCATTGCACCTGACTCTCCACCAGGTTTGGGGCGCGGGTAAGCGCAGTGCAATGCTGAAGCTGCGCTTGGTGTCTGCCAGGCCCACTCATAGGAACTGAATGTAAAAGCTTGTGGAATGTATCAAAAATGCGAAAAAATACTATAATCTGCTATCAAATAAAAGGCAACTTTAGGTGGTCAATGGCTAAAGGGTAAGCCATGAAAAGTAGGGGATTCGAGATATTACAGCCCATGCAAAAGCTGTAATATTTGGTATCCCCATAGTAAGAGATGTTAGAAAACTCAAGGAAGGGTGCCAGTTGGCAGAAAAATAATGTGCTCACCTAGCCAACATAAGGCCAGGTCCAACTGAATCCTGGTAATTTATAAACCTTGATGATACAAAATATTATAGTCGGTATAGGCCATTAAATCTGGTATCCCCTGAAGGAACAGGATGTGAAAGTTTGCGTAATGAAATCAAAAATGTGTACAGAACATGCAAACTGCTATCAAACCAAACGGCAACTCCAGTTGGTTAATAGCTAAAAGATAACCCTTGAAAAGTAGGGAATACAAGATATTACAGCAACGCATGACCCGTAATATGTGCTATCCCCATAGTAAAAGGAGTTGGAAAACTCATGGAAGGGTGCCATTTGAAAGAACAATACTGTGCTCACCCAGCCAACATAAGACCATATCAAATTGAATCCAAGTAAGTTCTAACCCAAAAAACACTTGTATACCAAATATTATAGCCGGTATGGCTATTATATTTGGTATTCCCAAAAGGAACCGGATGTAAAATCTTGTGGAATTATGTAAAAAATTTCAAAATATACTGTAGTCTGCTATCAAATCGAAAAGGCAACTTCAAGTGGTGAATGGCTAAAGGGTAACCCATGAAACGTAGGGGATACGAGATATTGCAGCAATGCGTGAGCCATAATATTTGGTACCCCCATTGAAAACGATGTTGGAAAGCAAGACAAAGGGTGCTATTTGGCATAGAAATACTGTGCTCACCCATCTAACATGAGACCATGCCAAATCGAATCCTGGTAAGTTCTAACCCAAGAAACACAGGGGATACCAAATACTATAGCCGGTATAGGTCATTATATATGGTATCCCCTAAGAGAACCGGACGTACAATCTTGTGGATTAATGTAAAATATGTGAAAAGATACTGTAGTCTGCTAACAAATAAAAGACAACTTCAAATGGTCAATGGCTAAAGGGTAACCCATGAAACGTAGGGGATACGACATATTACAGCAATGCGTGAGACATAATATTTGGTATCCCCATAGTAAACGATGTTGTAAAGCAAAAGGAAGGGTTATAATCAGCAAAGAAATACGTTGCTCACCCATCCAACATAAGACCATGTCAAATTGAATTCCTGTAAGTTCTAACCCCAGAAACACAGGGGATACCAAATATTATAGCCAGTATAGGCCTTTATATATGGTATCCGCTAAGGGAACCGGACGTACAATCTTGAGGAATGATGTAAAAAATTTGAAAAGTTACTGTAGTCTGCTAGCAAGTAAAAGGCAACTTCAAATGGTCAATGGCTAAAAGGTAACCCATGACACATAGGGGATACAAGATATTACAGCAATGCGTGAGCCATAATATTTGGAATCCCCATTGTAAACGATGTTGTAAAGCAAAAGGAAGGGTTATAATCAGCAAAGAAATACTTTGCTCACCCATCCAACATAAGACCATGTCAAATTGAAACCATGGTAAGTTATAACCCAAGTAACAAAGGGGATACCAAATATTATAGCCGATATAGGCCATTATATTTGGCATCCCCTAAGGGAACAGGACGTACCGTCTTGTGGAATGATGTAAAAAATGTGAAAAAATACTGTAGTCTGCTATCAAATAAAAGACAACTTCAAGTGGTCAATGGCTAAGGGGTAACCCATGAAACGTAGGGGATAGGAGATATTACAGCAATGCGTGAGCAATAATATTTGGTATCGCCACAGTAAACTATATTGGAAAGCAAAAGGAAGGTCGCTATTTGGCATAGAAATACTGTGCTCACCCATCCAAAATAAGACCATGTCCAATTGAATCCTCGTAAGTTCTAAGCCAAGAAACACCAGGGATACCAGATATTATAGCCTTTATAGGCCATTATATTTGGTGTCCCTTAAGGGAACCGGATGTAAAATCTTGTGGAATGATGTAAAAAATTTGAACAGTTACTGTAGTCTGCTATCAAATAAAAGGCAACTTCAAGTGGTCAATGGCTAAAGAGTAACTCATAAAACATAGGTGATACAAGATATTACAGCAATGCATGAGACATAATATTTGGTATCCACATAGTAAACGATGTTGTAAAGCAAAAGGAAGGGTTATAATCAGCAAAGAAATACGTTGCTCACCCATCCAACATAAGACCATGTCAAATTGAATTCCTGTAAGTTCTAACCCAAGAAACACAGGGGATACCAAATATTATAGCCAGTATAGGCCTTTATATATGGTATCCGCTAAGGGAACCGGACGTACAATCTTGAGGAATGATGTAAAAAATTTGAAAAGTTACTGTAGTCTGCTAGCAAGTAAAAGGCAACTTCAAGTGGTCAATGGCTATAGGGTAACCCATGAAACGTAGGGGATATGAGATATTACAGTGATGCGTGAGCCATATTATTTTGTATCCCCATTGTAAGCGATGTTGGAAAGCAAAAGGAAGCATGGTATTTGCCATGGGAATACTGTGCTAATCCATCCAACATAAGACTATGTCAAATTGAATACTGGTAAGTTCTAACCCCAGAAACACAGGGGATACCAGATATTATAGCAGGTATAGGCCATTATATTTGGTATTTCCTAAGGGAAGCAGACGTACAATCTTATGGAATGATTGTAAAAAATGTGAAAAGATACTGTAGTCTGCTATCAAATAAAAGACAACTTCAAATGGTCTATGGCTAAAGGGTAACCTATGAAACATAGGGGATACCAGATATTACAGCAATGAGTGCGCCATAATATTTGGTATCCCCATAGTGAACGAGGCAGGAAAGCAAAAGGAAGGGTGCTATTTGGAATGGAAATACTGTGCTCACCCATCCAACATAAGACCATGTCCAATTGAATCCTGGTAAGTTCTAAGCCAAGAAACACCAGGGATACCAGATATTATAGCCGGTATAGGCCATTATATGTGGTATTTTCTATGGGAACCGGATGTAAAATCTTATGCAATTATGTAAAAAATCAGAAAAGATACTGTAGCCTGCTATAAAATAAAAGGCAATTTCAATTGGTGAATGGCTAAAGGGTAACCTATGAAACTTAGGTGATGCAAGATATTACAGCAATGTGTGAGCCATAATATTTGGTAACCCCATAGTAAACGATGTTAGAAAGCATAAGGAAGGTCGCTATTTGGCATAGAAATACTGTGTTCACACATCCAACATAAGACCATGTCAAATTGAATACTGGTAAGTTCTAACCCCAGAAACACAGGGGATACCAGATATTATGGCCGCTTTAGGCCATTATATATGGTATCCCCTAAGGGAACCGGAAGTAAAATCATAAGGAATGATGTAAAAAATCTGAAAAGATACTGTTGCCTACTATAAAATAAAAGGCAACTTCAACTGGTGAATGGCTAAAGGGTAACCTATGAAACCTAGGTGATGCAAGATATTACAGCAATGTGTGAGCCATAATATTTTGTATCCCCATAGTAAACGATGTTGGAAAGCAAAAGGAAGGGTGCTATTTGGCGTAGAAATACTGTGCTCACCCATCCAAAATAAGACCATGTCAAATTGAATCCTGGTAAGCTCTAACCCAAGTAACACAGGAGATACCACGTATTATAGCCTGTATAGGCCATTATATATGGTATCCCCTGAGGGAATTGGATGTAAACTCTTGTGGGATTGATGTAAAAAATCTGAAAAGATACTGTAATCTGCCATAAGAAAAAGCAACTTCAACTGGTGAATGGCTAAAGGGGAACCTTTGAAACATAGGCGATACGAGATATTACAGCATTGCATGAGCCATAATATTTGGTATCCCCATAGTAAACGATGTTGGAAAGCAAAAGGAAGGGTTCTAATCAGCATAGAAATAATTTGCTCACCCATCCAACATAAGACCATGTCAAATTGAATCCTGGTAAGTTCTAACCCAAGTAACACAGGGGATACCAAATATTATAGCTGATATAGGCCATTATATTTGGTATCCCCTAAGGGAACCGGAAGTACCGTCTTGTGGAATGATGTAAAAAATGTGAAAAAATACTGTAGTCTGCTATCAAATAAAAGACAACTTCAAGTGGTCAATGGCTAAGGGGTAACCCATGAAATGTAGGGGATAGGAGATATTACCGCAATGCATGAGCCATAATATTTGGTATCACCATAGTAAACGAAGTTGGAAAGCAAAGGAAGGTCGCTATTTGGCATAGAAATACTGTGCTCACCCATCCAAAATAAGACCATGTCCAATTGAATCCTGGTAACTTCTAAGCCAAGAAACACCAGGGATACCAGATATTATAGCCTGTATAGGCCATTATATTTGGTGTCCCTTAAGGGAACCGGATGTAAAATCTTGTGGAATGATGTAAAAAATTTGAACAGTTACTGTAGTCTGCTATCAAATAAAAGGCAACTTCAAGTGGTCAATGGCTAAAGGGAACCCACGAAACATAGGGGATACAAGATATTACAGCAATGCGTGAGACATAATATTTGGTATCCCCATAGTAAACGACGTTGGAAAGCAAACAGAGGGTGCTATTTGGCATAGAAATACTGTGCTCATCCATCCAACATAAGACCATGACGAATTGAATCCTGGTAAGTTCTAAGCCAAGAAACACCAGGGATACCAGATATTATAGCCGGTATAGGCCATTATATGTGGTATCCCCTGAGGGAATTGGATGTAAACTCTTGTGGGATTGATGTAAAAAATCTGAAAAGATACTGTAATCTGCCATAAAAAAAAAGCAACTTCAACTGGTGAATGGCTAAAGGTTAACCTTTGAAACATAGGCGATATGAGATATTACAGCATTGCATGAGCCATAATATTTGGTATCCCCATAGTAAACGATGTTGGAAAGCAAAAGGAAGGGTTCTAATCAGCATAGAAATAATTTGCTCACCCATCCAACATAAGACCATGTCAAATTGAATACTGGTAAGTTCTAACCCCAGAAACACAGGGGATACCAGATATTATGGCCGCTTTAGGCCATTATATATGGTATCCCCTAAGGGAACCGGAAGTAAAATCATAAGGAATGATGTAAAAAATCTGAAAAGATACTGTTGCCTACTATAAAATAAAAGGCAACTTCAACTGGTGAATGGCTAAAGGGTAACCTATGAAACCTAGGTGATGCAAGATATTACAGCAATGTGTGAGCCATAATATTTTGTATCCCCATAGTAAACGATGTTGGAAAGCAAAAGGAAGGGTGCTATTTGGCGTAGAAATACTGTGCTCACCCATCCAAAATAAGACCATGTCAAATTGAATCCTGGTAAGCTTTAACCCAAGTAACACAGGAGATACCAAATATTATAGCCTGTATAGGCCATTATATATGGTATCCCCTGAGGGAATTGGATGTAAACTCTTGTGGGATTGATGTAAAAAATCTGAAAAGATACTGTAATCTGCCATAAAAAAAAGCAACTTCAACTGGTGAATGGCTAAAGGTTAACCTTTGAAACATAGGCGATATGAGATATTACAGCATTGCATGAGCCATAATATTTGGTATCCCCATAGTAAACGATGTTGGAAAGCAAAAGGAAGGGTTCTAATCAGCATAGAAATAATTTGCTCACCCATCCAACATAAGACCATGTCAAATTGAATCCTGGTAAGTTCTAACCCTAGTAACACAGGGGATACCAAATATTATAGCTGATATAGGCCATTATATTTGGTATCCCCTAAGGGAACCGGAAGTACCGTCTTGTGGAATGATGTAAAAAATGTGAAAAAATACTGTAGTCTGCTATAAAATAAAACACAACTTCAAGTGGTCAATGGCTAAGGGGTAACCCATGAAATGTAGGGGATAGGAGATATTACAGCAATGCGTGAGCCATAATATTTGGTATCACCATAGTAAACAAAGTTGGAAAGCAAAAGGAAGGTCGCTATTTGGCATAGAAATACTGTGCTCACCCATCCAAAATAAGACCATGTCCAATTGAATCCTGGTAAGTTCTAAGCCAAGAAACACCAGGGATACCACATATTATAGCCTGTATAGGCCATTATATTTGGTGTCCCTTAAGGGAACCGGATGTAAAATCTTGTGGAATGATGTAAAAAATTTGAACAGTTACTGTAGTCTGCTATCAAATAAAAGGCAACTTCAAGTGGTCAATGGCTAAAGGGAACCCATGAAACATAGGGGATACAAGATATTACAGCAATGCGTGAGACATAATATTTGGTATCCCCATAGTAAACAACGTTGGAAAGCAAACAGAGGGTGCTATTTGGCATAGAAATACTGTGCTCATCCATCCAACATAAGACCATGACGAATTGAATCCTGGTAAGTTCTAAGCCAAGAAATACCAGGGATACCAGATATTATAGCCGGTATAGGCCAATATGTGGTATCTTCTATGAGAACCGGATGTAAAATCTTGTGCAATGATGTAAAAAATCTGAAAAGATACTGTAGCCTGCTATAAAATAAAAGGCAACTTCAACTGGTGAATGGCTAAAGGGTAACCTATGAAACTTAGGTGATGCAAGATATTACAGCAATGCGTGAGCCATAATATTTGGTATCCCATAGTAAACGATGTTGGAAAGCAAAAGGAAGGGTTATAATCAGCAAAGAAATACGTTGCTCACCCATCCAACATAAGACCATGTCAAATTGAATTCCTGTAATTTCTATCCCAAGAAACACAGGGGATACCAAATATTATAGCCAGTATAGGCCTTTATATATGGTATCCCCTAAGGGAACCGGACGTTCAATCTTGAGGAATGATGTAAAAAATATGAAAAGTTACTGTAGTCTGCTAGCAAGTAAAAGGCAGCTTCAAGTGGTCAATGGCTATAGGGTAACCCATGAAACGTAGGGGATATGAGATATTACAGTGATGCGTGAGCCATAATATTTTGTATCCCATTGTAAGCGATGTTGGAAAGCAAAAGGAAGCATGGTATTTGCCATGGGAATACTGTGCTAATCCATCCAACATAAGACTATGTCAAATTGAATACTGGTAAGTTCTAACCCCAGAAACACAGGGGAGACCAGATATTATAGCCGGTATAGGCCATTATATATGGTATCCCCTAAGGGAACCGGATGTAAAATCTTGTGGGATTGATGTAAAAAATCTGAAAAGACACTGTAATCTTCCATAACATAAAAAAATCTTCTACTGGTGAATGGCTAAAGGGTTACCTATAAAAGATAGGGGATACAAGATATTACAGCATTACGTGAGCCATAATATTTGGTATCCCCATAGTAAACGATGTTGGAAAGCAAAAGGAAGGGTTATAATCAGCATAGAAATACTTTACTCACCCATCCAACATAAGACCATGTCAAATTGAAACCATGGTAAGTTCTAACCCAAGTAACAAAGGGAATACCAAATATTATAGCCGATATAGGCCATTATATTTGGTATCCCCTAAGGGAACCGGATGTTCCGTCTTGTGGAATGATGTAAAAAATGTGAAAAAATACTGTAGTCTGCTATCAAATAAAAGACAACTTCAAGTGGTCAATGGCTAAGGGGTAACCCATGAAACGTAGGGGATACGAGATATTACAGCAATGCGTGAGCCGTAATATTTGGTATCCCCAAAGTAAACGATGTTGGAAAGCAAAAGGAAGGTTGCTATTTGGCATAGAAATACCGTGCTCACCCATCCAAAATAAGACGATGTCAAATTGTATACTGGTAAGTTCTAACCCGAGAAACACAGGGGATACCAGATATTATAGCCGGTATAGGCCATTATATTTGGTATTCCCTAAGGGAACCAGACGTACAATCGTATGGAATGATGTAAAAAATGTGAAAAGATACTGTAGTCTGCTATCAAATAAAAGACAACTTCAAATGGTCTATGGCTAAAGGGTAACCTATGAAACATAGGGGATACCAGATATTATAGCAATGCGTGCGCCATAATATTTGGTATGCCCATAGTGAACGATGTAGGAAAGCAAAAGGAAGGGTGCTATTTGGAATGGAAATACTGTGCTCACCCATCCAACATAAGACCATGTCCAATTGAATCCTTGTAAGTTCTAAGCCAAGAAACACCAGGGATACCAGATATTATAGCCGGTATAGGCCATTATATGTGGTATCTTCTATGGGAACCGGATGTAAAATCTTGTGCAATGATGTAAAAAATCTGAAAAGATACTGTAGCCTGCTAAAAAATAAAAGGCAACTTCAACTGGTGAATGGCTAAAGGGTACCCTATGAAACTTAGGTGATGCAAGATATTACAGCAATGCGTGAGCCATAATATTTGGTATCCCCATAGTAAACGATGTTAGAAAGCAAAAGGAAGGTCGCTATTTGGCATAGAAATACTGTGCTCACACATCCAACATTAGACCATGTCAAATTGAATACTGGTACCCCCAGAAACACAGGGGATACCAGATATTGTAGCCGGTATAGGCCATTATATATGGTATCCCCTAAGGGAACCAGAAGTAAAATCATATGGAATGATGTAAAAAATCTGAAAAGATACTGTAGCTTGCTATAAAATAAAAGGCAACTTCAACTGGTGAATGGCTAAAGGGTAACCTATGAAACTTAGGTGATGCGAGATATTACAGCAATGTGTGAGCCATAATATTTTGTATCCTCATAGTAAAAGATGTTGGAAAGCAAAAGGAAGGGTGCTATTTGGCGTAGAAATACTGTGCTCACCCATCCAACATAAGACCATGTCAAATTGAATACTGGTAAGCTCTAACCCAAGTAACACAGGGGATACCAAATATTATAGCCGGTATAGGCCATTATATATGGTATCCCCTAAGGGAATTGGATGTAAACTCTTGTGGGATTGATGTAAAAAATCTGAAAAGATACTGTAATCTGCCATAAAATAAAAAACAACTTCAACTGGTGAATGGCCAAATGGTAACCTATGAAACATAGGCGATACGAGATATTACAGCATTGCTTGAGCCATAATATTTGGTATCCCCATAGTAAACGATGTTGAAAAGCAAAAGGAAGGGTTCTAATCAGCATAGAAATACTTTGCTCACCCATCCAACATAAGACCATGTCAAATTGAATCCTGGTAAGTTCTAACCCAAGTAACACAGGGGATACCAAATATTATAGCCGATATAGGCCATTATATTTGGTATCCCCCAAGGGAACCGGACGTACCATCTTGTGGAATGATGTAAAAATTGTGAAAAAATACTGTAGTCTGCTATCAAATAAAAGACAACTTCAAGTGGTCAATGGCTAAGTGGTAACCCATGAAATGTAGGGGATACGAGATATTACAGCAATGCGTGAGCCATAATATTTGGTATCCCCATAGTAAACGATGTTGGAAAGCAAAAGGAAGGTCGCTATTTGGCATAGAAATACTGTGCTCACCCATCCAAAATAAGACGATGTCAAATTGTATCCTGGTAAGTTCTAACCCGAGAAACACAGGGGATACCAGATATTATAGCCGGTATAGGCCATTATATTTGGTATTCCCTAAGGGAACCAGACGTACAATCGTATGGAATGATGTAAAAAATGTGAAAAGATACTGTAGTCTGCTATCAAATAAAAGACAACTTCAAATGGTCTATGGCTAAAGGGTAACCTATGAAACATAGGGGATACCAGATATTATAGCAATGCGTGCGCCATAATATTTGGTATGCCCATAGTGAACGATGTAGGAAAGCAAAAGGAAGGGTGCTATTTGGAATGGAAATACTGTGCTCACCCATCCAACATAAGACCATGTCCAATTGAATCCTTGTAAGTTCTAAGCCAAGAAACACCAGGGATACCAGATATTATAGCCGGTATAGGCCATTATATGTGGTATCTTCTATGGGAACCGGATGTAAAATCTTGTGCAATGATGTAAAAAATCTGAAAAGATACTGTAGCCTGCTAAAAAATAAAAGGCAACTTCAACTGGTGAATGGCTAAAGGGTACCCTATGAAACTTAGGTGATGCAAGATATTACAGCAATGCGTGAGCCATAATATTTGGTATCCCCATAGTAAACGATGTTAGAAAGCAAAAGGAAGGTCGCTATTTGGCATAGAAATACTGTGCTCACACATCCAACATTAGACCATGTCAAATTGAATACTGGTAACCCCCAGAAACACAGGGGATACCAGATATTGTAGCCGGTATAGGCCATTATATATGGTATCCCCTAAGGGAACCAGAAGTAAAATCATATGGAATGATGTAAAAAATCTGAAAAGATACTGTAGCTTGCTATAAAATAAAAGGCAACTTCAACTGGTGAATGGCTAAAGGGTAACCTATGAAACTTAGGTGATGCGAGATATTACAGCAATGTGTGAGCCATAATATTTTGTATCCTCATAGTAAAAGATGTTGGAAAGCAAAAGGAAGGGTGCTATTTGGCGTAGAAATACTGTGCTCACCCATCCAACATAAGACCATGTCAAATTGAATACTGGTAAGCTCTAACCCAAGTAACACAGGGGATACCAAATATTATAGCCGGTATAGGCCATTATATATGGTATCCCCTAAGGGAATTGGATGTAAACTCTTGTGGGATTGATGTAAAAAATCTGAAAAGATACTGTAATCTGCCATAAAATAAAAAACAACTTCAACTGGTGAATGGCTAAATGGTAACCTATGAAACATAGGCGATACGAGATATTACAGCATTGCTTGAGCCATAATATTTGGTATCCCCATAGTAAACGATGTTGAAAAGCAAAAGGAAGGGTTCTAATCAGCATAGAAATACTTTGCTCACCCATCCAACATAAGACCATGTCAAATTGAATCCTGGTAAGTTCTAACCCAAGTAACACAGGGGATACCAAATATTATAGCCGATATAGGCCATTATATTTGGTATCCCCCAAGGGAACCGGACGTACCATCTTGTGGAATGATGTAAAAATTGTGAAAAAATACTGTAGTCTGCTATCAAATAAAAGACAACTTCAAGTGGTCAATGGCTAAGTGGTAACCCATGAAATGTAGGGGATACGAGATATTACAGCAATGCGTGAGCCATAATATTTGGTATCCCCATAGTAAACGATGTTGGAAAGCAAAAGGAAGGTCGCTATTTGGCATAGAAATACTGTGCTCACCCATCCAAAATAAGACGATGTCAAATTGTATCCTGGTAAGTTCTAACCCGAGAAACACAGGGGATGCCAAATATTATAGGCGGTAGAGGTCATTATATTTGGTATCACCAACGGGAACTGGATGTAAAATCTTGTTGATTGATGTAAAAAAATCGGAGAAGATACTGTGGTGTGCTATCAAATAAAAGGCAACTTCAACTGGTGAATGGCTAAAGGGTAGCCTATGAAACATAGGGGATACAAGATATTACAGCAATGCCTGAGCCATATTATTTGGTATCCCCATAGTAAACGATGTTCGGAAAGCAAAATAAAGGGTGCTATTTGGCATGGAAATAGTGTGCTCACCCATTCAACATAAGACCATGTCTCAATGAATCCTGGTAAGTTCTAAACCAAGAAACACCGGGGATGCTAGATATTATAGCCGGTAGAGGCCATTATATTTGGTATCCCTTAAGGGAAATGGATGTAAAATCTTGTGGATCGATGTAAAAAATGTGAAAAGTTGCTGTAGTCTGCTATCAAATAAAAGGCAACTTCAAGTGGTCAATGGCTAGAGGGTAACCCATGAAACGTAAGGGATACAAGATATTACAGCAATGCTTGAGCCATAATATTTGATATCCGTATTGAAAACGATGTTGGAAAGCAGAAGGAAGTGTTTTATTTGCCACAGAACTACTGTGCTCATCCATCCAACATAAGGCATGTCAAATTAAATACTGGTAAGATCTAACCCAAGGAACACAGGGGATACCAGATATTATAGTCAGTATAGGCCATTATATATGCTATCCCCTAAGGAAACCAGATGTAAAATCTTGAGGAATGATGTAAAAAAGGTGAAAAGTTACTGTAGTCTGCTAGTAAATAAAAGGCAACTTCAACCTGTGAATGGCTAAAGGATAACCCATGAAAAATAGGGGATACGAGATATTACAGCAATGAGTGAGCCATAATATTTGGTATCCCCATGGTAAACGATTTGGAAAGCAAAGAGAAGGGTGCTATTTACCATAGAAATACTATGCTCATCCATCCAACATAAGACCATGTCAAATTGAATACTGGTAAGTTCTAACCCCAGAAACACAGGGGATACCAAATATTATAGCCGGTATAGGCCATTATATATGGTATCCCCTAAGGGAATGGATGTAAACTCTTGTGGGATTGATATAAAAAATCTGAAAAGATACTGTAATCTGCCATAAAATAAAAAGCAACTACAACTGGTGAATGGCTAAAGGATAACCTTTGAAACATAGGCGATACGAGATATTACAGCAATCCGTGAGCCATAATATATGGTATCCCCATAGTAAACGATCTTGGAAAGCAAAAGGAAGGGTTATAATCAGCATAGAAAGAGTTTGCTCACCCATCCAACATAAGACCATGTCAAATTGAATCCTGGTAAGTTCTAACCCAAGTAACACAGGGAATATCAAATATTATAGACGGTATAGGCCATTATATTTGGTATCCCCTAAGGAAACCGGACGTACTGTCTTGTGGAGTAATGTAAAAAATGTGAAAACATACTGTAGTTTGCTATCAAATAAAAGACAGCTTCAAGTGGTCAATGGCTAAAGGGTAACCCATGAAACATAGGGGATACGAGATATTACAGCAATGTGTGAGTCATAATATTTGGTATCCCCATAGTAAACGATGTTGGAAAGCAAAAGGAAGGTCGCTATTTGGCATAGAAATACTGTGCTCACCCATCCAACATAAGACCATGTCAAATTGAATCCTGGTAAGTTCTAGACCAAGAAACACCGGGGATACTAGATATTATAGCCGATATAGGCCATTATATATGGTATCCCCTAAGGGAATGGATGTAAACTCTTGTGGGATTGATGTAAAAAATCTGAAAAGATACTGTAATCTGCCATAAAATAAAAAGCAACTACAACTGGTGAATGGCTAAAGGATAACCTTTGAAACATAGGCGATACGAGATATTACAGCAATCCGTGAGCCATAATATTTGGTATCCCCATAGTAAACGATCTTGGAAAGCAAAAGGAAGGGTTATAATCAGCATAGAAATAGTTTGCTCACCCATCCAACATAAGACCATGTCAAATTGAATCCTGGTAAATTCTAACCCAAGTAACACAGGGAATATCAAATATTATAGACGGTATAGGCCATTATATTTGGTATCCCCTAAGGAAACCGGACGTACCGTCTTGTGGAATGATGTAAAAAATGTGAAAACATACTGTAGTCTGCTATCAAATAAAAGACAGCTTCAAGTGGTCCATGGCTAACGGGTAACCCATGAAACGTAGGGGATACGAGATATTACAGCAATGCGTGAGCCATAATATTTGGTATCCCCATAGTAAACGACATAGGAAAGAAAATAGAAGGTCGCTATTTGGCATAGAAATACTGTGCTCACTCATCCAACATAAGACGATGTCAAATTGAATCCTGGTAAGTTCTAACCCGAGAAACCCAGGGGATAGCAAATACTATAGGCGCTATAGGTCATTATATTTGGTATCCCCTACGGGAACTGGATGTAAAATCTTGTTTATTGATGTAGAAAATCGGAAAAGATACTGTGGTGTGCTATCAAATAAAAGGCAACTTCAACTGGTGAATGGCTAAAGAGTAACCTATGAAACATAGGGGATACAAGATATTACAGCAATGCGAGACCCATAATATTTGGTATCCCCATAGTAGACGATGTTAGAAAGCAAAAGGAAGGGTGCTATTTGGCATAGAAATACTGTGTTCACCCATCCGACATATGACCATGTCCATTTGAATCCTGGTAAATTCTAAGCCAAGAAACACCAGGGATACCAGATATTATAGCCTGTATAAGCCATTATATTTGGTGTCCCTTAAGGGAACCAGATGTAAAATCTTGTGGAATGATGTAAAAAATTTGAAAAGTTACTGTAGTCTGCTATCAAATAAAAGGCAACTCCAAGTGGTCAATTGCTAATAGGTAACCCATGAAACATAGTGGATACAAGATATTACAGAAATGCGTGAGCCATAATATCTGGTATCCCCATTGTAAAGATGTTGGAAAGCAAAAGGAAGGGTGCTATTTACCATAGAAATACTGTGCTCATCCATCCAATATAAGACCATGTTTAATTGAATACTGATAAGTTCTAACCCCAGAAACACAGGGGATACCAGATATTATAGCCGGTAGAGACCATTATATATATTATCCCCTAAGGGAACCAGATGTAAAATCTTGTGGAATGATGTAAAAAATCTGAAAAGATACTGTAGCATGCTATAAAATAAAAGGCAACTTCAACTGGTGAATGGCTAAAGGGTAACCTATGAAACTTAGGTGAAGCGAAATATTACAGCAATGTGTGAGCCATAATATTTTGTATCCCCATAGTAAAGGATGTTGGAAAGCAAAAGGAAGGGTGCTATTTGGCATAGAAATATGTGCTCACCCATCCAACATAAGACCATGTCAAATTGAATCCTGGTAAGTTCTAACCCAAGAAACACAGGGGATACCAAATATTATAGCCGGTATAGGCCATTTTATATGGTATCCCCTAAGGGAACCAGACGTACAATCTTGTGGAATGATGTCAAAAATGTGAAAAGATACTGTAGTTTGCTATCAAATAAAAGACAACTTCAAGTAGTCAATGGCTAAAGGGTAACCCATGAAACGTAGGGGATACTAGATATTAGAGCAATGCGTGGCCATAATATTTGGTATCCCCATTGTAAACGATGTTGGAAAGCAAAAGGAAGGGTGCTATTTGCCATAGAAATAATGTGCTCATCCATCCAACATAAGACCATGTCAAATTGAATACTGGTAAGTTTCTAACCCCAGAAACACAGGGGATACCAGATACTATAGCCAGTAAAGGCATTATTTTTGGTATCCCTTAAGGGAACCGGATGATACTAAATATTATAATCTGTATGGGCGATTATACTAGGTATCTCCAAAATGAACTCAATGTGAAACATGTGAAATGCATTGAAAAGTACTAACATTTACTGTAATCTGCTCTCACATAAGAGGCAATTACAACTTGTCAATTGCTAAAAGGTAAACCTTGTAAACTAGGAGATACCACATATTATAGCAACTCATGAGCTGTAATATTTGGTGTCCACATAGAAAGAGACTCTGGAATACACAAAAAATGGTCTGATATTGCAGAAAAACATTTGTTCACCCTGCCAACTTAAGGACATGTCAAATTGTGTCCTGGTAAGCTTTAACTCTAATAACATATGGAATAGAAAAGATTACATCCCTTATTGGCCATTATATTTGGTATCCCCTAAAGGAACCGAATGTGGAAGCTTTTGGAATGCAATTCAAAGTGCTTAAAGATTCTGTAATCTGCTTTCAAATAAATGGCAATTTTAACTTGTCAATGGTTAAAAGGTAAACCTTGAAAAAAATAGGATAGCAGATATTACATCACTGCTTGTTCCATAATATTCAGTATCCCCGTTGAAAGAGACAGTGGAAATTATAAACAAGGGTGTGATGTGTCAGAAAAGCACTTTGTTTTTCACACCACTTCAAGATCATGTCAAATCCTGGTATGTTTTAATCCAAGAAACAGGGAATACCAAATATTATAGCCCGTATGAGCCATTATATTTGGTATCCCCTAATGGAACCAGAAGTGAAAGCATTTGGAAGGGTATCAAAGGTGCTAAAAGATACTGTAATCTCCTATCAAATATAAAGCCATTTCAGTTGGTTAATAGCTAAAAGGTAAGCCTTGAAATGTAGGGGATACAAGATAAAGGAATAAATGAGCCACTATATTTGATGTCCCTGTAGAAGAAGATGTTGGAAAACACAAAAAAGGGTGTGACTTGGCAGAAAAATACTGTAGTCTACAGGCCAACATAAAACTGTTTCAAATCTTATCGAGGTAAGCGTTAACTCTTTAAATGTAAGTGATACAAAATATTACAGCAGCGTACAGGTACATGGTATCCTCCACAAAAACTGAATGTGAGGGTGCATTACAAATTTCAAATGTAGATAGACCTACTGTAATCCCCTGCCAAATCAAATGAAATTTCAAATGGTCAATGGCTAAAAGGTAACCATTGAATAATAGGGGATAGGAGATACTATAGCAATGTGTAATCCGTAATATTTGGTATTCCTATAAAACAGAGTGGAAATTACTACAAAGGGTGTGATGTGACAGAGAAATACGTTGCTAACTTAGCCAACAAGTGAATAGCATGTCGAATTCTATGCCAGTAAGTGTGAACACTTGGTACGTAGGTGCTCCCAAATATAGCCAGTACTGGCCATTTTTTGGGTACACTGTTTACTTAGTTTATATGGCCACGTCGTGTTATCCCCTAATTGTGAATTTTTGCAAACTGTCAAATACACAATGCTGTAGTGCAAGACTTGCTGCCATTAAATAACACAGCACCATAAGCAAACCAAATAGACGATGCATCCAATACCAAAATCCAACAATAGATCTAGACTACGGAGGGTTTTCTAATTAAATTTTTTTTAATTTGAAAATGTTTCCCTTTAATTTGTATGCACTTCTCTTCGCTCCTTAAGAAGTCATCTAGTGCACCTGTGCTTGTAACAATGAACAGTTGTACTAATGTACCTGATTGTAGCTAGTCTGTGTTTGACTGAGGTTTGCACTGCAGGTGCGTGGGAAGTCCTGATTCTCTTTAAGTTGTTGACTATTGCACTGTTGATGCCCACAAAGCATATTTAATGTCCTTCTCATTTAGCCACATTATCATTTTACTTGCTATCATTTTTAAGCTGTACTGTCAAACTCAAAAGAGAACCTTTTCCAGTCCCAGAATGCAACATGGTGTAATTAAAAAGTGAAGACTGCTAACTCAACGTGACATACAGCTACTTGATAATCGGGTTACACTAGAAAAAAATATCTTTGCTTACGTTTGCTATTTTGGAACAGCCAAGAGCTGGTAGGTGGAAACAAAATTTACGTAAAATGCTCTGTCCTCATCAGTAAAAATCATGCCTCCGTTTCCTTTATTAAGTATTAAAAAAACTAGACACTTTTAAATGAATTATTCACATACTTGCTGTTTTAGGTTTGTATGTCAAACGAAAACATACAGAATTGTATACATTTGCTTTGCAGGTCTCGCCTAGGCAGCACATGCGCTGTGAATTTGAGATCTTTTGTTTTCTAAGAGTGGCTTAGAGCCCGCTCATTGCTTACCATTCGTTCGCTTTATTGTCACTCTCTTTTGTTTGCTTTTTATTGGTAAGATGCCGTAGGCTTCCTTTCTTTTTGCATGTTTGTCCCTCCACTCGAGCATGGACACACTACTTGTATCCTTCCACTGATCATGTTTTTTAAGCATTACCTTTTCTTTGTATTTACGCACTATACCAGAGTACGTCTTGTTCAGCTGGCTCCCTCATGTACTTCTCCCACTTAGGGTCCCTCCCTCATCCATGTTGCGTAACCACACTCCCTCCTTCCATTGTTGTCCATGTTGTTACTTGCCCCACCCATCCAACTTCCTCTTGTTGTTGCCTGTGTTTTTGCTTGCAACACCCACCTTCACATCTTCCGTTGTTGCCCATGTTGTAGCTTCCTACACCCACCCACCCTACTTCCTTACTTCCTTTCTTCCATTGTTGCCAGTGTTGTTGCTTGCTTGCTCCCACCCTCCCTCCTTGCATTGTTGTCTGTGTTATTGATTGCATCTAACTGCCCACCCTACTTCCATTGTTGCACTTGTTGTTGCATGCTCCGGGCCCTCCCTCCTTCCGTTGTTGCCCTGGTTGTTGCTTGCAACATCCACCCTCCATCCTCATTCCATTGTTGCCTATGTTGTAGCTTGCTTCCGCCCACCCTCCCTTCTTCCATTGTTGCACCTCTTATTGTTGCTTTACCCACCAACTCTCATTTCTTCCGTTGTTGTCTGTGTAGTTGCTTTCAACACCTACCCTCCTTCAGTTGTTGTCTGTGTTGTTGCTTGCCTCCACCTACACTACCTTCTTCTATTGTTGCTTGTGTTGTTGCTTGCAACCCCACCCACTCACTACTTCTGTTTTTCTTGTGTAGTTGCTTTCTCCACTCACCCTCCTCGGTTGTTGCCCGTATTGTTCTGTACCTTACCCACCCTCCCTCCTGTTGTTTTACATGTTGCTGCCAGTGTTTGCTTGTCCCCACCCTCCCACCATGCGTTGTCCATGTGCTTGCTTTGAGCCTGTCCCTTCCACCATCCATTGTCCGTGTTGCCCCCTGACTCACCCACCCACCCATGTTGCCTCCATAGCTGCTTATGTGTGACATTTCCATGGTTTAAACATACTTATGAGTGATATTCAATGACCAAATATGTGACACTTAGAGTGACACTTTCTCATGAGTAAAACCAAGCACTAAAGTGCAAGGAAAGCGAAATGACAGCCTTTTGAGCAAGGAAAAGCTCTAAAACAATCTTGAAACAGCTGCTAAGTACCTTAAATAGAAGTTACTATCACAACCGTCCTCCACTATAAAAACGTGAGAAACTCCTGGACTGGCCACTACTTACCAGGGCTGCTCTGACCCTTGCTGCACCATGGACAAATTATGGCATTACTGTCTCTGAAAAGTGTAGAATTGCCAGGCCATGATGTAACTTAGCTACATAAACACATCTTTTATCACAACTTAGAAATTAGATTTGAAATCTCCTTTTCTCATTGTTTTAGAGAACCACAATATGACATACAAACATGATCACCCCATACAGCACAGTGACAGACAGATCACTTTCTCTTTCTCTTTTTAAGTTCAAGAAGAAGTTTATTTGAAAAGAACATTTAGTCACCAATGCTTCATACAATAAATGAGTAAGACGAGATGCTTAAACATCCAAAACATTAATGATACATACTGATGTTGAATTGAAAAGAAAATGCAATGTAAAGAAAAATTTGGTTCATATCTTAACAGGAAGTAATATATAATAATGATTAAATGTTTCCTTAATTATTCTATTAACTGCAACAATGGAAGTCGAGGGAAGTCAGGGAGGCTTGGGAACTTCTTGCCTTAAAGGGTCAGGGAGAAAGGATCTCTTCGCGCTGCCATCCAGAAAATGTGTAATAGGAAGCCACAAATGTTGTCGTTTCGCAGCGAGTGAAATTGTGTATACCAGAGTTGTGTCTAATCTGTGATTGTGACAGATAGCGTACCACCAGGCTAGATAGGACAATTTGGAGGTGTCTTTCCAATTTTTTGTTATCTGCTGAAAGGCAACTGCCAATAGTAAATCAATAATCTGTATGTGTGAATTTGGGAGCCGCCAATCAGGTGATAAACTCCCTAATATAACATTACTAAAGGACAGGGGGGCTTTGGTATTAAATATGATGTTAATTTGGGACCAAACCTGTTTCCAAAACTCAAAAACATATGGACATATGTATAACATGTGTTTTAAATCTGCAATGGTATGGGCGCAAGTCCAGCATGTACTAGGATTAGCATGCTGGATCTTATTTAAGCGTGCGGGAGTGAAAAGTAGTCTGTTGTATATAAAAAAGATTGTTTGGGTAGTGCTCGCTGCCCTAGAAGATTTCCGTATCTTAACCCATATTTTATTCCAGAGGGATATGGGCCAGTCAGTATCTAAGTCTGTTTCCCATGAAATTTCTATTTTAGATTTGTCTCTTTCTGTGATAGCCTGACTAATCTGGAGTAGATAGTGGAAGCCTTCGGGTGTGTACATAAGAAGGTCTTGGATATGATCGGAGTTATACAAGAGGGAGAAGGCATTTGTGTAGTTTGATCATAGGATTCTTTAATCGCCGTCTATAGTGTTATGAATTTGTTTTTGAATGAGTTAGGGAGGTGGTACAAATCCTTTAGTTGTGAAAATTGAGGGGTGTACCTTTATCAAATAATTGGTGAACCCAGATTAAACCTTTATTCCTCCATAGTTTCCAGTATATAGGCTTGTTTTTGATTAATATGTGTTTGTTATGCCATATTGTGGAATTGAAAAAAGTATTAAGATCATGCGGAGATGTACCAAGAGTAGCATGTAGTAGTTTGCATGAGTATTTGATTACTGGTGTGTAATTTTTTTGCGGTTTACGGGTAAAGGAAAGGTATTCTGAGAATGAAAAAGGTTCTATAAAGGAAGTCTCAAGATCAACCCATAATGGGCTATTGGGTGATTTGTTGGAAAGCCAGTATGCTAGGTGTTTCAATTGAAATGCTTTGTGGTAACTAAAAAGTTAGGAAAGTTAACACCTCCTTCTGATTTTGGTTTCATTAGTTTTTGTAAAGCCATCCTTGGTTTTTTATTATTCTAAAGAAATGCTGACAATATAGAGTTAATCTGATATTGTCGTCTTGTCTATGTATGTATCCTGCGATGTTCCATGCCAAACCTCATAGAGTCCGGGTGCGTCATCGTTCTATGTGGCCTCCCCCCCCACCCATCATCCCATTGTTTTGATTTCATGTAAGTATGTCTCCAGTTCTTCCTTCTTTATCACTCTTCACAATCTTCACTCTATCTTTTGTATCTTTCTTCTTTCTTCCTTCATATCTATGTTCTTGCTGTAACTCTTCTTTTTTTTCAAATATGCTCTTTTCGCATTCCTTTTGTTATTCTCCTTTCAAGTTGCTCATTCTAATTTCTTACTTCATACCAGTTGTACAAGTTATTCAAATGATACATACATGTTTTCCTGTTGCTTATAGTCTATACTATATATATTATTTGTATACATGTCGGTTGTTCTTTACAAAGCTTTTTGATAGTTGTTCCTTAAGTCTCTCTTCTAAGAATGCATATGTTGTTATTGGTTCATATGAAATGTTGTATTATTGGATGTACATATGTCCCTAAAAATTGTCACGTGGAATGTCAAAGGCTTAAATTCTCCTATTAAAAGACAGCGAGTTCTCTCCCATTTAGCTAAGCTCGATGCTAACATAGCTTTAATACAAGAATCACATCTTACGGAAAGCTAGTCCTTAAAGCTTAAAAGGAATTGGGTGGGAGAGGTTTTCTATTCACCGGGAGACGGTAAACAGAATGGTGTCTTAACCTTATGACATAAGGCACTAAATGTTCAACTCACATCCCAGCAGTCAGATAATGAAGGCAGGTGGCTACTTACTAACCTCCTGATAGGGAACACTCCCCTTTCCATACTGAATATATATGCTCCTACCAGCGGCGATGTCTCCTTCTGGACCCACATATCACAAGTACTTATGCAACAGCCTACGGAAAGTCTTATTCTTGCAGGGGACTACAATCAAGTAATTGATCCTTTCCTGGACCGTCATTCCAAAACTCCTTTATCCCGAATAAATCTCACAAAGCCTTTTTGCGGACTATTGAACAGAGAAACTTAATTGACGCATGGAGACTTTGTAACCCGTCCTAGAGGGAATATTGCTTCTTCTCTCCCCCACATCAAACACAATCCAGGATTGACCATATCTTTGTTACACTCAATATCACTCAATCTATACTTTCATCAGACATAGGACCCATCCTCATTTCAGATCATGCCCCTGTTATACTTCAGTTAGAGTTTCTTCACAAATCTACAGTTTCCAAAAAATGGCGTTTCAATAACTCCTTACTTCTAGACACTAACTTCAAAACATCTTTCATTACTTTTATCCAGGAATTTTTTTTAATTAATCAGTCAGACGATCTTTCTTTCAGTACAATTTGGGATGCTTTTAAAGCTACCGCCTGAGACTTTATTATAAGATACTCGTCGAATAAACGAAAATCCTTTAAAGAGATTCACAATACACTATTTGCCAAAATTAAAGCATTAGAGCATGCCTTCTACACATCTAAAACAAAGACCAGCCTTGAAGATCTTATAAATGCAAAAATTGCTTTTAATAAGTCTTCAACTGAAAGCGCCTCTTTATTCTTACTTAAAACAAGTGCAAAGTACTACCGGGGACAAAATAAATCGGGAAAATTATTAGCTAATTATCTTAAGATTAAGTAAAATAGACTTCATATTGACTCCATTTTATCTGATGGTCAAATACCGAAACATAAGGACACAGAGATTCTTCAAGAATTTGTACGCTTTTATCAATCTCTTTACACGCCAGAGCACACACCCTTAGATACAGCTATCTCTCAATACTTCTCCAGTATTCAGAAACCCGATAACCCTCTTTCTAATCTATAGCAAGAAGAACAAGGAAACCCTGGAAGTCAGCGGGGACCAAGGGTGGAGTTGTGCTTTACAGAACAAGGGTCCCACACATATTGGAATGCAGAATAACAATTTCACAATTTTATAATAAAAATTGGAATTAACAAATGTTTTAATATAAAGATAGGTATTTAATGCGAAGATCAATAAAACAAGGGAATGATAACACGCGAAAAAATAAAGGTGAGCAACCGTGGCAAGGCAGAGGGAAATCAGCCGATTTCCTTACCCCAGGCAAGTGACTTTAAAAAGTGACTTTTCAGTTTGTGTAAATATAAATAGACAAAAGTCACAGTTGAGGTTACATCTCATACTCCACAGTAGAATATAAATAGCGGTATAGAGTTGAGAATGTATGTGTCGACGACGTTTCAATCCCGCAGAGAGTATCGGGATCTCATCAGGACTAATAGATAGAACAGGTGCCTGAGAAGTTGCCAATTGTGCGGCAAGTTATGAGAACCGCGATGCAAGGGGCCAATGTGAGATGCTGGCAGTGGGTTCCGCCAGGACCATTCAGGAGACAGTAGGTATGCGGGAGTTCGTATGGATCGCGGGCATCCAACCTAGGTATAATGAATAAGATCAAGGTCTTGGAAGGGGTGGCAGCTCCCAGCCAGGAGGCTGCAATGTAGGTGGGCGTGCCGGACGGCAGGCCGCTGGTTGCGATAAGGTCACCGCTGCCCCGGATTCGGGAATTAGAACCGAGCGCCAGCTCGATGTCTGATGCGGGAGGGACAGTGGACACCCGTGGGATCAGGGATACAACGTGCAGTGGCGGACAATGCCGGCAGGCTGAATGGAATGGTATCTCTTTCTAATCTAGACACACTAGAATCCGATATCACGCAAGATGAACTACTAAATGCATTGAAGACGCTCAAAAAAGATAAGGCCCCAGGCCCAGATGGCTTCACAGTTGAGTTCTATCTACATTTTGCCCGGGAACTTGTCCCATACTTACACAACCTCATTTCTTCTTTCACCTCCTCCTGTAATTCATCTGGCTCGTTCTTGGAGGCATTGATTTGTTTGATACCAAAGGAGGGTAGAGATCACAGATATTGCAAAAACTATAGACCTATTTCGCTAGTTAATGTAGATTACAAAATTTTTTCAAAAGTATTAGCTATACAATTAGAGCCACATCTTCCCACGCTGCTGGGAAAAGAACAATCAGGGTTTGTTAAAGGCCGTAATATAACAGATAACACTAGATTATTTTTCAATATTTTATCTAGAACATCCACACATTCAGAATCACTAGCTGCCATCTCTCTGGACGCCGAGAAGGCATTTGATAGGGTACTCTGGCCATTTATCCTTCATGCTCTTGAATGGTTTGGCTTTGGACCAAAAATCACTTCACTGATGACTCTACTTTATTCGGAACCCAAGGCAGCTATTACCGCGAATGGTCTCGTATCTTCTTACTTTACTCTTCACAGAGGCGTCCGTCAAGGCTGCCCTCTATCTCCTTTTCTTTTCAACTTAGCATTAGAACCTTTTCTCTCCCGAATTAGGCAAAATCACTATATTACGGGTTTTATTTCCAATTCCCAACATATCAAATTAGCAGCGTATGCAGATGACGTATTGATTTTCCTTTCACAACCACAACACTCACTTCCTGCATTTTTACAGGAGGTTGAGCCTTATGGACTGGTATCGGGATATAAATTGAACGCCGATAAATGTGAGATCATGCCATTAACTAAATACACATTTAAAGCGGAATTCCAGGCCTCTAGATTTGCATGGAATCCCAAACATATAAAGTATCTCGGACTTTGGTTCTCCCCTTCTATAAATACATCCATATCCACGAACCTAGATAAGTGTTTAGAAAAATTTTAAAGTCTTACAGAACGATGGCATCCGTTTCACCTTTCTTGGTGGGGGCGTATGGACACTATCAAAATGATGCTTACCCCTATAGTTCTTTATACTATATCTAACATACCACTACCAATTCCAACCAAATTTCTCCAAAAGATTAACTTTCTCTTTCTCTTAATGGTTGCCCTGCCTGCAACTTACCAACTCCCTCTGCTGGCCCTCTGTGGGTTGACCCTCATATTATAGCTGCTTCTGTGTGTGGACTCACACTGGCTGCCTTTTGACACCTAACTATTGCAGAGATGCTTCTACCTATTCTGCCGTCGTGTTCTGCTGCTCAGTGCTGCTGGTGACGGTGTGGAGTAAGAGTAGGTGGAGACCTTGTGCTCTCTCTCATGGGTGTACACGGGGAAAAACTCCCTGCGCATTGAAAGTCTGCCACACTTTGCTGACGCCCCAGCTTTCTGAATCATTACAGCATGGCACATGTCATTGCCATGACTGGACACAAGCAGATTGCCATCCTGTGCCTTCCCACATGTGGATGCCTATCGAGAGCAGCATGTGTGACATGAGTCACTTGTTGTTTTTTTCGTGTTAGCAGGTGGGCCCCATGGGCCCTGCCCACTGACAGCGATGCCTTCCTGGGGGCCGGCAAGAGGACTTCTAAAAAAACATTCTGGTGCCAGTCTGTCAGTGTGCTGACACACTAGCACACAAGGTAGTACAAACAAAGCACTGCCAATGAGGCCGGGGGTCTATAGCGCTGCGTGGTCTGAGAGGTGCCGACAGCCCCATTCACTCTATGCTTGCAGGGGAGCACACAACGTGCAGTAACACAAAACATAATTTTTCCCAACAGTTGCTGGTTCACTGGCCAAATCATCATCCAATCACTGACTTTGTGGAATTGAGTTAACTGTCACTGACGGTGTTGTGCAGGTGGCGCCAATTTTCGAAATACAACAGGGCAAGTGGCCACCCCCTGGATGCATCATCACTGTCAGTGGTGAGCAAGGGGCTGTGCACTGCAGGGTAGTCTCAGGGTGATTACTACTCTCCAGAGAGTATGTAATTGTCAGAGTCTGTTTGACAGACTTAGCCATTGCATGCCACATGGCTCAGTTCCTGAGGCTCAGCTTTATTGTGCACTGCAGCCAGAGCCTGAGGTTGCACTATGCTGTGTGATGACAATTTGTGTTCATTATTGGTAGTGAAGAAACTCAACATTGAAGGTGGCACTGTATAATGCAGGCTCACTGGCAGCACAGTTTGCCCAGCACTGCCAGCAGGCAGCCCACTGCTCGTGCTTTTGCAATGGTCTGTTCCTATTCGCAGTTTCTTATGCCTAGCAGTGCCGCTGTGTTAGGAGGCGCTATAAATGCATGACTAAGCATTTTAGTGCAGTGATGAGGACTTCCACGCTAAACTGCATTGGTCTAACCACTGATGCATGATACTTGGCAGAGCTGTACCTCCAGCCTGAAAAAATCAAAAGAGTACTTTAATTCCCACACCCTCCATTGTCCATGTTGCCCCGACACCCATTCCTTCCCTCCCTCCCTCCTTGTACCCCTGCCTTCCCTCCTACCCCGCCGGCAAACTAAAAAAAGGGTTATGACCGTATCATATCTATTTTTTAGGCCAAGCCTAGAGTCAGCGTGCATGCGCTGCTCTGCGAGGCATGATGTATCTACAATATGGGCTTTAACCAAGCCCATCGATTGCCATTCGTTCTTTTTTGTGCCTTTCAGAAATGCTGCCTTTTTATTGGTGCATTGTTTGTAATTGTCCCTCCTTTGGGTGCTTGGTTCATGCCCAGGCGATTTCACTAATTGTTCCTACGGATTGGCTATCATATGTTCATAGTTCCTCCTGGTCGGCCATCGCAACGCGTGCGTCCTCTGCTCTTTCCAACTTGATCAGCACAGCATGCAGTGCTTTATCCAATCATCTGTTTGGCACATCGAGCTTCAACTTTAAGCATGGACTAATTTGCACTTTAAACTGCATGCTTCCAACAGACGGACATCTTGACCGCTGCATGTTTCTCTGTGTATTTGTCATGTTTCTGCTCAAGCGAGCGTTATTGCAGTGGTGGGGGATTTGCCTATGTGGTCTTATGTTTACACCTGAAAGACCGGTCACCAGAAGCACAAAAGACAAATAGAAAGGTTACCCAAGAGATTTAGACTGAGTGCGCTCTGTGCCTCGCTTGCTTGTGAGTATGTACGGCTTCTAGAGAAGTGATCCTGTACGTCGTTTCAGGGCTCTAACTATTAGTGCACATGATCCCTTGCAGGGCCGGACTGGGAACTGAAAGCAGCCCTGGCAAATTTTGCCAGACCAGGCCCCGTCCGGCGCGTAGCGAGCGAGCCTCACTGCTACTATGGGGGTTCGGGGGGGTTCTCCCCAAGAAAATTTTGGAAAAAGACAGACCAAAATGGTGAATTTTACAGCACATTTTTCATTACATATTCAATT
Organism: Calotriton arnoldi; assembly: GCA_963921515.1. NCBI lineage: Eukaryota > Metazoa > Chordata > Amphibia > Caudata > Salamandridae > Calotriton > Calotriton arnoldi. The sequence goes on along the minus strand of CAWUFW010002331.1, from coordinate 777,453 downwards.
GTATCAACTTTGAAAGCACAGTAAATAGTAGATGATGACCTTAAAGAGCACCAGGTTACCCACCCAGTCATATGTACCCATAGACATTCTTTCCGAGAGCACCAAAAATAGACACAAGTAGTGAATCAGAGAGAACAAAGTAAAAGTGAGACCAGCCACCACATGGTGTGTAGCGAGCAAGCGCAGTGTGCATGTGCGCAGCCTTTTGAATCTCAAAAGAACCTGGAGGGGACTACGGAGAGTAATCCCATTTAAATGGCTGGATATATGGATGGATGGATGGATGAGCTTTGATGAGAGGACAAAGATGTATGCGAAGGACATTGTAAGAGTTTGGCCCAACAGCTTTATCACAGTATATCTAAGATAAATCCCTCGCAGGTTCAAAATACAAACAGTGCACCATCATATATTATAATCGCACGGCCTATGCACACATTTGTGCCAAGCAAGGAAAATCCTCCATGTTCATGACACCATCAGTGAGCTCATTATCAGACGCGGAAAGGGCGCGCATTGAGTTTGCACTGTGAGGGTTTCGAGCTGGGGCCATGCAAAACCCCTACTAACCACAGACCATCAAACCAACCAATGGTAGAACAGGTCTGGTTGGCAAGAGGGGATTGCTTTGTTTACAGTCTAGGAAAAACCATGTCCTCCATTGTGCTCCTTGTGAAAATGATGACTGGTTTCCAAGGATATCAGAAAAAGCTATGGGCTCGGTAGAAACGTGGACAGGCTTCCAACACCACAGGCACATCTGTGTTTCTTATTTAAGTCTGGCCTAGAGACAGCTTTAATTGACTCTGTGTTAAGCTATGGAAAGAGGCGCATCAAGGACAGGCAAGAATGCACTTGCACAGGCAGTAGGCTGACATGGCCTTGGGTAGCCACACAGGTCATGTACAACTGTACAGTCAGCAAGCTACGATGCATACTAGTAAGTAGTGGGGTAAACCAAACAGCAGGCATGCTGCAGGTCGGAAGGAACTCATGCTATATTACAGGGATGATACAGTAGAGACTGCTTCTATTTGGTAGAGAATATGCACAGGCAGTACCAAGGGAGGTAAATCTGGTGCGTGCCTTGGAAGAAAGAGGTATTGTAGTAAATGCTGGGCAAGAAAAACACTTAACGAATAAATAAAACAGAATAAACCGTCCTAACAAGATACATTGATATTTTTAATTTGGAACACGATATGTAATAAATAGATGGAAAGAGTAATTTTTCCAAATTGAGAGAAAGAGTCCTAAGAAAGAGGTTTTACACTTTTGCGAAACATGTGTTGGCTGTTGTCTTAAATGTCATGCACTTGTACAATGAGATGTTAAAAAAAACTATGGTCGCAACTTCAGTGTGGATAAACAGTTGTTGAACTGAACTAAAATTAAAAAGAAAATGAATTTCATAGTATGAATTTGACATTTTTGCACAATTTCATTACCATTATTCTGATTACCATTATTCTGATTGCATGCGTTAGAAAGTATACATCTTATTTTCTATTTGCATTTTAATAAATACACTGGGGGTGGCATCTAGTGTCTCACTGAGGAGCACCAGTTAGAACAAGACCACTATCTCCCTAAACTGCAAGTTTAGCTCAGATATAATAGGATGTTCTGACTGCACTACTTTGGCTATTAAACACATTTCCTATGAGATGCCCCTGGCTTCTTCCACATTCACTCCTGCTCAAGTACTTTCAGCCAGATTCAATAATCTTCATCTAGCTGTTTATCATGCTTTTTTAAAAACGTGTTCTTTCCCAGAAAGAAGGGCATTCTCCCAGTTACCTTTCTTTCCCTTGCTACTCCTTTTCCTAATCCTGCCTTCTACGCTTTTTACTCAGATGTCAAATTCTCCATTCTTAAATCTTTTTTGCCATTTGATTTTCCTTTCTTTTTCCTCTGCTCTCTTATCCTTTCAGATCTTATCCTCCTTGTCTCTGCTTTTTTATAACCCATGTTCTAAATATAATCCCCCCTCTCATTCCATTGTGTTCCTTTCTTTTCCCTTTCACTCTTCCCTACCATCTCTCCATGATCACCTAAGATTCTTTACTTAATTCCTATCCTGGTTAATGCTCTCTCATTCCTCCCTCCCTCCCTTACCCTTGTTCCTCCTTCCTTTCACCCCATTACTTTATTCCATTCCTTCTCTCACTTCTCTCACTTCTTCCTCTTGTCTCCTCTGCCTTCGACTCTCTTTCCCATCCTAGCTTCTCTTTCACTCCCTTCTCCTTTGTATCACTTTCTTTTTTCGCCATTGATTTTTTTCTCTTCTTTATTTTCCTTTAAAATGCACACGCAAATGACAATAGATATACTGTAGTTGTGTGAAGAAGGATGAAGCTGTTGACCATGTGGAGTATGAGAATAATGAGTCTCAGAGTAATGAAAAGACTGGAAAGGGAGTAGGACCGGGTACACTCAATGACCCACTGTTGTAGGGTAGACTGCAGCACGTGGGTTTGGGATTTGAACCTGCAGCCTGCAGCTGTCTGCAACGTGAGTGATAACGTGCCAGATGAGGAATCGAGCCTGCTGACTGCGGGTTATGCTCGCATATGGACAACAGGCGCATTTACCTAAGGTACTATATACATACCGAGTGCTTCAAGTAAGATAAAAACGGCGAGGGGTCTCTAGAAGGGATGTGGCAAAAGAAGTAGAACTAGAAATATGTTCCAAGAGTCGTAGTCTATGTAAGGAAGGGCATGGCTGAAAACACAGGAACTAACATTCTGTGCTTCACGTAGTTGCAAAACCGTGTCATCTTTTTCCTCTTCTGCGCCATTCCTTTCACTCTCGCCTTCTACACATACCCACTTTTATCTTCTCCACTCCACCATCCCTGCCACACTCAACCCACACACCTGGAAGCATTTCATTTCTATTCCTTTGGCACTGTCTATATTTTGATAGCTGTGTACTTCCTTCACACACTTCCCCACAGTTATAATTGGAAGATATGAGACCATCTCTCTGTGCGCTCTGCGGAGAGGCCATGGATGGGATGTGCATGCAGTCTGAATACCTGTATAACCTACTGACAGGAACTGAAAGAAACTCACCCTTCTTCAGCCTCAGCTGCAGAGTTATCAATCGTGTTCCATCATAAACACCCACCCACAATCTGAACTCACTCATACGCCTAGAGTCGAATCAGTTCACAATATGCACTATACAAGAGTCATACCTTGTGTAAAAACTACAGAAACACATATGGAAAAAGCAAACACTCATAAGGAATGCAAGAAGTAAAATGTGAAATGTAAGCGGGGGCTGCATGGGTGACGTAGATCACCCTGACTGAGGATTTTTACAGTCATTGTTGTGAAACTGACCAGTATTTTTGCTTGTAAAGTTAAGAACCTTAGAATCGGAGGGCCAGATAAGGACTGTCCACCTAAAATCTTTGATATATGCCGAGTTAAAGTCTGTTCCCTGCTGGTACTCTGCAGCAGGTGCATTAACCTCTATGCTATTTTACCGGATTGGAACCTGGAGGTTAGTGAGCTTCACAACAGCTACATTAACCCTCTGAAATGTCTTAATCTGTCCCCCGACATAGAGATCTGCTCACCAGCACATGCATTAACCCACTAAGCCGTGTTTACCACAATGTCCCCTGTGCTCAACAGCTCAGATGAAAAGCTGTGCAGTCAGTGCTTAAAGGCGTCTGCCAGGCTGCAACACGTGCGGGGGACTGAGGAGGGGAAGGGTTGGAACATGTGTAGAGTTCGGCAGAGTACACTGGATTTTACACATACGTGCATTACACAGGTGCACTGATTTGCAATTGTAGGCACAGAGAGAGAAGGAATTATTTGAACTGCGTCATACGTTTGGTGTTGATTTCAAAGCTCAGCAACTTATCATCTGACCAATGGTCTTCACACTTTTTAATTCTGTGCCCCACCCCCGTGTCCAATAATTTATTCGAGCACCATTAGCCAAAGTACCAAATACATTTTCTCACAAGTATTATTTAACATTTTAAATATTGCAAGCAAGTGAAACCACATTGGCTGGGTTAAGGGCACACCTGACCATATTGGCTGGATTGAGGGGAGGGCCCACCTGACCATATTGGCTGGATAACGACTGAATTCAGGAAGAACGTGCAAATGTTCACAGGCGTGACGGGCGTCAGCGCAAACTTAGCCATCACCCCTCCGAGGTCCGGGACCGGACCGGGTCCGACTCCGAGGTCCTCCTCGATTCCAGGATTGATGCATGTAGCATATTTCGACCTCGGTGGGGTGATGGCATTGGCAGGCTACTATGGCTAAGTTACATGGAGGCAGGATCGGGGCCGGAGTCCAGCCGGGATAGCCGCTCCTCGAATCATCAATCAGAGCCTGGCCTAGTCCTAGACTAGAGCCAGGCTGAGCCTGAGGCCAGCCACCACCTCGCTCCGCCCCTGCTGGCTGCTCACAACAAAAAAGCCACTACTGCGCAGGCTGCGGAAGCAGGCCGGGTCCTAGGCCCTTGCCCCTTAGGCCCCTTTTGCTTTTAATTCTGGCCCGGTGGTTGCGACAGACAGTGCCACCACCGTGGCACTGTCTGTTGCGACCGGGCCAGAATTAAAAGCAAAACGGGCCTAAGGGGCAAGGGCCTAGGCCCCGGCCACCCGCCCACCACCCATCCATAAATCAGATGATCAATCATCAGATCTTCATCAGGCCAGCCCAGGAGCAGGAGGATCAGGAAGTATTGCATGCAATTTAAACGACTGGATGGAGTCTGGTCCAGTCGTAAATAGACTCACCTGCGGCTGCGGGCGGCAGACAGGGGGAATTATATTATGGGGTCTGTCTGGCCTCTGAGAGCGAGCGATGCGTGCCTGCCTCCTCCTCCTCGACCTCGCCTCAGAGTCACGCGCACTTTTAATTGCGCGAGCCCCAATGCGCATGAGCATCATCACCACCAGGCAGCAGACCCCACCCCACCCTAAGGCTGAACTAAACTAAAACCGCGGCGCAGACGCGGAGGCGGGGACATCTGCGCGCTGCACGCATCTACGTCATCATGATCAGGTGGTTTTTAAATTATAATGAGTCAGGCCTGATCTGCCTGCTGCCTAAATGACATTGAAATCGGCCGGCGGGTCAGGTCACTGTTCACGTCACGACTCACGGTCACGGACGGAGCACCAGCATTTTATGCAGAGAATTGTTGTGCTCAGGCGGCAATGTGCTGGAATGGAAGTTAATGCAATGTTTGTTTGCACGGTCGGTCCGACACGGCCAAATCGGCCCCCAGCAACAGAACCGGCCCCCCTGTCACAAAACCGGCCCCCACCCCATCCAGCCTACCGCGGGATTGCCAGGTGCCCGGAATTGCCAGTCAGGCCCTGATCCCTTGTTTCTCCAAGCTATAGTGCGGAGTTGTTGGAAAATTTGTGAAACCCCACCATGTAAGATGCATTGTGTAGTTCACCTTAAAGTGCTTTGCAGGCCTCTCTCCCCTTTAAAAATTCTCCAAGGGAAACAGTGGATACCAGAGAAAGCTAACCAGGGCTGGTTCATGGATTTTTGCCACCCTTGGCAAAGTGACATTTTGCGCCTCTTCACCCCCTGTACTCTTTGCTAATTTTACGATAATGCTGATGATCTTCTGCTCCTCTAGACTTAAGGCAGCGGCCTGCTCTTGCCTTTTTGAAACTGACTCTGGAAGATGAGACCTTTTTCACGCTGAGCCCCCACTCCATAGGGTGCCCTCCACTAAGGGTGGGATCTGTCTGCAGTAGTGGTGATGTACCTCTTGGATCACTCTGTTGTCAGGCAGGCGTTCCCCTCCTCGCACCTTTTCCCGAATGTACTTTCTGCTACCATTCTGACTCACCATCTGTTTTCTGCACCGTTGCCCGATGTGAGCAAATAAAAATCCACACATTTTTTCTCTGTTTGATTTTGCAAATAGAAGAGGACAGGTGGTATCTAAAGCAGATTACCTGCTAGGTGTATTAGTTGGTCTTACCATGAATTAAGAACCTGATTATTTTTACAGTGCTTGCAAGTTTTTATCGTTTATAGCGCTGTAAATAATAAGTGGTCATCATTACCCAACTCACTTAGCTGATTTTAGAACTATGAAACAGACAGTTGGCCCTGCCACTATCAAACCTGTGACTAGGAGGTTTGTAATAATAATGATGATGATAAATAGTTTATATAGTATGTAATGCCAGAGATTTGCAGTTGTAGGCGCTGTAATAACACGTTACCCAATTTAATGCTAGTAATTTTATCTATGTTGGATGGATGCAAGGCTGAACTGGCCCTGCTGGAATTCAACCTGGCAGGTCGCACAGTAATAACAGCAGGGAACACATAACCTACTGAGCAGACTAGCTGACTAGGGTTCATTGTGCAGAAAACTAGAATCCTGCTTGAATAAGACCATTTCTCAGGAAGTACAATAATAATAAAATTGCCATTATTCCAAGCCTTTGGGAAGAAAGTGGGATTTATTGTTTTTGGAAGTTTATCTAAGTCACCAGTGGCAAATGACCATCCCAAACACACGAGCTGAAAACACATGAAACAATCACATTGGCGTTGAGTAAGGCCAGGAACAGGTCAGCATCATTTTATAAGAAACAAGACTGCCCCAAGCGAGATCCAACCACTATCTCACGTCTCATAAGGTAAGCAAGGCAACAACAGCTCGAAAATGCAGAGAGGAAAAGGTCAGGAATAACAGTAACCCAACTCTGCACTGTCAGAAGCAATGATGCGGGTGTCTTCCCTCTTTTTTCTAGCATAAATGTTTATGCTTGTTTGTTACCTCACTCAATAGCTTTTGGCGTTTGATAAGTTTATGGTTTCACAGCAACCCGCTCGTTGTCTACTGAGCAGTGAATTCAAAATCCCATGAACCACATACACATCTATGGGTGCATGGTTTGGAGCCCCAGAATTAGAACTCCCCTGAAAAATGTGCCAGGCTAAGTGTAGATGAATATGGTGCGTGCCCCCCCCACAGATGTGCATAGCCATAGCACCATTTGCAACCAAAACAGTGCCCCACATTGTTCAAGCCCCCTAAAATTCTTCAACACAAATGTCTCTGGGGATTCACTCTGCATGTTTTCATTGAGATATTTGGACAAGTCTTTGCATATAATAAGGTTTTGTAAATTTGTGCACAATGAAAGGCTGCCTTTCTTTGTAATTATGTTTCATCATTTTAAAACTTGGGAACACAATCCACACAAATACACTCCATACCATGCAACATAATTTCAATCAGCATAATTTCACTCAATGCTGCACACTTTCAAGCCACACAATTTAACTCTATCATTTTCATTCTACACCACATAATTCTGCAACAAACCACATATTTCAACTCAACAACACAAGTACAGAACACACCACATACATCCAAACCATACCATATAATTCCACATCACGCCACAAAATTCAACAGCACACCACATAATTAAAATCTCTATGACACACAAGTACACTCCACATAATTCCAGTACACTGCACTCAATATCACATAATTACTATCCACATATTTTAACTGCACACCATTCCACATAATTCCACTTAAAAACTCCACTCCACACCACACAATTCCACCACACACAATTCCACAACTAATAATTCCAATCCAACCCACATAATTCCACTCCACATCACATATATCCACTCCATACCAATTCAAAACACATGGGTAAAAGACCTTGTCATTTACAGTGCCAATACTCTAACTCTCACAAATGTGAGACCAATTTGCATTGTAAATGCTTGTTTTACTTTCATTCATGCTGCACTCCAGCCATGCTGCTACACAACATTACTTAAAAACATAGACAAATAACTCTCTAATAGGCAAAACATATTAACTTTGCCAATGCTTGTTTTAATTGGCACAGAAATAAAATGCAGGCTATTGATATGCCAGCAAGGTGGCAGCCTTATAACTGTATGTATATAATGAAACAATCACTGTTGTTGTACTTACAGTGTCAGTTATATGTTTTGAAAACAGTTTTGTATTTTGTTCATTGTATATAAATCTGAAATGTTTTATTTCTCAATTTTCCTCTCCTGCCTATTCCCATTGCCTTTTTTCTATCCCTCACACTTTAATATTTCTCCCATATTGATGGGTTTTACCCTTTTAGGTTTTTTAATCTCTGCCATTGTTTCCCTCAGCCCTGCCAAGTACCACGCATCAGGCGTTAGACTAACGCATTTCAGTGTGGTGGTCCGCATCACCACACTGAAATGGAAAGCCACACATTTGTAGCGCCTCAGTATCAATCCAGAGTGCTATTAGTGCTCTGTTAGGAACTAAAATCCAGGTTGCAGCGCACGGTCTGCACTGCTTGCGCAGGCTTGGGGCGGCTGGCTCAGCTCGTGACTGGGCTGGCTTAGGCAGGCTGAGAGCAGAGGCTACAATGTAACAAAGTTTATTCACTTCCCCTAGACACCGGCAATCCATTCAGGTTAACTGTGTGACTCGCTGAGAGACTCGTCACGTGATGGCACCTCACAGTCAGTGTTAAAATTATGGCCAACAGCTTCAATCAAGAGACTCCCTCTCTTTATATATTGGTGGGCCGGCGCGGTGCGAGCGAGCAACGCAGCAGTCACTGAATAATGTGACAGTCTTTTGACATGCGGCCAGTCCTGTCTCAGTCCAGACAGCCGCAGGATTGGTGGTGTCTTACAGGCAGCACTGAGGTGCAGCCAGGCAGCCTCATCTCAGAATGCAGCCGGAAAGGAGTTGTCAGCTCGACTCCGAAGACAGCAGCACCCAGGAGGGAGAGAGTGAGCCTACACCGGCAGCAGGTAAGCGAATCTGCCCCCCCAACTTGAAACTTAATCTCCTCCACGTGGGCCAGTACTAGCTTCCCCGGTCGGTTTGGTCTTGAATTCCCACAGAGCAGGCCAGAAGAACAAGTTAGGGATTATACTCACGCACTCAGCAGGTAATGGACACCACAGGGATGAAGGGGACTGCACTTAGCACCTAACCCCGCAAATGGCATGCTGCCCCGCCAGTGCTTCACAGCAGATAAACAGCAGTAAGGGACCCTGCATTAGACACCTGCCTACACCTAGAATCTTTCCCCCACACCCTCCAAAAACACCAGAGAAACCCATACACTTGCCCCCTCTCCACCCAGCATCATTGCTTCCATACTTCCCTTCCACATAGGACTGCCCGGGCACACCGCCTGCACACAAGGCTGCCTCAGGTGACTGCGGCCTACACATAAACAAGCTGGAAGCTGAGCCCTAGGGAGCAATCACCAGGATGGGTGCGGCCTCCCTAGAGCCTCAGTCTATTGGTGCCTGCCTAGCGGAGTGAGTCCGGCCACTAGCATCGACAACTTGATACCTGGTTATGGTAATGAGGGGCAGCGATAATGGTGCCGGTCCAACTTTCAGCACGGCCAGCAGCTGTCACTTACGAGCCTGGTGTTTTTAGAAGATTTGGTACAGCTGCAGCCTGCTGGTGTGATCTAGTACTGCGGGGCGGGGCAGGTAGTGGCGCGCCAACCGGGGCTGACACCGCTCAGCTGCACTTCTCAGTTATCATTTTTATTCAGATTGATTAAACCGTTCTGTCTTTGAAATAAACAGCATCCTGGCTGGCTGTAAGATGTGCGCCTCAGTCTCCTGAGCCTTGCCAATGCCCGTGCTGCTGTCTGGGGCGGCTCGCGAGTGCTAGGTTAGTGCCCTTCAATATCTGGAGCTTTGCAGTCATTTTAAGATCTTCTTAGAGTTTCTCTTTGGTGAAATGGGTGTAATTTCTGATATTTATATGCTTCCCTCATCTTTATTACTTGACTTTGCTTGCGAGAAAGAGTCACTCATAGTTGCTGAAATGTCACTCATAATTACACTGAAATTATGAGAATGTCACACATAGCAATCTAAAAACCTTGGCAGCTATGTTCCCTTCTCTGTCATTCTCTCTCCTCGTGTTTTAATTTACAATGTGATTCCATCTCTTCAAAAATAAAAATCCCATTCTTTCACTCCGACTGCGTGTATATGATTAATTTTCATATATTTCACGTTTCCTTCCTTGTACTACTTGCGATTTGTTTTAAAAAAAAATCCATTCTTCCACACTGACTCCGTGCATATGTTTAATTTCCATTTATTTCACGCTTCCTTCTTTGTACTACTTGCGACTTGCTTCAAAAATAAAAATTCCATTCTTTCACTCTGACCCCTGCGTGCATTTATTTAATTTTCATTAATTTCACCTTTCTTTCTTGGTACTAGTTGCGATTTGCTAGGAAAATAAACATTCCATTCTTTCACTCCGACTCTGTGTATGCTTTTAATGTTAATTTATTTAACCTTTCGTTGTTTGAACTACTTGCGATTTGCTTCCTGTCGCTTGTGCAGCAGTGGCTCCAGTATTAGAGAAACGTCAGGTAATTTATAGTGTGAGGTCAGTTTGGTATCCCATGAAATCGTGTATCCCTGCACTCAGCCCGAGCAGAGATCGACTGCTTCTGTCTGATCCTGCCCGGGTTGAGTTAATACTCCGAAGTCATCCGAAGCCCAGGGGATACATGATCCCAAGGGGATATCAGATATTATACAACACCGGCTCTCAGGGGCCTCGCTTCCATAGGTGGAGCAGGTGCAGTGGCATTGGGTCGGGAGGCCCAAGGGGACACTGAACCCTTGGTTATTGTTGATTTTTGTTTCACTCAAAAAGTGGCCAGAGGGGGGGAATTCCCTTCCTTGCACCAGGCGCCCCATGAGACATTGCATACCTACCAACTCACATGGGGTACCGTGTGACACATGATATGAGCTCCCATCACAGGTCACTGGTGAGGAGCCGAGATCACATGGTGGTAGGGAGAACGAGGTGAAAACCACTGTAAATAGTCGTTTCCAGGTTTTTTTTTAGGCCCGCCCCTTCAAGGCCCGCCCCCACCTCACACGGTGAGATTGTTCTTCACTGTGGCGGTTATGACTCTGGCTCTGCTATTGTAGGATCTTCAGAAGCTTTTAAATGGATATCGAAGTTCTCGTGCTCCATTTTGTTTCATTCCTTCTTAACATATGCTGCAGAACTCCTCTATTCTGCGTGTATCTGTTTCTAGTTAGCATTTCATAAGTTCTGGTTATCATGAAACACGAATGAAGAATTTATAGATGCGAGAGAGGAGTGTGGAACGGCTGCTTCTTTCAGAGCATTTTGATCATCCTCCCCACAAAGACAGGCGCTCAACGCCCATTGGGCTCAAGGGGCTTCAGCCCCTCCCGTCGTGTGTCAGCCCGGGCCGAGACAGCTTGCCGGGCACACACACAGCCGCACCAGAGTACTTCACAGGACTTTAAAAGACCATTTGCTTGTTAATGAGGCTTTGTTGTTTTTACACCCCTTCTTAGAGCCCCTGCATCTCCACTCTGCCTATTGCTGGAAGAATTAGCCCCCCCTGAAATTTTTTCTTAGCCCCCCCCCCCGAAATTTGGCTCTAGTTGTGTCTCTGCACAAAGAGGAACAGAGGCCGGCGCTTAATGTAAATGCATGCAACTGAGATTTGTATTCTGCGTGCCATCTGCATACTTTCCAGGGTATTCCCACAACATTAGTTATCTTGACTGGAGAAAGATAATAAGGCTCTGGACGTTTTTAGATGCAGCTGAATGCAGTGGTGTATGGTGAACATTTAAAGTGGCGCGGCAAAACATTCATACACCGAAGTACAGGACCCCTTTCAAGGAGTGCCAGCAGTATGGAGGGAGCTTCCCCCAGAGAAATGTGGAAGATCTGACAGGGTGAAAATGGGCAAAAGGACACAGTCTGTGGTGGCAGGAAAAGGGTGAGGAATGGAAAGAGAAGCACACAGAGAAAACAAGGAGTCCCCAGTGGTGAGCCTCACACACCCGTCCACACAGGCTGCAGACGCAGCACAGATCCGGACGCAGGACTTCATCCCTGTGATTACATGCATATCAGGGCGGAATTACCTAATTGACCCTTTGATATCAGCTGGATAATAATAATAATAATAATAACAATAATAATAACTATAACAACAGAAACAATAATGATGATGATGATAATGATGATTTTATTATTATTAGTAGTAGTATCAGTAGTAGTAGTAATATTTTTAGTACTTCTATGGCACTCCAAAATCATATATGAAATAAAAGCTAACACTGTCATTTGTTTTTAGGTAGAAATCTCAGTTTATTTACACCTGGGTAGGTAAAACTAATAAATATCACTGTAATTTAAATCAGTGCTAAACCTGAATTAAAGTTCATTCTCCTTACTTCAAAGATACTTATTCAGCATGAGTTCAAAACAGCATGCCTGGTGGGGATGTCGTCGAACTACCTACAGTCTATCAATACTGCCATACCCTACATTCTGTTTCCCCAGATCATGTATATACATTTCCTGCAGGAATTCTACATTCTAAAATTTAAGATGGCACTAAAAAACACACCCTCTCAAATATTAAAACCAAGCAATGTAATTCGTTTTTTCTTCGATGTATAAATGGCAATGTTAGCTTCCAAGAACTTATAGCTACAATATTAAATGAATAATAATGAAAAAAAAAACAACAGCAGAAACAACTGTTTAACCCCTTCGCTGCTAGGCCTTTCCCCCCCCTGTGCTAAGCCTTTTTTTGGCTATTTGGGGTAGTTCGCGCTTAGGCCCCTGTAACTTTTTGACCACATAAGGTATCCACGCCAAATTTGCGTCCTTTTTTTCTAACATCATGGGAATTGTAAAGTTACCCAGGGTTTGTGGATTCCCTTGGAGGGGACCCAGAAATTTGCCAAAATACAGCAAAATTTTGTTTTTTGGGGGAAAAATGCGAAAAAAAGGCTACAGATGAAAGCGTCTTGTTTTTTCCTGCAAATGGCATCAAAAAGGGGTTGTGGTGCTGAAATCACCATCTTCCCAGATTTCAGGGACAAGCAGACTTTTGTCAGAAAACCAACTTTTTTTACACAGTTTTGGCATTTTTCTGGGACATAGCCTATTTTTGCTATTTTGTGTGCTTTCAACCTCCTTCCAGTTAATGGTAGAAATGGGTATGAAACTAATAATGGATCCTGGAAAGCCATACATTTCTGAAAAGTAGATAAAATTCTGAATTCAGCAAGGGGTCATTTGTGTAGATCCTTAAAGTTTTCCTTATAGAAACTAACAGTTAAATAAAGGAAAAATTGAAAATTAGTTGAAAAAACAGCCATTTGTGTCAACGTTTTCACCTGTAACTTCTTCTAATTATGACAGCTATTTGAAAGCAATATACCGTTATATCCGCTGGACCTTTCTGGTTGTGGGGATATATAGGACTTGTAGGTTCACTAAGAACCCGACGAACCCATAGCCAATAACTGAGCAGCATCTTGCAATGGTTTTTTATTATGTACCAGGTATATAGCAATTATTTTGGGAAAATGTATACATGGAAAAATTGTTATGAAAGACAACTATGTATTTCTGAAATGGGAACAAAATGTAGATTTTAGAAACAGTAGATATTTGCACATTTCCGAAATTGGGAGTACCCATACTAGCATGAGAATTATAGGTCATTTTTCAAAATGACTTATTTTTTACACATTGTCTTTCATTTGGAAGGCAGAAATGTATCGAAAGTCAATAGGTATTAACATTTGCTCTACAATTCTGTGTTACCCTAAGTCTCCCGATAAAAATGGTACCTCACTTGTGTGGGTAGGCCTTGTGCCCACAACAGGAAATGGCTCAAAATGCAACGTGGACGTACCACATTTTCACAATGAAAAATGACCCTTTTTTTGCAAAGTGCCTAGTTGTAGTTTTTGAACCCTAGCTCTGCGGGCACTTAGGGAAACCTAGCACACCTATACATTTTTGAAAAGTAGACACCCAGGGGAATTCAGGATGGGGTGACTTGACTGGCTCTCACCAGGTTCTGTTACCCAGAATCCCTTGCAAACCAAAAGATTGGCAAAAAAAACAAATTTTCCTTAATTTTCTGTGGTGGAAAGTTCTGGAATCTGCGTGGATCCACAAAATTCCACCCACCCCGCGTTCCCCAAGGTCTTCCAAAAAAAATGGTACTCCACTTGTGTGGGTAGGCCTAGTGCCCGTGACAGGAAGCAGCGCAAAACGCAACGTGGACGCACCACATTTTCACAGTGAAAAATGACCCTTTTTTTGCAAAGTGCCTAGCTGTAGTTTTTGAACCCTAGCTCTGCCGGCACTTAGGGAAACCTAGCAAACCTATACATTTTTGAAAAGTAGACACCCAGGGGAATCCAGGATGGGGTGACTTGACTGGCTCTCACCAGGTTCTGTTACCCAGAATCCCTTGCAAACCTAAAAAATTTGCAAAAAAACCACATTTTCCTCACTTTTCTGTGGTGAAAAGTTCTGGAATCTGCGTGGATCCACAAAATTCCACCCACCCCGCGTTCCCCAAGGTCTTCCGAAAAAAATGGTACCTCACTTGTGTGGGTAGGCCTAGTGCCCGCGACAGGAAGCAGCGCAAAACGCAACGTGGACGCACCACATTTTCACAGTGAAAAATGACCCTTTTTTTGCAAAGTGCCTAGCTGTAGTTTTTGAACCCTAGCTCTGCCGGCACTTAGGGAAGCCTAGCAAACCTATACATTTTGGAAAAGTAGACACCCAGGGGAATCCAGGATGGGGTGATTTGACTGGCTCTCACCAGGTTCTGATACCCAGAATCCCTTGCAAACCTAAACAATTGGCAAAAAAAACACATTTTCCTCACTTTTCTGTGGTGGAAAGTTCTGGAATCTGCGTGGATCCACAAAATTTCACCCACCCCGCATTCCCCAAGGTCTTCCAAAAAAAATGGTATCTCACTTGTGTGGGTAGGCCTAGTGCCCGCGACAGGAAGCAGCGCAAAACGCAACATGGACGCACCACATTTTCACAGTGAAAAATGACCCTTTTTTGCAGAGTGTCTAGCTGTAGTTTTTGAACCCTAGCTCTGCTGGCACCTAGGGAAACCTACCAAACCCACACTTTTCTGAAAAGTAGACACCAGGGGGATTCCAGGGAGGTATGTCTTGCATGGATCCACCAAAGTTTTCTTACCCAGAATCCCCTGCAAACCTGACATTTTGCTGAAAAAATCCCTTTTTTCACACATTTTTGTGTGGTAAAGTTGTGGCATCACGGGGCTGACACAAATTTCCTACCACCAGCGTTCCCCAGGTCTCCCGATAAAATCGGGTCTCACTCGGGTGGGAGGCCCAAGTACCCGCGACAGGCAGGGCCCACAACGTATTGAGGCGACCTCAAAATGGCCTATCACAAAACAACCTGGTTTTGCAAGGGAGTCCCATGACGTTTTGGCCCGGGCTCGCGGCCACCTAGGAAACCTACCAAACCCACACATTTCTGAAAAGTAGACACCCGGGGATTCCAGGGAGGTATGGCTTGCGTGGATCTCCCAACGTTTTCTACCCAGAATCCCCTGCAAACCTGACATTTTGCTGAAAAAATCCCTTTTTCACACATTTTTGTGTGGTAAGTTGTGGCATCACCAGGCTGACACAAATTTCCTACCACCCAGCATTCCGCAGGTCTCCCGATAAAAATGGTGCCTCACTCGGGAGGGAGCCCAAGTACCCGCGACAGGCAAGGGCCCACAACATATTGAGGCAACATCAAAATGGCCTATCACAAAACGACCTGGTTTTGCAAGGGGGGTCCCATGACGCTTTGGCCCGGGGCTCGGCGGCCACCTAGGAAAACCTACAAACCCACACATTTCTAAAAGTAGACACCTGGGGATTCCAGGGAGGTATGGCTTGCATGGATCTCCCAACGTTTTCTTACCCAGAATCCCCTGCAAACCTGACATTTTGCTGAAAAAATCACTTTTTCACACATTTTTTGTAGTAAGTTGTGGCATCACCGGGCTGAAACAAATTTCCTACCACCCAGCGTTCCCCCAGGTCTCCCGATAAAAATGGTGCCTCACTCGGGTGGGAGGACCAAGTGCACCCGACAGGCAAGGGCCCACAACGTATTGAGGCGACCTCAAAATGGCCTATCACAAAATGACCTGGTTTTGCAAGGGGGTCCCATGACGTTTTGGCCCGGGGCTCGGCGCCCACCTAGGGAGACCTACCAAACCCACACATTTCTGAAAAGTAGACAACCGGGGATTCCGGGAGGTATGGCTTGCGTGGATCTCCCAACGTTTTCTTACCCAGAATCCCCTGCAAACCTGACATTTTGCTGAAAAAATCACTTTTTCACACATTTTTGTGTGGTAAAGTTGTGGCATCACCGGGCTGACACAAATTTCCTACCACCCAGCGTTTCCCCAGGTCTCCCGATAAAAATGGTGCCTCCCTCGGGTGGGAGGCCCAAGTACCCACGACAGGCAAGGGCCCACAACGTATTGAGGCGACCTCAAAATGGCGTATCACAAAACGACCTGGTTTTGCAAGGGGGGTCCCATGACGTTTTGACCCAGGGCTCGGCGGCCACCCAGGGAAACCTACCAAACTCACACATTTCTGAAAAGTAGACACCCGGGGGATTCCGGGGAGGTATGGCTTGCGTGGATCCCCCAACGTTTTCTTACCCAGAATCCCCTGCAAACCCGATATTTTGCTGAAAAAATCACTTTTTCACACATTTTTGTGTGGTAAAGTTGTGGCATCACCAGGCTGACACAAATTTCCTACCACCCAGCATTCCCACAGGTCTCCCGATAAAAATGGTGCCTCACTCGGGTGGGAGGCCCAAGTACCAGCGACAGGCAAGGGCCCAAAACATTTTGTGATAGGCAATTTTGATGTCGCCTCAATACGTTGTGGGCCCTTGCCTGTCACGGGCACTTGGGCCTCCCACCCGAGTGAGGTACCATTTTTATCGGGAGACCTGGGGGAACGCTGGGTGGTAGGAAATTTGTGTCAGCCCGGTGATGCCACAACTTTACCACACAAAAATGTGTAAAAAAAGTGATTTTTTCAGCAAAATATCAGGTTTGCAGGGTTTTCTGGGTAAGAAAACGTTGGGGGATCCATGCAAGCCATAGCTCCCTGGAATTCCCCGGGTGTCTACTTTTCAGAAATGTGTGGTTTTGGTAGGTTTCCCTAGGTGGCTGCCGAGTCCCGGGCCAAAACGTCATGGGACCCCCCTTGCAAAACCAGGTCGTTTTGTGATAGGCCATTTTGAGGTCGCCTCAATACGTTGTGGGCCCTGCCTGTCGCGGGTACTTGGGCCTCCCACCCGAGTGAGGCACCATTTTTATCGGGAGACCTGGGGAATGCTGGGTGGTAGGAAATTTGTGTCAGCCCGGTGATGCCACAACTTTACCACACAAAAATGTGTGAAAAAGGGATTTTTTCAGCAAAATGTCAGGTTTGCAGGGGATTCTGGGTAAGAAAACGTTGGAGGATCCATGCAAGCCATACCTCCCTGCAATCCCCGGGTGTCTACTTTTCAGAAATGTGTGGGTTTGGTAGGTTTCCTAGGTGGCCGCCGAGCCCCGGGCCAAAACGTCATGGAACCCCTTGAAAACCAGGTCGTTTTGTGATAGGCCATTTTGAGGTCGCCTCAATACGTTGTGGGCCCTTGCCTGTCGCGGGTACTTGGGCCTCCCACCCGAGTGAGGCACCATTTTTATCGGGAGACCTGGGGGAACACTGGGTGGTAGGAAATTTGTGTCAGCCCGTGATGCCACAACTTTACCACACAAAAATGTGTGAAAAAAGTGATTTTTTCAGCAAAATATCAGGTTTGCAGGGGATTCTGGGTAAGAAAACGTTGGGGATCCACGCAAGCCATACCTCCCTGGAATCCCTGGGTGTCTACTTTTCAGAAATGTGTGGGTTTGGTAGGTTTCCTAGGTGGCCGCCGAGCCCCGGGCCAAAATGTCATGGGACCCCCCTTGCGAAACCAGGTCGTTTTGTGATAGGCCATTTTGAGGTCGCCTCAATACGTTGTGGGCCATTGCCTGTCGCGGGTACTTGGGCCTCCCACCCGAGTGAGGAACCATTTTTATCGGGAGACCTGGGGGAACGCTGGGTGGTAGGAAATTTGTGTCAGCCCGGTGATGCCACAACTTTACCACACAAAAATGTGTGAAAGAAGTGATTTTTTTCAGCAAAATATCAGGTTTGCAGGGGATTCTGGGTAAGAAAACGTTGGGGGATCCACGCAAGCCATACCTCCCTGGAATCCCCGAGTGTCTACTTTTCAGAAATGTTTGGGTTTGGTAGGTTTCCTAGGTGGCCGCGAGCCCGGGCCAAAACGTCATGGGACCCCCTTGCAAAACCAGGTCGTTTTGTGATAGGCCATTTTGAGGTCGCCTCAATACGTTGTGGGCCCTTGCCTGTCGCGGGTACTTGGGCCTCCCACCCGAGTGAGGCACCATTTTTATCGGGAGACCTGGGGAACGCTGGGTGGTAGGAAATTTGTGTCAGCCCGGTGATGCCACAACTTTACCACACAAAAATGTGTGAAAGAAGTGATTTTTTCAGCAAAATATCAGGTTTGCAGGGGATTCTGGGTAAGAAAACGTTGGGGGATCCACGCAAGCCATACCTCCCTGGAATCCCCCTGGTGTCTACTTTTCAGAAATGTGTGGGTTTGGTAGATTTCCTTAGGTGGCCGCCGAGCCCCAGGCCAAAACGTCATGGGACCCCCCTTGCAAAACCAGGTCGTTTTGTGATAGGCAATTTTGAGGTCGCCTCAATACGTTGTGGGCCCTTGCCTGTCGCGGGTACTAGGGCCTCCCACCCGAGTGAGGCACCATTTTTATTGGGAGACCTGGGGGAACGCTGGGTGGTAGGAAATTTGTGTCAGCTCCGTGATGCCACAACTTTACCACACAAAAATGTGTGAAAAAGTGATTTTTTCAGCCAAATTTCAGGTTTGCAGGGGATTCTGGGTAAGAAAACGTTGGGGGATCCACGCAAGCCATACCTCCCTGGAATCCCCCTGGTGTCTACTTTTCAGAAATGTGTGGGTTTGGTAGGTTTCCCTAGGTGGCCGCCGAGCCCCGGGCCAAAACCCAGGTGACCCCCTTGCAAAACCAGGTCGTTTTGAGATAATGTGTTGTTTATTTCTGCAGCGTGAAAATTTTGGCACAATATTGCAAGGAAAATGTGACCGACATTTTGAGGTTTACAGGACATTGTGGGTAACATAACTTGTTGGGATCCACAAGAGAGATATCACCATGTACTCCCATGGGTGTTTCGTTTACGACAATATCTACAGTTGGTAGGTTATTCTTAGATGGAATGTACACCTTGGCAGACAGACTAAAAAGACAAAGATTACTGCACAGCCATCTATTCCTCAAGCACACACACATACTGGTTGGATTTGGCATGAGGGCAAGTGATGGTTCAGTATATACAATTTTATTAACAAGAGATTTCACAAAAATGAAATGCACTGTCAATAATTGAAAGGACAAAAAACTGAACCAGTGACTCGCAGCTCGTGAGCTGTAAAGCCACGTCAAGGCCCCAACCGCTTTACAGGCCATTCACACACCTTTCATACGTGATACACACAAGACCATTCACACCACCGGGCACGAAACAAACACATTACAACATTCACAAAAAGGGACAAGGTACACCCTGCTTGAGAAAGACAAAAAAAAAATATTACTGCACAGCCATCTAATCCTCAAGCACACACACATACTGGTTGGATTCGGCACGAGGGTGAGTAATGGTTCAGTATATACAATTGTATTAACATGTGATTTCACAAAAAGGAAATGCACTGTTAATAATTGAAAGGACGAGAAACTGAACCATTGACTCACAGCTCGTGAGCTGTAAAGCCACGACAAGGCACCAACCTCTTCACAGGCCATTCATACACCTTTCATACGTGTGACACACAAAACCATTCACACCGCCAGCCGCGGGCCCATCACATTACAACACTCACACCAGCAGATAGCGCCATTCAAGGGCCCATCACTTTCACACGCCCACATTCCTAACACAGCAACCACACAAGCTGATGGATTGTGTGGAGTGTCGCTCGGCTAGCAGTGTGTGTAGTGACCAGCAGCAAGTCACTACTCACACACCGCCAGCTGAGCGCCAGTCCACGCACACCGCCAGCCAAGCGCCAGTCCACGCACACCGCCAGCCAAGCGCCACTTCACGCACACCGCCAGCCAAGCGCCACTCCACGCACACCGCCAGCCAAGCACCACTCCACGCACACCGCCAGCCAAGAGCCACTCCACGCACACCGCCAGCCAAGAGCCACTCCACGCACACCACCAGCCAAGCGCCACTCCACGCACACCGCCAGCCAAGCACCAGCCTACACACACCACCATCACATTTAGGATTTTTTATACAAAAAAGAAAACACAAACAAATTGCAAATAGATACAAATCTACTAACACAAAATCTGAAACTAAATACATTGCACTAATGCCAACCTTGAAACAGAACAACAATTCTTAAACATTACAGACCAGGCAGTTCACTTTACCACTCATGGTTGCTCCCAATAATTCTTTTGCTTGTGGTACGCTCTATAACAAGCAGGCACACACAGCCCAGGGTTAGAAGGACACTCAGGGCAGTACATACGAGTCTCCTTCCGCGTACCTCTTCGCCAACAGACTCTACATCTCCTAGTGGGAAAGTCTTTTGAGGATGTAGGAGGAATGTGATCAGGAAAGTGGCGATCTTTCAATCGAGCCACATCCTCCACCACTCCAACTCTAGGAACACTTGCCTGTTCCACAACAACAAGGCTGCCTATGACAGACTGCTGAAACTGAACAAAAGTCAACTTTGACGCAGGAGAACACTCCTTGAACACAACAAAAGCATTGAAAGTTGCTAAATTGAAGAGATGGATGGCCAACTTCTTATACCAAATGTAAGCCTTACAAATAGCAGTGTAAGGTTCCAACCTCTGATCTACTCTATCAACACCACCCATGTGCTTATTGTAGTCTAAAATGCACACAGGTTTGAGCACTTCAGCAATCAGACCCCAAACAGCCACAGGTGAAGTACTCTCATCATGGATGGTAGTCAGCATGTACACATCCCTCCTGTCCACAAATTTCACAGCTAGTAGTTCATCACTACGCAAGGAACTGCACTGTCCCCTCTGAAGTTTTCTGCAAACAAGCTCTTTTGGATAACCTTTACGGTTAGAGCGGATTGTGCCACAAGCAAAAGTGTCCACTTTGAACAATTCCTTAAACAATTGCACAGCAGTGTAGAAGTTATCAAGGTACAAATGGTGGCCTCTGTTAAACAGTCCTCTAGCAAGATCCCACACAATTTTCTCTGAAACTCCAAAAGTGGACGGACAACCAGGGGGTCAATAGTGGAATCCCTACCAGTGTACACACGGAAATTAAAAACATATCCTGTCCTACTCTCAGACAACATATACAGCTTAATTCCATAGCGTGCCCTCTTGCTAGGAATGTACTGCCTAAAACCAAACGGCCCTTGAACAGGACCAAAGACTCATCAATAGAGTATAGATCTCTGAAAATCGATCTACAAAGTGATCAAGAACAGGCCGAATCTTAAAAAGACGGTCACATTCAGGGTGATCTCGTGGCAACGCCAAAGCATTATCAACAAAATGCAGCATCCGAAGCAAAAGTAAATACCGATCACGAGTCATAACTGCAGGAAATATGGCCGTTGCCATCAAGGGACTGGTAGACCAATATGAACCCATGGACGGCTTCCTTATCAAACCCATCAAAAAAGTCAAACCCAAAAACTTGTTCATCTCTTCCAGATTTGTGGGACTCCACCGGGTAGCTCTAGAGTGGGGCCTAAGTCTGGCACTGTTGTCCCTCAAAAGCTGTTCAGCATACAAATTAGTCTGCTCAACAATCTCACCCAAAAATACATCATCCATAAACAACTGAAAATACTGTATAGGCAAATAATGTTCACAATCCACTCTACACCCTGCATAACCACTAAAGGCAGGCAACACCGGCTGCACCATGTTTGGATCAACCCAGAGTCCAGCACTTCCAGTAGGAAGCCTAGCAGCCCCAGGCTGCAATCCAGATGCCTCTTGCACCATCGGCACAGTAGTATCCTCCTCTAAAACAGGCACTTCATCCGCACTGAGAGTAGATTCATCCACACCGAGAGTAGCTTCATCTGCACTGAGAGTACCTTCATCATCCGATGATTCCATGTGGAGAGAAAACTCACTGCCTGAATCTTCCCTCCCTCCTCTCCCTCAGACGCACTGTCAGTCTCATAATCCTGCTCAGAGGAAGATTCAAGAAGCAAACCAACCACCTGCTGAGCAGTCATTCTACGGCTAGCCATAATGCTTACTAATAAAGGTTACTTGTCAAACAAGTCAACAACAACAAACCCTTTGTAAAAAAAGAAATAAACAAAATGTAGCTTTATCACAAAGACCTATATACTCCAACACTATACCACTCACGTGACAGAAGCAGCTAGACTCACCACCACCTACTCTGCACAGACACAGTGAAGATCAACAATATCCCACTAAAAAAGAAAAAAAAAATTACACATAAGACAATGCAAAACACATCGCAAAGAATTTCATCCTCTGAACACTAACAAATATGCTGCCATTATGACACCACTTACAAAAAAATTCATTCATACATGACAATAATACTCATTTGGAGTAAACACAACAAAAATATTTATCTTACCAAATAAATGCAATTACGCAAAACTGCAGAACAACCACTGCCGAAACCGCAAACAGGAATCAAAAGCTTTACACTAGAATAAAAAGGAGAAAAAAACATTACATTCACATATACAAAGAATGCACCAGTCCACACACAATCCACCAGCCAAGCTAAGGGGTAGGTGGGCCGAAGAGTATAAATAAAATATTCACCCCCGTAAAAGGGGAGCAACCCTTGCCCTTGAGGCCACTCCCCAACACAAAAATTTAAAAAAAACCTGGTGTCTAGTGGCTTCTGCCCTCCTTGGGGGCAGATGGGCCTAAAAACATACTGCTATTCTGCCACCCAAAGAGGGCAGAAATGGCCACAATCATCCTCCCATAAAGGGGAGCGACCCTTGTCCAAGGGGCCGCTCCCCAACATAAAAAAAAACCCTGGTGGCCTAGTGGACCTACAAAAAAACAAATCAGCCGATCTGCCCCTCAGGGTGGCAGAAACGGCCAAATTAATGCTCCCCAAAGGGAGCAACCCTTGCCCAAGGGGCCACTCCCCAAAACAAATCCCTGGTGGTCTAGTGGGCCAAATATTTTAAAAAACATGGCGATCTGCCCTCCTGGGGGGCAGACACAGCCACAAATATTGCCCCCAAAGGAGAGTGACCCTTGCCCAAGGGGTCACTCTCCACAAATAAATCCCTGGTGGACTAGTGGGCACTATATCAATTATTAATTGGCCGATCTGCCCCCCCCCCCATGGGGGCAGACAGCCACAAACAATGCCCCCAAAGGGGAGTGACCCTTGCCCAAGGGGCCACTCCCCACCGTTTCTCCCTGGTGGTCTAGTGGGCTACAGCGGTAAAAACTGCCCCCCCCCAGGGGGGCAGACCACCAAAACATATGGCCCCCAAAAGGGGAGCGACCCTTGCCCAAGGGGCCGCTCCCCCAAACACTACTTCAGGCAACGCAGTGAGAATCTGGAACTCACTTCCGCCTCAGCTCCGGACCACCACCTCTTCCCGGTCCTTCAAAACTGGCCTCAAATTTCTCCTTCTCCAAAGACACTTCCAAACCTAATTCACGCCCTCTCTACTCCCTCTAGGAAGTTCTTCCACTATAGGAAATTCTGTACTCCATGCCTATAGAAGTGCCTTCCCACTGTATTCTGAGAGTGTCTGCCACTTATTGCAGTATTATATCTATATTTGTATTTTGTATCTTATGTATCATGCACACTTGTCACCTTTTCCTCTTGTAACGTATCATTTGCTACCTCTTTTTGTATTTTGTTTATTTTTGTTATTTGCACAATTGTCACTTTTTCTTCATGTAATGTAACGCTTGCTTTTGTATTATGTCACTTGCGATTTACTCCTCATGTAATGATACTGTTCCTAATGTGAAGCGCTCTGACACCTTCGGGTAAAGTCCGCGCTATACAAAAACGCATAAAATAAAATAAACTAAATAATTGCATTTCAAATAATAAAAAAAAAAAATCCCTGGTGTCTAGTGGGCATTCCTGCTGCACGATCGCATGATCGTGCAGCAGGAATGCACAAAAGAGGCATCGGGGGAAACGCCCCCTCCCCGGAGCCAAAACTAACCTTTATTCCCCAACGCGCTGGAAGCAAATGGCTTCCAGCGCATCGGGGAAGAAAGGGAAACCCCCAATGACGTAATTGATGACGTGTGCAGGGGGGGCGGGGGAGGCAGGGGAAGGTCTTCCCCTGCCTTCCCCCACAAAAATACCAGGATCGGATTCCCACGGGGGGAGCGCCAGCGCTTCCCCCGTGGGTGGGTCCCATGACGAGCTGGACTCGTCATGAGCACACGCCCACTGTGTGCCATGACGAGTCCAGCTCGTCATACGCACCAAAGGGGTTAACCAATGCTATTCCTCACATACCTTTCCAACTTTCTCGGAAAATGAACCAATCTGGTGCTTCTCTGGTGTGACCTTTTATCCCCTTGATAACTTGTTCTCCTCCTTTTATCCCCCCTTGTAACAACCAGCCAGCCTCCTCAAGTTCCAGCTTTTTCCTCCTTCCAACACCACTTTGTTTCCATAAACATTTAGGGGCAGATTTACAAGCCCCTTGCGCCACCGGTGCATCACATTTTGTGACCTACCGGTGGCACATTTTACTGCTCCATATTTACAAGGACAGGAAAAGCCATCCTGCGTGACTTTTCCTGTACTTGTAAATATGGCCACTTTGCACGCAGCACTTTGCGTGAAAGGGGTGTTCCATGGGTGTTGCTGTGGGTGTTCCCACACAACACCCATGGAACCAAACACATTTCCAGATTTACGAGGAATCGTAAATCTGGAAATGCGTGTGAATGCTACGCCTCCCCAGGGGTCGCGTAGGGAGGCGCAATGAGGAGAAATGTATTCATTTCTCCTTGTTTTTTTTTCCTCTTTCTATGCATGCTGCATCCTGCAGCACACATAGAAAGAGGAAATCACCTCTAATGACTGTTTATGTACAGGAAGGTGTCCCTTCCTGCACATAAACAATCATTGAAACAATGACGTTTTTCAACTTCTATGTGTGCTAATGCAGCACAGATAGAAGTTGAAAAACGGCATTTCAGATTGTTTTTGTGCAGGAAGGGAACCCTTCCTGAACAAAAACAATCTCCCCACGCGGCATGCATCCTTGCACCATGGTAGCATGGCAGCAGTTTGTGCGCCAGCGCAGGGGGAAGCATAGAGATGTGACATATTGTTGTAAATATGTCGCATCCCTGTGCTTTGAAAGTGACTCAGTGCGGCGCAGCCAAATGGCTTGCAGCAAGCACTGAGTCACTTACTTGTAAATCTGCCCCTTAGCGCCCAAACAGGCCCGGACATTTTGGCACACCTTTATTCTTAATAACCCACATTTCCATTTGCACCCTATGCCCCACCATACATCTCCTCACACTCACCTACACGTTATATTTCTATGCATATTTCCGTTACTTGAGCTTGATCATCTCAGCAAGTTTCCCCCTATTTCATTCACAACCATGAGTATGGTCCTGTTCATCCATGTCGTATTGTGCATGGGACTCTACCACTAAAACAACAGAATGAAGATTATCTCGTCTGTGAAAGCAACTTCACAACATTTTCTCGGTTTCTCTGCTCCTCTCCAAGCCACTCTTTCCCACCAATCACACACATTACCCCCTCATGGGTCCTCCTCGTCCCAGTCCTTACAAAGTGAGGCAGTCCTGCCTCCAGCCAGCCAATCAAACGCTAAAAAAAACAAAAGTCGAAGGTCATATAAACCCCTCCCACCCACCGCCATGCCTGTTTTTTTCTTGCTCCGACGGCGGTCGTAACGCTGGTGCTCCGTGTATCCTGTTGCTGTTTCCGGTGGTTGCAGGTCGTGTTGCTGTGCCGTGAGGTTTTGTAAATCTTTATGTTGAAGGTCTTAAACATGCTGTTTATTCTGGCTTTGTTGTTTGTATCTGCGCAGCCGCACTGGTGCTCCGGTCGACCGCGCTCCTGCTCCTGGGTCAGGACGCTCCCCGCGCATGTGCTGGGCTGGGGCGGGGAGCTTTCCTGATTTCCTGGCCCTGGGTCGTTCCGGCGCTGGGGTTTTCCAGCAGCGTCCGGCTCCCGCGGCCATGGTGCTTTATTCTGTGGCTGGGGGGGGTGACTGCAGGGCCATCCTTTGTGATTTCCATGCCTTGTGTTTCACGGGACTTGGTTAATTGGGGACAGTGTTAAAGTGGAGTGGCTGGTCATTTCCTGGTGTGTGCTGGGCTTCCTGTATGGTTTGCTCTTCCTGCGTGTGGCCATGGGTGTTGAGTATTCCTCTCAAAGTGCCTGCAAACTCTTTCTCCGTGCACCGTAATGTCCTTTTGCGACTATCATGGTCTGTTTGCCGGATTTCTTTCATTCTGTTGTGCGGGCTGCGCTGCTTGAGCATTCTGCAAACTGGGCTTGGGGATGTTTGTGTGGCCATGGACTATTCTCCCGAGGGGAAGTACATCCGTGCAAGGTTTTTCGGACATGTTGATCCCTGTTCGTGCTGTGCTGGGATTTGACCCCGGTCCTTGTCTGATGTTGGGTTTTGCTCCCTGTGTAGTTCCTCGG
This sequence comes from Calotriton arnoldi, assembly GCA_963921515.1. Lineage (NCBI taxonomy): Eukaryota > Metazoa > Chordata > Amphibia > Caudata > Salamandridae > Calotriton > Calotriton arnoldi. The sequence continues at coordinate 750,685 of CAWUFW010002331.1, read as the reverse complement.
TGGTGGATTTCCTGCCTTTTCATGATGTCCTCACAGATATTCTGGCAGTGGTATGGCTTGCTGTCGACATGCAGAGGGTCCGCGCTTTCTGGGGTAGCGGTGTCGCCTGGCGGACTTTGTCGCCCGGTTCCCTCTGGTTCCTGGGGTAAATTCTGTTTTTTCCTCCGTGGCTTCTTCTTCTTTTTCCCTTTCTGGGCTGCCCCAGTTGTGCGGGTGGTGGAGTCCGCTCTTAAGCGTTCTTCTCCTACTTCTCTTTTGGGGTGCATACTGGCACTTCTTCAGCCTATGCTTCGCAGGTCCATTCGAAGGGTTTGGGTACCTGTTTGACTGTCTTCCGGGTCAGGGGGATCTCACTCCTGTCTTGGCGCTGGTGGAGGTCTTGACTCAGTTTCTGTCTACTGTACTTTTGTTGCCTTGAGGGCCCTCTCCTCGGCTGCTGGGGTGGCAGTGGTTGGTAGGCAGTTAGTCTGGACCGCGTTTTGGTGCCTTGCCGCTGCTCGGACACCATGGTCTGTTACCTGCCTTTTGTGGATCCCGGGCTGTTTTGGCTTGCTCTCCAGACGGTTTATGCAGAGGGACTTGTCTTTTTTCCATGTTCTGGAGTTTCCGGGTGCTCTGTCTTCTCGGCCCTTTCGTGGCCGGGCCTGTGGTCGGGGGGCTACGTTCCATTTGGTTCCCGGCCTCTGCAGCGCATGCAGCTGCCCCTGGGTGTTGGTCATTTAGTGTTCTGCCCAGGTGGTGTCACCGTGGCCTGGTGGTTGGTGTTGCGGTCTCTTCCTCAAGGGGTTATGTGTTCAACTCCTGGTGTTTCACTGGTTGTGAGTTCCCTGTCTACATTGTTGGCATTGTTACAATTTTGGGGACTCGGCTCAGTTGTTCCTGGATCGTTGGTCCGGTCTGGTTTCCGCCTGCTGGGTCTTGTCGGTCATCGATCTTGGTTACCGGATTCCGCTCCATGGCCGTCCCCCTTATGGCCTGTTTTCGAGGTTACCCCGTTGTCCATTGGCCCAGTGATGCGCTCTGCCATATTCTCTGGCGTCGACCTGTTTTTGTCCTGGGGCGCTGTTGTGCTGGTTCTGGTGACGGAACAAGGCCTGGGGTTCTATTTCTCTCTGTTCCTGGTCCCAGTGCCCGATGGTTCCTTCCGCTCGGTTTCCATATCCCCGGGCTTTGTACAGTTTGGTGCGGCTGGGTCATTTTGGATGCTCCCGTTGCTGTCCGTTGTTCCCCTCATCCTGGTGGGCGATTTTTTTTTGGCTTCCCTGGCTTTGGAAGTCGCCTGTTTTCACTTTCGCATCTATCCGGCAGGTCAGCGGTTCCTGCGGTTTGCGGTGGATGGGTTCCATTACCGTTTTCAGGTGTTGCTTTTCGGGTTCTTCCGCGGTGTTGGCTCCTGCTGTGGGGGTTTTTGCTGGGTCTGGGTTTCCCCTGTGTTTCCCTATGTTGTTTTTGTCTGATTTCTGCTTCCACCCTCCTTGTGGCTCTTCTGGCAGTGGTGGCGTTGATGGCCTTGTTCCAGGATCTGGGGTTCTTGTTGAATCTGGCCTTTTCTCATCTGGTTCCTGTTCTGGGACTTCAGATTCTCGGAGGCCTGTTCAACGCTTTGCAGGGGGATGTTTTCTCCCTCAGGCTCTGTTCTCTGTCCTTTTGACTCTTCTGCGGGTCCTGCTGGGTCACCCTTCTGCCCCGGCTCGGGGTTGGTTGCAAGTCCGGGGGTTGGTGGCTGCCTCCATGGCTGTGATTCCTTGAGCTCGCCTGCGCCTCGGGTCCTTGGTGTTTCTTCTGTTGGCTCGGTGGGTCCCTTCCCCTACAGGTTGCGTGGCTCTGGTTCCTCTCTCCCCTGTTCTGGTTCCTACTTTGGTATGGTGGCTTTGCTCTCCCACCCTGGTGTGGGGGAGCATTTTCTGCTTCCTTCTCTCCTCTTGTTGACCTCGGACGCCCGTCCTTGGGGTTGGGGGGCCGCGTTGGGGTCTTTGGTGGCTGACGAGTCTGTTGGTTCGTCCCGACAATCAGGTGGCTTGTTGTTACTTGCGCCTTCTTGGGGGGTCCAGGTGCGAGTCTCTGTACCTGCTGCCTTCCGTTATTTGTGTCTGGGTGAAATCTCATCTGTTGGCATTGAGAGCTGTTTCCGTTCAGAGGCATCTGAATTTCGTAAGGACGGCTTGGGCCGCTTCCTCCTGTCCTCTGTTTTGTGCCGTCTCTCTGTTCCTCTGTTCCGGGACCTTTGTCTTCGGATCTGGACTCTCTGGTTTGGTCTTTTTGCTTCCCCTCACGACGCTCTTCTCCCCCGGTTTTGTTACGAGGTGATCTGTCCTCAGGCTTGGGGGTTGCTCTCTCGTTTCCTTGGCCTTTGGACTTTCTGTATGCCTTCGCTCCTATTTCCCTCTTCCCGGGGGTGCTGCAGAGGATTCGGGGGGATGAAGGTGTCTGTGCTGTTAGTTGCTCCTTTTTGGCCTCGCTGCCTTTGGTTTCCGCTCCTGCTGCTACTGGAGGGGGGCGGGTTTGGCCGGCTTCCCTTGACTCCGGCTCCGCTTTTGTGTCCGCACCTGTCTTTGCCCTATCTTTGTCGCCTGTATCTGTCAGCCTGGCTCTTGAGTGGCTGTCATTGGTGTCTTTGGGCTGTTCTTCTGTGGTCGCCTGTGGCATTCCATTGTCGCGTCGTCCTTCAACGCTTACGAATTGTGGTGCGCGTTGAGGCCCTTTTGTCTCTTGGTGCTCTTCTCTTGGCCTGAATCCATGGTTGGTGGTCCAGCTTCTATTCTTGTCTTTATGCAAGATGGGTTTTTGTTGGGCCTTTCCCCTTCCGCCTTGTCTGCTCGTTTGGCTGTGGTTCAGGCTTGTCGGGGTCTCGGGCCTCTTTGGAGGTTGTTGCTCCTTGGGTGAGTCGGATTCTGTGTTGTTTTCGGCTTCCGCATCCGATCTCTCCTGTGATTGTGCCTTCTTGGGTTTGCCTACTGTTTTGCGGGGTCTGCTGCTGCCCCCTTTTGTGCCTTTGTTGGAGGTTGTTTGTTGTGGCTATCCACAACGGTGGCTTTTTTGTTGACCGTCGCCTCCGTGCTTTGGTTGGGGGAGTTAGGTGCTTTGCTTCTCTCCTTCCCTTATTTGAAGTCTCTGCTGGATGGGGTTGTTTTGCGGCTGGGACCGACCTTTCTCCATAGGTTTCCTCCATGTTCCATTTGCAGCTGGAGGTGATTCCTTCCTATTTTGCCTGGGGTTGGGGATTCCTTTGTTCCTTCATCCATGAATGTTCGCGCCCTTCGGTTTTTCTTCCTCCGTGCCTTGGGGTTTCGTCTTTCTCCTGCCCTGTTTGTCTCCTGTGGGAGTGTGGCTCGGGGTTGGTTGTTTTCTCTTTCCGCCTTCTCTCGCTATGTGCGTTTGGTGGTCTGCCTATCTTGTGGGTCTGTGGGTCTGCCTTCTCCATCTCAGCTGCTGGGTCGTTCAACACGTTCTGTGTCCGCTTCCTGGACTGAGGCAGCTGGGGTCTCTATCCTGGAGATTTGTAGAGCGCCCGCTTGGAAGTCCCATCAAACGTTTGTTCTGCGTTTTCCCCTTGATGTTTTACATGCCTCTGTTGGCAGTTTTGCTGTTAGTGTTTTGAGCGCTGCTGTTCATTAATCATTTGTTTAATTACTTTTTGTACTTTTGCATGGATCCCTGGTGTCCTGCATTTTTTGTTCTTGGTTCTCTGCTTGTGAGTTCCTCACTTTGTAAGGACTGGGACGAGGAGGACCCATGAGGGGGTAATGTCTTGTTACTTACAGGTAATCTTCATTACCCCGATTAGGGTCCTCCTCATCCCAGTCCACTTCCCTCCCGCTGTGTTTGTGTCTGGGACTTGTTGATAACAGGCATGGGGGTGGGTGGGAGGGGTTTATATGACCTTTGACTTTTGTTTTTTTTAGCGTTTTGATTGGCTGGCTGGAGGCAGGACTGCCTCAGTTTGTAAGGACTGGGACAATGAAGATTACCGGTAAGTAACAAGACATTCTTCCAATGCTGTTTTATCAATCTACTACCCGATTTTTTCTGGGATGGTTGGGTGACAGTTTTCGGTGTTTAATCCCTTTCTTTTTCGAGGACTCTTCCATTACTTCCATCACAAACTGGGAGCTGTTGTCAGTGACCAGCCCTTTCTTACAGACTTATCCTCACAAAATTAAATCACATTATCATATGTAATGTATTTAGTAAATCCAACTTCAGGCCTTTTAGAGAAATGACTGATCATAACAATGGCATATTTGCATCCAATCCCACAATGCTGAAAGGACCACATATGTTTATGCATAACGTTTGCCATGCACACTCTGGAAATGCAAAGGCATAACTGTTGTTTCCTTTTCCTTGTTGATATTGTCACTATTTGCACAATTCGAACACAATCTTGCAAACATTTCTAAGACACTATCCATGCATAATATAATCAACAAAGGGAGGGACTTAGGGCTTTTGGAGAGGTCCAGCATACAGGCCCCCAAGATTCAATCCAAAGAAAGGTATGCTGTTCCTCAAGGGTTAACTTGATAAGTAAAGAGAGAGATATATAAGAATGCATACCGGGAGGACAATTATACCCGACACCTTAAACCAATAATGTGGGTCCGGAAGGGGAATTCCCTTCTTCGGAACTAGGGCCCTCACACACCCAGCCAGCTAGGTGTCATGCTTCATCATTGGGCCTGCTCCTTGTTGGGCTGGCCCTGCAATACCCAACGGGCACCCAATGAGGGGCTCTTTGGCGGAGATCTTTTGTTCTTTGCCATTTAGGGAGGTGTGAGTGAGGGGCCTAGAAAGTGTAGGTGTGTGTGAAAAGTGAAGGTTAAAACAGGTTAGGTAACCAATATAATTTATTTGGCTCTGGTTACTACCTGATTAAAAGAAAAAAGAAAAAAGAGAGGCAGCTTTGTCTGACTTAATGGATCAGAACAAGGTAGCACTCTACTCCAATAGGTCAACATGTTTCTTGCCTTGACAGCCCTAATGGGTCTATGGCAATTCATCAGGACCAAAAATATACTGTGAAACTACCTACACACCGTGGTATAAGTGGAAAAAACTACCTACCACTTATAGTATTGCTGCAGGTTAAATACCCATAAACGTGTTCTGAAAGAGAAAGGTTTACATCATATACATAAATTGCGGCGTATACTTGCATTCAATATCTCTCTCATATTGATGGTTACCAAAAAAGAAGAAACCCTTTGTTTCAAAAGAAGGGAATAATTACCCTTAAAATTGCATTTATTATTAAAAATTGCATCCGTGATCTAGTCGCCAGCCATAACATTCATGAACCAAGCTCATATTAAAACATTAGCTCCTTCGAAGAATATAGACTCACCTACTCACTGTATAAAGCCTCGCCTCAACAGTATCCGGCGGGCTAAGACACCAGTGGGCTCAGTATCCTGGAGGGAGTATATAAGTGGCATAAATAAGGCGACCACACACACAAAGTTCCAAATAACAGACCCAACTAAAAGTATAGTAAGTGGCGAATGTATGTCCAGCATAATGGTAAAACTACCAGGATTTCATTAAGAATAATAGTGCCAGGTGGTGGAGCTATGGAGGGTAAAAAACCACTTTCTCAAAAATATGCAACAAACCCCCCCAAGTAGCAGTTTTACATAATGCAGAACCCTTAGATAACAGTGTTACATGATGCAGGAAACAGCGTGCATAAACGCCCGGGAGGGAAGAAGTGCCTCATAGCTCATTACCTACATATAGTAGCAGGACTTGTTGAAGGCATCCCACCGTAATAACCTGCAAGTGTAAACATGGGGGTGTAGGCAACAAAGTTCTAATAAGGGAACACGCGAACCCAGGATTATGGAAACACATGCCAGTATTTATGCCTAACTGTAGGCCGAAACACCGCATAGCAAAATATCGGCCACTGCCCAGGGGAAGGACCATCCACTGGGTCTCATCTGGTGCATAGCCACAAGTAAATCAGAAATCACCGATGGGCCTTATTAAATTACATCCTACTTACCCAAAAATTGGTGTCGAAGTACTTACGACCTACCCATCCCCGTCGGAACCGGGTGATGGCGTGGGACATCTCTCACATGAAAATATACTGGCCCCAATGAGTGCGGGACCAAGATCCCGGAAGTGACGTCACATGCGTCGCTTGCGTCTAGAACGGTAGTACCTAGAGTGCTAACCTGTCTAGGTTGAAAAGGGTGACTTCCTCAGGGTATCAAAAACATCGGCCATATTAAAATGTGCATAGAAGTACCGCAAGTCATTCCCCAAATCCCCTTAAGTTACATGAATCAATGAAAAATTCATCAGATCGTAGTGGTCAGTGAAATATCCAGTTGTATTCAAAACACATTACATCAGGTGCTGCGTGCTAATAAAGGGAATTCCTAAGGTTCACGCTCATCTCGAGGGATGAAAGGGCACTCACTTAATAGCATTTGTAGGGAATGGTGAGTATACAACTCTTCTCCGGAGCAATGTACACGGAATCAAAAGCATTAAGTAAAGTTCTAATGCAAGAATTAAAAAAGGTTAGGCAAGGAGAGGCCATTCGCGTCACTGGTAGCTTTGTAATAAAATATGGGCCAGAAGAGGCAATTAGCGTCTCTGGTAACCTGTATTGGAGTCCCACGGGGTGAGCCGTGCATAATATAATCAACAAATTGAGGGACTTAGGGCTTTTGGAGAGGTCTAGCATACAGGCCCCCAAGATTCAATCCAAAGAAAGGTATGCAATTTTTGGCTAAGTAGGATGTAATTTAATAAGGCCCATCTGTGATTTCTGATTTACTTGTGGCTATGCGCCAGATGAGACCCAGTGGATGGTCCTTCCCCTGGTCAGTGGCCGATATTTTGCTATGCGGTGTTTCGGCCTACAGTTAGGCATAAATACTGGCATGTGTTTCCATAATCCTGGGTTCGCGTGTTCCCTTATTAGAACTTTGTTGCCTACACCCCCATGTTTACAGTTGCAGGTTATTACGGCGGGATGCCTTCAACAGGGCCTGCTACTATATGTAGCTAATGAGCTATGAGGCACTTCTTCCCTCCCGGGAGTTTATACACGCTGTTTCCTGCATCATGTAACACTGTTATCTAAGGGTTCTGCATTATGTAATACTGCTACTTGGGGGGTTTGTTGCATATTTTTGAGAAAGTGGTTTTTTACCCTCCATAGCTTCACCACCTGGCACTATTATTCTTAATGAAATCCTGGTAGTTTTACCATTATGCTGGACATACATTCGCCACTTACTATACTTTTAGTTGGGTCTGTTATTTGGAACTTTGTGTGTGTGGTCGCCTTATTTATCCCACTTATATACTCCCTCCAGGATACTGAGCCCACTGGTGTCTTAGCCCGCCGGATACTGTTGAGGCGAGGATTTATACTGTGAATAGGTGACTCTATATTCTTCGAAGGAGCTAATGTTTTAATATGAGCTTGGTTCATACATTTTATGGCTGGCGACTAGATCACGGATGCAATTTTTAATAATAAATACAATTTTAAGGGTAATTATTCCCTTCTTTTGAAACAAAGGGTTTCTTCTTTTTTGGTAACCATCAATATGAGAGAGATATTGAATGCAAGTATACGCCGCAATTTATGTATATGCTGTAAACCTTTCTCTTTCAGAACACGTTTATAGGTATTTAACCTGCAGCAATACTATAAGTGGTAGGTAGTTTTTCCACTTATACCACGGTGTGTAGGTAGTTTCACATTATATTTTTGGTCCTGATGAATTGCCATAGACCCATTATGGCTGTCAAGGCAAGAAACATGTTGACCTATTGGAGTAGAGTGCTACCTTGTTCTGATTCATTAAGTCAGACAAAGCTGCCTCTCTTTTTTCTTTTATACAGGTAGTAACCAGAGCCAAATATATTATAGTGGTTACCTAACCTGTTTTAACCTTCACTTTTCACACACACCTACACTTTCTAGTCCCCTCACTCACACCTCACTAAATAGCAAGGAACAAAAGATCTCCGCCAAAGAGCCCCTCATTGGGTGCCCGTTGTGTATTGCAGCGCCAACCCAACGAGGAGCAGGCCCAATGATGAAGCATGACACCTAGATGGCTGGGTGTGTGAGGGCCCTAGTTCCGAAGAAGGGAATTCCCCTTCCGGACCCACATTATTGGTTTAAGGTGTCGGGTATAATTGTCCTCCAGGTATGCATTCTTATATATCTCTCTCTTTACTTATCAAGTTAACCCTTGAGGAACAGCATACCTTTCTTTGGATTGAACTATCCATGCATAGCCACTAAAAATCTAACCTCGCTCTACTTTCATGGCAGACGTGCCACTATGTCCCTCCTGCAATGGTGATTTCAATAAACCTTCTCCTTGCAAATTGCATGTTCCTGGAATTTATGTATTGTATTGTGGACTAAATAACTATTTTGCAGTTTGGGGGATTACTTTACAGTTACCCCTATAATTACTACATCTCTAGGAGGCTTGTAATCAGTACATAACTTGAAATATGTACTCCAGATATAAATTTGGCAGTAACCTCACTACCCTTCAGCATGCCAAAGCTTTCTTGTCTGTGACAGAGTATCTTGGTTTGGCTCCCTTAAACGTTTTTGATCATGCTTCAATGTTTGCTTTCGTTTCTCTTCTGTTTCCCTTTCTCCTAGTCTTATAAAATGTAGGAGTATTTTCTGATGTGGTCCCTACTCCCCTTGTGATCATCTGTACTTCTATTCTTTAAGGTTACCAGATGGCTCAGTGTCACCAACGACTTGGAGATCTAGTTCTGTGTTTTCATTTAACAAACTAGTGCATTCTGGGAGCTACAGTTGTCAATTGCTCCAACTAAATGTGTAAACAGAGCTATAGCCCGATGTCCTTGTTGAGAAGGAGTCATCTGGTGCCTTTAATCAAAATGCACTCCTTTTTCCAAGATTTTTTACTCCCATTCCTTCCGTCCCTCAAACTTTCCCCTGCCCACTCCCTGTTGATTTACTTTCATCTCTAGTGGTGAAATTCAGGCTGTCCCAGTGTTTCTCTTTATCCCTCCTTACTTCTTTCCATTCTGCTCTTCTTTACACCTTTTCCCTCACTGTCCCTCCTACTCTCCACGTTATAGTTTACATTAACTAGAGCCCCTTCAAGTTACACAATGGAATTCTATTTTCCCTTTTCTTCCACTCTCCCCACCATTCTCCACATTATGATGTCAATTTGCCTAGCTGCCCTCCAATTCTTTGTCCATATTTCCTGTCACCTAGTTTGTGCCCTCATTCTTCTTCTGTACTTCGATTCCCCCTTAATTAATTTCCCCCATACCTCTCCTATCATTCTATTCTTTACTTCCATTCCTTTGTGCCCTTTCCACTTTTACATTTGTTTCTTTCATCCACCAGTGCCCCATTCACCTTTTTAAGCCATTACCGTAGTGCCCTTCTGCTTCTGCTTCTCCTTCACCCCTCTCCTTTGCTCCATTATTACTTCCATTTCACCAATACATAGTCCATTCTTCTCTTAATTACTTTTAGTTCTCCAGTGGCCACTTCCCATCATTACATTCTCTATTTCCACGTCAGGTACTGTCTATGATCACAATATGTAGTGAAGACAGGATCCAGTTGCTGAGGTAAGAAGACTTTATTGAGCATACAAGTAGTGATCCCACAAACAGCCCTCAGCTGTGCGTGCAAGCACAGCGCAAACCTCTCCTGACAGTTAGAATCTAACGGTCACATCATTGAGGCAAACGCGAGCCACGGGGCAGCGCGAACGATGACATCATAGAATGTCCACACACGGGCAGGGCGCAATGACAGCACACTACATATCTCTTTTCCTTAGTAAAAGAACCTAGGGGAATTTGCAGGCGGAGAGGGGAAAAAAGGAGGAAAGAGGAAGAAAGAGAAAGAGAAAGAGGGAGAAAAAGAAGGAAAGAGTGGGCAAAGGAGGGGGGAAATTACCTTAACCTGGCAGGCAGTCTGATATCCCTGCCACTCCTCCTGGGGAGACCAAGAGGACTATCATCAACATCAGATTTACCACATCTTACACCAGTGGAATGCACAGTATCATCATCAGTGCTCTGTGAAGGTTTGTAAAGTATCTTGTCATTGACCTTAACAACTTTGTTCATATTTCACCAGTTACATTGATTGACCCGAACAGCACTGCACAAATTTTGTCAATGCGTACAGGTTCGCTGAACTTGGAGTCACCTTTTCTTACAAAACCTGCTTTCTCAATCTTCACTAAGTCACCTACAGCGAGATTCCAAGTAGAGACATTTTTTCTTGTGTCAAAATATGCTTTTTGTTTGGATTGTTTCTTCAGCTTTGTTTCTGACCATAGCGATACAAAAGGGGATGATGGACGGAACGTTTGAGCCAATCAAGCACTCACCCCCAGTCAACTGATCTGGGTTTAATCCATCATCATTCTTTAGCTCACTCCACCACCCCAGTTCAGACATGGCCATATGCAAATCAGTCTGACCCTGTGCCTCATGGGAACAGTCCAGCCCGAACTGCCAAGCCATGTCTTCCCTGGACCGGAAACAAGCATCCTGGGACCGGTTTCTGGCATTCCAACCGTCATCAGCCAGGCTTGCTTGAATCCAGTGGCAAAGTGAGCAAGGGACCCACGTCTGGGCATACCCCGCCAACTTAGGGCGAACAAAGCGATACAAAGGGGATGATGGACGGAACGTTTGAGCCAATCAAACACTCACCCCCAGTCAACTGATCTGGGTTTAATCCATCATCATTCTTTAGCTCACTCCACCACCCCAGTTCAGACATGGCCATATGCAAATCAGTCTGACCCTGTGCCTCATGGGAACAGTCCAGCCCGAACTGCCAAGCCATGTCTTCCCTGGACCGGAAACAAGCATCCTAGGACCGGTTTCTGGCATTCCAGCCGTCATCCCCTTTGGTATCGCTTTGTTCGCCCTAAGATGGCAGGATATGCCCAGACGTGGGTCCCTTGCTCACTTTGCCACTGGATTCAAGCTAGCCTGGCTGATGACGGCTGAATGGCCAGAAACCGGTCCCAGGATGCTTGTTTCCGGTCCAGGGAAGACATGGCTTGGCAGTTCGGGCTGGACTGTTCCCATGAGGCACAGGGTCAGACTGATTTGCATATGGCCATGTCTGAACTGGGGTGGTGGAGTGAGCTAAAGAATGATGATGGATTAAACCCAGATCAGTTGACTGGGGGTGAGTGTTTGATTAGCTCAAACGCTCCGTCCATCATCCCCTTTGGTATCGCTTTGTTCGCCCTAAGTTGGCAGGGTATGCCCAGACGTGGGTCCCTTGCTCACTTTGCCACTGGATTCAAGCTAGCCTGGCTGATGACGGCTGAATGGCCAGAAACCGGTCCCAGGATGCTTGTTTCCGGTCCAGGGAAGACATGGCTTGGCAGTTCGGGCTGGACTGTTCCCATGAGGCACAGGGTCAGACTGATTTGCATATGGCCATGTCTGAACTGGGGTGGTGGAGTGAGCTAAAGAATGATGATGGATTAAACCCAGATCAGTTGACTGGGGGTGAGTGTTTGATTAGCTCAAACGCTCCGTCCATCATCCCCTTTGGTATCGCTTTGTTCGCCCTAAGTTGGCAGGGTATGCCCAGACGTGGGTCCCTTGCTCACTTTGCCACTGGATTCAAGCTAGCCTGGCTGATGACGGCTGAATGGCCAGAAACCGGTCCCAGGATGCTTGTTTCCGGTCCAGGGAAGACATGGCTTGGCAGTTCGGGCTGGACTGTTCCCATGAGGCACAGGGTCAGACTGATTTGCATATGGCCATGTCTGAACTGGGGTGGTGGAGTGAGCTAAAGAATGATGATGGATTAAACCCAGATCAGTTGACTGGGGGTGAGTGTTTGATTAGCTCAAACGCTCCGTCCATCATCCCCTTTGGTATCGCTTTGTTTCTGACCATAGCGTCAAGCTCATGAGCAGTGACCCTGTGTTTGAACCACTTTGACATACATGCTGGTCTGAATTCTGAGCAGGCCTTCCTACCTTTGAGCAATTCAAAAGGGGACACACCAGTGGACGAGTGTGGTGTGGTTCTGCAGAACCACAGCATGGTCCTAACCGCAATAGGTATGACTTTGTTATGCGAAATAGCCCACCGTATGCAATCAACAATAACTCTGTTGAGCCTTTCCACTAATCCATTTGTTTGTGGATGATAGAGTGAGCTTTTAAGGTGGTTGATGGAAGATTCCTTGAGAAACAGTTCAACATCAGCAGATATAAATTGAACTCCATTGTCGGAGACTAAGGTTTTGGGAAAACCCTCCCTCATGAAAACCTCTTTCATGAAGTCCAGGATTTCATTAGAGTCTGCCTTAGGTACAAATTTGACTTCAGGCCACTTCGAGTAGTAGTCAACTAAGACTATTGCGAATCGGGTCTGATGGAGTAAAGTATGGAAAGGACCCAGTACGTCAATACCCAATTTTTCCCAGGGATTGTCAGGAAGGGGGATGGGTGTTAGAGGAGGATTGGAGATGCGTAAGGTTTTGTTACTACTTGCACAAATTGGACAATCATGGATCATGGCGTCAATGTCTCGGTCCATTTGGGGCCACCAGAAATGTTCACGTACTCTACGTTTTGTGAGAGTAGCGCCCAGATGTCCTTCATGGGCTTTAGACAAGAGGGTATTCCTGAGGTCACAAGGAGGAATTACTTTTTCTAGCCTGATGACAAGGTCATCTTCTACAGATAATTCGTCACAAATTTTCACATATGGTTGGACGTCAACACTTACATTTTTCTCTCTGGGCCAACCTTCAACAATGTATTTCTTGACACATTTCAACGTTTCATCATTTTGCAAAGCAATTTTCCAATCACTTTCACATATAGAACAGATGTGCTGTAACTCTATGGCAGCAACTAAACAATCTTCGAGTTCATCATCGATGTTGGGTTTGTCATAACTGTAGGAAGGTGGAATCTGACTATATGGTTGCCCCCACTTTTTTTATGGTGTTTTGCTGGTTTATGACTTAGTTGGACTGGGATCCTGCTATTCAGGGCCCCAGTCTATCTGCTTTCTCTGTAAAAAGGTTTCCATGTGCCTTAGGCACATCTCTGATTGGAATCTGGAGTGCCCTTATAAGTCCCTAGTATATGGTATACTATGTACCAAGGGCATAGGTACCTCAGAGGCCTGCCAGGGGCTGCAGCATGTATTATGCCACCCCTGGAAGGCCATCCAAACTGACACCACAGGTCTGCTACTGCAGCCTGGGTAAGGTGGTGCATGCACCCCTTACTGTGATATAGGTTACCTATATCACTAAATACATACACACATATAAACCTATAAGTCACTCCTAAGGCAGGCCTTATCAATCCTAAAGGCAGAGTGCATGGTTCCTATGTGAGAGGGTGCCCCTGCATGAGCAGGGCCCCTCTGCAGCGTTCGGAGACCATCTCTGATGCTGTTTGTAGTGCAGCCTGACCATATACTCTTAAGCGCATTATATCCTCGCGGTAAAATGCTAACTTTGGAATGGCTGCACCTAAACATGTCGTGTTTGGTGTCAAACATCTTGGAATACTACCCCCCGCCAATCCTGGCGGCGGGGGTAGCATTCCACCCTTCTAGAGGGAAAGACATGTTAACTCTGGCTTACCCGGTAACTTCTTTCTGAAGCCCTGGCATCACAAAATGGATGCTGCTGCCACAGACACAAGTCTGGCCTCCTGCTGCTGGACGAAACTCCGGCAGGGGAGGCCTGGACAATAGGTTTCCTGTTGCAGGGAGGTGTGACCACCTCCCCAGACAGGATAATGTGTATTGGGGCTGGGTGGGTGCACTCTTAGAGTGCTTTGAAGTCCTGCACTGGGGGAGCAAAAGGCTCCTCTGTGCATATGCCAGTTCAAACCAGCTCAGGGGCTACCTGCCCCTGCTCTGGCGCGAAACTGGACAAAGGGAAGTGGGTGTAGCCACCCCTCCCTTGACCCTCCCATAGGTGGGGTCATAGAGTTAGTCCCTCCCTGTTTTACTGGTTAAAATGGGGAACACTTGCCACAGCAAGATTAGATTATACCTGGACGAAACTCTGACACAGAATCCTGGACCTTCGACGCTCTACTCACGATTAGAGGACTGAAGAATCTCCCTTGGGGTCAAGGAGTGACTCCCCTGCTTGGCAGGCACCAAAGAAGCATCTGTCCGGTTCGCATCACTGAAGCTCCTGTCGGACGCCGAAGTCATCGCATCACCAGAGGTGGATTCTCAGACTTCCCCGAGGCTACCCTGAGTCCCCAGCAAAGCTGAGGCCCGTGGCTATCGTGGGTAACGTGAGACCGTGACCCCTGGACACCGAGCACACTTGCAAGTGCACCATCTTCTGGGTCTCCCAAGAAGTCGTGCTTTGGGCTCCGAGTAGCCCTAGCCTCCAGCACCACCTGCACCGAAGATCACTGGCCCCCACTCCACGAGTGTCCCGTAAGCCAGCTCCACGTGCGGCGTCACGAGGCTCCTTCGCGGTCGCTAGCCCGTTGGCTAGTAGCCCTTACCGAAGGCCAATCTTTTCTTTACTTGGCAGTCTGGTTGCTCCAGGCCTGCCCTCACTTACCCTTGCTGGGTGAGTTCCCCAGACCTTGCTGGTCTGCACCATCGACGATCTTCAGCTACATCGAGACTTGCCGTTGCCAAGGCTTGTTGGGTCCAATCTGGTCGCCGACACCGCAGCACTCGACAGACATTGTGTACCAGCCCGAATCCTGCTCCTGGTTGCCGACAACGCCTCCTGGACCTCGTGGCTGCAGAAACGAGACGACCGTCAACGCACTTGAAGCACTCGACATCGGTGGGCATCCGTCCATCACCTCCCTGGTCACTGGCTAGTGACCCAGACTCTGTCCCCTCTGCTTTCAGGTTCTTCAGAACTCCGATCCACTCTTGGATCCACCCGGACACTTTTCTCCTGGTCGCCAGCAGCACTTTGCAGCAGATCGCCATAAGAACCGACGACGAAACCCGACCCCGAAAGGCACCTATGCACCCGGCTTCCCTGGGTGAGGTAACACGAGTACTCCGGTGCTCCCGTGGGTAGAGACTCTTCAAAGTCCTAGATCTCAAAGGGTTTTGTCCTAGTCCTCTTTAAAGTGTCCCTTTCCTCTATTTTCCCGATCCCGACTTTCTCCATAGAAGTTAACGGCGTATCGCGGTTGTGTATTTACACTGCACGCGTCTCCCGTGGGTCCCCTGTGTCACTACCTTGGGTGGTTCCTTGTGGTCCAAGCACTTCTAGAGGCTCTAGGCCTAGTGTCTAGTTCAGTCGTGGTTCGCATACCACTTTATTGGTATACGGTTTGGTACGCCCCTAGGGCCCAAACGTGTATTTGTGCTATTACTGTGATTTAAGATCTTATAACCTATGTACTTCGAACTCTAGCCTCATAAAGAGACTAGAGGGGTGTGTTTAGTAATAAATACATATATTTTGAATATATACCTGGTGTGGTGCTCTTTCATTTGGTCACTCAAGAGATTATAGACTGGTAAAACAAGCTGCTTTACATTCCTTCAAGACTTAGCCTGAAGGCTGCTCTCCACAGCTACCACTAGGATAGCTTTCAATAAGGTTGTCTTTAACCTACCTACCATAAGAGTCGATTTGGACTGGTGCAAGGTGCCCACTATAATTAGTGGACAGCATATGCCAGGCCAACTTCTCACATTGGTGTGCAGCGTGTGGGATTCCAGCTTGCTATTGTTTTACCAGATAATCTCAATTGAATTGATCAACTGAAAACCACTAAAGGTACCTAAGGTACATATAATTTAAGCTTAGAATATCAGTAAGTTCTACTGAACTTAGAGTTGTGTGTTAAGGGATAGCACAACCCTTTCTACAACTCAAGAGAGTTTAGTAGGCCACACTAGAGTAGGTAGTGCATACACCACACCACACTAGTAATGTCTTTAAAAGCAGGATCTAGAGATGCCCTGCAGGAAGCCATTGAGCTTCCCCCTCCAAGTATGACACACTCCCATTCTTGGAACTGAGAGCTTTGTGTAACGTGAGGAAATTAAGGACAGGCCAAAGTCCCACCACCCAACACCTCCAGGAGTTGTTGGTGGCTTATGATCTTAGTAAGTCTTCAGAGACTGAAGGGGTAGGAGCAGAGGGTGGGCCAGCAGATGAGGAAGGGGCCAGGGGTACTACTACCCCCAGCCCCCTCTGAAACTGACCAGGAGGGTGACAATGACCCTGACCTGGAAAACCCAATCCCTTCTGGTGAAGATGAAGATGAGGATCTTGAGAACCACACCTTTGTCCCCCCAGGAAGGATTATGAGTGTGCTCAGAAAGTCTAGGTCTCCTTCTCAGGAGTCTAACCACTCTGGCACCTCAATAGGGAGCTCTGTTTCTTCTCATAGGAGAGAATCCTCTCATGAGAGAAGAAAGAGGCTAGTCCAGTATGAGGAAACTCAGCTGGAACTCAGAAAAAAGCAATTAGCTTTAGATAGAGAATCCCTAGATCTCCTTAGAGAGAGAAGAAAGTTGGGACTAGAGTCCCATGGTGGCAGCAATATCCCTAGAGATAGGGACAGGTCTTATGACCATAGAAACCTAAACAAGATTGTCCCTCCCTACCAGAGTGGGGATGACATCCACAAATGGATAACTGCACTGGAGAGGGCCTGTAAAGTTCAGAAGGTCCCCCAGAGGCAGTGGGCAGCAATCTTGTGGCTCTCCTTTGCAGACAAAGGTAGAGACAAGCTCCTCACTGTAAGAGAAGAGGATGCTGACAATTACACAGTCTTGAAGAGTGCTCTGATAGATGGGTTTGGCCTAACCACTGAACAGTATAGGTTGAAGTTCAGAGACACCCAAAAAGCTCAGACTCAAGACTGGGTTGATTTTGTAGATTGTGCTACAAAGGCTCTGGAAGGTTGGATACATGGCAACAAAGTGCATGACTTTTTAGGATTGTACAATTTGATTATGAGGGAGCAGATCCTTAATAATTGTCAAAACCAGCTTTTGCACCAGTATCTGGTGGACTCTGATCTGACCTCTCCCCAAGAATTGGGAAAGAAGGCAGACAAATGGGTCAGAACCAGAGTAAAAACTAGAAATCAGGGTGGTGACCAGAAGAAAGATTCTACTAAGTCCCAAGAGAAAGGTGGGGATAAATCTAAGGATAAGTCCCCTACAGGGCCCCAAAATTCCTCTTCTGGGGGTGGGTCCCAAACTCCTTCCTCTCCTGAAAAGAAACCCTATTGCCATGTCTGTAAAAAGCCTGGGCACTGGAAAACTGATCCCAGTTGCCCCAGGATTGGCAATAAAGAAAATGTTCCTCCCACAACTACTACCACCCCTCCTGGTAATACCAGTAGTAATCCTCCAGTTGGGAGTAGTGCACCCAAAAAGTTGGGTGCTTTTGCAAGAGGAACAGAGGTGGGCCCTAGTTTAGACAGGGACCCCTCAACAGACTCCTCTGACTCTGATGGTGGAATAGGATTTGCCACCTTTACCATGGGTCCCATAGCATTGGGCAGGTACAGATTGGAGCCAAGGATTAATGGTCAGAAAGCTGTGGCATTTAGGGACACAGGGGCTAGTGTCACCATGGTGGCAGGGAAACTAGTCCCCCTCACCAGTTTTTACCTGAGTTTAAGTACCAGGTGACCAACATTGATGGTGTCAGAACAGATCACCCCATGGCCATAGTCAATCTCAGCTGGGAGGGGGTCACAGGCCCAAAGAGAGTGGCAGTGTCCCCCACCTTGCCTGTAGATTGCCTGATGGGCAATGATTTGGAAATTTCAGCCTGGGCTGAAGTTGAACACCAAACCCATCTTAGGATGTTGGGCGTCCCTGTAAAGGTTAGTGGGGCTGTGATGGCCACAGCCCCAGCCCAAGAATTTGGAGAGATGGAGCCTGAAAGAATGGCCCACTCTCCCCCAAAAGAGAGCACAAGGGTTGAAGAAAAGTCTTCTTCCCCCAGACAATAGGTAAGGGTCAGCCTCCTCAGGGAACTGACCCTACCCCTAGTGAAGGAACTGCCACAGAGGTAGTCAGGCCTGGCCTGGCCACACCCCTGATGGCAGAGGACCCTTCCAAGGTGGTACCCAGTCTGGAGCAGGTAACCTGCCCCTCTCTACCCTGCCTCAGTCAGCCCAGGGCTGCAGAGGTCAGGGAGGTCAGTGGACCCCCCAGGGCCCCCTGTCCAGAGGAAGCCCCCATCAGCAGATTAGGGGCACCCAGTCTAGTAGCCCTAGCCAGGTGAAAATTCCTCTACACACTGAGGGATCCCCCATACCTTTATGTAGGGACCTCCCCAGAAGGACTCTGGTAGGCAAGGGCAAACCTGGGACCAGAAGGTTCCAAACCTGCCATGTCCCTCCAGTGTTCCATCCAAAGGGACCCAACCCCCAGCTGTAGGCAGCCAAAGGTTGACCCTTAGAGCAAAGTGCAACTCAGTCATGGAAAGACAGGCATACATGGTGACCAGTGATCTGAGGAAGCTGAGGCCAACATTCCTAGGGCCTCACTTCCCTACTCAGACACCTCACCAGCCTTGTACTTTACCTAAGCACACCAGAGGTAGTGATTCCCCATGGTGGAGACCCTCTCATACCCTTAGGGTGAGGGATTGCTTAGTGGACCATAACATAGGGGGCAACCATGCTAGTGCAGGTGCTTCCTTATATGGCCACTTAGTCAATATAGGCTCAACTGGCCAAGGTTAGCCTTATCTCCTTTCGTTTGGGGGGTTGTGTAGGAAGGTGGAATCTGACTATATGGTTGCCCCCACTTTTTTTATGGTGTTTTGCTGGTTTATGACTTAGTTGGACTGGGATCCTGCTATTCAGGGCCCCAGTCTATCTGCTTTCTCTGTAAAAGGTTTCCATGTGCCTTAGGCACATCTCTGATTGGAATCTGGAGTGCCCTTATAAGTCCCTAGTATATGGTATACTATGTACCAAGGGCATAGGTACCTCAGAGGCCTGCCAGGGGCTGCAGCATGTATTATGCCACCCCTGGAAGGCCATCCAAACTGACACCACAGGTCTGCTACTGCAGCCTGGGTAAGGTGGTGCATGCACTCCTTACTGTGATATAGGTTACCTATATCACTAAATACATACACACATATAAACCTATAAGTCACTCCTAAGGCAGGCCTTATCAATCCTAAAGGCAGAGTGCATGGTTCCTATGTGAGAGGGTGCCCCTGCATGAGCAGGGCCCCTCTGCAGCGTTCGGAGACCATCTCTGATGCTGTTTGTAGTGCAGCCTGACCATATACTCTTAAGCGCATTATATCCTCGCGGTAAAATGCTAACTTTGGAATGGCTGCACCTAAACATGTCGTGTTTGGTGTCAAACATCTTGGAATACTACCCCCCGCCAATCCTGGCGGCGGGGGTAGCATTCCACCCTTCTAGAGGGAAAGACATGTTAACTCTGGCTTACCCGGTAACTTCTTTCTGAAGCCCTGGCATCACAAAATGGATGCTGCTGCCACAGACACAAGTCTGGCCTCCTGCTGCTGGACGAAACTCCGGCAGGGGAGGCCTGGACAATAGGTTTCCTGTTGCAGGGAGGTGTGACCACCTCCCCAGACAGGATAATGTGTATTGGGGCTGGGTGGGTGCACTCTTAGAGTGCTTTGAAGTCCTGCACTGGGGGAGCAAAAGGCTCCTCTGTGCATATGCCAGTTCAAACCAGCTCAGGGGCTACCTGCCCCTGCTCTGGCGCGAAACTGGACAAAGGGAAGTGGGTGTAGCCACCCCTCCCTTGACCCTCCCATAGGTGGGGTCATAGAGTTAGTCCCTCCCTGTTTTACTGGTTAAAATGGGGAACACTTGCCACAGCAAGATTAGATTATACCTGGACGAAACTCTGACACAGAATCCTGGACCTTCGACGCTCTACTCACGATTAGAGGACTGAAGAATCTCCCTTGGGGTCAAGGAGTGACTCCCCTGCTTGGCAGGCACCAAAGAAGCATCTGTCCGGTTCGCATCACTGAAGCTCCCGTCGGACGCCGAAGTCATCGCATCACCAGAGGTGGATTCTCAGACTTCCCCGAGGCTACCCTGAGTCCCCAGCAAAGCTGAGGCCCGTGGCTATCGTGGGTAACGTGAGACCGTGACCCCTGGACACCGAGCACACTTGCAAGTGCACCATCTTCTGGGTCTCCCAAGAAGTCGTGCTTTGGGCTCCGAGTAGCCCTAGCCTCCAGCACCACCTGCACCGAAGATCACTGGCCCCCACTCCACGAGTGTCCCGTAAGCCAGCTCCACGTGCGGCGTCACGAGGCTCCTTCGCGGTCGCTAGCCCGTTGGCTAGTAGCCCTTACCGAAGGCCAATCTTTTCTTTACTTGGCAGTCTGGTTGCTCCAGGCCTGCCCTCACTTACCCTTGCTGGGTGAGTTCCCCAGACCTTGCTGGTCTGCACCATCGACGATCTTCAGCTACATCGAGACTTGCCGTTGCCAAGGCTTGTTGGGTCCAATCTGGTCGCCGACACCGCAGCACTCGACAGACATCGTGTACCAGCCCGAATCCTGCTCCTGGTCGCCGACAACGCCTCCTGGACCTCGTGGCTGCAGAAACGAGACGACCGTCAACGCACCTGAAGCACTCGACATCGGTGGGCATCCGTCCATCACCTCCCTGGTCACTGGCTAGTGACCCAGACTCTGTCCCCTCTGCTTTCAGGTTCTTCAGAACTCCGATCCACTCTTGGATCCACCCGGACACTTTTCTCCTGGTCGCCAGCAGCACTTTGCAGCAGATCGCCATAAGAACCGACGACGAAACCCGACCCCGAAAGGCACCTATGCACCCGGCTTCCCTGGGTGAGGTAACACGAGTACTCCGGTGCTCCCGTGGGTAGAGACTCTTCAAAGTCCTAGATCTCAAAGGGTTTTGTCCTAGTCCTCTTTAAAGTGTCCCTTTCCTCTATTTTCCCGATCCCGACTTTCTCCATAGAAGTTAACGGCGTATCGCGGTTGTGTATTTACACTGCACGCGTCTCCCGTGGGTCCCCTGTGTCACTACCTTGGGTGGTTCCTTGTGGTCCAAGCACTTCTAGAGGCTCTAGGCCTAGTGTCTAGTTCAGTCGTGGTTCGCATACCACTTTATTGGTATATGGTTTGGTACGCCCCTAGGGCCCAAACGTGTATTTGTGCTATTACTGTGATTTAAGATCTTATAACCTATGTACTTCGAACTCTAGCCTCATAAAGAGACTAGAGGGGTGTGTTTAGTAATAAATACATATATTTTGAATATATACCTGGTGTGGTGCTCTTTCATTTGGTCACTCAAGAGATTATAGACTGGTAAAACAAGCTGCTTTACATTCCTTCAAGACTTAGCCTGAAGGCTGCTCTCCACAGCTACCACTAGGATAGCTTTCAATAAGGTTGTCTTTAACCTACCTACCATAAGAGTCGATTTGGACTGGTGCAAGGTGCCCACTATAATTAGTGGACAGCATATGCCAGGCCAACTTCTCACAATAACCATCTGTTTTGTTGGAAACTACAGGCAAACGAGAAAGTGCATGAGCTCGGACATTTCTCCCATCAGGAATGTGTACGACATTGAATTGGAATTGGAGGAGTTTGGAAGCAAGTCTTGCTATGCGT
This sequence comes from Calotriton arnoldi, assembly GCA_963921515.1. Classification (NCBI taxonomy): domain Eukaryota; kingdom Metazoa; phylum Chordata; class Amphibia; order Caudata; family Salamandridae; genus Calotriton; species Calotriton arnoldi. The sequence goes on along the minus strand of CAWUFW010002331.1, from coordinate 729,057 downwards.
GGTGTACTGTTGCGGTAATTAGTGTTTCCTAGAATGGCTACTAAGGGTTTGTGGTCGGTTTGTTGGGTGAATTTCCTACCCCATAGGTAACATTTTAATTTGTCAATGGCCCACCAACATGCCAGTAATTATTTTTCAAAGATGGAGTAGTGTGTTTCAGTGTCTCTTGGTACTCTGGATGCAAATCCAATGGTGTGTTCTTGAGTGCCTTTGTGCTGCGTTAAGACTGCACCCAGACCATAACAACTGGCATCGACAGTTAATATGCAAGGTACTGCTGGATCAAACGGTTTCAAAGCCTTAACCTTACTAAGTTGTGTTTTTAACCATTCAAATGCATTCTTACACTCATCATTCCATGCAAAAACAGTTTCATGCTTTAGCAAGTTGGAGATAGGACGTACTTTTGTGGCATATTCAGGGATAAAGACTGAATAGAATTTGCTTAAACCTAGGAAGGATTTAACGCCAGTGTTGTCAGTGGGTGGAGGTGCATCTAAGATGGCTTGTACCAAACCTGGTCTCAGTGACACCTGCACTCGAGATCGTGTGACCCAGGTTTTCCACAGAATTTTTTGAGACCTCACATTTTTCACGTTTGAGAACAATGCCATGCTCTTGGAAAATAGATAGTACTTTGTGTAAGATTTCATCATGTGTAGTTTTGTCAATGGCATGTATGAGAACGTCATCTTGAAAAATGGCAACATTTTTAATGCTTTTGAGTAGGTTCACCATGAGACGCTGAAAGACCGATGCCGCCGATGCTAGTCCAAACGGCATGCGACAGAACTGGAAAATGCCAGATGGAGAATTAAACGCTGTGAGATGGCGTGAATCTCTGTCAAGCTCAACTTGATCATATGCAGAAGCGAGGTCAAGTTTGGTGAAGAACTTTGCCCCTGCAACCATGGCCAACATTTCAGTGATGTTGGGTAGTGGGTGTGAGTCTACCCATATTTCTTTATTGAGGCTGCGCAAGTCTATGCAAATTCTGAGTTTGTTGTTCTTCTTGCGTGTTACGACCAGTGGAGATAACAAGTCAGACGATTCAACTGGTTCGATTACACCTCTGTTGCACAATGCTGTAAGTTCTTTCTCAACGTCTTCTGTGACGCTGAAAGGTACACTCCTTAACTTGTGTTTAACAGGTATAGCACCCTCTTTGACTTTTATCTTGTGCTTGAAGCCTTTAATTTTACCAAGTTCACCTGAGAAGGCTTTAGGATAGTTATTCCAGAGCTCCTAAACTTAGGAAGAATCACGTATGGCTAAAACCTGTTCTTTGGCCCCTGGACACAGCATCATATTGAACAAACCTTGGTGAAATCACCCTAGTATATTCAAACCTTGGATGGCTACGTAAATTTTCCTTTGAATGTGTCTACCTTTGAATTCCATGACATCCTCAAAATATCCTAGGAGATCGATTTTACGCCCTTTGTAGGACACAGGTGCGCGATCAGGAGGCAATAACTGTCTTTCATCCCAATTGGCGGCAAACAGCTATTGCGTTATCATGGTGATGCGTGCACCTGAGTCCACGAGAAGTCGTAACTTCTTTTCCCCTACTTGTATGTTGGCATAGGGATCTAAGCAATCAGAGGGATCACCTGTTCTAATTTCGCTCTCACTGACGACTAGTACCATGTCTTTCATCTCTGACAAAAGGTCTTCAGTATCACTGTCAGTAGTATCTTTTCATACCCTATTCTGACATTTTCCTTTTTGTGCCCTTGACATACCTTAGCGAAATGGCCCACTTTGCCACAAGACCTGTAGACTACTTTTTTTGCGGGGCACGGTCTGCTGTTTTTGTTGTGCGTAGAGTTACCACACCGAAAACAAATGTCAGACCTCTTGAAAAAACTATTTTGAAAGGCTTCCCTCTTTTTTTGGTGATTGTTAATGCGTACTGGAGTGACAACTTTCACTGTTTTGTTTTCCAATTCCTTCACGGAGACTTGAGCAGTTTCAATGCTCTTAGCAATATGGACAGATTCTTCAGGAGTGGGATTCCCTAAAGACAATAGTTTTTGTCGGATTGCTCTATCAGTGCAATGGCTTATAAATTTGTCACGTACCAATTGCTCACTAAAGTTTTCGAATTCGCAATCAGCTATAAATGTTCTGAGAGCACTAATATATGTATCAACATCTTCATCATTTTTTGTTCTCTTTTGTAGAATTAGTGTGTCTTACTACAACAATACTTGGTTGTACATCATATCTGCAAGCTAGTTTCTTAATTGTTTTTTGATATTCGTCAAGATCTTCCTCAATACCACCCATGGGATCAGGTAGGTGTTTAAGTGTCAGTCTCTCCTCAAACCCAAGTGAATGTAACAATAAGAACTTTTTCCTTTCTGGTCTAAACCTATGTGCTTCTATAGCACCTAGGTAAGTTTCAAATGCGTCAAGCCAGTGACGCCAGTTAATTGGTGGTTCACCTGGCGAGTCAAGGAAAGCTGGTGGTGGATTAACAGCTTGCACAATGTAAGAATAAAATTGTTATGGTCCTTAAGAAACCCCAAGGTATGCTATTCACATATAACGCAGTAATACAATAATACAATAATGGTGAGTAAGCGTAAAACAGATACCACATGCAATGAGGGAGTGAGGAAATAGTCAATAAAGTGTGCGCGTCACGGCGCTGTCTCTGAAACCAAGCGAAGTCTTGTTACAGGAAAAATAGAGAAAGGAACAAAAAATCGATGAGAATGAGTTTGAGAAGAAGGGAAAGCAAATAATAGAATATTGTACTCTTACTGTATGCAGAGATGTTGAGCATTAAACAGGGTCCTGTAGTGCTTTACCAAGCATAAGAACTTGGTAGCTGTAAAGTAGGTTGTCACTGTGTCATACATCAAATTTGTAAGGGAAATAAACATGAGAAAAAGCCAGGAGAGAGAATCAGGCACACGCTTCTCAGGTGCATAGATGGGGCGAGGTGTCTCTTCGTGATGAGAACAGCAAGGCAGGAATCAGCTGGGCAGCTCCGCGTCATCAAAACCCTTGTGAGAAGATGTGATGAGGGAAGAAGATTCCACCACACGGGGAGGAGAGATCGTCTGAAACTCCTCCTCAGGGGCTTGAACTGCATGTAATAGTTGAGAGACTACACCTCACGGGGTGGAGAAAGCGCTGAAGGCTCCACCTCAGGGGGAGGAGATCGGTAGATAAGCTCAGCAAGGAAGCGGGTCTGACTCCGCATGAACTTCTGTGCTGCCCCTTCCATGAAAAGTTCAGTCAGGTCTGCCTCCTGTGCCGCCCCTACCAGGCAAAGTTTAGTCAGGCAAACATGAAAGAGCCGGTGCGCACAGACATTTACGCACTGCGGGGCTCCACCTCTTCCTCCACACCGCGGAACTGTTGAGGAAACCAGGTTTGAGCCCTGGTGTCGTCGTTTGTGTCGGGCAAACAAAAACTGCGGGCGGTGATGTCAATCGATGGACATCGCGTGTGTAATCCATAGGAGCGAACCACGGCGTGTTACGTTGTAGGTACAGCCAGTACCCGTTGAATGGAAGTACATCCATTTGTTGTACAACGGAGTGAGGGCAAGCAGCTCCACATGGATTATGTGTGGGATCAGCTCGTCGCCACGAATCATGTAGTGAAGACAGGATCCAGTTGCTGAGGGAAGAAGACTTTATTGAGCATACAAGTAGTGATCCCTCAGTCAGCCCTCAGCTGTGCGTGCAAGCACAGAGCAAACCTCTCCTGACAGTTAGAATCCAATGGTCACATCATTGAGGCAAGCGCAAGCCAAGGGGCAGCGCGAGCGATGACATCATAGACTGTCCACGCGCGGGCAGGTGCGATGACAGCACACTACACAATATTTATATGTGTATTACCGACTGTCCATTCCATCTCTCTCCCCATTTTAATACCCTTCCGAGACTCTTCTGCTCTTCCAACTCGCCCATCACTCTACAACTGGACTTCTATTGCTTAACTAAACCCCTGAGTACTCTCCCCCTTTTTCCAATGAGTTTAATAACTATAAAATGGTTTGGGAATGTACTTAATGATGCCATGCATAAAATAAAGAATAAAACATGAAAGAATGTAATGAAGTTTAGCTAAACATCAGTAAAGGTGAAATATAATTCTTTTTGTTTTTAATGCCATCTTGAAAACTAGAGCCCCATGCAAAATGTACGATTTTCCATTTGACACTCCCATCACCAGGAAAAGAAGCCATTTTATGTCATGTACTGCAATCTAGTGCCCCTTTGCAGCCTCCTACAGTGGCCTGTGATGCAGATTTCAGAGGCCTTAATGTAGCTCCGCCTGCACCCTGAGCAATCATCGCTGCTGAAAGTGCCTCCCTTTGGGGCTAAATCACACAGTGCCTGATTCAAAGAATGTTGTGTGCACCATGGTACTCATTTAGGTGCCTAAAAGGTGGCCCACATGATTGCAAATAGCAGATATTGATTTCACGAGTCAAGGTCTGCTGTAGATATTTAAGGTTGTAGATTGAAATGAACACACAGAAAATAGGCAGGGTCGACAGATTTTCCCCAATCATAGGTTTAGCAAAGGTATTGGAAAATGAACTCATTACTTACTGCTACTTCTTGTCGCAATCATTATGCTTGAGATTATCCCCACCCCAGAGACAGATGCCCTACCCACTCAGCATTAGAATCTTGAAACTTTGTTTCTCTGTCTATTGCCTTACTGTTGGACTCGTAAGCCTTAGGGAGGCCTTTCACCCAACATTTTCCCTACTTCCTCCATTATTCTGCTCTCATTTTGGTTGGCCTTAGGACTCTGCACTCTTCACCATTGCTAACCAGTGCTAAAGGGCACATGTTCCCTCCTTAAAACCTGGTAACATTGGCTTATCCCCAACTGGCATATGTAATTTATTTTAAGACCCTGAGAAGAATTGTGGTTGCTACTTGAGAAGCATTTCACCTCCCTCAACCAGTAACTCAATTTCTTACACTGGTTTTCAGTGGTGAGGATTTAGACTTGTGTTTGTGCAGTGCCAAACAGTAAACATGTGTTACACTACTACACCACATAAAAAATCTAAGACCAATTTGAGTTTGAATTCTCCTTGATTGTCTTCTTTTTGTTTTTTCCAAATTCTTCCCATGACTTTTGTAGCTGAAACCACACCTGCAAGGATGGAATTCGAGTTGGCCACCATGGATATCTACACTGTGGCCCAGCTCAAAGAGCTCTGCAAGGAGAGGGCACTTTCTGCCAAGAGCACCACCAGGAAGGTGCAGTTGCAAAAGGCTGTGAGGACCTGGGCAGAAGACCATAAATCACTGGTTGAAGCCACAGAATGGGATGATGTGATGGAAGGACAAGGACTGGGCTTCCCTGAGGTGAAGCCTCCAACAGAGGGGGATGTCTTAGCCCCCAAAGTGGAGACACCTGCCAGGGCAGGGTGCAGTGTATCTTCCCGTGGCCTATCCCAGTTGTGCTGGCAGAAAGGAGGAAGGTGGAAATAGCCAGACTAGGGATGGAAGAAAAGAAGGCTGAGAGGGCCTTGGAGGAGAAAAGGTTATTACTGGCTCGTTAACTGAGTTTAAAAGAGCTGAATCTCAAGGCCAGACAGGCAGAATCCATTAGTGATGGTGGCAGCAATTCTACAATGTCTGAAGGAGACAAAAATGTCTGCATCCCCAAGGATCTGGTGCCCAGTTATTTGGTGGGGTATGACATTGACAAATGGGTTTCTGTCTAAGAGGTAGCCCTGAGGATTCTCAAAATCTCTGAAGATCACTGGAGACGGGTTGTGGAAACACATGCATACAGTGGAGTGGGACACCCGTCTCACTTTAGAGGCTGGGGTCCAATCCATGTACTCCCCTATTAAAGTCATCTTGATGGCTAATTTTGGACTGACTCCTGCAAAGTACTGCCAGAGGTTCAGGGACAGTCAGAAGCTCCCCAACAAGTCCTGGCAGTATAGATAATGACTACAGTAGGTTGTACAATCTAACTCTGGGAGAGCACATGTTCAGTATTTGTTTCTCAGAGGTGCGCCAGGACCTAGTAGACAGTAAGCTAACTGACATCAGGAAGCTTGCTGAGGAGGAGGACCTCTGGGCCAGCACCAAAGTGTCCAAAAAGGTATCTGAGGAAGACTCCTGCAAGGGTGGTCAGGGGTCCCACCAGAAAAAAGAGGGTGGAGAGAAACTAAAAAGCAAGCATTTGCAATGCAATAGGTCTCGCATTTGTTAAAGTTAGAGCTGTTGGCATTAAAAATACGATTATTTTCTACTTTTGCTTTTTTATTTGCAGTGGTGTCATTATATATTTAACATAGTGTTATTGCCTTTGGTATGACCTTGCCCTGCTGGTGAAAGAGTCAATGGGAAATAGGTTATAAGGGAGGGGAGATAGTAAAATGATGCTTAAAAAAATGTTACAACATTCTGGAAAAAGCAAACATTTAAACAATTATAGGAAATGAACGATCAAGTAAAGGATGTAAAATGTAAGCAGGAACAACATGGCTGCCACTGGGCTCCCAGACTGAAGTGACATGCCATTGGCAATGGAAAGGCACAGGGAAATGCAGCTCCAAAGCTGCAACTAAAATATGAAGGCCAAGTCCCTTATGGGCTCATAGTCCTATTTTACAAATGTTTTTGGTTAAATTTGTGGTGTTCATTTTGGAGCCCTAGTTTAATTCCTTTGTGGCCAAAAGGGCCACATCGGAGATTATGACAGAAGATGGTGGACCCAGACAAATTAGGCTATAAATTTTACAGTTAGCGATAACACCAAACAAGTGGTCTATCCCATAAATGCCACTCCTAGACTTAGGGGCACAGTGGTGCTTCTCTCACTTAATGCCAAAAGGCACTTCATCAACTGGAGTGTGGGTTTCTGCACTGGGCTATGAAAGAGTTTGCATTTTGCCTTAGACACATAAAGATGATATGGCCAGGTTATACAGGCCCTGAAGCCAGAATGAGGATTCATGGACAGGTGGCCCAAGTAGTTAACATACAGAGGAGGGAAAGGCAGGGTTTCTACTTCTCCCCCCTCTACTGTTTTTGCTGGCATTGAAATGCCAGGCTTAAAGAATATGTAATACCCTCATTATCAATGGGAGGTGACTAGGACCCGATAATTTTAAATTAACTATGTTCACTGATGATGTACTGGTCACGGCAACTTATCCAATAAACTCAATCCCAGAGCTCCTTAGAGAGCTAGATCAAAACAAAATAATAGGATTCAAAATTAATATGACAAAGTTAGAGGCATTAAATCTAATTGTTTCCACCACCACCCTTGAGATTTTGGAAATTACAACACCGCTTTGATGGAAGGAGTAATCAATCAAAATAATTGGAAATAAGCAGGAAATCAGCAGGGAATAATTTTGTTTTAGTAATATTACAAGAAAGAACTTACTAGGCGGCACATCTTTCAAACATCATGGCGCAGATGTATAGCTTCAGTCAAAAGGACAGTTTTGCGTAAGGCGCTTTTTTTTGGCAGCACTCAAAAACAGAAAAAAAGATGCATGTCGTTCACTGGAAGAGATAAAAAGCTAAGGGGCATATTCTCAAGGAACTATCGCCGAGTTAACGGCACTTTATCTCAGCCAAAGTTGTGATAAATTCATCGCCCCATTCACAAGCTGGTGCAAAGAGCTGATATCACCAGTTTACCTGCGATAGCAGGTGCAAAAAACATCGCCACAGATGACCCCGGCAACTAACGCTAATGATATGCAGAGTAGGCGTTCCCGTGCAAAAATCTGTGACAACACAACAACGCAACATTCTCAACGACCAGCCAGATCCGCGATAAGATCACAAAACATGCGATAAGGCGCGTTAGCAGCAGGAAACTAACACCTGCTCTGACCTGGTGCAAAGTCTGACGACAACCTGCACCAGAAAAGGGAGCCCAGCCCACAGCCACACCTGAAGAACAACAGATGCCATGGAGCTACTCATCATGCAGCTCGGAGCCCCAACAGGGCCACAACACCCACCGCCACACCCAGGTCCGCCACCCCCCCGGACCTCCCACTACCCCCCCGGACCACCACGGTGGCAGCGCAGACAAAGACAGCGGACCTTCAGGAAACGCACCAGCCTCACAGACTTGACACCAGAGAATGTCATTGCCCACTACAGACTCAAAAGGTCAACCATCCTCCGCCTCCTGACCATCATTGGCCACAGGCTGACGATACCAACACAGCGGACAACCAACATCCCACCTCAGACAAAGCTGCTGGCCTTGCTGCACCTGTTGGCCTCTGGGACATTCCAACCAACAACTGCCAGAGTCGGAGGTGTCTCACAGCCAGCCCTATCCAAGTTCCTCACGCCTGTCCTGGATGCCATCACCATCTTGGTACCCCAGTACCTATACTTCCCCCACACTGTGCAGGAACAACTGGAGACCAAGCAAGGCTTCTACGCCATAGTAGGCTTCCCGCACGTGTTGGGGCAATTGACTGCACACATGTCCTACTTGTGCCCCCTGCCGACACTGCACACAAGTACCGCAACAGAAAGCACACACATTTCATCAATGTGCAGGCAATAGTCGACCACCGGGGACTCTTCACCAATGTCGTCGCAAACTACCCAGGAAGTGTGCATGATTCATACATCTTCCGACAGTCCATCATCAACCGGTGCTTCCAGGGTGGCACCTACAGAAATGCAGTGCTCGTTGGTAAGTACCAAATGAACACACATGAAATCCACAATCATGCAACTCACAACCCTGGGAATGCACACGTTACAAACACACATACAACATGCCCACCCACCAGACACGACTACACAACGTACTGCGGAAACCTGGGCTAGCCATGTACATGAGCCATCACCGGCATGGCACCTCAGCCACACAATAGCAGTATGCGGGGAGAGGTGGGAAGCAGGCATGTGCTAAGGAGGCAAGTGACCCATGAATGAGAATGCACACAATGCCAAGTGTGGCGTGGAAGTGCTGGACAGACTGCAGTATGCAGACCACAGACATATCCATGTTGACACATACTGCTGTTGGTGGTAGTGTTGTGGACAGTGGATGCAACCATGTCACCCCAGCCAGTGGGGAAGGTCTTGGAAATGTAGCCTGTGACGTCCCCCCTGCAAGCGTGTGCGGAGTGCGCTGGCCCGGCGTACGCCAGGCCAGCGTAGGGGTGTGAATAAACAGCACGTAGCTCTGGGCGTGGTTCTCTTCCGGAATGCCCAATGTGTCTGCCAGGGCGGCGCCTCCCACCCCGCCACGAGGCCGACGCCGTCACAGAGAGTGGTGTCGCCACGATCCTGTGCATCTGCCGCAGCCCGGGCCGCTGGACCCCGAACCAGTCCCGCCCGGCCGTGCGCATCCAGGCCTCACTGCTCACCTGCTGACACCGGGGTGTCCCCAAGAGGGCCCACCACGTGCCTGCGCTCGCACCAAGCCAGAGGCCCTCGAGCTTGGCAGCCTCCTCAGACCACCACGGCCTCCGCGGGCAAGGCTCGCAGTACTCCTCTGTCTTTGACATACTCCACCGGCCTACACAGCGGACAAGTAGGCCACACATTTGGAACTGAGTCTTGATTACACAATGGCAGAGTACACATGTTAATGCAGAGTCTAAATCAGTATACTTCCTTCGCGGTGGTGCCACCAACTCTGTGCATAGCATTCCAACCACACATGTCTGTGGGCCCTTGCTGACCGCTGCCTCCGGCCTACACTGCGGTCGAGTAGGACCCACAATTGGAACTGGGTCTTGATTTGTCAATTGCAGACTTCATGTCATTGTGCAGGCCTCATCGCAGACTGCATCCCCTTCCGGCTCTGGTGCCACTGACTCTGTGCCACGGGAGTCATGGGCACTCTCTGGTGGAACTCTGGTGGCGTCAGAGTCTATGGCCTGGGGGTTGTCTCCATCATCATGTAGCTGATACTGACATCGTGGGGTAAAAGGAGACTGTAGCATTCAACTCCTCCATATTGCCTGTTTCTGCTTGCTTCTGCCCTCTGCATAATGCCCTGGATGGACACCTTCCACTGTCCCCCGTAACACTCTGCGACACTCTCCTTGGACATCAATGTGCGCCCGTTCAGCTCACCTGGCCCTACCTCAGTGCATCGCAAGTCACCGTCCCGTGGCGGTGTGCCTGTGCCGGCCGCTGTGCATCCGGGGCCACCAACTCTGTGCAGCTCAAGTCCTGGAACCTTGCTGTTTGTACTTTGAACTTCTGATTGTCTGATCACTGTTGTAGTTGCTGCCAGCACCAACCAATCCCTGAGGGGAGGCGTACACTACCTGACTCCCATCCAGCACAGGCGTCACTGGACGTGTGGCCCTGGCAATTAAAGGTGCCGGGCGCACGTGCCCATAGCCAGTTCCACGGATAATCTCAGTGTGTCCATGTGGTCATTATGTATGCATGTGGGCCCCGGGCCATACCACATTACGTTGTGCCATGTACAGCGGGCGCAACCTAGTCACCTCAGGCAGTGGGGTAGACCTGGGACATGTGGCTGTGTCAGACCCCCCCTGTGAGCATGAGGGAGTGGACCTGCGTACGGCAGTACAGCTTAGGGGTGTGGTCATTCCACAGGTGGTTCTGGGCATGGTTAACTTTAGGCCTTGCCAGGGAAGTAACTAATGCGTGTGTCTCAGGTGTAGTGTCGGCGCCACACGTCACGCAAAATTCAATATTGCCATGTAGCATGCGCCCGGAGTACGGGCTCGGCCGAGGGGTAGATGAGGGTGCGCAGGCCCGCTGGGGGTCAGGGATCAGTCATGCCAACTGTTGTGTGTGTCGCTATTTCCGCAGCATAAGCCAAAGGTCTACCCTCGGCCGCATGGCGAGTTCAGCCAGGCATGAACTCTACATCTGTGTCCACCCTGTCTTTACCATTGCCCTACACACACGTGTCCGTCCACCTTCAGCGCAGGACATCACTGTGTCGTCGTCAGGCTTGTGGACATGCACAGACAGGCATGACAATAGTGTGCCGTAGGGGTGCAAGTGATGCAACCGTGCTGCGCACTCTGGTGAATATGCTCGGGGGGAGGGAGAAGCGGCATTGAGGCTACATAATCCACATTGATGCCGCTCATTTGCAACAAGCAGTACATGTCATGCAGGAATCACAAAGTCACACATATCACACACCAATGAACCAGTGAGCCTGCCAACACATCATGCCGAACCAACTATTGACTCATGTCTCTCTGCACTGTCACAGGTGACCAAGGATATGCACTCTGTGCTTGGATGATGACACCCCTCCGAGCCCGAACACACAGGCCCAGAGGCATTACAATGCGGCCCACAAATGCACCAGGGGCATCGTGGAACACACATTTGGCATGTTGAAGTCACGTTTCAGGTGCCTGGACGTCACAGGTGGAAGGCTCCTGTACAGCCCAGACATCGTGTGCAAGATGATCGTTGCATGTGGTGTGTTGCACAACATATGTGTACGCAGCAGGGCACCATGGATACATGTGCCAGATGCACCGGACGATGATGATGGGGATGAGGCAGGTGGACCACAGCCCACTGCAGCCACAGCAAGAATAGCCCGTAGGAACACCATCATTGACAATTTCTTCACATGAGCACGTCATATTGTGGCAGTCCTTGGCAGTATTGGGACAGTACATAATGACCACAGGCAAAGCATGTGCAAATAAATGCATTCAAAGAACACTATCCCTGAGTGCATGTCTCTCATCTGTACAGGCACATCACTCAGGCAAGTGTGAGTGCGACATGTATTGCTGTCATTTTTGTGATTTGTTCATGTGTGGTGGGTGTGTCACCTCTGTGCAGAGAGGCTGTTTAGGGTGTCACGTGTTCGAACTGCCAGTTCTGTGTGTCGCAGTTAGTAGGGAATCCCACTCTTCGGCGTTTCACATTTGTCCAGATTCATTCCATTTTGGCTGCCATTTGTGTCCTGCAGGTGACAACAGGGCTCCTTTTGGGCTCAGATATGTACCACCATGATGCAGGGATCCCCCCTGTGACTCAGATCCCACAACATGGGCAACATGTACGTAAGCGGGAGTCACTGCCCCTACATTCGTCCACGCTTTTGTGATTTGTTGGTCATGGTCATGACACGTCTCTGTGCAGGAGGGGTTGCTTGTCCCTCTGCAATTTGAGGGGGAGATGCGGTTTCACTGTGTGTTACATGCATGTTTCAGCATTTGCGCAGTTTACATGCAGACTGCATGTCAATGTACATTGTGACTGTGGGGAGATGCCTATTTGATGCGGGACGATGCTCATTTGTTCTACGTCACGGATGTGGGGTTGTGCTCGTACATTGTCATCTCACCGTTTTTTTACTCTGCTTTTATTGTGCATTTACACGCATGACGCGTGGGTATTGCAGGCCTCTCACTGGTTATCACTGATTTTTGTATCGCGATTGGCCTCATCGCTACTATTTTCGCGTTCGTGTTTCGCGTTTTTTCTGCGTCGCGTTCGTTTTAACACGTTCATTTGACGCGTTATATGGGGCCTGATTCACAGAACTAACTTACGTCAAAATCCTAAACTTACAACAATTTTGGTATTCACAGAATGAACTTACACATTTGGGTATTCACAGAATGAACTTACACATTTGGGTATTCACAGAATGAACTTACAACAATTTTGGTATTCACAGAATGAACTTATACATTTGGGTATCCACAGAATGAACTTATAACAATTTTGGTATTCACAGAATGAACTTACACATTTGGTATTCACAGAATAAACTTACAACAATTTTGGTATTCAGAGAATTAACTTACTCATTTTGGTATTCACAGAAGGCACTTACTCATCAATGAGTAAGTGCCTTCTGTGAATACCAAAATGTGTAAGTTACACAAAATGTGTAAATTACACAAAATTAGTAAGTTACACAAAATGTGTAAGTTACACAAAATGTGTAAGTGTCTTCTGTGAATACCAAAATCAGTAAGTTTATTCTGTGAATACCAAAATGAGTAAGTTCATTCTGTGAATACCAAAATGGTAGTAAGTTTAGCATTTTGTCGTAAGTTAGTTCTGTGAATCGGGCCCCTTGTGTCTATCGCATGGTGCCGCCGTGTTGTGAATGCCACGTTAACACGGAGTTGTTTTCCCGCGATGGACTGCGATGTGAAGGGTTGCGTTAAGCTACACTTGCGGTAGTTATCACACGTTCTTGTGAATATGCCCCTAAGAGTAGCCTATTTTAAATCGCCCAACATCCTACTTGTGCTGTGGCGGGAGTACCAGAACTTTTGACACTCTGTAAGCTGCACAACTTAGATATATGTGAGACTGGTGAAAAGCATAATCTAAGAAACAAATGATGTCACATAGACCACATTATGGCAGGTGCGCTCACTACGGAAATTGCCATGGATCAAAAGAATGGACAGAGATAAAGCAGCTATAATAGCATTAGCCATGAGGGAAACTAAGAGCATCTGGGATGAGGTGAGAAGGACCCCAAAATGTAGCAGCAATTCAGGGCCTTTTATGGTGTTATTTCGGGAACCCATATTTACACACTATCTTCTTTTGTGGAATTGGAAAAAAGCGGCCTTGAAGGAACACGCGGCGCGTGCACCGTTTGTGCGTGAGTGCCTCACCAGTCATGTTGTGAGCCACGATGAGCAACTGTGCCCTACAGAGAAAGAACAGCTGCATGGCCGGTGCCAGGATAGTCAAGCTTTTTTGGTAGGTGCAGGCAGCGGCTGTTTGCCTGTGCTGTCCTGCAATCTGTGCTCACAGGGAAAGGAGCAAAGGCTAGCCAACTTTTATTCTGGACTTATCACCTGCTGTGACAATGGTGACTTGAAAGCAGGTCCTTAAGGTAGTAAAAATAAAAAATATATAGTTGCTACAGTGCTATTACTAAGTTAAACATGAACCGAACATAAGAAAAACGTTAAGCGTGAAAAGGTAACATACGTCTGGGTTTCTAAAGGCACATACGTTCATCTTGAAAAGACAGGGAAGAGGAACGCTGCAGGGAAGCGCTGAAGCCTAAACTGATGACGCTGCCCATTGGGTGATGCTCAATGTTTAAAGGATGTACCCAAGCCTGGTGCTATTGTATTGTATCTTAATTGCATTTATATAGCACTTACTACCCCTGACGAGGAGTCAAAGCACATTTTTGGCAAGTAGCACGGTACTCTAGAACCCAAGAAGGATTAGTGGTGAAGTAGTATAGGGAAATATGAAATTAATTTGAGCGGTGGATATGTTAGTCTGTTATTTGGATTGAAAAGGATAGTGGAGGGATAGAAGAGGAGAAGGGTTTTGCATTTATATAGCGCTTGCTACGGAGAAAAAAATGATGGAGAGTATATGGATAAATGGGGAGAAGGATGATGATGGGGAGAAGGACGAATGGATGGAGAGAAAAGACCGATGGAAAGAAGGAAGGATGGGAGTATGATAAATGGATGGATGGCAAGATGGAAGGACGAATGATATATGAAAAGGAAATGAATCAAAGAAAGAGGACAGAAGGTTGGCTGATGTACAGAAAGGATGGAAAGAATCATCGAGAAAAAAGAATAATGGTGACAAAGGCGGATGAAAGATTGAGAAAGAAGGATGGTGCCAATGTAAGAAGACAATTTAAGAATCTCAGAATTCCCTCAGGCGGAGAATTCTTTTAAATGTATGCAGGGTTCACTTGCCTCATCCCTCCGCTCAGGAGCTTTTTGGGACAAGGTTCAAAGTGTGTTGTAATTTTTCTGACTATTCCCATGAATGTGTGATCGTTTGGTTTCCACCAAATGTTCTGTTACAGAGGTCATCCATGTTCATGTAAAAACTTTTAGTGCCATTTTATAAATTGGGCTTGAACAAGGGCCACTCCAAGCCTGAACTTATATGCCAAACATGGTACAGTGCAGCAGGGATTTAAGTGGGAGGCAAAACGTTAGGGGGGTCCATAAAAGATGCATAACCTATATAATTAAGGGGATGGCTTAAACATGTGAAGTACATTTTTGTGATTCCTAAAGTGTGCCTTTCGACTGGGGTTTTGATGCAATATTATGTAAAACATGAAAAATAAACAGGAACTACCTCAGTGACATATAAATAAACAAGAACTACCTCAGTGACACGTAATACTTTAACATTTTTGCAGTAATTGTTCAGAAATTTCTCTGTGTTATTTACTTGTAAAGATAAGGGCATGAATATATGTCCTAATGGGAACCTGTTTCAATGTCCATTTTTTATTGCTAATTGCTGTTAGACACGGAGGGACTCGGCACACTTAAATCCTGGAGCGCAAGCCATATCTTGTGGAGGTATGGCTCAAAACCATACGGCAGGGGGTGGGTCCTTACTCTACTGAGAATTTTACCTAAGTTGGCATTCAGCAAACTGCCCGCAGGCACATTAACCCTTTAAGCTATTTTGAGTCAAAACTGTGGGGGATATTCACAAGGACTTATCTCCGATTTATCTCCACCTTAACTCATCAAAAGTGGAGATAGATTTAACACCCCATTCACAAGTGGGTGCAAACTGCCGACATCGCCAGTATTCCAGCGATAACTGCCCCAAAACTTAACACCACGGTGGACACCACCAACTAACCCTAATGAGATGCAGAGTAGGCATTCCCGTGCAAAAACACACGAAAAAAGCACAACACCACTTTCACAACGAACTGCCAGATCTGCGATGCGAACCAAAAACAGGCGATAAGCCGCTGTAGCACCAGGGGATTAACACCTGCCTTTTGCTGGTGTAAAGCAGGACGACTACCTGCAGCATGAAAGGGAGCCCAGCCAAGAGCCACATCTGAAGACCCACAGATGCCATGGAGACAATGATGATGCAGGTCCGATACCCATGAGGGCCACAACACCCACCACCCCTCCAGCCCCCCCTCCCGCCCCCCCCGACATACACATACTGTGCACGACAAAAGAGCCACAAAAAGCGCCAGATGACGCACATTGATAAAAAATAACACACATGTGTTGCCAGAAGAACGAGAAACAGTCACACAGCACTGAAGTAACAACCAAAAACTTTATTGAAATACAACACAAAACACCAATGCGGAAGACTCCTGTCGGGTCCGCCCGGGACAATCTCGATGTCACAGCCTGGAAAATAAAGCACAAAATCAGAACGTGTGCCATGCGCACATCAAAGGAGCGAGACACAGAGAAATAGAGAATGAAAGAAAGGCAGAGAGAGAAAGAGAGAGAAGGAAAGGAAGGGAGAGAGAGAGAGTGATAGAGGGAAGGAAGGAAGAGAGAGAGATACACCGCCGCCCCTGCGCACCCAGGCCCCACTGTTCACCTGCTGCCACCGGTGTGTCTCCAACCACGTGCCGGGATACACTGCAAGCCACCAGGTCTACAACCTGCAATTGAGGCCAGAGTCAATCATGGCAGAGTCCATCACACAGCACACGGCAACAATGCCTGTCCGTCCCTGTGCACGCATGCAGCCGCACCCCACCCCCTCCCGCCGGCCAGCACTGGCTGTCCGCACTTGCGCACCCCTGGCCCACTGCTCACCTGCCGCCAACGGTGTGTCCACCAGTGGGCACACCACGTGCCCGTGCAAGCACCAGGCCCCGGTCCCGCCACCATGGCATGGTCCACATCATGCAGAGCCGCCCCGCGGCACAGCAGGTCCCACACATGACGCTGAGTCCTGAGGCATCAATGGCAGAGACCACATCAGTGCACACGTCATCATCGCAGGCTGCACACCCGCTCAGCTATTTCGGTGCCACTAACCCTGTGCAACCCCAGTCAACGCCACGTGGTGGTAGGCCCGTGACGGGCGCAAGGCTTCGGGTGCCACTAACCCTGTGCAACCCCAGTCAGCGCCACATGGTGGTAGGCCAGTAACGGGTGCAAGGCTTCGGGTGCAACCAACCCTGTGCGCAACAACTCATGGGCCCTTTATGATTGAGAACCGTGGAGCGTCCGTCATCCAGTCACCACCGGCAGTGGGGAATGTGACGTTGCCGGCCCCTTATATTGGCGGGGTCACATGGCCTGTGACGCCTGTGCCGGATGGGTGTGGTGTGTGTGCAAACCTGCCCTCAGGGAGTGGCCGTGGTATGCTGACAACTAGACCAGTGACCTGCATACCACCAGCGTGTACGCCTGCGACATGTAGCTATGTGGGCCCCCCCTCGGAGCGTAAGCGGAGTGGTTTGGCCTGGCATATGCCGGACCAGCGCAGGGCTTGCAACAATGACTCGGGGGCTCAGGGCGTGGTTCAGTCATGTCCAGACAAGGAAGTGACTAATGCGTGTGTCCCTGTTGTAGTGTCCATAGCAAGCAGAACACCATAGGCAATGTGGCACACTGTGACTGGCATCCCACTAGATGAGCATCATTGACGTGAGGGAAATCACTGTCCCTACATTCATCCACACATTCATACATGAATGATGAAGGACAAGACACAGCAGTGCGTTTATGGATGTTTATTGCACATCCAGTGGAGTATTGCAGCTGGAGCAGTACAGGTCCATGCCAAGCACACTACACAATATGGGCCCATGGAGGGCCAGCCAGAGTCTATCCGGGGATGACAAGTACTGCGGAAGAGGAAGGGTACAGTCCGCAGTCTGGTCGCCGTGTCATTGGTCATCGAACAGGATATTGCAGTCCATGTCGCGGTCCAAGGTGAGTGCAGCGGAGTGTATCAGGGGTCAGTGGCAGGTCATGGGGCCATGTGCGGCACCGAGCAGAAACGGGCAAGGTGGCGGACATGAATGCTAGTGCCTCCTACTGAACTCAATCCCATCCACGTCCTCGTCCTCGGATGTGTGCTCTGCCCCACCTGTGGGTGTTGCAGTACTGGCTGCGGCACTGTGTGCCACTGACACATTAGGGGCCAGATGAGGATTGTCGGCCACACTGTGTGGTAGTGACACATCAGGTGCCGGAGTGGATACGCCTGCCGCACTGTGAGGCACGGACACACCAGGGGGCGGAGATGTGGATGGTGTGGGGGCAGCAGCATTCATTATCGCCACGCCTTGTGGCAGCAATGCCATGATGAGGACATGCAGGCCTGGTAGATGCCAGCTACATTTCGCTGATGTGCAGCGGTGGCTGCCATCCTTTCCGCCTCCATCCGCACCATGTCCTCCATGAGCCTCCGCATGTGTGCCAGCTCACGGCTGGAATCGCTGGAGCCACTCTGAGCGGACAGGTGTTCTTGTCTCCGAATCAGGACTCCAGCGATGTCAGTCATGGCTCGTTGGAGACCATGGAGCAGGCCCTGGGTGTCCGTTAGGGACTGGAGCTGGTCCCTGATGGGACCTAGACACCCATGGATGGCGTCCAGTTTGGTAGCCATGAGGTCGAACCCCACCCGCACCTGCTCAGCTGTCTCCCTCTGGCCCTCCAGCACACAGCGTTGGAAGGCCATGTGTTGTTCCTGGGGGTCTTGGGAGACAGCCGGGGTTGTAGGAGCCTCCTGCTGGGTGGTTTGTGGAGTGGGTGGGGTTTCCTCGATGCAGCTGGGCTGCCCTGGTCCTGGAGGTGCTTGGCGGATGAGCTCAATGATGTCTTGGAGGGCTTGGGTGTCGATGCTGGTGGTGTCCTCCTCGTCATCAGTGAAGAGTGGCTGGGACTGCTCTGCAGGAGGTGTTGACGGTGCCCCTGCAATGTGAAGGGGAGATGGTGTATTACAATGTGTCCGCATGTATGTAGCGCGTGGTACAGGTTCACATTCAGACAGCATGGCATTGTACATTGTGACAGTCTGTGGCTCAGGATGCAAAACCAAAGGGGATGATGGACGGAGTGTTGAACATTGCAAGCACTCACCCCAAGTCAACTGATCTGGGTTTAATCCATCATCATTCTTTAGCTCACTCCGCCACCCCGGTTCAGACATGGCCATATGCAAATCAGTCTGACCCTGTGCCTCATGGGAACAGTCCAGCCCGAACTGCCAAGCCCTGTCTTCCCTGGACTGGACACAAGCATCCTGGGACCGGTTTCGGGCTCACAGCCCTCATCAGCCAGGCTATCTTGAATTCAGTGGCAAAGTGAGCAAGGGATCCACGTCTGGGCATACCCTGCCAACTTAGGGCGAACAATGCAAAACCAAAGGGGATGATGGACGGAGTGTTGAACATTGCAAGCACTCACCCCCAGTCAACTGATCTGGGTTTAATCCATCATCATTCTTTAGCTCACTCCGCCACCCCAGTTCAGACATGGCCATATGCAAATCAGTCTGACCCTATGCCTCATGGGAACAGTCCAGCCACTGGATTCAAGCTAGCCTATCTGATGAGGGGTGTTACCCCAAAACCGGTCCCAGGATGCTTGTTTCCGGTCCAGGGAAGACATGGCTTGGCAGTTCGGGCTGGACTGTTCCCATGAGGCACACGGTCAGACTGATTTGCATATGGCCATGTCTGAACTGGGGTGGCAGAGTGAGCTAAAGAATGATGATGGATTAAACCCAGATCAGTTGACTGGGGGTGAGTGCTTGCAATGTTCAACACTCCGTCCATCATCCCCTTTGGTTTTTCTATGTTCGCCCTAAGTTGGCAGGGTATGCCCAGACGTGGGTCCCATGCTCACTTTGCCACACGATTCAAGATAGCCTGGCTGATGACGACTGTAAGCCAGAAACCGGTCCCAGGATGCTTGTTTCTGGTCCAGGGAAGACATGGCTTGGCAGTTCGGGCTGGACTGTTCCCATGAGGCACAGGGTCAGACTGATTTGCATATTGCCATGTCTGAACTGGGGTGGCAGAGTGAGCTAAAGAATGATGATGGATTAAACCCAGATCAGTTGACTGGGGGTGAGTGCTTGCAATGTTCAACACTCCGTCCATCATCCCCTTTGGTTTTGCTAAGTCTGTGGCTCAGGGCCATGTTCCAGAATCATTGTGGGTGTGCACTGTGCCCTGCTTGATTGTGCATGTGTGCCATTGTGGCCATCTCCCCCGTCCCCCAGGAGCTGGTGGTCACTCACCCTGTTGCGGTTGTGTTGTGTCCTGTCGAGCAGTGTCCGGTCCCCGACTCCTGCCACGGTCTCCACACTGATGATTGTCGACACCAGCTCCTCCATGTCATCCAGCTCCTGCTGTGGCGCAGGCCTCCCACCTCCAGTCTGCATTGCTGCCTTCTGGTTGGCTGCGAGTTTCTCCTTGGTCTTGCGCTTGATGTCATTCCATCGCCTCTTGACCTCGTCCATTGACCTCCTGTACTCTCCGACGGCGTTCACCTTGTCCACGATGGCCGGCCATAATCCATTTCTGGTGCCCAATGACACATTGGAGGTGATGAACAATTGTTGATGGTGTTCTATCACCTCCGTGACCAGGATCCGATTCTCCTGCGGACTGTACTTCGTCTTCCTCTTCTTCTTGTCCTTTCCCTACCCTGTCACCGTGGTCCCGGGCTGTCGTCCGGGGTACTTGTGGGGTTGCGCTCGTCCTCTGGGCCTGCTCCGGCTGCCTCCATGGTGCTTGGGTGTTGGTCATTTTGTATGTGTGTGTTTTTTCTCCTTTTGAAGTGATTTTCCGGCCTGCCGGGTGTGTATGGCAGGCCTGGCGCTGCTTATTGCTGATTTCCTCATCGTGAATGGGCTCATTGCACGTTTTTTGGTGTTGGGGTTTGTGTTTTTATCGCCGTCGAGGTGGTTGTAACGCAGACATTGTCCGCGGTTTCAGGAGACTATCGCATGGTACCGCCATGTTGTGAATTCCACGTTAACACAGGGTTATTTTCCCGCGATGGACTGCGATGTGTAAAGTTGCGTTAACATTTTTGGGTGATATTTACCACACGTTCTTGTGAATATCCCCCTGTGACTTTGTAGGCAAAATACATATCTCTTCAGCAAGTGCATTAGCCGCCATAGTTATCTTATTATTAATATTACTAATGTATTATTAGCAGAAATTCGTGGAAAAGGAGATTTTTGGATGGGAGTAGGGCGGGGGTAGTAAAGATTGTCATTCCAGTCGTCACTAACTTAGCCGGCCCTGTTTGTCTGCCTTCTCTTTATTATCCTGCAGGCCTGGCTGCATCTGTCTTCCCGTCTTGCAAACATTACTGTATGCCTATTTAAAATGTGTGTGATGCCCTGAGGAGTATTCCCAGCATACAGGGACACAAGCAGGTATATCTTTCCCACGCTAATTAAAATCCACCCATTTAGCTTTTCCTGAGCACTTCGGATATGCTCAGATGAGGCAGCACCCTATCTGGTCTTGGGGAGGGGGAGCGGGAGGGAAATATCTCTCAACTTTCTGTGGAAATACCTAATCCCCATGCCGGTCCGTACTAACCACACATCGTGTGATTTATGAGGAGCTGCGCCATCACCCGAGCTCGGACATGTGATACTTCTCCCAGGAGTTACAGAACAAATCAGCATAAGGCTGAAAACAATTCAAGGCTGAACGTGACACAAACTCTAACTTGCAAAGTATTCTCATTAGGGCGCAAATGAAGTCTTAAGGTACTTGCCAGAAGATGGAACCTTTTTGCTGATCAGGACCTGTTGATTTATTATTTTCACATAGTACCCAGACCGTCACAGATAAGCTCAACGATGGTTGCACGCGTTTCATGTTAATTTTTGTGGGCATCCATAACGTTCTGCTGAGTGAAATATGCAGCTTTGCCTAAATCAAGTAACGAAGGAGAAACAGCAACGAGGGACGTAGATTGTCCTCCTAGGGGCCTGATTCAGTGGTGGCTGCATCTACGGGGACGGAGGCTTACAAATAATATTACAAAATAAAAAAATAAACACTTGCCGAACCCACCTTTCGCTCCGGACGTCTTCTTTGTCCACTGGGGCAATGCAAGAGACTCTGCGCATGAACGCGTGTAATATACTTTTTTTCAGTTACAGCATGTTGCCCGTGTAAAGTAGCGACTGGCATGGGTGATGTGTGTGTGCGCAGGGAGGGCCGGTGCCAGGCCAGGGTGAAAGCAATACAAGGGCGGGGGAAAAACACGGCAACACGGGCTCTCCCCTCTACAAACAGTAAACAAAGCCCAGTCAGTGCCTTTGCCTCTGCCACTGCTCATGCAAAGGGCTGATTTACCGGGAAGTAAACTGAAAACATGAGGAGCCGGGGAGCCAGCTGCCACATGGGATCACAATGTGCGTAGCATTAAATCTTGGAAAAACATTCAAGTGAGCATGTCCACTCACAAGTAAACAATATTAAGCGTCTATACAGTCAGCCCACAATGTTTAAATGCTGCGTTTGTGTCTGAGGCTGGTAGGAGGGCAGAAGTAGCGACGGGCGTAAAGCAACTTTAAAAAAAATTGTTTTTGCTAATTCCCAAATAAGGAAAGTAAGAGTAAGGAGACTGTGCTCAGCCGATGCTCCTTACTCTTAACCGGAAGTGACCTATCGGCTGAGTGAACGACTCAGGGCCCAGCAAAAAAGAGCGACGGAGCAGTGAGCCAATGATTAATACCAGGCGGGAATAAAGTGATTTTGTTAAAGACAAAAGGACTTGCAGACAGTGCATGAGCTGCCTATGCTCGACCTAATAAGGAGTTCTCTAAAGGCCACCAAAATACTTTCTAAGGGAACAACAGTCATCAGTCCCAGACTGAGCCTAAAAAGAAGGCTTTCTTCGATAAGCAGACAGGGAGGTTTGTACCTCAGTGCACAGTGTGCTACAAGTATGGGCATTCGAAGGATGATTCCAAATGTCCCAAGAGCGTACAGCCCCCACCGGTGTGCAGACATCTGGGTTGTTGAGTGTAACGCTTGGGGAGGAGGTAGTCCCAGTTAGTTTTGAGGAACAGACAGATGTGACCCTAGTTTCCCTGCAAAAGCCCATATGCCTACCATTACTTCCAAGTACAGGCAGTGGGTCACCATCAATGGGCAATGGGTGGAGGCTCTGAAGGGCACAGGAGGCAGCATGACCCTCGTAAGCATGTCCTCCATAACACATTCCACCAAGTTGTAGCCGCCGACAATTGAGACAGTCACTTACCTGTGACTATGGTTCCCTTTGATTTGGAGGGGATCTCAGGTTCTCTCAAAGTAGCTGTCAGCCTTGCCATGCCTGTAGATTGTCTTCGGGGAAGGACCTGGAGCATACTATCTGGAGGGAGGTAGAGCTCAGGTCACACTTGGAGATTTTGGGATGGCCTGAATG
This sequence comes from Calotriton arnoldi, assembly GCA_963921515.1. Taxonomy (NCBI): domain Eukaryota; kingdom Metazoa; phylum Chordata; class Amphibia; order Caudata; family Salamandridae; genus Calotriton; species Calotriton arnoldi. The sequence continues at coordinate 705,920 of CAWUFW010002331.1, read as the reverse complement.
GGTCAGAATGGTCAGTATGACCACAATGTCCATGGCTACCTGGGAAGGGAGTCAAGGGCACCTGGAGCCTCAATCAGTAGTCCAGACAGCTGGCCTGAAGTGTGGAAGCAAGGGGCTTTGCCCCGTTCCAGGTTTACGGGGCACCTAAAGAAGATGCCCCTGAGCCAACCGAGGAAGACAATGCTGACCTGGGTGACCTGCCTGAAGTTGCTGGTCGGCAAGTTCAGGGTGTAACCACCAGGAGGGAGTTCTGCCCAGTGCAGAAAGAGTGCCCCAATCTAGAGGGCTTGAGGTGGCAAGCTGAGGCCTAGGCAGCAGGTGACATCTCTTGATATCACCTTATCTATTGGGAGAAAGTCCTCATACATAGCAAGCCTAAGTTTCTTGGACCTGGGGCTGCCCATGTGCTGGTGGTCCAACAGTGTTACAGGACCTTCGTACTGGGTTTGGCTCATGACATACCCTGGTGGGACATCTGAGGCAAGAAAAATCCTTTGCCAGGCTTGTTGCCCACTTCTATTGGCCCCGGATGATGACGGCCTCAGATGCATTCTGTAGGTCCTGTCCCACCTGCCAGGTCAGTGGAAAGTCAGGTAAAATGTTCAAGGCTCCCCTGAACGCATTACCTGTTGTTGACTCTGTCTTTGAGAGGGTTGGCATTGACATTGTTGGACCCTTGGATCCAAAGACAGCTTTATGCACCAGGTTCATCCTGGTCTTAGTGTACCACAACCTCCAGGACACCAGCTATTTCCCCTGCCCGAGCACGGGCAGGGAGAATGTAAAGTACTCGCACTAAGTCGGAACACAAAACTGCTCCCACCCAGTAGGAGAAGAAAGCATTTCCCTGCCCTTCGGGCTGGGAAATACTTTGATTTCTCCTACCCCGCGGAAGCAAAAGAAAACTGCTCCCACAGTGTTGGAGCAACGCTGGCTCCTGCTGCATCCACGATGGGTGCAAGCAGGGGAGCCGGTGGGGCTGCATGGGCCCTAGGACTCCCCCTGCAGCCCCTTTGGGGTGCCCCGGGTGGGCACTGGAGCACCTCACTTTATTTTGAAAAGTCTCTAGTTTTAGCGTGCCTCGGGTGGACACCAGAGCACAGCGCTTTTTAAAACAAGTATTTGCAATGCAATAGGTCTCGCATTTACGCGAGCTTGAGCTATTGACATTGCAAATGACAATGCCTTTTTTTTTTTTTTTCGTTTTTGAAACATAAATAAAAGGCATTGTCATTTACAATGCCAATAGCTTAAACTCGCGTAAATGCGAGACCTATTTCACTGCAAATGTTTGTTTTGCCTCTCGTGCTGAACACACTAGAGAGACCCCCTGAACCCCGCCATTCCCCCACCCCCCAAAAAAATAAGTGAAAGATTCTGAATGCACTTCAGAATTCTCACTACATACATAACTGCTATACATTAGTTTAATTAATGTGAGTCATAACGATCGCACTACAAATGTTATGCTTTCCAGGCATGCCATGGCGGGCCAGTTGGGTCCAGGGGTACAACAGAGTGGAAGCTGCCAGCTTCTAAATAAAAGGTGCACACGTGGGCACGGAAGCAGTGGGCTTAAAAAATGCATACCACCGAGGTGTGCGCTGCTTTCTTCCAGGAAAACCTCTTCCTCCGGTGAGCCTGGAGAAGGACACTCTCTGCGTAACACAAACTGGGGCACACTGCACACATGCGTGCCGCCTGATACTGTTTCTATGGTAGCCCCTGCTACTTTCCAGCCGGTCAGCAGATTTGGACTTGGCAGCTGCTGCCAGCGCCGGGTGCAGCCTCCACCGACACATCTGCCATGCCACTTATCACCTCTGCACACACCCCTGGCTGCACAGGAAACTGGCGGGGGAGGGAGGCACTGTGAGAGGCAGATAACATCTGGGTCCCAGTGCTCCCGGGCAGGAGGGGATGAGCCATTTCCTCCAAACATCAGGGAGGTATACCCCCCTCCTCCACACGCTGCTCCTTTCGAGCCCCTCCAGAGCTATTCCCAGGCACTCTGAAGTAAAGAGCCTTCTGTCTGGACATTGCAGCAACAGAGCTGCAGCTTCTCCGAGCCAGCAGGGGCTAGAGAGGGGAGGAGGGGGCTGGGGTGCGCTTCACCTTTCGCCCTTCTCTTCCAGGAGCAATAGCCCGAGGGCTTGTGGTGGGCAGATCTTACTTCTTGGTATGTGTCACACACCGAGGCAACCAGGAAGGGTTGTTACGTCATCAGAGCCCACGGGTGCAAAGCAGCTAGTGATATTGAAAAAAAGCATTTGCAATGCAATAGGTCTCGCATTTACGCAAGTTTAAGCTATTGGCATTGTAAATGACAATGCATTTTATTTATGTTTTAAAAACGAAAACAAAAATAAAAGGCATTGTTATTTGCAATGTGAATACCTCAAACTCGTGTAAATGCGAGACCTATTGCATTGCAAATGCTTGTTAGATTAGTTAGTAGAAACGCTCCCTTTCGGCTCATGCGGCAAATTAATTAAATAAACAAGCGCGGCCGCTAAAGTGAAAGCGGACCGCGCTACAAATTTAAAAAAAATAGTGCTTACCGACATATGAAGGAGACTGTGAAATGCTACATGTAAAAGATCCAGTCCTCATGGGAGGTAACAAAAGGGGGTTGGGCAGTAACAAGGAGGGACTAACATGCCTCATTATCAATCGGAAGCCAGCATTTAGCAAGGACAATGACACCAGCCAACGAAAAATATGGGAGGAGAGTAGGCGAGGCTTCCACAGCATACTCGACTACTGCATGCCTCGCAGAGCGAGCAGCGCATGCACGCTGCAACGCTAGGCTCAACCTAAAAAATGGAAATGTGTCAGGGCCCTAGGGCTCTGCCTGCGGCCCCCAAAAATAACCAATGGCGTGGGTACCCCGGTGGGCACTGGGGCACCCTGTAGAAAAAAAACAATGCCGACTCCTGCGCGGCCCCATAAAATCAAGCCACGAGCAGGTTATTGGGGCCCAGGGGCTCCCTTCGCGGCCCCGTATAAGAAAATAAGACAGTGGGTGTCCTGGGTGGGACCCGGACACCCAGAATGAAAAGAAAAAGCTGTAAGTAAATAATTAATGAGAAGCCACAGCTGCTCATTATTGTTCACTACTCCTTCAAGAAGCGCCCCATTATAAGTCCCTAGTAAAGTTATACCCTCTGTACCCAGGGCCTGTAAATTTAATGCTACTAGTGGGCCTGCAGCACTGATTGTCCCACCTATTGAAGCAGCCCTTTAACCATATCTCAGGTCTGCCACTGCAGAACCTGTGTATGCAGTGTTGCACTGCCATGTCAACCTGGAAAAATAACCCTATGGCCTGGCCCAAACCCAGTGGCCAGAGTTGAATGGATTTAAAAGACAGGACACGTACTTTTAAGTTTTACATGTCATGGTAGTGAAAAACTCCCCAAATCGTTTTTCTCTCCTGCAAAGCCAATTTCTTCCACAGGATAACATTGGAATTGCCTTATTACATTTTATAAGTGTAATTTCCAATTGGGAAGTGTAGGAAAGTAGGATCTTCTTTCATGGTCACCCACACTTTTTGCTGGTGTCATTATGTTTTACTGACTTGTCTGACTGGGATTCTGCTAATCAACAACCCCAGTCTCTTTGCTTCGTCACCCTAAAATGAACATGGTGAGTACTTAAGTACACCCCAGATTGGCTACTGGTATGCCCTTTGTAAGTCCCTAGTATATGGTACTAAGGAACCCAGGGCCTAGGTACACCTGGGGTCCCCCATGGGCTGAAGCATGTATTATTATGCCATCCATGGGGGACCACTCAAATTGAGACTACAGGCCTGCCATGGCAGCCTGTGTAAGTTGGTGCTATCACCACTTACAACAGATAAAAGTTTCCTTATATCTGAGGTCACCGCACTTAAAACCTATAAGTCACCCCAAAGGCAGGCCTTTCGATCCTGAAGGCAGGGTGCTCGTTATAAGTGTGACGGTGCCCCTGCATGAGCAGGACACCCCTACAGTCCACGGAGTCCATTCTCCTGGGTTGTAAGTGCAGCAGCCAGTACTATACATAGAGTGGCCATGCGTCATTATGCAATGGCTATCTCTAAAATGGCTGGAACAAACCCTGTCGTGTTTGGTGTTAAACATGTTGGAATCATACCCCAACACCGTTGGAGCTATGATTCCATGCTCTGTAAGACTCCTCCTGGAGGCCCTCAGTGCTCCTGGTACCCATCTTCTAGACCCGGACAACAAACTATGGCAGCTGCTGACCAGAGACACAATTCTGCCCTATGCTGCTGAGCCAAACTGGAGCAGGGAAAGGCAGGACAATAGGTTTCACTGTCACTGGGAGGTGTGGCCACCTCCCAGATAGGACATAGTGTATTGGGACAGGGTGGGGGTGCTTGCCAGCACCCCTGGACTGCTTTGCAGGGCACATTTCGTGCCCTCCTTGCATTATCCAGTTGAAACCAGTTCAGGGAGCCGTTGGCTGGACAAATGACATGGGCGTATCCTCCCCTCTGTCCAGCCCCTCTTCTTGGAGGGACCCCTGAATCATCACAACCCTTTCTTTAGGGTACACAAGATGAAAAGGAGCATATTTTAAAAAACACAAGATGAAAAGGAGCATATACAATTGTATTATTGCTGTGACTTCTAAGCAGTGGGGTCACGAAAAGTTTGAGCATAACAGACAAAGCATTACTTGAGAATTACTTTACCGATGCAGCCACTTATGGCCTACGCTGCTGATACTATAACTAAACCTTTCCTTAGGGTACTTAAGGGCTTATCTGTTGGTGGGTCCATAGATTCATCGTGGGACAATATTCAGATCCAAAACCACTTCAACTTCAAACCGTCTGGGCACTCTGGACATTGCTGGACTTCGCTATGGGAATCAAGACTGCAACTGGGAAGACTCCTGCTGCACCTGGTCTCGTCGCCCTGCCAGTCTTCTGCAACGCCTATGCCTATGCATCATACAGGTTCTTCACAAGGCCTGTGGACATCCAAGACACCCGAAAGAATCTCCCTTGAAGTGAAGGAGTCACTTCCCTGTATCTGGAGGCACCGCAACGAAGCTGACCGGTCTGCTTTTCCTGATTTCTTAGGGACTCCGAAAGGTTCTGCAACACAGGTGAGGGTTCTGCAACTCCCCCGAGACCTGCACTGTCTTCACAGCAAGTTTAAAGCCAGTATCCCTCGTCGGAACCAATGGAGCAGTACCCCTGTGCACCGCATCGACTTGCCATTGCCAAGGCTTGTTGACTCTCTTTACCAGAGATCTTCGGGATCCAAGAAGATCCAGCCTGAAGCATCTCCTACAACTAAGATCTTCACCTGCACTGCATCCTCTGCACCGTGGGTCTTCATCCTTTGGGGAGCTGCTCAAGGTCCTCAAGCGACTCCTGTGCCTTCAGCCCGTGGGTCCTCTTGACGGTCTTCTTTGGCTCCAGTGGGCTACCATACTTGCTCGGGGCCTGCTCTGACTTAGCTGCTCATTGTGAGTACTTGGACCTTGGTGGTCACAACACTGCACCTTTTTTGACTACTACGTTGGTTGCCGTTGCCAAGGCTTTTTGGTGCCCCTGCCGGACACTGACCCCCTGGCTCTTGACATCCAATGTCAGACAGCTCGTGAATGGCTCCTGGCCTTCCACAGCATTGCCTGGTCCACACAGCTGAAACTTCAAGGGCACTGTCAACTCTCTTGCATCCCCGACATCGGTGGGCATTCGTCTACGGTGCCTCCTAGTCACTCCTGAGTGGCATAGAGTCTGTCCCCTCTGCTTGGAGGTACCTCTCATCTTGAATCCACCTTTACATTCCACCGGACTCTTTTGCCTTCTTTGCCAGCGACATCTTCACTGAAGTCCACCATTGTGGTCTACAGCGGTTTCCGATGTTACTTCGCATCTATGCACCCAGCTTCCCTGGTGTAGGCATCCTGGTTCCTGGGGTATCCACGGGTGGGGCGACTCTCCAACCTTCCATCTTCCACGGGCTTTCTTCAGGGTCTGCTGGGAAGGGTCCTTCTTCTTTTAAACTGCAACCGCAACGTACCCATTGACTTGTATTGAGTACGCAGTTGTGTTCCCACTCTGCACACGGCCTCCGTGGTGTGCCTGGTGTGAGAAGTTGGCCTGGTATATGCTGTCCACTAATTATAGTGGGCACCTTGCACCAGTCCAAACAACCCCTTATTGGAGATAGGTTAAAGACAACCTTATTGAAAGCTATCCTAGTGGTAGCTATGGAGAGCAGCCTTCAGGCTAAGTCTTGAAGGAATGTAAAGCAGCTTGTTTTACCAGTCTATAATCTCTTGAGTGATCAAATGAAAGAGCACCACACCAGGTATATATTTAAAATATATGTATTTATTGCTAAACACACCCCTCTAGTCTCTTTATGAGGCTAGAGTTCGAAAGTACATAAGTTAGAAGTTATTTAAACACAGTAATAGAACAAATACACGTTTGGGCCCTAGGGGCGTCCCAAACCATATACCAATAAAGTGGTATAAGAACCATGACTGAACTAGACACTAGGCCTAGAGCCTCTAGAAGTGCTTGGACCACAAGGAACCACCCAAGGTAGTGACACAGGGGACCCACGGGGGACACGTGCAGTGTAAATACACAACCGCGATACGCCGTTGACTTCTATGGAGAAAGTCGTGATCGGGAAATTAAAGAAAGGGACACTTAAAGGAGGACTTGGAGAAAACCCTTTGAGATCTAGGACTTTGAAGAGTCTCTACCACGGGAGCACCGGAGTACTCGTGTTACCTCACCCAGGGAAGCCGGGTGCATAGGTGCCTTTCGGGGTCGGGTTTCGTCGTCGATTTGAATGGCGATCTGCTGCAAAGTGCTGCTGGCGACCAAGTGGAAAGTGTCCGGGTGGATCCAAGAGTGGATCGGAGTTCTGAAGAACCTGAAAGCAGAGGGGACAGAGTCTGGGTCACTAGCCAGTGACCAGGAAGGCGATGGACAGATGCCCACCGATGTCGAGTGCTTCAGGTGCGTTGACGGTTGTCTTGACTCTTCAGCCACGAGGTCCAGGAGGCGTTGTCGGCAACCAGGAGCAGGATTCAGACTGGTACACGATGTCTGTCGAGTGCTGAGGTGTCGGCGACCGGATTGGACCCAACAAACCTTGGCAACGGCAAGTCTCGATGCAGAGGAAGATCGTCGATGGTGCAGACCAGCAAGGTCTGGGGAACTCACCCAGCGAGGGTAAGTGAGGGCAGGCCTGGAGCAACCAGGATGCCAAGTAAGAAAAAGATTGGCCTTCATTAAGGGCTACTAGCCAACAGGCTAGCGACCGCAAAGGAGCCTCAAGACGTCGCACGTGGATCTGGCTCACAGGACACTCGTGGAGTGGAGGCCAGTGATCTTCGGTGCAGTTGGTGCTGGAGGCTAGGGCTACTGGGAGCCCAAAGCACGACTTAGTGGGAGACCCAGAAGAGGATGCACTTGCAAATGTGCTCGGTGTCCAGGGGTCACGGTCTCAAGTCACCCACGATAGCTACGGGCTTCAGCTTTGCTGGGGACTCAGGGTAGCCTCGGGGAAGTCTGAGAATCCACCTCTGGTGATGCGATGACTTCGGCATCCGACGGGAGCTTCAGAAATGCAAACCGGACAGATGCTTCTTTGGTGCCTGCCAAGCAGGGGAGTCACTCCTTGACCCCAAGGGAGATTCTTCTGTCCTCTAATCGTGAGTAGAGCGTCGAAGGTCCAGGATTCAGTTTCAGAGTTTCGTCCAGGGATAATCTAAAGTCCTAAGGACTGGGTTCCTATACTTATACTAAGTTTAGGGTTGGACTACTCTGTGGCCCCACCTATGGGTGGGTCAGGGCAGAGGGGTGGCTACACCTCTTTCCCTTTGTCCAGTTCACGCCAAAGCAGGGGCTGCAAGCCCTGATCCGGTTTGAACTGGGGTATGCACAGGGACACCAAGTGTGCCCCCAGTGCAGGACTTCAAAGCACCCGAAAGTGCTCCCGCCCAGCCCCAATACACATTATCCTGTCTGGGGAGGTGGTCACACCTCCCTGGGACAGGAAACCTATTGTCCAGGCCTCCCCTGCCGGAGTTTCGTCCAGCAGCAGGAGGCCAGACTCGTGTTTGTGGCAGCAGCATCCATTTTGTGATGCCAGGGCTTTGGAAAGAAGTTACCGGGCTAGCCAGAGTTAACATGTCTTTCCCTCTAGAAGGATGGAATGCTACCCCCGCCACCAGAATTGGCGGGGGGGGTAGTATTCCAAGATGTTTGACACCAAACACGACATGTTTAGGTGCAGCCATTCCAAAGTTAGCATTTAACGCGAGGTTATAATGCGCTTAAGAGTATATGGTCAGGCTGCACTACAAACAGCATCAGAGAAGGGTCTCCGAACGCTGCAGAGGGGCCCTGCTCATGCAGGGGCACCCTCTCACATAGGAACCATGCACTCTGCCTTTAGAATTGATAAGGCCTGCCTTAGGAGTGACTTATATGTTTATATGTGTGTATGTATTTAGTGATATAGGTAACCTATATCACAGTAAGGGGTGCATGCACCACCTTACCCAGGCTGCAGTAGCAGACCTGTGGTGTCAGTTTGGATGGCCTGCCAGGGGTGGCATAATACATGCTGCAGTCCCTGGTAGGCCTCTGAGGTACCTATGCCCTTGGTACATAGTATACCATATACTAGGGACTTATAAGGGCACTCCAGATTCCAATCAGTGATGTGCCTAAGGTACATGGAAACCATTTTAGAGAGGAAGCAGCTAGGCTGGGGTTCTGATTAGCAGGGCCCCAGCCAGACTAATGTCGAAAAACAGTGAAGCATCAGCAAAAAGTGGGGGTACCCATGTGAAGCAGATCCTACTCTCCTACACCTGGGTACTTACCTTGGGAGGATCCTTGGGTCCCCAACTATTCTACATCTCCTGTGTCCAGTCCCAACTTAAGTCGTGGTTCACATTCCACTATTTTAGTACATGGTTTGGTCTCCCCCTGGAGACCACTGTGTATTTGTGCTACTTACGTGTTCTATTGTCAAAGTATTGTGTGTATTGTGGTTATATCTCCGGGTAGGGGATATTGAAATGTGTTAGTGAGTGTTTATATTAAATACATATTTTTATAACTAGACTGTGTGGTTCTTTTTCACTTAACCTATACCATAAGATTAAGTACTGGTAAAACAAGTTGCTTTACATTCCTGGACTAAGCCTGAAGGCTGCTCTCCACAGCTGCCACATAGAGAGATTTCTAAGGTTGTCTAAGACCACTAAAATCACCATAAGGTTTGTCTGGATTAGTGCAAGGTGCTACACTTACATAAGTGTGCACCATATACTAAGCCAGCCTTCTACAGGGAGAAATAAAACCTCCAAGTCTGGTGTCTCTAAAATCCTAATTCAAAATTCGTGCTTCTGGTGAATTTGGCATTTTCTTACTTTTGCTAGTTGGTGCCTGCTGCCTGTTTCTGATCAGCCTAGGGTGGGTAACAGCTGGGCTCTGTGTATTCCCTCTAGACAGCCACACACAATCGGAGCTTAGGTGTGACTTGATGGGCCATCCAGGGAGGATGAGAGGGAGGGGCTGGACCAAGCTTCACTTACTTCTGAATAGGCTGTGTCCCATCCCCACATGAAGGGCTGCATACCCCCTGTAGCGAGTCTGAAGCCAGGCCAGGGTAGGAAGGGACGACCTCTGTGCACTTCAAAAACCAGTCTTTAATGTCTTCCCCACTTTAAAGGCTTAACTGGGTATTGTACCAGACTCTTGATACCATGACTTCATAACACGTCTGTAGCTGTGAATACTATGCCAGGAAGAGGGGCTGCTGTGATGTTGAAGGGTGGCCACTCTGCTGGATTGCTTTTTTGCCCATCTCCTGCCTTGATGTGCTTCCCTGCTGCCTGCTGTTTCCCTGCCTGGGTGAGAAGGACTGAACCTGCATCACTTGAACCCAGAGATACCTCCAATGACTAGCTGGCTAGCCTCCTGATCTGAAGTCTCAGGGACATAAAAGACTTCCAACCTACCTGCTTCTGTACCTGGCCTCTGCCATCTGTCATTCGGCCCTGTCAAGTGGTGCCACCCTAGTCCTGGACCCATGGAAGTGGGCCTAAGGTGCTTGCTCCAGAAAATTCCACACATTCTCTGTTGAACGGGTGCATCACCGCGGCGGCATGGATCAGAACCGGTGAATCACTCCTGTTGCATGGACCAGAACTGGTGCATCGCATCTGCTGCATGGATCAGCCCCAACGCATCGCCTTCAGAAGCACCACTGTGCAACACTCTTCCCGGCACAAGATCTTCACATCCCCGTCATCGGAATCTTCAATGAAAAATCTTAGCATTGCCGCTCATCGGAACAAACGCATCGTTGCTGCTGCATGGATCCCTGGGGTCCCCACTTTTGGCCCAATGAACTGGGTCAATCTCCCTCCCCTTCTAGTTCAGCCAAGAGTCTTGGGGTAACAATTAACCAGGATCTCACTATGAAGTCCCAAATTGGGTCAGTAATCTCCACTTGTTTTTTCCATCTGAGGAAAATAAAAAGATCCGAAGACTACTTACTCAGGATGCTCTGATTCAGGTGATTCTCGCCATGGTTATGTCCCATACCGACTATGCCAACTCGCTGTATTTTGGCATTCCTTTATACCTATTAAAACGCTTGCAGTTGGTACAGAACCAAGCCGCACGCCTGATTTTCAATCAACCTAGAAACTGCCATGTTACCCCGCTCCTGAGGAAATTACACTGGCTCCCGATTGCTCAGCGCTGCGCCTTTAAGGTTTGCTGCCTCATTTTCAAATCTCTTAATGGAAGAAGCCCCAAATTTTTGAACAGCTTGATTATAAGACATGTACCCAGACGCAACTTGCGTTCGGCCCATCAGCAATTCCTGTCTACTCCCTCATTTAAATTGAAGCGTGTAGGCGGTGCGAGGTTTGCCATTTTGGCCACCAAACTTTGGAACTCTCTTCCTTCTGAAATCCGCTTTTGCACTGACTTCTTAGGTTTCAGAAAACTTCTCAAGACCTGGCTATTTCGACAGGCTTATGAGTAACTCTTTAGGGCACTGGTATCCGTCAGGGCAGCGCCATGAAACCACCCTGGTGTACGTGCGCTATATAAATTTCTTTTAACATAACATAACATAACATGGATCAAGACCAGCGCATTGCTGCCACTGCGTGGATCGACACCGATGCATAACTTCGGCTGCACCCCACAACTTCGACGTTGACGCAGCCAGGATTAAGGTACTTTTGCTCACCGGGACTCACTGGTTTCCCCGTATCCTGGTTTACATTTTATTAATTGTGAATTTTTATTAACTGGTCGATTAATTAAAATCATTTCAGTAAAAACAAAAACGCCATTAAAAGGATCATATTTGTACTTAACAGTCCCGCCCTCCTTCCCCCTACACCCTCCCCTCCCCTTAGACACGTTGCGCAGTCCCCAGTGTTGTTTGAAATTCATTTTTGATTAAAAACACCTCATTAGAAATTTTTTTAAACACATGAACTTGAAGGTTCTAGTAAAAGGGTGGCACCCCTCAGTGCGAGTAGGGGACCAGTCCGTTTGCTTCAGCAGAATTTGGCGTATCAGTTACAGGAGCAGGATTGCATTCATGCAAGACCTTTAAGGCAACCCTGATCAGGTGCGTGAATGTCCCCAATCTTGCTAAAGTCATAGGGGGATATTCACAAGAACGTGCGCTAAACATCTCCAAAAAATGTAAACGCAACTTTACACATCGCAGCATATCGCGGGAAAACAACTCTGTGTCAACCTGGAATTCATAACACGGCGGTACCATGCGATAGTCCTCCGAAAACGCGGCCAATGTCCGTGATACAACCACCGCGGCGGCGATAAAAACACAAACCCCAACGCGTAAAAAGACGTGATGGGCCCAAACGCGACCGGAAAACAGTGATAACCGGCAAGAGGCCAGCAATACCCACGCGTAATGTGGGAAAAAGCACAAGAGCAGCCCACGGAAAATGCCACCAAAAAGGAAATGACCTGCAGAGTACCACGGATGCACCCTGACTGACTGCAGAGGACAACATGAACCCCACAATCCCCACGGAGGAACACCCAGGAATCCAGGGCACGTGGAAGGGTAATGAGAAGAGGAAGACGGGGTACAGTCTGCAGGAAAACACGATCAACGGCACGGATGAGATAGAACACCACCACCAAGTGCACATCACCTCCAACGTGTCATTGGCAACAAAGAGGCAAAGATGGCACGCCATCTCGGACCATGTGAATGCCGTCGCAGCGCTGAGGAGGACAATGGAAGAGGACAAGAGGCGCTGGATTGATGTGAATGGCAAAACCAAGCAGAAACACGCTGCCAATACGAAAGCAGCAACGCACTCCGGAGGAGGGGGGCCAGCAGGATACCAGGAGCTGAATGACATGGGGAAGATGGTGGCCACAGCCATCAGTCTGGAAATGGTGACAGGAGTTGGGGATCCAGACACCGCCCAACATGACCCGACACCACATCAACAGGGCGCGTACCGACCAGGGAGTGGGGGGAAGGGGGGAACTGGGCACAATGGCACACATGCACAATTAAGCAGAGCACCCTGCACACCCACAATGACTCAGGATCATGTCCCTGATCCCACGGGAACACTTCAGCACACACACAAACACCAAGTAGTCCCACGTACACCATGTGCCCAAAGGGGCATCCACCCAACACATCAACAATCACACAACCAACACATGCACACATGTGAAACACAGCAAACATGCATATACGTCAGCCACACTGACAATGCAAGAGACACCACATGATGAGTAGAATGGCTGCAGTCCAATCATCATGACAATGTACACGGCACGACACTGAGGTGGCTGAGTGCGGACCACAACCGGAAAGGAGCAGGTCACACTCGGACACAACCACCTGCACAAACAACTCCTGACATCAATGACACATCTGCGGACAACCCATGCCCAAGAGTCACAACTCGACAAAGAGCACAAGTTACCCAAGTCCGCAACATCTCAGCACTGTGGAAGCACAGAACTGAAAGGCACACCGCATGAAAGGGAGAAGTGGCAGCCATATCAGAGCCGCCGGAGCGCCACACCCACCGAGCAGCATACGCACATAAGAATAAGTGCACCTCGAGATTGACAACATCCTGGTACAAACAGCAACACCACCACAACAGAACACAGGACACAACTGGTGCCGCATATGTGCACAACATGGCCAATCACATCTGGCACAGCAGGAAACTGTGACATGACAATGTACAAGTACAACCTGTAACCTGCAAATATTTATTATTCACACATGCCGTGCTTGTGGACATTTAGTACTGTCCCATGATTGCCAAGGACGGCCACAATGTGACGTGCTCATGAGAAGAAATTGGTTATGAGGGTGTTCCTATAGGCTATTCCTGCCGCAGCTGCGATGACATGTGGGCCACCTGCCCCATCGTCCTCATCATCGTCAGGTACCTCTGGAACCGGGATCCATGATGCATTGGTGCGTACACAGATGTTGTGCAACACACTACATGCAACGTTCATCTTACACACAATGTCTGGGCTGTACAGGAGCCTTCCACCTGTGACGTCTAGGCACCTGAAACGTGACTTGACTTCAACACGCCAAATGTGCGTTCCACGATGCCCCTGGTGCGGGTGTGTTCGGGTCTCGGAGGGGTGTCATCATCCAAGGGCAGAGCGCATATCCTTGATCACCTGTGACAGTGCAGAGAGAAAAGAGTCAATACTTGGTTCGGCATGATGCGTTGGCAGGCCCACTAGTCCAGTGACGCCTGTGCTGGCTGTGTGTGGGGTGACTGTAAGCCAGCCCTCAGGGAGTGGTTGGTGCTGGCAACAACTACGACAGTCATCAGGCACTCAGAAATGCAATGTTCGACCAGCAAGGGCCCATGACTTGAGTTGCACAGAGTTAGTGGCCCCGGATGCACAGCGGCCGACATGGGCCTACCGCCACGGGACGCTGACTTGCGGGACACTGGGGTAGGGTCATGAGGGCAGAGCAGGGTCTCGTATGTATCAAGGGTGGTTTTCGCGGAGTGTATCGGTGGAGAGTGAGAGGTGTACCCCCAGGGCATGGTGCAGAGGGCACATACCTCCTGTGTCAAGCAACATGGCAGATATGAATGCCACAGACTCATGCTAAACACCAAGTCCGTACCTGCCAGTTGCTGATGACAACCCCTAGGCCACAGGCTCAGACACCAACAATGTTCGGCCGGAGGCTGATGGTGTCTCATGGCGCACAGGGTAAGTGGCACCAGGTCAGTCCTTGCGAGTGGTTGACCTCCTCCGTAACGGTGATCCGTGTCTCCACCGGACTGAAACGCATCTGTCTCTCACTCCTCTCCCTGCGTCCACTGGCATGAACTCTGCCATTGATGAATGAGGACTCAGTACTAGATGTGGGACATACTGGACTGCAGTGTAGGCCGGCTGCAGCGGTGGGGTATGTCAACGAATGTGGACTCCTGGGGGCCTGTGTCACGGAGGACAGCAATGGTCTGAGGAGGCTGCCAAGCTCGCAGGCATGGGTCTTGGAGCAAGCACCGGCACGTGGTGGGCCCTCTTTGACACACGACAGTGTCGGCAGGTGAGCAGTGCGGCCTTGGAGCACTGGGGCAGACAAGCCGGGTCTGGGAGTCAGCGGCCTGGGGTGCAGCAGGCGCACTGGATCGCAGGCCCCGCTGCTCACGGCGTCGGCCACGTGGCGGGCTGAGAGGCGCCACCCTGGCAGTGACGTTGGCCATTCCGGGAGTGCACCACGCTCAGCGCAATGGTGTTTTCATCCACACCCCTGCGCAGACCTGGCGTAAGCCGGGCCAACCCACTACGCTCACGCACACAGGGGTGGACGCAGCGAGCGTCATTTCCGCGATCTACCCCACAGCCTGAGGTGACATGGTTGCGTCCACTGTTCACTACTCCCCAGACACCAGCAGTTAATGTCTGCATGGACATATCTGTGGTTTGCATACCAGGGTCTGTCCAGCACACTCACGCTACACTTGTCATTGTGTACATTCCCATTCATGGGTCACTTGCGTCCTTTGCACATGCCTGCTTTCAGCCTCTCCACACGTTCAGCTGTTGTATGGCTGTGGTGCCATGATATAGCTGGCTTGTGTACATGGGAACCCCTGTATCCCAATGGAGTTGTGTTGTCGTGTCTGGTGGGTGGGCATGTTGACTGACATGTTGTATGTGGTTTGGTCACGTGTGCATTCCCACAGTTGTGCGTTTTGTGATGGTGGGTTTGAGGTGTGTGGTGTGTTGATTTGATGCTTACCAACGAGCAGTCCAGTTCCATAGATGCCATCCTGGAAGCGCTGGTTGATGATGGACTGTCGGAAGATGTAGGAATCGTGCACACTGCCTAGGTAGTTTGCGACGACATTGGTGAACATTCCCCGGTGGTCCACTATTGCCTGCACATTGATGGAATGCGTGTGCTTTCTGTTGCGGTAGATGTGTGCAGTGTCCGCAGGGGGCACAAGTGGGACATGTGTGCAGTCAATAGCCCCCAACACGTGTGGGAAGCTAGCAATGGCGTAGAAGCCTTGCTTGGTCTCCAGCTGTTCCTGCGCAGTGTTGGGGAAGTGAAGGTACTGGGGTATGAAGCTGATGATGGCATCCAGGACAGGTGTGAGGAACTTTGATAGGGCTGGCTGTGAGACTCCTCCGACTCTGGCCGTTGTTGGTTGGAAGGTACCAGAGGCCAACGTGTGCAGCAGAGCCAGCAGCTTTGTCTGCGGAGGGATGTTGGTTGTCCGCTGTGTTGGGACCGTCAGCCTGGGGCCAATGTGGGTCATGATGCGGAGGATGGTTGTCCTTTTGATCCTGTAGTGGGCAATGACTTCCTCGGGCGTTA